>JAEIFZ010000240.1:0-600000 GCA_018904035.1 Zaprionus ornatus | reverse complement strand
TATCCAGTTACTATTTATGAGCGTAAAAGCTTGGCATCTCAACTTTCACTACGCAAACAGTTATTCTCTTTAAAATTAAAAGGTGATATTCCGCAAGTGAACCATTTTTATTTATTTGATGATTTGATAACTGAGTTAGTTGAGGGAGGAGCCAAGGTTGACGAAATGGATAAAATTGCTTACCTACTGTTTACACTTTCGACTAGCTATGAAGAAGTACCAGGTGTACAAGTATGAAATGTCGTTTTTTTTTTAAATCAAAAAACACTTTAAATTTTGTGGAAAAAGAAAAAATTATTTATTCAAAGTATTTGCCGTCGCTAGCTACACATTTTTCCCATCTCTCGGGCAATTTGTGGATTCCACGCTAGTAGAACTCATCGTCTTTTGCGGCGAACCATTCATCGAGCCATTTTTTCACACTTTCGGAAGAATCGAAGCGCTGGTCAAGCGAGTGCGTGTCCCATCGAAGCGAATAGGTGGTAATCGGATGGGGCCAGGTATGGTGAGTAAGCCGCATGCGGAAGCACTTCCCAATTGAGTGTTTCCAACGTGTCGCGAACCGCTCTTGCCGTATGTGATGGAGCGTTGTCATGGAGAAAAATGACCTTGTGTTGCCTTTTTTGAGATTGCGGTCGTTTTCTCTGATCAATTGATTCAAATTGATCAATTGTTGTTGGTAGCGTGCCGTATTCACCGTTTCCAATAATGTTTGCAGTTCGGCGTCTTCGTACCTTTTTGGTGGTTTTCCGTACTCTTCGTCGTGGACGTCAAAATCACCACTTTTGAAGCGTTGAAACCACCGTTCACACGTTTTCGCAGTTGGTACTTGTTCGCCAAAGGCTTCAACAAGCATTCGGTGCGATTCCGCAGCGGTTTTTTTCTTCAAATGAAAACAGAAAATTAAAAAAAACGATAATGACGCTCGATTTGCGCAAAACTATGGTGGTTCGACAGTCAAGGTTGACACTTCACAAGGTCAAAGTTTTATGACAATCGGTAAATATTTACGTTTGCTGGACATCTATATGTTGAACCGACATTCCATACTTGTACACCTGGTAATAACAGCTATACTAACTCTTTCTGAGAGCAATTTGACATTAGATTTCGTTAAGACACGGCTACTCGATCATGAAATAAAGTTAAAGGGAGTTAACAAAGACACAAGTGCTAAAGTGCTGCAAGCTATAGGCAATCGAGAACCTAGGGTAAATACAAACAAAAACAAAGCCACGAAAATTATGAAGAAACCCTTTAAAAACAAGTCTAAACTAAAATGTTTTCATTGTAAGAAATTGGGCCATATAAAGAAAGACTGTTTTCTTTTGAAAAGGCAGGCAGGAAACCAGAAAGTTCCAGATGAAAATAATGTTAGAGAGAGACAGGCTCAGATGGCAACAGAAACACAGCCAGCACGAGCGATTGCGTTTCTGATAAATGCTGAAGTTAGAGGGAAACAGATTCAAGGGGTAGCAACGCAACAAAAATGCGCATTTGCATTTATGGTGAAATTAGCAAATTTCACTGAAAAACCAGATGAAGTAAATTTCATATTAGATTCCGGGGCATCATATCACCTAGTAAATGATATTCATTTATTTTCTGAATATGAAAATTTAAATTTAAATGTGGCGATTGAGATTGCAAAGCGTGGAGTATTTGTTTATGCTACTCCGAAAGGACAAGTTAAACTTAACAATTCCGGAAACAATATTACATTACTCAACGTGTTGTATTGTAAGGAAATCCCACACAATTTTCTATCCGTAAAGAAGATGCTAGATGCCGGAAGGTTCGTCGAGTTTAATAAGGATGGCATTAAAGTAATGAAGAACGGTTTCTTGATATAATATTTTAAGGAATGTGTGAGTATAATGTACCGACTGTGAAATTTAATTTATACAGTAAAGTATATACATCTGCAATATCAAATGATGCAGAATATCGCTTGTGTCATGAAAGATTAGGACATATTAGTGCTGGAAATTTCTTAGAAATTAAACGAAATGGCTTGTTTGAGGATGGTGAACTTATTAAGAACGTACAAGTAAATAGTAGTGAATTATGTAAGGCGTGTATTAACGGAAAAAAATTAAGACTAAAATTTTAAAAACACAAAAACAAATAAAATATTGAACGCCCAATATTTGTAATTTATTCTGATGTATGTGGTCCGATTACGCCCTCAACTATTGATAGTAAAAACTGCTATGTAGTATTTATTGATCAATATACACATTACTGTGTGACGTATTTAATAACTTATAAATCGGACGTGTTCTTTGTATTTAAAGATTTTGTAGCAAAGAGGCTCATTTCAATTTAAAAATGGTTAATCTATATATTGATAATGAAAGAGAATATCTCTCTAATGAAATGCGTGAATTTTGTGTCGAAAAAGGTATCAGCTATCATTTAACGGTTCCTCATACCCCACAGCTGAATGGTGTTGCAGAACGGATGATTAGAACAATCACTGAAAAAGCTCGCTCTATGATTAACTGTACTAAACTAAATAAAAGATTTTGGGGTGAAGCTGTTTTGACAGCAACATATTTAATTAACAGGTTCCCAAGTAGAGCTTTAAAAAATATAAGAAAAACACCATTTGAGATGTGGCATAAAAAGAAGCCAGTATTGAAATATCTAAAGATATTTGGCTCGACAGTATATGCACTAAATAAAGTGCGAAAGAGAAAATTTGACGAGAAATCGATCAAAACTATACTTGTCGGATATGAGCCAAATGGCTATAAGTTGTGGAATGAGAACTTAAAAAAATTTATGACAGCTAGAGATGTAGTGGTGGATGAAATAAATATGAAATCGGTGACTTCAAATGAAAATGACTCTGTGGAAAAACATTATGTTTTTGACCAATACAGTGATTCTCTAATTGAAGAGAATGAAGAGTCGAATTTTCCATTGCAGGAAAATTGTGAATCTACGGATTCGAAGTCTGATGAAAATCTAAATGAAAATTCCACTTGTCTCGAGAATACCGATCCAGTGGCTGAAACTGAAATTTACTGATCCATCATATGGATGTCAAAACAGCATTTTTAAATGGTGAATTAAAAGATGAAATTTATATAAGGATTCCAAAAGGTTTAATCCAATATGATGGAAATAAAGTATGTAAACTTAATAAAGCCATTTATAGTCTGAAACAAGCTGTACGATGCTGGTATGAGGTATGTATATGAAAGTGAACTACAAAATTTTGCATTTCGGAGTCTAGGAGTAGATAGATGTATATATATTCTAAATGAAGGAGATATATATAAAAATATATATGTAATCTTATATGTTGATGATACAATAATTTCTACCAGTGATTCCGAAAATGTCTAAATATAAAACATATCTTTTAAATAAGTTTCAAATGACCGATTTAAATGAAATACGATATTTTATTGGTATAAAAATTGATTGGAAATGTGATGAAATTTGTCTCAGTCAATCTGCATCCAGTTACGACTCCTATTCCAAGCAAATTGAATCATGAGGCTTTGCAAGTAGAAGAATCATATGAAGGACCATGTAGGAATTTGATTGGTTGTTTTTTTTATTTATTTAGTTTAGTTTATAGTCGAACTATGATCAGTCGGGTTTTTAAAAGTAAAGAAACAATTGAAATTAAATTTAAATTATTTAAGTTGAAATTTAAACTAAAGGTAATTTTAAATTAAGGGTAAAACCTTAAATGTAAAGAAAAGAAAAAAAAAATTATTTAAAAATTCTGCAAATGTGCAAACTGGGATAAAGAAAAGCCGATCCAACATTTGTTGCAGAGGATTGGCGAAAACCCAGAAAAACCCAATCAGATCAGGAGAGTTAGTGTTAGTAACCAAATGCAAATAAAATTATGAGTAGAGTGTTAAAGCATGCAGTATGTTTAAAGTACTACTATGAATAAAAAGAAAATAAGTATGTATTTAACTAAATTCTAGATAAATGGGCGAGTAGTTGTTATTTTAAGCTAGATATCAAGTTGTTATTGTTAGCTACAATGAAGTATAGTTTATTATAGTCCGAACATAATACCCTGAATGGCTCATGCAGGGCATAGTTCGAGCTACATATGGGAAGTTTTAGATGAAGGTAATTACGGGTGATTTTACCAGGGACAGAAAAGTGTAGTCTACTAAGTAAGTCGCTACTATCTATGTCACCTTGGATAAGGTTGTTAATAAATATAACACCAAGCATGGTTCTATGATTGGCTAGAGATGGCAGATTAAGTAACAAAAGTCTACTAAGATAGGAAGGAAGTCTTGAATTTACATCCCAGTTAAGGCCTCGCAAGGCAAACATTAAGAAGTTTTTCTGTACGGATTCAATGCCTTCTCTATGAACTGTGTACTGAGGGTTCCAGACACATGATCCGTACTCGAGAATTGGACGAACAAGCGAAGTGAAGAGAGTCTTAGTTAGGTAAGGATCGTCAAACTCCTTGGACCATCTTCATAAAGCCGAGTACACCCATAGCTTTATTAACCATTGATGATATATGTTCGGAAAACTTGAGTTTTCGGTCCAAACGGACACCTAGATCATCAACCAGGGAAATTCTTTCCAAGGTACAACCACAAAGAGATTATGATACGTACTTTGGGCAGGCACGTGAGAATGTCATCAGCTTGCATTTTGAGCTGTTCAGATTAAGGAGATTTGCACGACACCAAGAAAAGAAACAATCTAGGTCAGATTGAAGGCGAGATTGACAGGAGTCGTCTCTAAATTGAAAGCAGAGCTTGACATCATCCGCGTACATGAGAGTACGTGAGTTAAGTATGACTGTTGGGAGGTCATTGATGAAAAGTGTAAAAAGCAGGGGACCTCAGTGGCTTCCCTGAGGAGCACCAGATGTGGCATGAACGGGGTAGGAACGAGTATTTTTAAAGAGGACTCGTTGGGTTCTGTCACCCAAATAGCTCACAATCCAACTAAGAAGTTTTGGTGAGAAACCGAGAAGATTTAGTTTATGTGCAAGAAGGGAATGGTTGACTGAGTCAAATGCCTTACTGAAATCAGTATAAATGACATCAGTTTGAAGATTTTCCTGAAATCCTTTTACCGCAAAGGATGTCAGCTCAAGCAAATTTGTCGTGGTAGAACGACGCTTCACAAATCCGTGTTGAAAAGGGACGGATCTACTAAAATGCTGCAAGTGAGGAGTAATAACATTCTCGAAGAATTTCGGTATAGCCGACAATTTAGAGATACCTCTATAATTGCTTGCATCAGACTTGCTGCCCTTTTTATGTAAAGGGACGATAAAGGATTCCTTCCATATGGATGGAAACGAGGCAGTTACTAAGGACAGCGAAAATAGTTTGAGCAATGGCTTAGATAAGGAGTTGGCACAGTATCGAAGTACATAGGCGGGGATACCATCGGGACCTGGTGAGAAGACTGGTTTAACCAACCGAAGATCCCTAATAAGGGAACTTTCATTCAGTAAAGGTGAAATTCTGAAAGAACTGAATCGTACATCTTGTCAAATAGTTTTTATAACACTTCGCGTTAAGCACGGCAAAATTTGCCCGAGCAGTTAGGTAGCGGGAAAAGACAAGCGGTGAGTATTTATACCCTTGGACCATTGAAAATGGTCAAAAAAGGGTATACTAACTTTGTGCAAATGTATGTAACGGGCAGAAGGACGCGTCGGAGACCCCATAGGGTATATATATTCTTGCTCAGGATCACTAGCCGAGTCGATTGAACCATGTCCGTCTGTCTGTCCGTCTGGATGAACGCGTCGATCTCAGCTATTACAAAAGCTAGGGACACCAAATTTAGCATGAAGATTCTTGTATACCATACGCAGATCAAGTTTATTTTCAATTTGGAATAACACGCCTACCGCCCCCGCAAACCGCCAATTTTGATTTAAATTGCGATTTACCCATTTCTTAACGTTCTGCTTTAGTGTATATATAGATAAATACTATATGAACTTATCCTCCAAATTGCAATCCGATCGGACAATAAACACTTAAGTTATTAAATAAACCATTTCGACCCTTCAACCAGCAAAGAAGTTTTCGATGACGTCAGAACTACGAGTAAATTACTTGCGTAGGAAAGATGTGAGCGCGAAGTGCGAGCTGTTTCTCGACTCTTCTTTTCCATGCACATGTCAATTACCGAAAATCCATGTGCATAAATATATACTAATACTCAACCAATAGGTGGCGTGGTAAATGAATATGAATTTATGCAAGTATTTACATGCTTGTGTACATAATCATAATATTTATAATATGCTTACGTGCACATATGATTATTATTTAATAATTCATATTTTAGGGTCAGTAAAAGTACAAAACTATAAAATGCAATTAAATAAATATTAATTTTGATTACTCGATATATTGCAAGCTATCGATATTGGCCAATTCAAAATTTATAAAGAAATACCGATATATACTGCTCACACCCCTTTTTGCAAATTGCGGCGATAAATTGTTGACAACGTATCGAAATTGATGCAAGATGGCAGCGCACTGCAGTGTTATGATTAATTTGTAGCTTGCGATTAGTATTATACAATTAGATACTTTTTATGGCAATATACGTCCAAGGGGATCCCACTGTCGCGTGTCGATCGACTGTTGATCTCGTTCAGCTTGTATTTAAGGGTTTTATAAAATATATTAATAGTAACTGACATATCAGTTGATAAATAAAAGTCAGACCAATCACAATATGAAATTAAATAATTTAAATATTCAAAGTCTGCTTTCTTAAAGCAGCGCACGCTATTGCACGGCTTTACACTTTTATGCCCTGTCTAAAATCACCCTGGAAGGATCTGAGACGAAACATAGATCAAGCGATCTTTATTGCAGACAAATGTTGCAAGTAGACTGATACGAGGGTCGTTTGATAAGTCCGTGACTTTTTGTATTTGCCGCGCACCTGCTCTAAATACAACACTGCTCCTGTCAGCAGTTATCGATTAACAGCTGACTGTAAAATTTTGAGAAAGCTGCGTTTCTTAGTTTGCGTTTTATAGGCATTGAAAGCAGACGATCTCGTGAATTTTAACGAAAATGGAAAAAAGTGAATTTCGTGTGCTAATTAAGCATTATTTTTTGCGTAAAAAATCCATCACCGAAACCAAGGAAAGACTTGATAAATATTATGGGGACTCTGCACCATCAATTTCAATGGTTAAGAAATGGTTTACTGAGTTCCGTTGTGGTCGTACCAGTACAAGTGATGCCGAACGTTCAGGTCGCCCAAAAGAGGTCGTCATGCCAGAAATCGTCGACAAAATCCATGGAATGATATTGGATGATCGGAGAATGAAAGTGCGTGAGGTAGCTGAGGCTGTAGGCATCTCAACTGAACGGGTACATCACATTTTACATGAATATTTGGACATGAAAAAGCTTTCCGCGCGATGGGTGCCGCGATTGCTCACACACGACCATAAGCGCAACCGTGTGACCATTTCAAAGGAGTGTTTGGCGATGTTCAACCGCAATCCAAACGAATTTTTGCGCCGTTTCGTTACCGTAGACGAAACATGGATCCACCACACCACACCAGAGACCAAAGAACAATCAAGACAGTGGGTTTCTCCGGGTGAACGTGCACCAAAGAAGGCCAAGGTGGGTCTGTCGGCCAACAAGGTCATGGCCACAGTTTTTTGGGATGCACAAGGTATCATTCACATCGATTACCTTGAAAAGGGTAAAACGATCACCGGCGAATATTATTCAGAGCTTTTGGACAGATTCGATATTGATTTGAAGCAGAAACGACCGCATTTGGCGAAAAAAAGTGCTGTTCCATCAGGACAATGCACGGGTGCACACGTGTGTAGTCAGCATGGCAAAATTTCATAAATTGGGCTACGAACTGCTACCCCATCCAGCATATTCTCCAGATTTAGCCCCCTGTGACTATTTTTTGTTTCCAAACATGAAGAAATGGCTCGGCGGTAAGAGATTCGGGTCAAATGAAGAGGTCATCACAGAAACAAACGACTATTTTGAGGGCCTTGAGAAAACCTATTATTTGGAAGGAATAAAAAAATTGGAAAAACGCTGGACTAAATGTATAGAGCTAAAAGGAGATTATGTTGAGAAATAAAACGCTTCTTTGACGAAAAAAATATATTTTATTCAAAAAGTCACGGACTTATCAAACGACCCTCGTAATTCCGATGACGGCGGAATATAGGAGCAGGTTATATACAAGAAAAAACCGGGAAAGTGTAGTTTTACAAAGATTAATTCAATGTCAAATTGAAACTCCGGCTGTAAGAGGTCCGACATAATGGAAGAGTCTACTGCAATCACTACTCCACCACCCCGTCGGTCAGGTCGATCAAGCCTGTATGTTGTATACTTATCTGGAAAGACTTCAGAGCTTAGAATCTCTGGTTTTAACCAGGTTTAGGTAAAGGCAATAATTTGGGAAGAAAAGGCAATACTCTGAAGATAAAGACTAGAGATTTTACTACAGAGGCCTCTAACATTTTGATAGGAAAGAATTAAGGAAGAATGAATATTTGTGTGTTCCCTAGCATTTTCAGAAGCATGAAGAGAAGAGAACTTCAGTTTTTTGAGGACTTTGCACTTGTTGTAGGTCCACTTGGCGATATAACGGCCAATGTGGGAAGACTGACGGTCGTTCGGCTTTTTTGTTTTGGAGTGAACTCCTTAACAATAAGGTCGGGCGGCCAAAAAGAAGCTGCGCAAACGTCTTTAAACTTTTCTGCAGGGAGAATAATTTTGAAAGAAGAAATGTCGCGCTTTAATTTGAAGTTCCTTTCGAGAATGTACGATTGTACATCTTCTATGGTAGTGTCTGGAGCAAGCGAGACATAAACACCAATTTTTTGGGTTTAATCGCAATCAGAGGTTTTATACTCGGTGCCTTACTAGCAGGCATGATTGCGGGAACACTACCGTTTACGTTGTTATCATTGCTCGTAAGGGGAGTAGGCACAAGAGGTGCAGGAAGAGGTTTCGGTGCGGTAACATTGCTGCTAGTTTTTTTTTTTTTGTGCAACTAGAAGATCAAGACGGTATAGGGGAAATTAGGCTTAGAAGATCAGAAGAAGAAGCCTTGGAAGAAGGTAGATTGGTGGACTTTAGATTCGTAGTAACTGAATCTAAAGGAAGATTAGAGAAAGCTGTGCGTATCCGATAAAACCGAAGTTTGGTTTTATTGTCGATTTTCCGTAGATCGGATTCACCCACACGGCACGCTTCACACGACCATTTAAGGCCTACATTGGCGTTGGCGGCATCTCTAACCCGCACAGTTAGGCCACAGAATTTTAAGTGACTAAAATTGTCACAGAGCCAGCAACCAATGTAGTCCGCATTAGCATCTGAAGAGCATTTGCAATTTGCTGCAGAGCACGACACCATGGTAATAAAATAAATATGCCTTCGAATTGTAGGGGACAACGAAGATAGCAATAGAATACTAAGACAAATTTCTTAAGAGAGCAAGAATTTATGTAATGTTATGTACACGACCGGATTTAAGTACATCAAAAAGTATCTTAAGTTGATAAACTAACTATAGTAATTGAGAATTGTGGCAATGTCTTAAAAGAATTTTAAGATACCTCAAAGGAACTGGCGACTTGAAGTTATCATTTAAAAGGAATTTAAAAGTAAATAAAATTCTTATTGGGTATGCTGATTCTGATTGGGCCGGAAATGAGACTGACAGAAGAAGTACAACAGTACGTACAAAATGTTTGAAAATTGTTCAATTTGCTGGAGTACAATGAAACAAAAATCTATTGCGGCTTCATCTAGTAAAGCTGAATATATGGCCTTATTCGAAGGAGTAAGGGAAGCATTATAGCTTAAGTCATTAACAGATGAAATGAGATTAAAATTAAATGGTCCAATAATTATTATCGAGGATAACCAAGATTGTATAAGTATAGCCAATAATCCTACTTACCACAAGCAAACTAAGCACATATCAAATATCATTTTACCAGGGAACAAATTGAAAACAAACTAATTTGTGTTAAGTATCTTCCCACAGATTTACAATATTTTGACAAAGCGACTACCAACTGCCAGATTCACAGCACTCCGGGACCAACTGGGGTTAACTGAAGCCTGAATGATGAAAATTATCTGAATGAACAAAATATTAAACTTTTTATATGAAGATTGAATTTTTTTTATAACCATAATCAAAACAATTCATAGTCTAACCATTAATATGTTTATCTAATAATATCTTGTAAATTTTTTGTTTGATTGAACTAATTGGGTTTTACTGGGATTTCCCAATTCATTGCATCAAATGCTGGTTCAGAAAAAGAGACCCCAAAAGAAAAAGTGAAAAAGAAAACAACAAGACTACAACCATTGGAAAACGCACGCACTCGTCTGAAAGTCATTTTTCATTTCATTTAAATTTTAATCAATTTGTATCAATGTAACTTTTGAGGTGGCGTGTTGAAAATACAAAAGTCACACATATAAGTTAACAACACTCAACGAGAAGCGCAACCGCTCACTAAGCAAAGTTGCATAAGCAACGTGCAGCATTCCCAAAACCGTGAGACCGCTGACCAACGTAGCCTAAACATCCGCCATGTGCGCTTGGTCACCAAATTCCGAGCCGCGAACAACTGCAGGAACCCGACACCATCAGCGACTGCACCAGCGACAGAAGCGGCAGCGACTGCACCAGCGACAGCAGCGGCAGCGACTGCACCAGCGACAGCAGCGGCAGCGGCGGCAGCAACGGCACCAGCGACAACAGCGGCAGCGACGGCGGCAACTCCCTACAGCAACAGCCTTCCTATGATAAACTCTTTTTGTGTTAAGTTAGTTCTAATTAAAAACCCGATCAATAAAGACACATTATTTTATGAACTCCAAATCAACTCAAAAGTTATTTGGCGCCCGAGCAGGGACCGTGAGAATATCCGAACAAGAAAAAGGACATCGCGTCTAAGTACCAGTGCCTAAAATAAAAAGCCACACAGTGTATCTCGTGCTCTAAATACCAGTGCCCCATCGCCACACAGTGTACCGAGAACACAATAACTCACAAGAGCCGAGCACCGCGAGCGCGATTGACTTTATAAGGAGAACTCAAGAGTCTCGTTTTTTACCGCTGACTCCGTCTGTTGTACCAGTTCACAGACGGCTACTACAGTAGTGCTACCAAGGATCCCCAGTCACCTGCCGCACCGCCGCTTCGCCGCAGGACAAAAAGGAACAAATCTACAGAGCCAGTAGTAGCAGATTCGCCGGACTATGATATACTTGTAAGCATAGTGATTAAGTAATACCGAAAAAAAAAACCCAAGAAAAGAAACTTAATCAAGAATAGACATTAAGGCATAGAAATTAAGAATACACAATCTTACAATAAGTTCGATAACATACGCCCCTTTCCTCTAAAATAAAAGACGAAAAATCAAATAATAAAAAGTGAATAATAACTCATAACTCTGTGGAAAAATATAACCGACTAAAAGAGACTGCAATCGCAGTCCAATCCTGCGAATCCTAAGGGACCCTCCAGGATAGAAGGAAGATACCATTCACTGGTCTTCAACTAAAAAACTCATAAATAAACAAAAAAACAAGCAAAAGTCTTAAAACAAAAAAAATATATAAATAAATAATAATTTTTCGTGCATCCAAGCTCAAATAGAATAGAGTAGTTGTCCGATTCCGAAACGAATATTTCTTCGTACATTCCAATTTTGTTCGAGAATGCCAAGCGGGTTAACCGATGCTATGGCAGGCCTAGGTAAAGCCGGTAGCTGCAGTCAAGCGGCTGGAAATAGACAACCGGGGACCAGCACCCCTACGACTACCCCCGAATTAAAAAGTGTGATTACGGATCTAATTAGAGAGACGCTAGAGAGCGAAAAGATGTTTAACCCGAATTTTGGACACGAAAATCTTAGCGACATTCCACTAGTAGAACCCAGGACAGGCGAAGAACGCGGGGGGGTACCAGAATTAACAAAACTCATTAAGGAGTTCTCGGGAGACAGAGCCACCTTTAATTCGTGGAAAAAAAACGTCAACCGCATAATGGCTATCTATGAAGGACAAGAAGAATCCTACAAATTCTATTTGATGACTTTAGCTGTACGTACCAAGGTAGTTGGTGAGGCAGACGCGGTTCTAGAATCCTACAATACGCCAATGAATTGGAAGGCCATTTCAAAGTGTCTTACGGCACACTATGCTGATAAACGAGATCTTAAAACTCTCGAGTATCAGATGTTCTCGCTAAGCCAAGGTCGCATGACCATTTCAGAATTTTATCAGGCAGTCTACCATCAGCTCTCATTGATTTTGAATCAAATCGGAGCCCATGAGGAGTCACCAGAGGTCATTAGAGCTTTAACCAATAACTACCGAGGCAAGGCACTCGACACATTTGTGAGAGGCCTTAATGGTGATTTGCCACGCCTGTTAGCCATAAAGGAACCGAGAGATCTGAGCCATGCATTGCATTTGTGTGGTCTAGTAGAAAACCAGGAGCAAAGAAACTCATTTGCGCCAAAGATTAGACAACAGCCCCCACCTTTACCGCCAAGACAAATAATTAGGCTAGCAACCCAAAAACCGTTACAGAATGCCAGTTCCACGCAATGGAGGAACTTTGACCCACGACTTTATCACTCCCCGAGACCAGCAATATATCAACATTTAACGCCTCCGAACGATACCAATCAAAACACTGCATTCCAACCCTATAGACCATCGCCACAAAACTCCTATATCCCATATCGAATGCAATTACCCACACAGGGCCAACAGCAAATAGCACCTCTACGACCATCGGCACCGAAACCACACCCAAAACCGGTACCCATGGAAGTCGATCACTCTGTCCGATCGAAACAAGTCGACTACATGAACAGACCACAGGGTAACGAATTAGCCGGGAAACGTCCCCCTCCTCAAGACCAGTCTGGTCCCGTGTCCAAATACCAGAGGCAATTTCACGTTACCACTGGAGAGCCAGAGCCAGATAGGGAATCCGAATATGAAATGCCCCCGGAAATGTCCGAGCAAGCTTATTACGAGTATGTCGAACAGCAAGGGGCAGCGGAGTTAGCAGGCGCGTTAACGGAGGAAAACGAACAGGAGTATACTACAGTGTCCGTAGATGTAGCCGATGTCAATTTTTTAGATTAAACAAAGATCACCCACCACACCTTCCTTCACCTCTTCAACAAAGATCATACCCCAATTTGATTTTTTCTGCTCCCCACTCTCAAAACATTCCATGGCATAATAGGAAACGACACTTTAAAACGGCTCAACGCTGTCATTGATGTTAGAAATGACCTTTTGATCATAAACGGGGGCTATAGAGTAAACATTAAACAGCTGCCCACTCAGGTAGTAAACAACATCAGAGTAAGAACCGAGCATATGACTGAAAAACAGAAAGAACTCATGGACTCAATCATCAAAAAACACACTGACTTATTTGCTGAACCCGACAAAAACTAACGTACACCACCCATGTAAAAGGAGAGATAAGAACTTCATCGGATTTACCGGTGTATAGTAAACACTACCCATACCCCGCCTCATTGAGAACAGAGGTCGAAAAACAAATGAATCAATTGCTACTAGATGGCATCGTAAGACCTTCATGGTCACCATACAACGCTCCAGTATGGATAGTCCCCAAGAAGGCTGATGCGTCTGGAGAGAAGAAGTATGGGATAGTCATAGACTATCGAAAATTGAACTCTGTCACCATTTCGGATAGGTACCCTATCCCCGGGATCGGAGAAATAAACGCACAATTGGGCGACAACAAATATTTCTCAGTTTTAGATCTAAAAAGTGGGTTCCATCAGATCGCCTTAAAAGCAAATGACATTGAAAAGAGGGCATTCTCAATAAACGGCGGAAAATTCGAGTTCACCCGCTTACCTTTCGGCCTCAAGAACTCGCCATCAATATTCCAGAGAGCGCTGGACGATATTTTACGTGACCACGTAGGAAAAATATGCTACGTGTATATCGATGATATCATAGTCTTCAGTCAGTCCGAGTCCGAACACGCCTCACACCTATCCACCATATTCGAAACTCTAAGTAAGGCCAACATGAAAGTCCAAATAGATAAGTGCGAATTCTTCAAAGAAGAAGTCGATTTCTTAGGGTTCACTATTTCTAAAAACAAATTTCATTAAAACAAATCCCGGAAAAGTGAAAACGATCGAAGAATTTCCAGTCCCAAAAACTTTAAGGGAATTAAGGTCATTCTTGGGACTAGCCAGCTACTATAGAAGATTCATTCGCGATTTCGCGAAGTTAGCTAAACCACTTACAAGTCTACTTAGAATCGGAGACGGACGTGCATCCAAAAACATATCCAACAGAACTAAAATAGAATTGGATAAGGAAGCACTAGATGCGTTCAGTAAAATAAGACGAACTTTAGCATCTCAAGATGTCATTTTGTCCTACTCCAACTTCAACAAAGAGTTCCAACTAACCACAGATGCATCAAATTATGCTATCGGCGCAGTCCTCGAACAAGACTCTCGTCCCATCACGTTTATTTCCCGCACTCTAACGAAGACCGAAGAAAACTACGCTGCAAATGAAAAAGAAATGTTAGCGATAGTAAGAGCTCTTCAGAGTTTTCGTATGTACCTATACGGTACTACCAAGGTATATACACCGACCACCAGCCCCTAACCCTTGCTCTGAGCTTAGATACAAACCAGGTACCTCCAACGTACTGGCAGACGCCCCGTCTAGAATTCCAGTAGGTACGCAAGTGAATTCCACAACATCCACAATTCACAGCGATCAGAGCTCTTCCCATAACCTAATACCGGTAGAAAATGTACCGAACAACGTTTTCAAAAACCAGTTACTACTGCTAACCTCAGAAGAGGAGTCCGAAGAATTCTCCATACCTTTCCCCACTTACCACCGACATATCGTCAAGAGGAAAGATTATTCAGAAGCAGAACTAATTCGGATCCTTAAGGATCGACTAGACCCGAAACTCGTAAATGGTCTACTTACCGCAGAGAGAATCATGAGAAAAATGCAGAACATCTATCCGATTCATTTTAGTGGGTATTAGGTCAGGTACACACAAAAACAGGTGAAAGACATAACTGAAAAAGACGAACAGGACGACATAGTAGCGAAAGAGCATATGAGGGCACATAAGAACACAGTAGAAAACAAATTACAAATAATGAGCAAGTTCTTTTTCCCAAGCCTCAGGAAAAAACCTGAAGCGACAGCGAAGGCTTGCGAAACTTGCAAATTGTCCAAGTATGACAGACACCCTAACAATGGAGAAGTCCAACCAACTCCGATACCCACTTATCCCGGTCAGGTCGTCCATATAGACATCTACACCACACAGAAACAATTGGTACTCACAGCCATAGACAAATTTTCTAAATACGCCCAAATCAAATTGCTAAAATCAAAAGCAAAGTACAATGCATCTGTCCACTCAACCACTAAAGCAAAACCAATAGACATATTTTTCGGCCACCAACAAATCACAGAGGCCCAAACACAAGATTCGGCACGCAAAGAGGTAATCCAAAATCTGAAAAATAAACAAGAACAAACTATCCTATACCACAATCAAAAGAAATCTCCCATAAAAGCATACAACGAAGATGACGTAGTCTATTTTAGGATCGATAAAGGGTTAGGTTCCAAATTGTCACAAAAATACAAAAAAACAAATAGTTGCAGAAAACAGAAACACAACCATTAAAACTCGTTCAGGAAAAGTGGTTCATAAAAATAATATAAAAACATGATATTCTTCCAGGTAACTTTTCTTGCCAACATGGCATCACGACCATACTAGCCTATTCACACTCACAGCTGATACCCATCAAAACAGGCATCGCAGCAATTCAAAACGGCTACTTTTCTTGCCAACATGTTTTGGCATCACGACCATACTAGACTATTCACACTCACAGCTGATACCCATCAAAACAGGCACCGCAGCAATTCAAAACATTCAAGATCATTCACGTGTTTGACGTGGAAAAATACGAAAAAGCGTTCCAAAACCTATCAAACCAAGTTAACGAAATAGAGGCAACAAATTTACTATACCCATTCCTCGCATTCGAACTTTCGAAAGCAGAGGCAAACCTCAGAAGGTTCAGGCCATTCCAAAGGAAGACAAGGTCAATAGGAATCTTGGGTACAGCTTGGAAATGGTTGGCCGGCACGCCGGACCATAATGATCACGAGATAATTACAAACAAAATAAACGAACAATTAGAAAATAATAAATGGTAATAAACAGGGTATTAAACGATAGACTAAACCAAATCACTCAAATAACAAGCACAATCAAAAAAACAGAAAAAGGTTATCTAGAAGTCAAAAGCCAAAAAACCACCACACTAAAATATAAGATCCACGCCTTTAAAGAAGAACTAAATAACCTAATTTACGCAATAGACTGGGCGAAACACCATAAACTCATTAATCCTGTCAGAAGTAGAAATAAGAAAAATTACCAATATTCTAGAAACGGAAGATATACTATTCATAAACCCAGAAGAATTATTAGAAAACATCCTGTATATGATCAATATCCCATTAATTTCCAATGAATTATGCGCCCCAATGTTATTAAAACCCGTAAAAGTAGGAGACATAATAAACGAAATAAAATTCGAAAATATTGTAAGATGTAATCAGCAACTTTTAGGAATGAAAGAACCATGCAAAACCCATAATGACAAGATAATTTGTAATAGAAATAGCCTAGTAGATTTAAGCGACAACCAATGTACCACGCACCTATTGAGAAACCAAATACCACAATGTAAAATAATAAATAGCCAACACGTACCCAACCATGAAGAGCTGTTCACCGGCACGCTCCTGTTAAATGACTTCGTGGGAACAATCGAAATAGATATGCAAAAGATGGACCTGAAGGGAACGTTCCTCGTACAGTTCGAAAACGCAACTATAAGAGTTGGAGATGACATCTATATCTCAAAGACCATGACTTCCGTTGAAGGGACACCGACTCTGTTGCAACTAATGGCAGAAAAAACAAAAGTAGACGAAGTATTATCCCTACAAATGTTAAAGGAAGTCAACATAAACAATACAAAAGAGCTGGAGCAGTTGAACGGAAGTCACAACATCAGCATAGCAGCAAACCTCACAATGTCAGCAACACTCATAGTTCTGCTAATCGTATTGCTAGCACGATTCATAATCGGAAGGAAAAGTCGCCAAACAACCCTCAAGGTGACCAGCGAAGAACCAGCAGCCCCTAAAGAAAACCCTTGGCCATCCACAACACAAAAGAGGCTGTACATCGCGACCGAGGATGTCCGCGTTTAAAGGAAGAGGAGTTAAGAACACTCCTGCTGCACAACAACGAGAAGCGCAACCGCTCACTAGGCAAAGTTGCATAAGCAACGTGCAGCGTTCCCAAAACCGTGGGACCGCTGACCAACGTAGCCTAAACATCCGCCACGTGCGCTTGGTCACAAAATTCCGAGCCGCGACCAACTTCAGGAACCCGACACCATCAGCGACTGCAGCAGCGGCAGCGACTGCACCAGCGACAACAGCGGCAGCGACGGCGGCGACTCCCTAAAGCAACAGCCTTCCTATGATAAGCTCTTTTTGTGTTAAGTTAGTTCTAATTAAAAACCCTATCAATAAAGGCACATTATTTTTTGAACTCCAAATCAACTCAAAAGTTAATTTATACAAAGTTGATACAGATCAATAGGATCTCGGAAAGAGAGGATGCACTCCCTTATTGTGCTCTCTCACTCAATTGAAGTTCTCACTCAGTTGTAGTTGCCACTTAATTTAATATTCTTGAGTTTATCGTATAATTCACTTGAAGACAACGAGAGCGTGCGGTTGTGAAGGTTGTGTTAAGAATAAAATAACTATTTCAAGAAAACTAAAAAAAGTGTTTTTACTATTTGGCTGATGAGCTGGCTGATAAAATACTTTAACGTATTTTACAAACAAAACAGTCTCAACTCCTCATTTTTCGCTATTTCAAACAATTTCCATTGAGTCTTGAGCAACTCTTCTTGCAATTAATAAACCACCCACGCAGCCTAAAAGCCTAGCGTGCAAAACACTCAATGTTTATTTGTAAACAAACTCTTCTTGAAATTAATACACCACCTACGCAGCCTAAAAACCAAGTGTGAGAAACACTCAATGTTTATTTATAAATAAATCCTCCTTCGTCCAAATAGCATCATGAGCTTTAAGCTTTGGCTCGATCAGCAGAAGCTTTGACATCATCCTTCTTCGTCCAAATGGCATCACGAGCCTTAAGCTTTAGCTCGATCAGCAGAAGCTTTGACATCTTCAAAGACTACTTTGGCCTCAGAACGATATTGTAATCTTAGTCTTAATTTTGTATTCTCAAAAAACGGAGTCGTTCTCCACTAAAAAAAAATATATTTTTTTCAAACTCGTTGAATCGGTTTGATTAATTGTCGCCCAACCGTGGGGCTCGCGTTAAATTTTTACAAGTTGAATCACACCCAAAAGAATAAACGAAATCCTTAAGTGATTTTCAAGTGAAAATAACACAAAAAAGGAATTAACAACCATATTTCCCAACTGTCGCGAGTGACCGGTTTCTTGTGTTACAAAGAGAGCAAGTATTCGAAAATGTTCTTTAAGAACCCAAATATAGACAATTTATTTAAAAGAAAGGAACCTTGAAGTAAATAAAAAGGTGTCCAAGGAAAAAGAACAAATATCCAAAAACGATATTTAAAAAAAAAAAACTTAAAAGTGTCACTCAATCATACCAAACTTAAAGCAAAGACAAGTGACAAACATAATAAGTGAGCCGTAGTGCTACTCAATCATACCAAACTTTAACCAAAGAGAAGTGACAAACATAATTAGTGAGCCGTAGGGCTACTCAATCATACCAAACTTAACCCAAGAAGGAAGACACCCACAGCAAGAAGGAAGACCCTCACAGCAAGAAGGAAGACCCTCAGCCAAGAAGGAAGACATCCACGTGAGCGTCGATAAACTATATCATTTTTTTTTTTATTTTTATTATTATTAACCTAAACTGGACGACCTAATAAGTGGTTTTTCTAACTTCAAAATGGCTAATAATTTGACAGCAGATATAATTGCAGAATTAATAGCAACCAAAACTAAAGCCTTTGCAGAAGAAATTGCAGAATTAAGGTTACAATTAAATAACAACTCCAACCCAGTTCAAGAGTATCAACCTACTCAAATAAATGATTTGATTAGGTGTGATGAGTCATTCGACGTGATCAAATCGATACCATAATTTGCAGGTAGTTATGCAGGTTACGTCAGTTGGCGTGAAGCAGCGTGCTCCGCCATGAAGCTTTACAAAGAAGGTAACCGAAAATATGTAGGTGCCTTGACAATCTTAAGAAACAAAACAACAGGAAAGGCAAATGATACTTTAACCAACCATGGTACAGTACTTAACTTCGATGCAATACTTGCACGATTGGACTTCGCTTATAGTGATAGGCGTCCAATTCATATAATTGAACAAGAACTTAGTGTCTTAAGGCAATGCAATATGACCGTTCTTGAGTACTACAATTTGGTTAATAAGAAATTAACCCTATTAATTAACAAAACAATTACGACATATGACAACAAAGCCGATGTTATAAATGAAATGAACTCTAAAAACAGGGAAACAGGGAAACGAATTTTCATTACAGGCCTGAACGGCAATCTTTCTGAAGTTTTGTTTTCTATAAAACCAGAAAACCTTCCAAATGCATTAGCTAAAGCTCAACAGCTCGAGGCTAACCATCAAAGAGCAAATTTTTCTTACAATTATTATGCTCGCTCTCAGCCAACGACTAACTCAAATCCTAAGACTCAAAAGAAGTCTGAAAAGCCGATCAACAACATGATAATAATCTACGTTTCAATCAAGTAAATCAAAATAATTATCAACAAACAAATAGGTACGTTTTTGCCCAAGGCAATTCTACTCCACAGCCCCCACCGATCCCAATGGAGATCGATAAGTCTTTACAGATCCATAATAGACCCCAAGACAATCGTCACAACTCTCACCCATTGAAGCGGGAGTGCACCCAACATTCAACACAACAATAACCGCAAAAAGCAATGCGCGTAAATAATTTGAATGAAGAACATTTTTTAGAGAAAGAGGGGGAGAGCTCCCTTACGTCTTCCGTAGAGACAGAACCTTAGATACAAGACTTAAGTTATTAATAGACACCGGCACAACAGCGTGTTATATAAGGAAGGGTATTTATCAGAACCCTGAAGAATTAGTTATTAAGTAAAGAATCAAAACGGTTAATGGGTATAGCATGATAACCCCCTTTTATAATATATATATTTTTGGTAGAACCGAAATTGAAAATCTTGAAGCGGATCTATGGTCGGTTATAACCTTTTAAAAAAAATGAATGCCATCATAGACCTATCAAAAGGACGCTAGCTTATAATAACGAAATCGAAAAAATTAATTATGAAAGGCCACCTAAAGATACAGTTGGTAATTTACAGTGTTCGGATACAGATCCGAATGTGTTTAATTACTTGGACTCCCAAAAAGGAAAAAATTATAGTTTTTATCCTTTAATCCAAGTGACCAATATTGAGTCATCAACAAGCGATGTCGATAATTCCCGCACTCACGATAATGAAATCGTTAGTAGCCCTAAACGTAGGAGGAAGCTAAAAAAGAGCAGACGCCGTAAAGCCTCAGTTTCCTCTTTTATCAGTTCTTCTTCACTACACAAAGTAGACTATTCCGTGAACTTCACGGACGACTTTCAAAATCTTGAACAATAAATTATTCAAGAAATATCTACCAAGCATTCGCAAATTTAAACGTGCCTTCCCTTTAGAACTGACATTAAAGGAGAAATAAGGACGTAAAGTGATAATGCTATATATAGTAAATAATATCCTTACCACCATTCAGTTAACTTTGTTAACTAAGAAATAAACAGGATGTTGGATGAAAATATTATTAGGCCAAATAAAAGTCCATACAATTCCCCAGTGTGGGTTGTAGGTAAAAAAGGTTACAATGAAGATGGAAGTAAGAAGAATCGACTAGTAATCCTCTAAAATAAAAGGCGAAAAATCAAATAATAAAAAGTGAATAATAACTCATAACTCTGTGGAAAAATATAACCGACTAAAAGAGACTGCAATCGCAGTATAATACATTCCAATCCTGCGAATCCTAAGGGACCCTCCAGGATAGAAGGAAGAGACCATCCACTGGTCTTCAACCAATAAACTCATAAATAAACAAAAAAACAAGCAAAAGTTCTAAAACAAAAAAATATATAAATAAATAATAATTTTTCGTTCATCCAAGCTCAAATAGAATAGAGTAGTTGTCCGATTCCGAAACGAATATTTCTTCGTACATTCCAATTTTGTTCGAGAATGCCAAGCGGGTTAACCGATGCTATGGCAGGCCTAGGTATAGCCGGTGGCTCCAGTCAAGCGGCTGGAAATAGACAACCGGGGAGCAGCACCTCTACGACTACCCCCGAATTAAAAAGTGTGATTACGGATCTAATTAGAGAGACGCTAGAGAGCGAAAAGATGTTCAACCCGAATTTTGGACACGAAAATCTTAGCGACATTCCACTAGTAGAACCCAGGACAGGCGAAGAACGCGGGGGGGTACCAGAATTAACAAAACTCATTAAGGAGTTCTCGGGAGACAGAGCCACCTTTAATTCGTGGAAAAAAAAACGTCAACCGCATAATGGCTATCTATGAAGGACAAGAAGAATCCTACAAGTTCTATTTGATGACTGTACGTACCAAGGTAGTTGGTGAGGCAGACGCGGTTCTAGAATCCTACAATACGCCAATGAATTGGAAGGCCATTTCAAAGTGTCTTACGGCACACTATGCTGATAAACGAGATCTTAAAACTCTCGAGTATCAGATGTTCTCGCTAAGCCAAGGTCGCAGGACCATTTCAGAATTTGATCAGGCAGTCTACCATCAGCTCTCATTCATTTTGAATCAAATCGGAGCCCATGAGGAGTCACCAGAGGTCATTAGAGTTTTAACCAATAACTACCGAGGCAAGGCACTCGACACATTTGTGAGAGGCCTTAGTGGTGATTTGCCACGCCTGTTAGCCATAAAGGAACCGAGAGTTCTGAGCCATGCATTGCATTTGTATGGTCTAGTAGAAAACCAGGAGCAAAGAAACTCATTTGCGCCAAAGATTAGACAACAGCCACCACCTTTACCGCCAAGACAAATAATTAGGCTAGCAACCCAAAACCCGTTACAGACTGCCAGTTCCACGCAATGGAGGAACTTTAACCCACGACCTTATCACTCCCCGAGACCAGCAATATATCAATATTTAACGCCTCCGAACGATACCAATCAAAACACTGCATTCCAACCCTATAGACCATCGCCACAAAACTCCTATATCCCATATCGAATGCAATTACCCACACAGGGGCAACAGCAAATAGCACCTCTACGACCATCGGCACCGAAACCACACCCAAAACCGGTACTCATGGAAGTCGATCTCTCTGTCCGATCGAAACAAGTCGACTACATGAACAGACCACAGGGTAACGAATTAGCCGGGAAACGTCCCCCTCCTCAAGACCAGTCTGGTCCCGTGTCCAAATACCAGAGGCAATTTCACGTTACCACTGGAGAGCTAGAGCCAGATAGGGAATCCGAATATGAAATTCCCCCGGAAATGTCCGAGGAAGCTTATTACGAGTATGTCGAACAGCAAGGGGCAGCGGAGTTAGCAGGCGCGTTAACGGAGGAAAACGAACAGGAGTATACTACAGTGTCCGTAGATGTAGCCGATGTCAATTTTTTAGATTAAACAGTTCTTCGTTACCCTACAACAATTGTGGTACGAACGACGGAAAGATTTTCAAGTTTCTAATAGATACAGGATCCAACCAAAACTACCTACAGAAAAATCTAGTAACGAACCCTAAGTTAAATGAACACCCTTTCTATGTAAACTCTGTGGGCGGTCAAACAAAAATCATCCACCACACCTTCCTTCACCTCTTCAACAAAGATCATACCCCAATTTGATTTTTTCTGCTCCCCACTCTCAAAACATTCCATGGCATAATAGGAAACGACACTTTAAAACGGCTCAACGCTGTCATTGATGTTAGAAATGACCTTTTGATCATAAACGGAGGCTATAGAGTAAACATTAAACAGCTGCTCACCTTTCGGCCTCAAGAACTCGCCATCAATATTCCAGAGAGCGCTGGACGATATTTTACGGGACCACGTAGGAAAAATATGCTACGTGTATATCGATGATATCATAGTCTTCAGTCAGTCCGAGTCCGAACACGCCTCACACCTATCCACCATATTCGAAACTCTAAGTAAGGCCAACATGAAAGTCCAAATAGATAAGTGCGAATTCTTCAAAGAAGAAGTCGATTTCTTAGGGTTCACTATTTCTAAAAACAAATTTCATTAAAACAAATCCCGGAAAAGTGAAAACGATCGAAAAATTTCCAGTCCCAAAAACTTTAAGGGAATTAGGGTCATTCTTGGGACTAGCCAGCTACTATAGAAGATTCATTCGCGATTTCGCGAAGTTGGCTACACCACTTACAAGTCTACTTAGAATCGGAGACGGACGTGCATCCAAAAACATATCCAACAGAACTAAAATAGAATTGGATAAGGAAGCACTAGATGCGTTCAGTAAAATAAGACGAACTTTAGCATCTCAAGATGTCATTTTGTCCTACTCCAACTTCAACAAAGAGTTCCAACTAACCACAGATGCATCAAATTATGCTATCGGCGCAGTCCTCGAACAAGACTCTCGTCCCATCACGTTTATTTCCCGCACTCTAACGAAGACCGAAGAAAACTACGCTGCAAATGAAAAAGAAATGTTAGCGATAGTAAGAGCTCTTCAGAGTTTTCGTATGTACCTATACGGTACTACCAAGGTGGTGATATACACCGACCACCAGCCCCTAACCCTTGCTCTGAGCGCAAAAAATAATAATTCGAAACTGAAACGCTGGAAGAGCTACTTGGAAGAGTATAATCACGAGCTTAGATACAAACCAGGTACCTCCAACGTACTGGCAGACGCCCCGTCTAGAATTCCAGTAGGTACGCAAGTGAATTCCACAACATCCACAATTCACAGCGATCAGAGCTCTTCCCATAACCTAATACCGGTAGAAAATGTACCGAACAACGTTTTCAAAAACCAGTTACTACTGCTAACCTCAGAAGAGGAGTCCGAAGAATTCTCCATACCTTTCCCCACTTACCACCGACATATCGTCAAGAGGAAAGATTATTCAGAAGCAGAACTAATTCGGATCCTTAAGGATCGACTAGACCCGAAACTCGTAAATGGTCTACTTACCGCAGAGAGAATTATGGGAAAAATACAGAACATCTATCCGATTCATTTTAGTGGGTATAAGGTCAGGTACACACAAAAACAGGTGAAAGACATAACTGAAAAAGACGAACAGGACGACATAGTAGCGAAAGAGCATATGAGGGCACATAGGAACACAGTAGAAAACAAATTACAAATAATGAGCAAGTTCTTTTTCCCAAGCCTCAGGAAAAAAACTGAAGCGACAGCGAAGGCTTGCGAAACTTGCAAATTGTCCAAGTATGACAGACACCCTAACAATGGAGAAGTCCAACCAACTCCGATACCCACTTATCCCGGTCAGGTCGTCCATATAGACATCTACACCACACAGAAACAATTGGTACTCACAGCCATAGACAAATTTTCTAAATATGCCCAAATCAAATTGCTAAAATCAAAAGCTTCAGAAGACTTGAAACACCCGCTAAGGGAAATCATGATAGCCTTTGGTATGCCTAAATTGATCGTTATAGAAAACGAGAAAGCATTTAACTCCGCCAACATAAAATTTGTGCTGCAAGAACAGCTGAAAGCTACCGTCTACACAACACCACCTTATTCATCCACCAGTAACGGCCAAGTCGAGAGATTCCACTCAACAACACACTAACAGACTCTGGCACGGCTACATTCGAACAAATAATTTTCAAAGCCGTTCAGGAGTACAATGCATCTGTCCACTCAACCACTAAAGCAAAACCAATAGACATATTTTCCGGCCACCGACAAATCACAGACCCCCAAACACTATATTCGGTACGCAAAAAGGTCATCCAAAATCTGAAAAATAAACAAGAAGAAACTATCATATACCACAATCAAAAGAAATCTCCCATAAAAGCATACAACGAAGGTGACGTAGTCTATTTTAGGATCGATAAAATGTTAGGTAAAGAAATAGTTGCAGAAAACAGAAACTCAACCATTAAAACTCGTTCAGGAAAAGTGGTTCATAAAAATAATATAATACCATACTAGACTATTCACACTCACAGCTGATATCCATCAAAACAGGCATCGCAGCAATTCAAAACGGCACATTCAAGACCATTCACGTGTTTGACGTGGAAAAATACGAAAAAGCGTTCCAAAACCTATCAAACCAAGTTAACGAAATAGAGGCAACAAATTTACTATACTCATTCCTCGCATTCGAACTTTCGAAAGCAGAGGCAAACCTCAGAAGGTTCAGGCCATTCCAAAGGAAGACAAGGTCAATAGGAATCTTGGGTACAGCTTGGAAATGGTTGGCCGGCACGCCGGACCATAATGATCACGAGATAATTACAAACAAAATAAACGAACAATGAGAAAATAATAAATGGTAATAAACAGGGTATTAAACGATAGACTAAACCAAATCACTCAAATAACAAGCACAATCAAAAAAACAGAAAAAGGTTATCTAGAAGTCAAAAGCCAAAAAACCACCACACTAAAATATAAGATCCACGCCTTTAAAGAAGAACTAAATAACCTAATTTACGCAATAGACTGGGCGAAACACCATAAACTCATTAATCCTGTCAGAAGTAGAAATAAGAAAAATTACCAATATTCTAGAAACAGAAGATATACTATTCATAAACCCAGAAGAATTAATAGAAAACATCCTGTATATGATCAATATCCCATTAATTTCCAATGAATTATGCGCCCCAATGTTATTAAAACCCGTAAAAGTAGGAGACATAATAAACGAAATAAAATTCGAAAATATTGTAAGATGTAATCAGCAAATTTTAGGAATGAAAGAACCATGTGAAACCCATAATGACAAGATAATTTGTAATAGAAATAACCTAGTAGATTTAAGCGACAACCAATGTACCACGCACCTATTGAGAAACCAAATACCACAATGTAAAATATTAAATAGCCAACACGTACCCAACCATGAAGAGCTGTTCACCGGCACGCTCCTGTTAAATGACTTCGTGGGAACAATCGAAATAGACATGGAAAAGATGGACCTGAAGGGAACGTTCCTCGTACAGTTCGAAAACGCAACTATAAGAGTTGGAGATGACATCTATATCTCAAAGACCATGACTTCCGTTGAAGCGACACCGACTCTGTTGCAACTAATGGCAGAAAAAACAAAAGTAGACGAAGTATTATCCCTACAAATGTTAAAGGAAGTCAACATAAACAATACAAAAGAGCTGGAGCAGTTGAATGGAAGTCACAACATCAGCATAACAGCAAACCTCACAATGTCACCAACACTCATAGTTCTGCTAATCGTACTGCTGGCACGATTCATAATCGGAAGGAAAAGTCGCCAAACAACCCTCAAGGTGACCAGCGAAGAACCAGCAGCCCCTAAAGAAAACCCTAGGCCATCCACAACACAAAAGAGGCTGTACATCGCGACAGAGGATGTCCGCGTTTAAAGGGGGAGGAGTTAACAACACTCCTGCTGCACAACAACGAGAAGCGCAACCGCTGACCAACGTAGCCTAAACATCCGCCATGTGAGTTACAATCCTGTGGCCGGGGGAGGAAAGCTTTCAAGAAAACAACTGAGTAGTTCGGGGTATGAAACGAGAATTGAGCTCTTTATTACAAAAGTTGTATGTTTTTGGCAAATGTCTCTTCGGCCGAGTTCGTGTTGGCGATCTTCGTTGAATCTCCTCGGCTCTGAGTTTTTGTTGCCGGGTCGGTGTTGTTTCCCTGTGGCCGTGGAGAGGGGCATGTTAACTCCTCCCCCCCCAGTCCGAAGAGAAGGCCAGAAGGGGAATGGCCGGATCGGGGAAAGGTGATTAGACGACGTGTTGTTGGTGTATGCCACGAACTCCGACGACATTTTGAATTTAACAGTTTTTAAAAATGGGTATCTTAATGTTAAACATGAGTGTTGTTTTTATAAACGTTACATCTTATGCTGAAGTTACACTTTGTTTACTTATTATCTATTTTATATTATTATTTGTTCCTTATGAAATAACAGTTTAGGGATAATGATTAGTTTACTGGCTAATGGCTACTACTTTGTTTACATAATCAGACAGTGTCTATATTGTAGCTTATCCTATTTTATAATGAATAAGTGTTATTTCTGACTTCCCTAAGTTCGTTAAAGAAAAATTGTTGTGCCTTTTCAAATTTTTTTTTTTATCGTAGATTGTTTCTTGTTAATGTGGTCTTTTATGTTACTTAGTTTGATAATAATATATTTATTGAATAGTGCTTGTCTATCTTATGTTTCTTCTACTGTTTTCTTAACTGTTTTTCTAATTTTTTGTTTGTGTAACTTTTGACCTTTAGTTGTTAGGAAAGTGACGCCTTTGTCTCTATCTACTTTGTGTAGTGAAAATCTCGGTGCTATCTTGATTGTCTCTGGCCTTTGATACCTAATGGCTGACCTAAGTGGGTCCTTTAATCCAACTAAGAATGTATTTAGGCAGAATCTGTCGTATTGGTCACATTTGGCCGCGAGAGACTGTCCACTAGGGTCTGCTTGTCTGGAAAGTGACATTAATTCGCTTGTTATTTTTGCGGTTGAGTAATACAATTTCCCCATAGTGAGTCCGTCCGGAAAATTGTGTAGTTCTCTAACAAGCATTTCTTCTGTTTTCTTGCTAGAGTATAGTCGCTTGAGGTTTGCTTTGATGTCATTCCAACAAAGAAGTATATCGCTGACATTCAGCGCTTCGTCTGCCCTGCCTTTAATTTTTTCACGGATAGTTCCAAGTAAGTACTGTCCGCATGTTGCTTGGTCCACTGATGAGGCTAAAAAAAGGAGCTGATCTACTCTGTCTATAAATCTATCAAGATTGTCAGGTGGGCCTTCGGAGGTTGGTAGTTGATGTACAAGGGTTAGTAGTTGTTGTAGATTAAGGATTGTGTTTATTGAAGAATTGCTAACGGTGGGACTTAGTGGCCCTGATGCGTTACCGGAATTCGGATGGAACCGACTGGTCTTTCTCTTTTGTTCCTGTCGCTTCCCTTATCTCAGATAGACTTTGTGAAGGCTCGTATTTCGAGCCCCACAAAAATAATAATAATACTTAGTATATGGGAAGGAACGGGTAGGCTAGGGATAGTGCACCAGGAGATGTCCATATGCCAGGATCAGACAGCAGGGACCAGGAGAAAAAAAAATAGAAACACCAGGAAGGAAAAAATAATAGAAACATCGAGCAAATAGAAACACCAGGAGAAAAAAAATAGAAACACCAGGAAGGAAAAAATAATAGAAACACGACTAGAAACACCGACAGGACGACAAATTGACGCGTACGTCCGGGCAGAAAAGTAACGGGACCCGAGGCCGACCCGAACGGTAAAACTCACGCCGGATCGGGTATAAAAGGCCGGCCGCTGGCAAGAGAGAGTCATTTCCACATCGAACTCCAGCAGCTATAACATCAAGTGCACGAGCAAGGATACGAATAATTTCAAAAACCTCAAGGAAACAATCAAGGACATCAAGGATCACATCAGCGAAGACCACAAGCAGCAACAAGGATCAGGAGCAAGGATACGAATAATTTCAACAACCTCAAGGAAACAATCAAGGACATCAAGGAGCACATCAGCGAAGACCACAGGCAGCAACAAGGATCACGAGCAAGGATACGAATAGTTTCAAAAACCTCAAGGAAACAATCAAGGACATCAAGGATCACATCGGCGAAGACCACAGGCAGCAACAAGGATCACAAGCAGGGATACAAAGAATTTCAACAATCAAGGCATCAAGGAACAATCAAGGACATCAAGGATCACATCAGCGAAGACCACAGGCAGCAACAAGGATCACGAGCAAGGATACGAATAATTTTAACAACCCCAAGGAAACAATCAAGGACATCAAGGATCACGAAGCAAGGATACAACCAATCACAAGGGCATCAAGGAACAATCAAGGACATCAAGAATCACATCGGCGAAGACCACAGGCAGCAACAAGGATCACGAGCAAGGATACGAATAATTTTAACAACCCCAAGGAAACAATCAAGGACATCAAGGATCACGAAGCAAGGATACAACCAATCACAAGGGCATCAAGGAACAATCAAGGACATCTAGGATCACAAGGGGCAAAGACAATAGGCAAGAACACGGATCACGAACAACGATACGAATAATTTCAAGGACACCAAGGAACAATCAAGGATCAAAGGGGCGACGACCGCAGGCAAGGATTAAGGACCACGACAACAACTACAATTTCGGAGAATTTCGCGGAGGAGTTCGGAGCCGCATGGCTGCTTTCGTCAGGCGAAAGGACCACTCGTCGTCCACCCTCGCGAGATTAAAAGCTCTGGAGGCTCAAAATGGGGCTAGCGCTAGCCCGGACCGCCGACCTCTCAATCCTGAGAGATCGATGGGAACCACACTCCTCAGTGGAGGAGCCTCAGAATTCCAGAAGAAGACCCCGAGCCGAGAGACGGATCATCAGCCACCCATCGAGCAGAAATACTCGCTGCAGGTACCCGTCACGCGGAAGCCAGTCACAGTTAATGGCGAACCAGAACCCATCGAGCCTCATGGGGTATTACCTTCGACGGCACCACGGATCCGCTCCGATTCATTGAGCGGCTGGAGGAGCGAGCGGCGGCCTATCAAATCAACCCACGATACATGCCACAAGCAATTCCAGAGTTGCTGGGAGGGACCGCAGAAGACTGGTTCCGGACCAGTGGCCTCCAAGGAGAGACGTGGAAGGTATTCCGGAACAAATTTTTGGACTTCTTCTTGCCGCCACGATACGGCCAGAAGAACCTTTCAAGACGTACCTCCTAGAGATACGTCTCATGATGCGCCATGCGGGATACAATGAGGCCCAGGAACTGGAGCGGGCGTACGAAAATCTGCTCCCTGAGTACCAACTCTTCGTACGACGGAACGACGTGCAAACGCTCCGGGACCTGACGAGGTGACCAGGGAACGAGAGCGAAGCCGGAGGTACTGGAGCCCTTATGCGGAGAACACGCAGCACCAAGCCGCCAATACACAGGAGCAACCCGGAGGAAGATGGCCCCCAGCAAGAGACCCACCCCCGAAGGCAGTCAATCCGGAGCCCAACACCGTTATCAACACCCAAGGAGAGCCACCACTGAGTAACGCCCGAGACGCCTGCAGGAACTGCGGGGTCTCCGGACAATTTGCCCGGGAATGTCGGGGACAACGCGTGTTGTTTTGCTGGTCCTGCGGGAAGAGAGGAGTCCGCACCATCGATTGCTGCAAAAGTCCACCAGCGGGAAACGGGCAGGTGCCCTCACTGATTCCAGGTGCAGTGGGGGTACCGAACAGCGACCGGAAATAGACGCCATCCTACAGCTCCGAGATGGCAGTATAAGTGCAAGGGCTACCATCGAAGGTCATCGCGTAGCGGCCACCATCGACACGGGAGCAACCAGGAGTTTCATCGGGGAGCACCTGGCAGCGAAAATACGGAACACCGCAACCCAGTGCGAAGTGAAGTCCACGGTCACACTAGCCGACGGTTCCCGACGAGAACTCACACAAGGAGTCTGGGCGGACGTACAGTTGGGCACAACGTGCACCCAAATCCAACTGTTGGTACTACCCGTCGTCCTAGACGACGTGCTCTTGGGCCTAGATTTCCTGGCAGCCACCGGCGCAGTGTTGACATGCGGAGGAGCGCGACTACAGCTGGGCTCGTCAATCCCTAGCCCCAGTAGTTTGATACCCAAAAATAGCAGGATGGTCCAAGCACGAGACAACGGCGCTAAAACCAAGGATGACAAAACAGGAGCATCGGACGCGAAAGCCAAGGATCAAACCCCTGGACCCGACAAGAAGTCCAGCAAGAAATCGCGCAACAGAGAACAGCCACAAAACGCCCCCAAAGAAACACCAACAGGGAACCCTGCTCCGGGAGAATATAACCTCTCCAAGTTTTTGGGACCGAAAAACAAGGATGCGGTCAAAAGAAATCCATTCCGGACATCAGTGCAGGAAGGAGCCCCAGGAGAGCGCACCTGCACCGGTGCGGCCACAATCAGCTTGAACACAGAAAGTACCAAACCAGGAGCGACGGGTACTCCAACGGAGGACGAAACGGAGCCATCAGACTACCAGGATATGGAGCCAGGGGGTGTCCACCATCGCAGAACACGAAATCCTCATGAAGGACGACAGGCCCATAAAGCAGAGATATTACCCCAAGAACCCAGCAATGTTAAAAATAATTAACTCACAAGTCGATGAACTCCTGCGGGGCGGTCAAATCGAGCCCTCAAAGAGCCCCCACAGCGCCCCAATCGTCCTGGTGGGTAAAAAGACAGGCGAGATCCGGATGTGTATCGACTTCCGGCAATTGAACGCCCGATCAGTTCCCGATGCCTACCCCCTCCCTAGGATTAATTCCATATTGGAACGACTCCGTGAGGCGAGGTTCATCAGCATCCTGGACCTCAAGAGTGGGTATTGGCAAATCCCTATGGCCGAACGAAGCCGGGAATGCACCGCGTTCACTGTGCCAGGTCGAGGACTCTTCCAATGGAAAGTGATGCCATTCGGATTGCACTCAGCACCTGCAACCTTCCAAAGTGCCCTGGATCAGGTGATTGGCCCGGATATGGAGCCACACGCCTTCGCATACCTGGATGATAATATTGTCATCGGAAAGACGAGGGATGAACATATGGAAAACCTACGGAGGGTCTTCAGGAGGTTACGAGCCGCCAACCTCACACTAAATAAAAAGAAATGCCAATTCTTCCAACGACGGCTGGTGTTCCTGGGACACGTGATCAGCGAGGAAGGCATACACACCGATCCAGATAAAGTCGCCGCAGTCCGTAAGCTGAAACCCCCAACCAACACAAAGGAGTTGCGCTGCTGCCTAGGGATCGCCTCCTGGTACCGACGGTTCGTACCAAACTTCGCCACGGTGGTACTCCCGATGTCGCAGTTACTTCGGAAAGGTCACCGCTGGGAGTGGAACGCCGAGCAACAGGGGGCCTTCGAGAGACTAAAAACCCTCCTGACCGAAGCAACTGTACTGGCATGCCCCGATTTCAGCCGAAAATTCGCTCTACAGACGGACGCTAGCGATTACGGCCTAGGGGGAGTCCTTACGCAGGATACGGAAGAAGGTGAGCGAGTAATCGCGTATGTCAGTCGTAGGCTCATCGCAGCGGAGGAGAATTACTCGGCAACCGAGAAGGAGTGCCTCGCCATCGTCTGGGCCATTAGGAAGCTCCGGTGTTACCTCGAGGGATACCGCTTTGATGTCATCACCGACCACCTCGCTCTCAAGTGGCTAAACACGATTGAGAACCCAACTGGCCCTATCGCCCGATGGGCACTGGAACTCCAGCAGTACCAGTTTGACGTACAGTATCGGAAGGGAAAGCAGAACGTGGTGGCCGATGCACTCTCCCGACAGCCGATAGAAGCATTGTTACAAGCCATGACCGAAGCTCGCAAGGACCCCTGGATACAACGTCGATGCAAGCACCTGGAAGAGGAGCCCGAGAAGTACCCCGACTTCACTATCCAGAACGGCGAGCTTTACAGGAACCTAGGGTCGAAACCCGACGAAGATGACAGCATCCTGTTCTCCAAATGGGTCGAACTCGTCGCATTACGCAAGGCTACCACCGCGCATCTTGAGAAGGCATTCAGGGAGAGGATCCTCGCACGATTTGGAACACCCCGGACATTTGTTTGCGATAATGGGACCCAGTTCACCAGTCGCTCGTTTAGGGCATTCGGTAAATGGGTGGGCTTGCGGCTGGAACACACGGCGCCATACAGCCCCCAGCAGAATCCCACGGAACGAGCGAATCGGACGATCAAAACGATGATCGCTCAATATATTGACGGCCATCAACAGCAGCATCTCGGACCCTACAGGGTTCAGCCCAGCTTTCCTGGTGCAAGGACGCGAGCCGCGACTACCAGGGGCGTTATACGAGGAAGTTACTCCCGGCGAAGGTCAAGCCGGCTGCGACCCCATCAACCGAGCCAAACAGATGGAGCAATTGTTTCTGGTGGCCCGGGAAAACGCGCAGCGAGCATCGGCTGAACAAAGTCGCCATTACAATCTGCGGCGACGGGAGTGGAGACCGGCCCTAGGTACACTGGTACTTCTCCGTCAACACGTCCAAATTGGCCCCAAAATACGAAGGGCCATATAGGGTGATACGGTTCATCTCCCAAAATATAGCGAGACTGCAACGCGAGGGAACCCGAGAGAGACGTTCCGCCCATATCGCGGATCTCAAGCCGTTTAACACGGACGACCCGGAAGACAGCAGCGAGGAACCTAGAACGGGGGAAAGGGGCGAAGGGTAGTAATAAGAATTTGATCTTAGCGTTCTTATTATCACGTACCGTAGCCCCATGGCCTGTCCATACTTCTCCCCCACCCTTCCAAGGAAAAAAAAGGTATAAACAAAAAAAATTATACCCCACAGAAGCATGAACCAAAACCTGGGGATCCAAAGGTGGCTGGAGGGAATGCCCCTTTACCACCCCGAGGACAACCACCCTGAGGACCCGAACGCAGGAAGAGGCGATGTCAACGAGGACGACGTCAGCACGGTCGTCTTTCCCTTCGAGCAACCACTATCCAGCCCGGCAACCTCGTCCACCACCCACACTCCGCCTGACATCCGCCTGGCTCGAGCAGTGGTGTCCAACGAGGAGGGAATCTCCTCTACTCGGTCAGGCCGAGCACTCAGGTGGGTCGACCCGAGCCCGCCCACGAGAGCAGTAACTCGCCCGCCATGTCCCGATACCGACACCATCGAAGGATGGGAGCAACTGCTCCATTTCAGTCGGCAGGAGGTCGAGGAGATGCTCGGACCCGACCTGAACGAAATTGCTGACGACCTGTTCGCACCAGGAGCAGACTGGGTAGAGGCGCCTCGCTCGTGGAGACTCCACACAGCGGACCGACGACTCCCACCGATACTGCTGGACCAGGTACGCATACGTCAAAACATGCGAACCCCGCGCCGGTCACGTTTTTCGGTGAGAGTCGAAGGCATCCGTTTCCGCGTGGTCCTCACACGTGGGGGCCTCGTCTCCGTTCTTCAACATTGGCGAAGAAAGGGGGGGGGGGTGTGAGGGCTCGTATTTCGAGCCCCACAAAAATAATAATAATACTTAGTATATGTTAATATCTACCACGAAGGTATCATAAATATAGAGTTAATTAGTTATAAGTTAAACAAATGAGGTAGTTAATTAGTTATAAGTTAAAGAAATTAAGTTAATTAATTATAGTTATAGTACCACGAAGGTACATAGGTTAAGCAAGCCAATTGGCAATAGGGCACGTAGCAGAGAGAGAGAGCGAACGCCACCGAAACTCACCACACTTCGAGAGCGCCGGCACCCCAACTGAACCGGCTCAACCACACCACACTTGCGCCCAACATTCGGAACAGGCACAGATCAGCGATGTTAGCGGTCCGGTCTCATAGACTGGCCGAAATGTCGACTGAAAAGTGCACGGGGCGTGGAGTGCTGATTCGTGCCTCACACATGCAACATACCCGTACAGCGTTTAGGGACATCTGACTCGGTATAATCGAGGCGTCGTGCGGGTATTCCCCTTTCCCCTCCCACCGAGACTGAAACGCCCCTCTCTCACTCCCAAGGGGAACTATTCTCCGTCTCACAGTCTCGGCAATTTTTATAAATAATTTGTAAAAGTGGCCCTCGACCGGACCGAGCGTACCTCAGCCAGGGAAAACTACCTTACAACTTGATTCGCTCCTTAACCCTAATCTGCCCCGAACTGTGTTACTGGTGTTGGCTTTTTTCCTTAACATTTACGTGTATTGTATTTTTGTTTGCAAATAATGTGCATGTGTATATAAAATAGTAATAATATGTGAGGTGTAAATGGGTATATTGATAATATGTATGTGTTTTTTGTTCTCTTTTTTTTTGTATAGGGAAAATTTTGGGTGTTTGTTTGGTTTGTATTGTTTTCGTTTGTAGAGTAATGTAGTAATATATTGTATTATATTTTGTGATACTATGTATATGTATCTATGTTTGAATGTGTATTATAATATGTCTGTATTCTTTCTAAAATAAAAGAGAACCTGTATGTGTGTGTCTGTTACGCAGTTTCCTCTTTTCCTTGTTTCCCGGTGTTTAGTGTTAATTGTATGTCATTCGTGTAGTGCTGCTGTGCTTCCTTCCACCTTTGTAGTTTTTTTTTTATACCCTGGGACCATTGAAAATGGTCAAAAAAGGGTATACTAACATTGTGCAAATGTATGTAACGGGCAGAAGGAGGCGTCGGAGATCCCATAAAGTATATATATTCTTGCTCAGGATCACTAGCCGAGTCGATTGAGCCATGTCCGTCTGTCTGTCCGTCTGTTCTGCTTCAGTATATATAGATAAATACTATATGAAGTTATCCTCCAAATTGCAATCCGATCGGACAATAAACACTAAAGTTATTAGATAAACCATTTCGACCCTTCGACCAGCAAAGAAGTTGTCGATGACGTCAAAACTAAATTATTTGCGTAGGAAAGAAAAGGACAAACCATGCGAGCGCGAAGTGCGAGCTGTTTCTCGACTCTTCTTTTCCATGCACATGTCAATTACCGAAAATACATGTGCATAAATATATGCTAACACTCAACCAATAGGTGTCGTGGTAAATGAATATGAATGTATGAAAGTATTTACATGCTTGTGCACATATTCATAATATGCTTACGTGCACATATGATTATTATTTAACAATTCATATTTTAGGGTCAGTAAAAAATACACAACTATAAAATACAATTAAATAAATATTAATTTTGGTTACTCGAAATATTGCAAGTTATCGATATTTTCCAATTCAAAATTTATAAAGAAATACCGATATATACTGCTCACACCGCTCTTTGCAGTCTTGCGCTAGGAAAATTGCGGCGATAAATTATTGACAACATATCGAAATTGATGCAAGGTGGCAGCGCATTGCAGTGTTATGATTACTTTGTAGCTTGCGATTAGTATTATACAATTAGATACTTTTTATGGCAATATACGTCCAAGGGTATCCCACTGTCGCGTGGCGCTCGACTGTTGCTCTCGTTTTTTTATGTTTTCGACTTTAACTGTAATGCATAAATTAAATAAGTATTCAATAGGGTGTATTTTAGAGGTTAGTGAAAATGTGACAACAATAGACGGTAAGTTGTTTGTGGATTGTTTTGTTGTTTTCTATTATTTTTCTTGTTTTTTTCTTTTTATAAATGTATAATATATTTCTTTAATTTATTTTATTGCTTTTATTATACCCTTGGACCATTGAAAATGGTCAAAAAAGGGTATACTAACTTTGTGCAAATGTATGTAACAGGCAGAAGGAGGCGTCGGAGAGCCCATAAAGTATATATATTCTTGCTCAGGATCAATAGCCGAGTCGATTGAGCCATGTCCGTCTGTCTGTCCGTCTGTCCGTCTGTCTGTCTGTCTGGATGAACGCGCCGATCTCAGCTATTACAAAAGCTACGGACACCAAATTTAGCATGAAGATTCCTGTATACCATACGCAGATCAAGTTTATTTTCAATTTGGAATAACACGCCTACCGCCCCCGCAAACCGCCAATTTTGGTTTACATTGCTATTTACATTCGAAGAACTCATTTCTTAACGTTCTGCTTTAGCATATATATAGATAAATAATATATGAACTTATCCTCCAAATTGCAATCCGATCAGACAATAAACACTGAAGTTATTAGATAAACCATTTCGACACTTCGACCAGCAAAGAACTTGTCGATGACGTCAGAACTAAATTCCTTATGCATGAAAGAAAAGGACAACGATGCGAGCGCGAAGCTCGAGCTGTTTCTCGACTCTTCTTTTCCATGCACATGTCAATTACCGAAAATACATGTGAATAAATATATGCTAACACTCAACCAATAGGTGGCGTATATATGAATATGAAGAAAGCAAAGAAGTTGTCGATGACGTCAGAACTAAATTACTTGTGCATGAAAAAAAAGGATAAACGATGCGATCGCGAAGCGCGAGCTGTTTCTCGACTCTTCTTTTTCATGCACATGTCAATTACACAAAATACATGTGCATAAATGCAAACACTTATACATACTTAATTTGTGTTCACACATACATATGTAAAATTATATACAACCAATAGCGTGGTTGATCGGCATGCATGAATGCAGGTATTTACTAGATTTCTAATATAGACATATTATTATTATTATTTAATAATTTATATATTGACTTTTTATTAAATAAATATTAATTTAGATTTCACGATATATTATGAGCTATCATATCGATAGCTTTTAATATATATTAAACATATCGATATATATTTCATATGTTTTGCATATAAATTATATTAATATGTGTAAATTATATTATATCCCCACGTCTATTGAAACTATGTTTGAAAAAAATGTACTAACATTTCTTCTACTTTGTTTTTTTAATATATGTATATTTTGTATGTATATTAGATTCTATAGATCATTATTATAAATTTAAGGTTTCGCGCACTTTTTAATTGCGGCGAAAAATTATTGGCAACGTATCAAAATTGTTGCAAGGTGGCAGCGCGCTTCAGTGTTATGTTAATTTGTAGTTTGCGATTGGCGTGTTCGGTGTCGTCGTCGATTGTCGATTATCATTTGTATTTTCGATATTAAATATAAAATAATATATAATTAATTCGCGTGTTCGTGATACATTTAACATTTAATGCAAATTAATATAAGTCGAGTATATAATAAGTAAATCCTCGTGTGTGATTGTTATGCGTTAACGGAACATTTTTTATGCGTGTTAATGATTGCGCCCTGCCCGGAACGTGGCGCGCAATTTTAGAAAAGTGCGGTACACAGCGTAACGTATTTTTGTGCATGCATACATATATGCGTATAGACTCTTCTGAAGTGTGTGTGATTGTACGTGAACATCGGTATCGGTTCGTTTCCGCGATTCAAATTGGAATTTTCGCTGGAATTTCTTGCAGGTTTAATTTATTATTTCTTTGATTTATATTTATTCTTTTTTCCACATTTTGTTTATTTTTATTTTCCTTATTAAATTTTATTATTATTTGTTCTTTCATTAGATATTTATTTTCATTTATAATATAATTATTTATATATATTTATTTAAATATATGAATATAATTATAATATATATATATATCTATTTAAATATATGAATATATTTATATATATAAATAAATATACTAACTTTATTTTATATATATAACTATATATTAATTTTTGATAAATACATATTCAAATTAAATAAATTTATAAGAATTTTATTTTTAACATACCTATATATTATTTTAAAACTTATATATTAGAAGATGCCTAGACTTAAGAGAAAGTCAGCTTGCAATAGGAGTCAAACACAGCGAAAAAGAAATCGTTTGAATAGGTCAGATATAGACTTTTCTGAGCAGGAACGCGTAAATAATCTAGAGGCACATAGAGAACGTAGGCAAAATTTCGAATTTAGGGAAGCTGAAAGGGTTAGAGATAGTCAACAGCATCGAGTCCGCAGAAGTAATAAAACATTTAGGGCCGTTGAGCAATTACCGGACACAATTCGTCACACTACTCTTCGGGCTTCTTCGCCAATCAGATTACAAGAACAGCTTGCTGACACTTCGCGTCGTTCGAGGCGCAGGCGAGATGCCTACCTTCGATCTCAGGAAAGAGAGCAGGATGCAGTTCGTCGCCGTGTACGTCGCAGTGATTCTGCAATTAAAACAGACGAACAACTTGCCAACACTTCGCGTCGTTCGAGTCGCAGGCAAGATGCTGAGTTTCGATCTCAGGAAAGAGAGCAGGATGCAGTTCGTCGCCGTGTACGTCGCAGTGATTCTGCAATTAAAACAGACGAACAACTTGCCAACACTTCGCGTCGTTCGAGTCGCAGGCAAGATGCTGAGTTTCGATCTCAGGAAAGAGAGCAGGATGCAGTTCGTCGCCGTGTTCGACGAACTGATCATTCAACTAGAAATGCCGAACAACTTGCCAATACTTTGCGTCGATCGAGGCGCAGGCAATGTCCACAATTCAGGTCCAACGAAAGCGGACGAGATGCTGTTAGAAGGGCGATTCAGCGACAAAATCAGGAGACGCAAATTTTAGAAAGGCCAATAGATAGAAGTCAAAGGTCTCAGGTTAGAAACAATCCTATTCGTAGGATTGTTGAGCAGGCACGCAAAGAGTGAGTCTATATAGGAGTATTTGCACCAATAGGATAGCAGAGAATAGGAGAAACGCGTCCCGCAATAGAGTGGACCGTGCGAATACCCTTCCAGATGATAGGATATCGCAGGTTAAAACTAGTTTAGATTGCCTAATAGCCAATTTTAATAAGACAGTCAAGCAGGGACCCGATCAGGTTTGCATATGTTGCAAAGGTTTGTGGTTTCCACATCAAGTGGACAAAATTTCGCGTGAGGTCATAGAGGAAAAGTGTAGTCAGGCAGATAGTGTTGATATTTTGTATCTTTCCTCTATGTTTCCATCCCATAATAATAGGTTTAGCTTTTGCAAAACCTGCAGCCGCAGTATTAAGTCAGGGAGAAAACCAAAGGCTTCTATTACAAATGGCCTAAATTTTCCGGAGCTTCGGAATGCCTGAAAGGCTTGACGCCTCTAGAAGAAAGGCTGATTTCTCCCCGTCTTCCTTTTATGATCATAAAGTCTCTTGGATATGGACGTCAAAGTGCCATTAAAGGAGCAGTGATCAATGTGCCAATTCCAGTTGCAAATGTTGTAACTTCCCTTCCCAGGGCATTTAATGAAGCCGAAGTAGTTCAGATTCATCTTAAGCGTAGGATGGAGTATAACCATGATTTCATGGCTGAAACCATAAGGCCCTCAAAGATAGTTGATGCAATTCGGTATTTAGTGAACACAGAACTTTATAAGAAGCACCAGGTTACTATCAATGAGCAGTGGTTGTCTTCTTACTCAGCTGAGACTGTACCATTTGTTGCGTCAGCAGACGACAGGGACATTGTGTGTCAAATGTTAGAAAAGGCAGCACAACCTAATGAGCATAGAGTAGTAGAAGAAGAGGTAGAGTTGAATCCAGGAGGTCAAGAAACCTTCATGGAAAATGTCCCTGTTGAAAACATAGATATTCCTCGAATTGCTATAGCACCAGGAGAGGGTCAGCGACCTCTTGACATGATAACCGATTGTGATTCAGAGGTGCTGGCTTTTCCCACAATATTTGCAGGCATTAAAAGGAAATGTCAGGAAAGTTTTACAACTATAGTTAGATCAGAGCTTAGGAATTTTGATAGAAGAGGTTGTAGAACTGATAAATTATTTCATAACTTCAAAAAGTTAGAAATGATTAGCATTAGGAATAGCACATCAATTTGCTTACGTAAGCACTCTGCCACTCAAGGCATTTCGGCTGCTGATGTGCGTAATGATGAAACTTTAAATAGGTTAATACTTCATGATGATGGCTATAGGCTTTTAAAAAGTATTCGCACGACTCCTGCTCATTGGGAGTACGATGAGTACGATGAAAAAGGAAGGCGGTGTCTTTGGTTGTCACCAGGTCATCAAGTTTTATTGGCGAGTGGAGTTTCAGCAAAGAGGCTCTCCACATATACATGGCATGTTCTGGCTGAAAGACGCCCCAAAGCTCGACCTAAAGAATGAGTCCACATTTATGCCTGTGAAGTCCTTTATTGATCAGTTTATTACTGCTGATTCTAGTTGCCCGGACGTTGCTCCATATTTGGAGTATCAACTCCATAGTCACGGGCACTCTTGCAGGCGAGAAATTAGGTCAAAACAAATTTGTAGATTTGGTATCCCATACCCTCCCATGCCTCAAACAGAAATTCTTCTCCCTTTAGAAGAAAATGCTCCAAATTTGGCCGAGCATCGTAGGAATTTCGAAAAAATTCAAAGTCTGCTCGACTTCCCATTTGATCGTGAAAGCGTAGAAAATTTTAACGATTTTAACAACTTTTTGTCCCACGATCAACTTAACCTTAGTTATGAGGGCTACATTAATGCTGTAAGATCAAGTATAAAGAAACCAAAAGTTTTTTTGAAGCGATCTTTTGCAGCAATCAAGCTTAACGCTTATAACAAGCACCTCCTTTTGTTGCAGCGAGCAAATATGGATATTCAGTTTATTTTAGACCCCTATGCTTGCTGCAGCTACGTCGTTAATTATATTAACAAGTCTCAGAGAGGTATCTCAATGATGATGCGTGAGGCAATCAATGAGATTAAAGACAATAACAATGTAACTATTAAGCAAAAGTTACAACATTTAGGTAACAAATTTATATTTGGCACTGAGATATCCGCTTTTTATAGCTACTGCAAATCAGAACGAGGAGCTCGCCAAGAAAATGCAGATGACTTTGACGATGATGTGCCTAGGGCTTCTGAATCAATAGTTTACGCTCTTCGCGATAATAGTGGCTTCATCAGAAAGAGGACCACTGCGTGCATAATTAGGTATAGGAGATTTAATGTCAATACAGAAACAAGTGACTATTTCAGAGAGCTAAAAATGCTTTACGCCCCATGGCGAGATGAGCATTTGGATTTAGTCACACATGACTGTGAATTGTTCTGTAGGGAAAATTCGGAGTTAGTAGAGAACAATCGCAGAAAATATAATTTACTAGATGATAGGGAACTAGAAGATGCTCTAAGCCACTTAACAGAGGAAGCAGAAAATGAGAATAATCAAGTAGGAGAACAGGAAGTGGTAGATGATGGCTTCACAGTTTTAGGATTGCCTGAAATAGATCCACATCTAAATGTTTTAAATGTGGATGGAAATATTGATATGAATGATGAAGATAGTAATGTCCGTTTTATCAAGCTTCCAGCCTTAGTTTCTCAGGAAAGCTTAGCTAATATAGTTAGATCTCTTAATTTAAAGCAGAAGCTATATTTTACACATGCTTTGCATAATGCCAAAATCAATACAGTCTTTTATGAATTTGTTGGAGGCGGCGCCGGAGTCGGAAAGAGTCGATTTATATCAGCAATTTTTCAGTCATTATCCGTAATGTATAACAGTATACCAGGAGCTGATCCGACATCTGTTAAAATCCTCTTATGTGCACCAACAGGAAAAGCAGCATTCGGAATTAGTGGTTCGACACTGCATTCCATGTTTTCACTTCCTGTTAATCAATCTCGCTCAGCACCTCTAAGGGCCTTAAGCCATGATTTAGTTAATAGCCTTCATTCAAGGTTAATCGATCTTAAATTAATTATTATTGATGAAATATCAATGGTTAGCTCTCTCATGTTTTCTTATTTAGATTCTCGTTGGAAGCAAATTTTCAAAAATACTTCTCCTTTTGGTGGTGTTTCTATCATCGTATTCGGTGATCTTAGACAGTTACAGCCCGTAGTAGGTAGTTGGATTTTGAATCCAAATACCACTGACCCTTACCATGAAATATTTGGTACGTATCTCTGGGACCTTTTTTTGTATTTTGAGCTCACAGAGATAATGCGTCAACGTGACGATCAGCTTTTCGCTTCTGCCTTAAATAATATGGCATCGGGTTGTATGACAGCCGATGATATTGTCCTTTTCCAATCTAGAATATGCGAACCATCGGCAGTGCCCGATGATGCAATTCATCTGTTTAGTAATAATAATGAGGTTGATTTATTTAATGTAACGAAACTTAACTCAATTGCTACTGAGCAATTTTTCTCTACTGCTGAAGATTTTATTAAGGCGAGCCATTTGGAACCAGCTAGGAAACAAAGAATATTAGAAGAAGTGAAGGGTTTTAAAACTTCCGCTACACAGGGACTCTGTACGTCTCTTCTCCTAAAAAAATACTGCCAAGTACATAATGACGGTCAATGTAGACACAGGGGATGGATTAGTAAACGGGGCATCAGGTGTGTTGATGCAAATAGATTTCAATACATCCAACACTCCCAACATTTTATGGATGAAATTTACAGAGGAAACTGTAGGAGAATCTGCGCGTTCGAAGTGTACACATCGTACAGATCCTTCATGGACTCCTATTCAGAAAATTGTTCGCAGTTTTCAATATTCAAATAACGCACAAATTAACATTGACCGTAGGCAGTTTCCAATTGTGCCTGCTGAAGGCATCACAATTCATAAGAGTCAGGGAGCTACGTATGGCAAAGTGGTAGTCCATGCTAATTCCAGAATGCAGCGTGCTGCATTATACGTAGCTTGCAGTAGAGCAACTACTGCTTTAGGATTACTCATTATTGGGAATTTTGTTCCTCCTAAGTCTCCCCAAAATAATGATAAAGTGAAAGCCCAATTGAAGAAATTGCGGACTGAAAAACTACTGTGTACTCATTACGATTATTTAATTAACAGTTCTGCCCTTAACATTTTCTTCCATAATACTCAGAGCTTGAATTCCCATCTTGAAGATATTCGATCGGACAAGCTGATGCTTCAGTCATCAATATTATGTTTCGTGGAAACTTCCATAAGCAATGAAACTGTAGAAATACCTGGGTTCACTATTGTGGTTCAACTTGAATCAATTAGGCCTTTAACAGGCATCATAATTTATGTAAAGAACGAGCTAGTAGATAGAGTTTCCCATACCTTTAGCAGTAGAAAAACTTTTGGCTCAGTAGTTTTGAGTTCGGCATATTTAGGTTTGATGCCATAAGTTTTCTTATATTATATAAAAGTCCAGACTTTCCTCTGTCTACATTTAAAATAGAATTTGAGGAGATAATTCATCAATTTTCTCGTTTAGGTGATTTAGGGGGATAGCTTGCTAGTTATGGATACACATATTGATTGGGCGTTTTCAAATATACTAGATAATGAAAAGATTAGTGCTAGGACTTTTGAGGTTTTGCATAGCCATCACAATGGGATATCTGTTAGTATTCAGGCATGAGTTTGTAATGTTTGGAATAGGTTAGAAATTAAGAAATCTAAATGACAGGATATATGTAAATATATATGTAGGCATATTTTAATAATTTAAATTTAATTATCTAATAGTTAAGTATAACCATTGAATGGAAAATTGGTTTGATAATTATTATTATTTTTTTATTTTTATACCCTTGGACCTTGTTATCGATATTAACCAATTTAAAATTTATAAAGAAATACCGATATCTACTGCTCACACCGCTTTAGGGAATTGCGGCGATAAATTATTGGCAAAATATCGAAATTGAAGCAAGGTGGCACCGCACTCCAGTATTATTATTAATTTATAGCTTGCAATTAGTATTATACAATTAAATACTTTTTATGGCAACATACGTCCAAGGGTATCCTACTGTCGTGTGCAACTCGACTGTTGCTCTTGTTTTTTTTTTTGAAGTGGTTCTTTTCTCGTGGTGTGCAAAAAGAATTCGACAGAATTCAACAGTGTATAAGCGAATGCGGCGTCAATCATCGCGCCGCCACTCTGGCGCGACATCAGCTTTTGGCGGCAGCCAGTGATGCGCCGACGTCCCAAGGGCGCAACACAAACACATACATGCTTACTTGATTTTGCCGAAGGAAACTGTATCACTGTGTATAAATTTTATTTTTTATTTATTATTTTATTTTTTTGTTGTTATGAATAATAATTGTCCAAGTTTTATTATTATTATTATTTTTTTTTTTTATTTGTAAAATAAATTTGCGTTCATGTAAATTGATAAATGAAAACGATCCCGGTGCCTTAACAGCGATTGTTGTACATGTCGCAGTTTCGTTATTCGCCATAATGCTAGCGCAGTGAGTTTCGATCGCACTGAAGTACTACGCACAACTGCCTTGTGTCGCACACTTCTTCTACGTGCTTACCATCGAACCACACTCGGCGTCAGCGACAACACGCTGGCGCCGCGCTAAATCGGTTCTTCCCAAAACTACAAACTACAGGCAACCAATAACTGCGCAAATAGAGGCTGATGCAATATTTCCATTATGATGAAATACACTACCAGAATACCCATACACTAACACATGCAAAATTATGCTCCGACACGGCCATCCTGACCATTACACGACCTCGTGAAATATTATCATAATGCTTTTTCTTTAATGCAACAAAACCATTTTCAAATTACTATAATGATTCACAATATATAATACTTTGTGTCTTCTTTATTTAATTGAAGAGTTGGAGGCAGCAAAGGTGCCGCTTCCAACGTTCAGTTGAATCTCTCCTTGACATAGTTTTCTTATTGTCTAAGTAAGCCTAAAGCTTATCGTGGAGAGAGACGGTTATGCTTATGCTAAACGTTATGCTAAATGTTACATATATTATTATGCTCTCTTAAGCTGTAGCGCTGTGTAACAGAATGCAGCCACATGCACATTCTGTGAGAGCGCCGATCGACTCTCTTTCTGTAAACATTGTAACGGTGTGTTCTTCTTGGTACAGTAGTTATTCGATATGTGTGCATACTACATCTCCCTCCTTTTGAAAAATAACGTAACTTAGTGTAGTTATTTTATTTACCTATATATATATATTATTTTTGTTATGTTTTTGTTTTTTTTTTTTTATAAAATAAAAAAAAATTTTTTGAAAATTTAAGAAAGTATTGAAAATTTAAAAATATTGATATTAACAATTTAAAAAAGATAAAAATAAATGGTTTTTTTTTTTTATATTTAATTAAAAATTTTTTTTGTTTAATCAAAATTAAATTTTATGTTTGCAAAGATCAAAAATAAAGAAAATAAAGAAAAATGTATTTTTGTATATTTAGTATAATTGTTTTGTTCTTATGGGTGGCCAACCCTACAAAATATATTAAGAATTGAAAATTTTTAACCTATCTTTATGGACTATTTGTTTTTTATTTTTATTTCCTAATATTGTAATGTTATTATTTTCTCCTATCTCTGAAACTAAATATGGTCCTAAATAGTTATTATCTAGCTTATGACCTGTTTCGTTTTTTAATACAACCTTATCTCCTAACTTTAATTCCAAATTACTGACATTTCTATCATATTTAAATTTTCTATCGGCTTTTGCCTTTTCTAACATATTCCTAGCTCTTTTATAAGCTACTTCTAATCTTAATTTTACCTCTTTTGAATAGTCATCCATGTTATAAATGGGATCTATTCTGTCTATTTTGTTGAAATCTACGAACTGTCTTGGTAATCTTCCAAATACTAGTTCATATGGACAATATTCGTGAACTACTGATGGTGTTGTATTGAAACAATAAGTAAAATATTGTATCCAAACATCCCAATCAGTTTTGTCAACAGAAATGTAAGAGCGAACATACTCGTTAAATGTTCTGTGACTTCGTTCTATTGTTCCTAAAGTCTGGTGATGGTGTGCGGTTGAAGTAATGTTCTTTATCTTCATATATTTGCACAAGTCGTCTATTATTTGATTTTTATACTCTGTTCCCATGTCCGTAATGATTGTTTTCATTGGACCGTACTTGAGTATAAAATTTTCAAATATAGCCTTAGCAACTGATTTTGCACTTTTGTTTGGTATGGGTACCGTAACCAAATACTTAGTTAAATCACATATTATAGTGACAGCATACTCATTTCCATCTTCTGATCTTGGAAGTGGACCAATGGTATCTATCAAAACTCTATCAAATGCTGTTGCTGGCGTTTCAGTTATAATCATTGGCATTTTCGTGTGTTTCAACGTTTTAGCCTGTTGGCATTTTAAACATGTCTTAACGTATTTACTTATTGCCTTGGTCATCTGTGGCCAGTAGTAAAAGTTTTTTATTTTCCTCAGGGTTCTAGAAATTCCTGAGTGGCCTCCTTCTGACGGATCGTCATGATATTTAGACAGTATTGCTTTAATTTGAACCTTATCATCTTTATCTACCTTAGTCACCTTGTTTAATAGCGCTATTTTTAAATTTTTTAATATTTTATTGCCCTTTTCTTTAAAATTCTTAATAGTGACAAACTCGAAGATTTGTTCACCTGGTGACAATTGTGTTCGAATGATCTTATTTATTCTTGCTTCTTCATTAAGCCTTTGAAAAAACTGATCTAAATCGATTTTTTCATTAGAATAAAAATTAGTCATATCGAAACGTGTTATAATATTTTTGCCTCTTTTAAACAAACACTTATGTTTGTCTATTTTGAGAACAATATATTTCTTGGCATCAATGTTATTGATTACCTGATAGATATTGGGCATTTCCGTTTTTTCTTTATTTACTTCTGGTTCTTGCAATTTTTCTCCTGCGCAGGAATTTTTCTGTCTTACAGAAGCTCTCGTTTCGACCTTCAGTATCTGTCTATTCATTTCTTTTAACTCTCCGATAGTTATTCGGGAGAGAGCATCTGCTATGTAATTATTTTTCCCCTTGAGGTACTCTACACTAAAATCATATTCCTCAAGGTCCAGACGCATTCTGGTCAACTTGGAACTCGGGTTTCTCATCGAGAACAAATATGATAGTGGCCTATGGTCACTCTGTACTAAGAAATGCCTACCATATATATATGGTCTAAAATGGTTTATTGCCCAATGAATAGCTGCTAGTTCTTGTTCTGTAGTGGACTTATTACTTTCACCTTGTGTAAAGGTTCTGGAAGCGTATGCCACTGGTAGCTGTTGACCGTTGTGGTCCTGAGATAGTACCGCTCCACATGCCTGTTTACTGGCATCTGTGGTTATGCAAAATTGTTTGCTGAAGTCTGGGTACTGAAGAAGTGTAGGTTTCATTAATTCCCTTTTAAGATATTCGAATGCTACGTTGCATTCGCTTGTCCATTCGAATGGAACATTCTTCTTACAAAGCCTCGTTAAGTGGCGTGATTTCTCTGAGAAGTTCTTAATAAATCTTCTGTAGTAATTACAAAATGCGACGAATCGTCTAGCTTCGTCTGCATTCGCTGGTTGTGGGTAGTTTTTAATTACCTCATATTTAGAGTCATCTGGTAATATACCTTTATCAGTACATTTATGACCTAAATATGTAACCTCTTTCATAAAGAAAGTACATTTTTCTGGATGTAGTTTTAAATTATGTTGTCTACATAATTTGAAAACATCGGTTAAATTCTTAAGCATATGCTTTTCAGAACAACCGACTACGACTAAATCATCCATATACAGAAAGGCTTGCGAAGGCTTTAGGCCTGTGAATGCAAGTGTCATCATTCTTTGAAATGAATTGGGGGCTATCTTTAAGCCAAATGGTAATCGCGTGTAACGATATGAACCTGTCGAAGTTGAGAATGATGTTATATTTCTTGACCTTTCGTCTAGTTCGATTTGGTGAAATCCTGACATAAGGTCTAGGCACGAGAAATATTTTGCTCGTCCTAACTGATCAAGAATATCTTCTATTCTTGGAAGTGGGAATTTATCTGCTAGCAGTTTCTTATTGATCTGACGATAGTCAACTACTAATCGCCATCTTTTTTCCGCCGAATTAGGCAGTTATTTCTTGGGTACCAAGAGAAGTGGGCTATTATATTCTGATATAGACGGCTCAACAATGCCGTCTCTTATTAATTTGTCAACTTGCCTTTGAATTTCTGGCTTTTGACTTTCTGGCATTCTATAATTCTTAATATATACAGGGGTCTTATCGTTCAATCTCAATTTTTGCCTATAGAAATTATTAGCTGATATGGTTTCTGTTTCGAGACCAAAAATATCGCTAAATTCGGTGCATAATTCTGTTAGCTCGTTTTTGAATAACGATGGAAATTTAAGAAGTTTCAGTACTTCTGAAGTTCTTTGCGGACTATTTTCGGTATTTGCATTGTAAACATCATAATCGTCTAATGATTCGCTTTTTATATTTGCGCTGTTTACAATAGCGTCTTTTTCAGTTGTGTTTATAATGCGAATTAACACGTTCTGAGTGTTTACTAGTGCACTTGCTACTATTATGCCAGGTTGCAATTCCTGGTTGGGTATAAGAACATTTGTGTCAGTAGACGTAAGGTGAATCTTTCGAATTACCTCTGATCTAGCTGGCAAAACTATTTCGTTATCAAGTGAATGTATTATAGGAATGTTTATATTCCTGAAATTATCGGGCCTCAAAGTGAACCAATCTTCCTGGTCGTGGAATTCTAAAATACAATTGTATTTTTTAATGAAGTCCAAACCAATTATACCATCCCCTGGTATAGGAAAATTGTCAGGTACGATATGGAATTTATGTGGTATTGCTGCGTTTGCAATACTCATTTCCAAATCTATAGTACCTAGAGACTGAATTGTCCCTTGCCCTATTCCTGATAAATTTGTTGTGTTTCTTGTGTTTAAATTATTTAGATTATTATTACTGCATTTAAGCAGTGAAATTTCTGCACCTGTATCAATTAATATAGCTACCATTGAATTGGTACTCATATTTTTTAACTTTATAAAAATACTTAAATTGAGATTGATTCGATACAGCCTTACTGTTGGCTGTTGCTCAAGGGGACCTGCTGGTTTTCCGTCTGTATGTTTCTGACGGTGTTATTGTTCCTGTTTGAGTTTTGGTTTTGGTTACCCCTATGGTAGCCTCCACCTCTGTTGTTGTTCTGGTTACCGCCGCGGCCTCTATTTCCTCCGCGATAACCACCTCGGCCTCTATAATTGTTATTATAGTTATAGTTTTGATAATTTCCGCGATAACTATTTCCTCGAGAATGTCCTCTATTGTTATAGAAGAAAACATTGTTCGAGTTGCCGGTTATTTCTGTACAGCCTTGTATATATTTTTCAATCACGGCATTCATCGTGTTGAAATTTCCTGCTTCTAAAATGGTCTTGAGCTTTTCGTGCTCACAATTCTTTATTATTGCAGAGATCGCTTCTTTTGTAGCGAATTTTTCTGCATTGTTTGAGTCTAGTTCGTCATCTATGTAGGCTGCCTCAAGCGACCTACGTAGATTTTCGATTTCTGTGGTATACTGCGCTGCAGTTTTACCACGTTGATGTGTATTTAGCAATTTTGCTTTAATGACATCAGGCGATTCGCCTTTAACTGATGCCTTTAATACACTTATGATTCCAATAATCGTCCTTTCATTTTCAACTTTGTATGACAGAGGGCCAATTATTTTTGTCTTTATGACTTCAACGGCTAACATCTCCTGATCTCCTTTCGTGAGATCTGTTAATCGGAGTGCCGTGAGGAATCTATTTAAATTTATTTTCTTGCCGTCAAACTCTGGTATTGTGGACGAAATTTGTCGCACATATTCCCGAGAAACGGCGGCTGATTGTGCCATAGTGCTCGGTTTCTCTGATTCTATCATATCTAAAGAATCGATATTTTCGGAAAGGTTATCGGCTATCAGTACCGATTCGTCAAATGTAGCCGGAATACTAATCGACGGCATACAATAGATAAATAATTTATGTCTGTCCGATATGTACAGAAGGTTTTCTCGCAGACGTTTGACAACGTCAGAAACTTGCAAGTTCTGTAATGAATCAAATTGGGATCTACTATTTGTAACTAGTTTTGTTACTTTATTGTAATTTGCTACCAAAATGTTGGCATGCTTAATAATGGTCTTATTCGATATCGGTGCTGCTTTATTTAGGCACTTGAAAGATTTATCGAATTCATTTCTTACTTTTATAATTTTGGAAATGAGTTTTTGCCATTCCATTTGTCTTAGCAAAGTCTAAATTGGTAGAACCATAATAGGGGGGCTTATCCCACAGAGTTGAAATCAGAGAAGGAAGGCAAAGACGAATCATTCGATTTCGCACCTATCGCTGTCATTTAACAAATCTAAAAATTCTGCTATGTTGTTAATGATTTCAAAATATATTTTGTTTTGTTTTATGGCTCTTATTTATTTTTTTCTTTATTTATATTCTTATTTTTGAAAATTAATTAATTTTTAATTTAATTAGTTATTAATTTATTTTCAAACATTTTTTTTTTTTTTGTTTTTTTTTTTTTTTTGTTTTAATTGTTTTTAATTTCAGAAATTTAATATGTTTAAAACGCCTTGCTGCGGTGAGAAGTTTAAAATTAATTCACCCGTGTGAATTTACAGATTCCCTTCCTAATATTTCGTTTGGCTTTGCAGGCCGAACTTCTCATCGGGCGGAAAAGATTCCGCTCAATGTTACAATTGATTAGAAAAAAAAAAATATGCATCGCAGTGCAATCAAAAAAAATTTTGCACACAGTGCTATTTAAAAAAAAATTTTGCGCTCTTTGAAGCGCTGTCGGTTTTCCCATGTATTATTATGGGTGATGAATGATCCACCGTTGCTGTAGTGTGCGGATAGCGCACCACAGTGTGAATATTGAGGGTATCCCGCGTTGGCGTAGTGAGCGGGCTGCTCACCACGTTGATAGTTCTGCTGCGTGTCAGCTGGTCGTCGCCGGTGCTGGCACGCTGACACTCCCTCGTTGACGTAGTGAGCGGGCTGCTCACCACGTTGATGTTGATGTCGCTTTTTTTTTCTTTATGGTGTGACAGGCCTGCAATGCCTGCACGTGTATTCACAATATGTTGTGAATAGCGGTCCCTCGCAGTCGTCTGGGCACTTTTTCCGGAATTCCGGCAAGCTTTTTGGCTGGGGAGGTTCAATTTTATTAGTATTTACTTTATTTATAGCGTTAACTGAGTGAGCGGGTGTGGTGGGGTTTTTTTTTGTTTCGAGAAATCTAACATAGTGGTCGAGCTCATCTTGTAGCTTTTGAGCTTTCGACCATTCGGGCGCTGGAGTGTTTGTATATAATAGCCACTTTAAGTGCGCTATTCTATTCGCCTTATTTTGCACTCCGCCCCTATTCTTACCCATCACACGCACACTCTACTCACTCAGACTTTAGATTCCTCGGACCCGTTGCCGCTTGCTTGGTACAGTTGCTGTTGCTGATGTCGACGATGATGATGATAATGATGATGATGATGATGATGATGATGATGATGATGATGATGACGATGATGATGATGATGATGATGATGATGATGATGATGATGATGATGATGATGATGATGATGATGATGATGATGATGATGATGATGATGATGATGATGATGATGATGATGATGATGCTGCCTGCAGCCACATGGAGTTGCTTGTTGTTTTTTTTTTTTTATTTCCTTATACAGGACTCGGGTCCTGTCACGGTCGCCATATAATGATTCACAATATATAATACTTTGTGTCTTCTTTATTTAATTGAAGAGTTGGAGGCAGCAAAGGTGCCGCTTCCAACGTTCAGTTGAATCTCTCCTTGACATAGTTTTCTTATTGTCTAAGTAAGCCTAAAGCTTATCGTGGAGAGAGACGGTTATGCTTATGCTAAACGTTATGCTAAATGTTACATATATTATTATGCTCTCTTAAGCTGTAGCGCTGTGTAACAGAATGCAGCCACATGCACATTCTGTGAGAGCGCCGATCGACTCTCTTTCTGTAAACATTGTAACGGTGTGTTCTTCTTGGTACAGTAGTTATTCGATATGTGTGCATACTACATTACACTTACATAAACAAATTAAATTTCACATTTCAATATCATTCTTAGAGTAATACAAAACTTTTTAACATAATTCATTCATCATTTCATTACAATATCTAATGCGCCACACGCCATGATCAAAACAATTGTTTTGCACTTGTGTTTACATTATTATTATAAATTTCATTATAAGCCCTTCAGGCCTCCGCAGTGTCACTTGCTAAAGCTTATATTCTAATCATTTCATTACTGTCTCTTTCAACAGCTTTCTTTTCCATTTCCTTATCACTGTCTCTTTCAACAGCTTCATTTTCGATCTCTTCATCACTGTCTCTTTCAACAGTTTCATTTTCCATTTCTTCATTACTGTCTCTTTCAACAGTTTCATTTTCAACCATTTCATTTAAATTCTTTTTACATTTTTCTAATTCTTCTTGTACTTGCCAATCTGGCATTTTTCTTATGTCATCGTGAGCATATTTATATTTTCTATTGTTCGTCAACGACCTGAGCATATATCTATCCCCCTCCAACAATTCGGTTATTTCAAAAGGCCCTCTAAACTTCGGACTTAACTTTGTTTGATGCCTTTCTTCATTTTTTAACAACACGAAATCTCCAACTTGACATTTAACAACTTTGGCTTTTCCTTTATCAAATTGCTTCTTGTTATATGCTGCTGCAGCTGAAATATTGTGAACTGCCTGTGCTCTTACTTCTGCCAAATCAATCTCGTCTGCCGTATCGCAAGGTGGAAGCAACCCCAACGGGCGGGCAACTTTGCCAATAAACAGTTCTAAGGGACTTGCCTTGGTTGCTTTACTAACCGTGCAGTTTAACGCTAATTGAACCTCTCCCAACGCATCTTGCCAAGCGCGGCTGCTAGTCTCAACTGCAGTCAATAAGTTCTTTAAGGTGCTCATAATGCGTTCGACTTGCCCATTAGCTCTACTTGCACCAGTCGCGATCAAATGTAAATTTATTTTCTGTTGATCACAAAACTCACTAAATTTAGTGCTGGGAAAACACCTACCCTGATCTGCTATAATGCGATTTGGCACCCCAAACAAAGATATAGCCGACGACACAGCCTTTATGCAATTCTCAGCGTCAATCTTAATAGTGTGGATTAGGTAAACGAATTTAGTAAAGGCATCTACTTGGACGATTATATACTCTTTCTGATCAGCCTTGCCACTCAACTTTCCAGTAATATCAATATGAACGGTGTGCCAAGGTATGTTTACTTTTGGTATTGGGTGAAGGCTAGCTTGAATTTTGCCGGAAGAAGTCTTTGACATTTTACAAGTAATGCAGTTTTCATCGAACTTTCGAATATATTTAGACATGTTTGCAAACCAGTAAAAGTCATAGGCCTTATCTAATGTCTTCTCCCAACCCAGGTGCATAACTGCCTCATGAATTTGATTTATAACAGACCATCTAAATGATCTTGGAACAATTGATAAGGAACGGGTTCTGCCGATTCGCTGAATTTTCCTATATAATATTCCGCTTCTCAATTCATAAGTTTTTGCAACATCCGCAGGAAGAGAAAAATCTTTCAATTTATTTACGATATCAACTATTTCGGAATCCTGTCGCTGTTCAGCCAAAAGCCAATTACTGGATATTTCTGCTAGATTAACTCTTTTTTCAGGAATCTTGCACTTTGTAGCAATTACATCAGCTGAAGTCAAATTTCTCGAAAAGAAGTCAACATGTGCCATTCGTTTACCTTCTCTATATTGTAAGTCGAATGTAAACGACTGTAAATAAGCCCACCATCTTTGTACCCTGGGAGATAGGTCAAGTTTGGTCCTTGATGCCTTAAGCGAGTTACAGTCAGTAAAGACAACAAAATTTCTACCCAGTAAATAATGCCGAAAATGTTTTATAGCCAAAACAACGGCAAGAGTCTCCAATTCATAAGAATGGTATCGTGACTCAACAAGTGAAGCAGCCTTACTAAAATATTCGACGACATGAGGCCTATTATTGATTTTGAGTAATAGGATGGCACCGTATCCACGAGAACTTGCATCTGTATGCAACTCTATTGGATGTCGCGGGTCAAATATTACTAAAACTGGCTTTTGTGTGAGAATAGAGATAATCCTTTGTCTAATTTGTTCATGCTCTGCATTCCAAATAAATTCACTCCTTTCCGAAGTCAAAAGATATAGCGGCTTCATAAAGCAAGAAAATCCCTGTATAAATTGTCTAAAATAAGAAGCTAATCCTATAAATTGTCGTAAAGAAGAGACCGATTGAGGGGGTGGTAAAGCAGTTAACGCTGCAATGTTTAACGAGTTTGGACGAATTTCACCTGCACTCACTTCGTATCCCAAATATTGAACTGTTGACTTAAGAAAAGAACATTTTTTAAATTAAATGCAAATCCTGCCTTGGTGAGACAATCAAGAGTAATCTGTAACCTTTCTAAGGCCTCACTTTTTGTTGAAGCAGCCACCATTACGTCATCCATATATACGACAACAAATGTATTTGCAAGATCTCCAAGTGCTTGCATCACTGTACGCTGAAAAACGGCAGGAGCATTTTTGAGCCCAAACGGCATTGCCAAAAATTCGTATTGCCCATCTGGGGTGACAAAAGCTGTACACTCTACCGAATCTGCATGCAAGGGAATTTGGTAGTACCCACTTGCCATGTCTAAGCATGTAAAATATTTCGCTCCATGAAGTCTAGCTATCTGATCTGATATAAGAGGCAAAGGATATCTATATGAGACCGTATTTGAATTTAATTCTCGATAATCAACGCATAAACGCTGAGAACCGTCCTTTTTGTTAACTAACATTATGGGACTTGCATAGGGTGAGCAGCTCGGTTTTATAATCTTACACTCCAATAGCTCCTTAATTTTTTCACGCACTAATTCTCTTTCATTTGGACTAAGCCTATATGGTCTTCTTTGAACAATTTTATTTGGGTCTACCAATTTAATTTTCATTTCCCCTGAGCTAACTCTAGACAAAGGGATTCCGTTAATAAAAGATTTTGAGTATTTTCCCATTAGACTCTTTAATTTGCTCATATCTTCACCAACAAGATCAGTATTTAACTCGCAAAGTTGTTTATCATTTGAACAATAATTTATAGTTTTTGATCTGATAATTTCAAATTGGCCAGGTGATACTATTACATTAAATCCTGAGAACAACACTTCTCGACCAATAATGATATCATTTCTTAAATGCACATCGTCCAAAACATGAAACAATATCTCAATACAATAGTTGTTAATTTTTACGTTACTAAGTATTTGCAATGTGCTACAAATACTACCATTGCCAATACCTTTCAACAGCACTACATTGTTAATTCTTTTACCAACAAATTTGTTACTTAGCTTTTGTTTAATTAAAGAACATTCCGATCCAGAGTCAAAAGTTATTGGATATGTCTCGCTCTGATGAACCATCTCGCCCTTGGATTCAACAACTTCACAAAGTTCCGCCCTTTTCACCTGAAGCGTGCCTTTTTCTTTCTTCGGTTTACTGCAATATGTTGAAATATGGCCACGTTCTCCACAGTTAAAACAGGTTACATCCGATTTTTGATGGTGACCAACTGCGCTTCTATCGTTGCTGTCCTTAGCACGAGATGAAAGATTTTGCTGCTGTTTAGTTCTGCATTCGATCATCTTGTGGCCTAGTTTTCCACAGAAATGACATCTTATTGTTGAAGGTTTATGACGCTTTATTTCAGACGGAGCCGCTTCTTCTTGCAGAGTTTTCTTCCTTTTGTTGAAGGTAAATGCTTTAAGCTCCGTTTGCAATTCACTTCTGGTCCGTACATTTGAAGTAAATGTCAATCGCTGCAATCTGCTATCCACATGTGCCATCTTAGCAAGCGTTACTGAAGCTGCAATTTCCTCCACATTCATTTCACGCCATTTCGTAATAAGTGACGTCATCATGCGACTGGCATAATTGGAAAGGCATTCACCGTCAGTTGGACAATCTGCCAGCATTGCCAAAAACATAGCCGCTGGAGTTTCCGCACTTGCAAAACGTTGAACGAAAAGTTCTTTAAATTCGGCCCAAGTTATGCCAGGATAACAAATTTGAGCAAGCCACTGCGAAGCACTACCTTCCATCGCTGCACTCAAAGCCATCACCAACGCGCTGCCTTTTATGGTGTTTTCTGCGAAAATTATGTCCACTGTAGAGCACCACGCCGTTGCATCGACGCCAGCACCGTCTGCGTTGAATTTGGGTAGCACTACTAGCGAGCCCGATCCCACTTCTGATGTCGCAGTTTCGTTGTTATTCGCCATAATGCTAGCGCAGTGAGTTTCGATCGCACTGAAGTACTACGCACAACTGCCTTGTGTCGCACACTTCTTCTACGTGCTTACCATCGAACCACACTCGGCGTCAGCGACAACACGCTGGCGCCGCGCTAAATCGGTTCTTCCCAAAACTACAAACTACAGGCAACCAATAACTGCGCAAATAGAGGCTGATGCAATATTTCCATTATGATGAAATACACTACCAGAATACCCATACACTAACACATGCAAAATTATGCTCCGACATACACATATTCGGTCGTTAATCACACAACTCACATTTATTTTTATAAACCACTGTGCGGAGGATCCCGCTGCCTTGGCGGCAACTGATGTACACATTCACTTCTTGCGCAGCGAGTTCTGGTCACAATGAAGTCTAATATTCGACTTATCTAGTTCTTTACCACTTGTTGCGCAGCGAGTTCTGGTCACAACGAAGTCTAATATTCGACTGATCTAGCCCTTTACCATTTCTTTTTTTTGTGCATAACAACTCACAGTCAGCGACAGCGACGCCAGTCTATCGCCGCGGCAAAACGGTTGTTCTCAGAACTACAGAACTACAACAACCATTCGCAATGCAAATATGGGCTGATGCAATATTACCATAGTGATGAAATTACTATTCTGGTGAAATAACCAAAAAGCATACCAACACTCTCCCAAATACGCACACCAAGTGCTCTCCGACACACACACAAACGGTCACCGCACACAGCAGTTTGATATGTCAAATTTTTCTTTTATTAATTTACTATTTTTAATTGGTATCATTTTATGAGTTGGGGTGTATGGATGATCCTGGTGCCTTACCAGCGATTGATGTACACTTATACGGTTATCACACGCAGCAACTTGTTGGTATAATTGTTGTAAATTGTCCCGCACAAGCGATCCCGGTGCCTTATCAGAGATTTATGTACACATATACGGTCGCCTGTGAAGCAATTTGAACTTGGTTTTGTTTCTTTCTTTTGTTTTATTTGCACTTGGACGTCATTAACTTTCAATAACTTTTTATTTAATTTATTATTTCACCACTCACTACTAAAATCCCCACAACCACTGCCGTCACATGTTCATCACCTCTTTAGAATTAGAACGATAAGCGTAGTGGGCATTGTTAATCCCTTGTCCGTAGTCCGGCTGCGCCAGTAACAATCCTGTGGCCGGGGGAGGAAAGCTTTCAAGAAAACAACTGAGTAGTTCGGGGTATGAAACGAGAATTGAGCTCTTTATTACAAAAGTTGTATGTTTTTGGCAAATGTCTCTTCGGCCGAGTTCGTGTTGGTGATCTTCGTTGAATCTCCTCGGCTCTGAGTTTTTGTTGCCGGGTCGGTGTTGTTTCCCAGTGGCCGTGGAGAGGGGCATGTTAACTAGTTCGTGTTGGCGATCTTCGTTGAATCTCCTCGGCTCTGAGTTTTTGTTGCCGGGTCGGTGTTGTTTCCCTGTGGCCGGGGAGAGGGGCATGTTAACTCGTGCGCTTCGTCAGAAAATTCCAAGCCGCGACCAACTGCAGGAACCCGACACCATCAGCGACTGCACCAGCGACAGCAGCGGCCGCAACGGCACCAGCGACGGCGGCGACTCCCTACAGCAGCAGCCTTCCTATGATAAATTGTGTCAAGTTAGTTCTAATTAAAAACCCGATCAATAAAGACACATTATTTTTTGAACTCCAAATCAACTCAAAAGTTAATTTATAAAAAGTTGAGTGTGTGCAAGTGTAATGAGATCAATAGGATCTCGGAAAGAGAGGATGCACTCCCTTATTGTGCTCTCTCACTCAGTTGAAGTTGTCACTCAGTTGTAGTTGCCACTTAATTTAATATTCTTGAGTTTATCGTTTAATTCACTTGAAGACAACGATAGCGTGCGGTTGTGACGGTTGTGTTAAGAATAAAATAACTATTTCAAGGAAACTAATAAAAGTGTTTTTACTATTTGGCTGATGAGCTGGCTGATAAAATACTTTAACGTATTTTATTATTACATTGAAATAATAATTTCCACGTGTTTTATTTGCTTCCACAATATTTAGACATACATACATACATAGAAACATATGATTTAAAACAAAGCAATGCACACACATTAATACATATGTAAGTTATCACCCTGAGTTACTTAGCGTTCCTTACGTAAATTGTAAACAACTTTTCATAGTCTTTTCGGACTCAAAACAAAATAGTCTCAACTCCTAATTTTTCGCTATTTCAAACAATTTCCATTGAGTCTTGAGAAACTCTTCTTGCAATTAATAAACCACCCACGCAGCCTAAAAGCCTAGCGTGCAAAACATTCAATGTTTATTTGTAAACAAACTGTTCTTGAAATTAAAACACCACCTACGCAGCCTAAAAACCGAGTGTGAGAAACACTCAATGTTTATTTGTAAACAAATCCTCCTTCGTCCAAATGGCATCACGAGCTTTAAACCTTAGCTCGATCCGCAGAAGCTTTGACATCTTCAAAGGATACTTTGGCCTCAGAACGATATTGTAATCTTAGTCTTAATTTTGTATTCTCAAAAAACGGAGTCGTTCTCCACTAATAAAAAATATATTTTTTTCAAACTCGTTGAATCGGTTTGATTAATTGTCGCCCAACCGTGGGGCTCGCGTTAAATTTTTCCAATTTGAATCACACACAAAAGAATAAACGAAATCCTTAAGTGATTTTCAAGTGAAATTAACACAAAAAGGGATTAACAACCATAATTGGACACTTGGGAGTGTCGCGAGTGACCGGTTTCTTGTGTTACAAAGAGAGCAAATAATCGAAAACGCTCATTAAGAACCCAAAAACAGACAATTTATTTAAAAGAAAGGAACCTTGAAGTAAACAATAAGGTGTCCAAGGAAAAAGAACAAATATCCAAAAACGATCTTTCAAAAAAAAAAAAACTTAAAAGTGTCACTCAATCATATCAAACTTAAACCAAAGACAAGTGACAAACATAATAAGTGACCCGTAGTGCTACTCAATCATACCAAACTTAACCCAAGAAGGAAGACCCTCACAGCAAGAAGGAAGACCCTCAGCCAAGAAGGAAGACCCTCAGCCAAGAAGGAAGACATCCACGTGAGCGTCGATAAACTATATCTTTTTTTTTATTTTTATTATTATTAAACTAAGCTGGACGATCTAATAAGTGGTTTTTCTAACTTCAAAATGGCTAATAATTTGACAGCAGATATAATTGCAGAATTAATAACAACCAAAACAAAAGCCTTAGCAGAAGAAATTGCAGAATTAAGGTAACAATTAAATAACAACTCCAACCCAGTTCAAGAGTATCAACCTACTCAAATAAATGATTTGATTAGGTGTTGTGAGTCATTCGACGTGATCAAATCGATACCGTAATTTGCAGGTAGTTATGCAGGTAACGTCAGTTGGCGTGAAGCAGCGTGCTCCGCCATGAAGCTTTACAAAGAAGGTAACCGAAAATATGTAGGTGCCTTGACAATCTTAAGAAACAAAACAACAGGAAAGGCAAATGATACTTTAACCAACCATGGTACAGTACTTAACTTCGATGCAATACTTGCACGATTGGACTTCGCTTATAGTGATAGGCGTCCAATTCATATAATTGAACAAGAACTTAGTGTCTTAAGGCAATGCAATATGACCGTTCTTGAGTACTACAATTTGGTTAATAAGAAATTAACCCTATTAATTAACAAAACAATTACGACATATGGCAACAAAGCCGATGTTATAAATGAAATGAACTCTAAAAACAGGGAAAACGCATTACGAATTTTCATTACAGGCCTGAACGGCAATCTTTCTGAAGTTTTGTTTTCTATAAAACCAGAAAACCTTCCAAATGCATTAGCTAAAGCTCAACAGCTCGAGGCTAACCATCAAAGAGTAAATTTTTCTTACAATTATTATGCTCGCTCTCAGCCAACGACTAAGACTCAAAAGAAGTCTGAAAAGCCAGATAAACAACATTATAATAATCTACGTTAAAACTCAAAAAGGAAACTCAATCAAGGAAATCAAAATAATTATCAACAACAAATAAATAGGAACGTTTTTGCCCAAGGCAATTCTACTCCACAGCTCCCACCGATCCCAATGGAGATCGATAAGTCTTTACAGATCCATAATAGACCCCAAGACAATCGTCACAACTCTCACCCGTTGAAGCGGGAGTGGACCCAACATTCAACACAACAACAACCGCAAAAAGCAATGCGCGTAAATAATTTTAATGAAGAACATTTTTTAGAGAAAGAGGGGGAGAGCTCCCTTATGTCTTCCGCAGAGACAGAACCTTAGGTACAAGGCCTAAGTTATTAATAGACACCGGAACAACAGCGTGTTATATAAGGAAGAGTATTTATCAGGACCCTGAAGAATTAGTTATTAAGTAAAGAATCAAAACGGTTAATGGGTATAGCAAGATAAACCACTTTTATAATATAAATATTTTTGGTAGAACCGAAATTGAAAATCTTGAAGCGGATCTATTGGTCGGTTATAACCTTTTAAAAAAGATGAATGCCATCATAGACCTATCAAAAGAGACGCTAGCTTATAACGAAATCGAAAAAATTAATTATGAAAGGCCACCTAAAGATACAGTTGGTAATTTACAGTGTTCGGATATAGATCCGAAAGTGTTTAATTACTTGGACTCCCAAAAAGGAAAAAATTATAGTTTTTATCCTTTAATCCAAGTGACCAATATTGAGTCATCAACAAGCGATGACGATAATCCCCGCACTTACGATAATGAAATCGTTAGTAGCCCTAAACGTAAGAGGAAGCTAAAAAAGAGCAGACGCCGTAAAGCCTCAGTACCCTCTTTTATAATTTTTTCGTCACTACACAAAGTAGACTATTCCGTGAACTTCACGGACGACTTTCAAAATCTTGAACAACAAATTATTCAAGAAATATCTACCAAGCATTCGCAAATTCAAACGTGCCTTCCCTTTAGAACTGACATTAAAGGAGAAATAAGAATATAATAAGAATAACAACTTTGTTAACAAAGAAATAAACAGGATGTTGGATGAAAATATTATTAGGCCAAGTAAAAGTCCTTACAATAATTCCCCAGTGTGGGTTGTAGGTAAAAAAGGTTACAATGAAGATGGAAGTAAGAAGAATCGACTATTAATCGATTTTAAAAAAATTAACGAAAACACAGTACCCGATAGATATCCGATGCCAGATCCATCGGTGATTTTATCCAATTTGGAAAAAGCACGTTTCTTTTCAACTATAGATTTAGAATCAGGTTTTCATCAGATCCTAATGAAGGACGATGACATTGAGAAAACTGCGTTTTCAATCAACAACGGGAGGTATGAATTCCTTCGATTGCCTTTCGGATTGGCGAATGCGCCACGAATGTTTCAACGGGCAATGGATAATATTTTAAGAGAAAAGATTGGAAAAACATGTCACATATATGTGGACGACATAATCGTTTTTTCCGAGACTGAGTTCTTCCGGAAGGAAACCGAATTCTTAGGTTACTTAGTGTCACACAAGTTAATAAAAATGGATCCACAGAAAATAAAAACAATTGTGGAGTATCCACCCCCCCGCAACTTTAGAGAGTTGCGTGGTTTCCTAGGATAAACTGGTTACTATAGAAAATGTGTACAAAACTATGCCTCTATAGCGAAACCTCTCACTAAACTGTTGCAAGGCCATAATGGAATGGTATCTAAACATATGTCCAAACAAATAGAAATTACTTTAGATGAGGAAAGCACTTCAGCTTTTGACAATTTAAAATCCCATTTAACTGCACAGGTTGAACTAACTCAACCAGATTAGTCAAAAAAGTTTGTCCTAACCACAGACGCGTCCAATGTAGCGATTGGTGCTGTTCTTTCACAAGATAACAAACCAATCACTATTATTTCGAAAACCCTCAATAAAACTGAGGAAAACTATGCCACTTATGCCATAGTTTGGGCATTAAAAAATCTTCGAAACTACTTATGTGGGGTAGTCAATTTGGAAATCATTACCGACCACCAACCACTTTCTTTCGCAGTTTCTGCGCGGAATCCCAATTCCTAAATGAAAAGGTGGCACGCATTTATCGAGGAATATTCTCCGAAGATATTATGCAAGCCAGGAAAAACTAATGTTGTCGCAGATGCTTTGTCCAGGTTACAAATGAACAACATCACTTACCAAAATCACATTTCAGGTAGTTCGTCCGACAGCGGAACTGTCCTTTCTGCCGAGAGTAGTTATGAGGAAATCATAGCAGAAACTAACAATCCCTTTAATCAGTTCAAGCTACAACTGCTCATTTAAAAAAACAAGTTTACCATTCATGAAAAAGTTAACAATTTTGATAAAACAAGACACATTGTAGAATACGACACTGTGGACAATTTAGTAACCATATTAAAGGAATTCTTACAGCCTAACGTCGTTACAGGAATTCATTGTACCCCCGAGGACTTATATGAAATCCAAACCAAACTTAAAAATACATTTACCAATAAGTTTTTATATACTAAAAAGTTTTTACTCGATGTCATAAATAGGGATGACCAACAAATAATAATAGAAGAAACCCATACTAGAGCTCATAGAGGGATCGACGAAAACTTAAAGCAGATTTTAAGATATTATTACTGGCCTAAATTATATGAAGAGCTCAAACAACACATTCGTAATTGCAAAGATTGTAATAAAAATAAATATTGTACAATAGACACCCGAAACAAATTCCAATTTCAAAAGCCCCAATTCCAGAAAGAGAAGGCGAACAATTACATATCGACATTTTCTATGCCCAAAAACTAATTTTTTTAACTTGTATTGATGCTTACTCTAAGTATTTAATAGTGAAGGAAATTCAAAATAAATGCAATATGGAATTTAAAATTCTCGAGCTAATTCAACCATTTCCTTTTGCCAAGTCCATAATGATGGACAATGAGCCTAGTTTCTCTTCCGCCCAATTCAAATCAGCAATAGAGCGTGCTGGCTTAACCATTTTTTATGCAGATCCCAGACATAGTCTCACCAATGGCCAAGTAGAAAGAGTACACTCAACATTAATTGAAATTTCACGCTGTATTCTGGAAGAATACAATCTTCTGGACCATAAAGAAATAGTTTATCGCGCTGTCAGAGAATATAATAACACCATACAATCTTCCACACAGAATAAACCCAATGATATTATGTTTAACTAAAATGTTAGAATACCACAATCAAAAAAGGACACCAAAAAACTATGAAGTAGGAGACATAATTTATGAAAAGAAGCATGGGGAAAGAAATAAACTACAACCTAGATATAAAAATAAATAACAAGAATCGAATAATTCATAAAGATAACATTAAGTTTTAATCAAATTTTGAATTTTCTTTATTTTTTATATTTTTAGCATGAACATTTTATATATATTACTTACCCCAATATTACTGGGTTCAACAATTGCTAATATTATAAACTACTCGAACGAGGAATATGTCTTACTTGAAGACGCAGACCACATATTTTTATACGAAATATATTATAGAAGAAGAGTTAAAGTACGTGAAGGATAGAAACATCAGTGTAGATTGGGATTTTTATTTGAACTTAAAATTAGCCAGTTCCTTTTTTCTCAACTTGCACCACAGAAAATAATTAATCGAGGTATTAATGAACTAGGCACCATTTTTAAATGGATAACAGGTACACCAGATCACAATGACTTAATCACACTTGAAAACAAAATCAATGACTTGGTCGAAAACAACAATAAACAAAACCAAATCAATTCTGCAATTTTTAAAGAAATTCAAAAAGTAACCAATTTACTAGAAAACTTAAATTAGATGAAGAATTTGGTATGAAAAAACAGAGATTAAAACTGCTGTCACTCGACTTACAAAATCTGCGAGACTCATTTTCAAAAGCCAATATTTTATATTCAAAAATTCTAAACAACCACGATGTGGCAGATATATTTACACACGAAAAATTTAACATAACTATAATAGACCTAATGGATGTTTCTATTTTTTCAATTATATCGCACAAAGGATTAATTATATATTACATAAAATATCCCATTGTAAAACATAGTTGTAAGTTTTTTCACGCAAAAGCCATATCTCAAACAAACGATAAATTAATTATTGACGACAAAGTCGCTAAATGCAACGACACTTATTACTCAATAAAAACTTTCAAAAAAGAAATATACAATAATTTTGGTCAAATTCAAGAAAAAGACAATTGCTTTGTAGATATGCTTAATAAAAAATATGCAGTTTGCAAGAAAATCAAAGAAAAAAACAAACCTGTAGAAATTATTACAAACGGAGCTATTCTAGTGTCCGGTTCAAACTATATCAACCACACATTTGTTACAGGCATTTATGTAGTTACTTTTCAAATCATTGTTCACATCAAAAATATAACTTATACCAATAACAAACAAAAACTGTTAAACTATATCGAAAACAATAGTGAATGTAGTGGCGGCAACAGTAGAATTCCTGGTTTGGGGATCGCTGTGTATAATTATTATTCACTGACGATTTGACCGACGCGATAAAACAATTCGAGATAAAAGAAACAATTCGGGGCGCGTGATCCGTTCACTTCAAGAATTTATTGACAATTAGACTTATGTTATTACATATTACTATATTATTACATTACATGAAAAAAGCGGATAAAAGAGCGCGAGAGCCCTCGGTGACTCTCGCACTGTTTACGCCGCAACGTTGCCTACTTCTTGGCGGCTGCGTTTCGACGTAAACATCCCGCCCCCCTTGCAATACTATTGCAACTTGAGGGTGGAGACGGGATCCTTTGGATGCCGCTGGAGGGGCCTTGGGAGCGTTGGCGGACTATGTCTTGAAGACACCGGATAGGACCCAGCCAAACAGAGTGTTCTGGGCCAACGGCAGTCCACCGTGGGATGGAACAAGCCCTGGAAGGAGTACGTCTCCATAGACGTCGGCCCCCAGAACTATGGAGACTCTGCTTGGCACATGGCACCGAGTGTCCGCCAACGTGATGCCCGGATAGCTGGTTAGCAGCTCCTTCTTGACCTTCTGTGCCGGAGTCCTGATCTGCACATCTTCCATCTTCAGATTTACTATAACGGAAAACTCTGGCGACGCCCTTGACCTGAACAAGGTGCGGCAAAACCCATTTTCGGCGGAGAGGCCAAAGGCCTTTGCCAGTGAGGTGGGCATGCGGCTACATGGACTGCACGCGTCCAACAGCACGCGCACCTCGAAGATTTTGCCCGCCATGTCCAGGTTGACTATGGCGGTCGGCATCATGCTGATCGCCACAGAGGGGGAAGTCGCCAGGGATTCCGAAGGTGGAAGAGGCGTCACGGATGGCGAGGTTGCATTAATCTTGGATTGCGGGGTGCCTGGGAGGTGGAGCAGTGTGTGGTGGCCCTCACCACATGTGCGGCAGGTGCCGCCGCTGCGACATGAACCCTTAGAATGCTCATGGGCCAGGCAGTTCGGGCAGTATTTGTTGATTAATACTGCCCGAAGACGCTTTTCCGCAGCCAGCCGCAGGAACCTCTGGCACTTCTTCAAGGCGTGGACTCCTCTGCAGACGCGGCATCTGAAGGAGTTCACTCCCTTTGGCTTGGCTGGTGGTTGTGCCTTGCGTGGTGCCATCTCACTAATCTGAAAGAACAATGTGGATATATGGATTAGTTTTTGGAGAACATATATCCACTGATGGACAACACAAGGTTAGGAGGGTGTCTGGACCTTGTCCTCTAAAGGAAGTAGGACTAATTTTGCCACTGGCCTTTTGATGACGCCACGGGTGGTGAGGATGTCCACTACTCGGACAATGTCATCAGCGCCAGGATAGGTGGCGTGGATGCGGCCCAGACGCCATTCGTTGACTGGTAGGTTGTCTTCCTTGACAACCACCATGTCGCCGACTTGGAGGTTTCGCGTTGGGAGTTGCCACTTGGAGCGTTTGTGCAACTCTTTGAGGTATTCCTCTTTCCAACGGAAACAAAACTGTTGATGCAGAGCCTTAAGTCGCTGCCATCGGTTGATGATGGATACAGCGTCTTCTTGGATTTCAGGCTCTGCGACGGACATGAGCGGACCGCCGATCAGAAAGTGGCCAGGAGTCAAGGCTAAAAGATCGGTGGGGCTCTCAGACATAGGAGAAATCGGCCTGGAGTTAAGGCACGCTTCGACCTTGCAAAGGAGTGTGGATAGTTCCTCGAAAGTATACTTTAATGAAGAAGTGGACTTGTAGAAGAGCGTTTTGAAGCTCTTTACTCCAGCTTCCCATAAGTCACCCATGTGCGGCGCACTGGGAGGATTGAAGTGCCATGCGAGATTTTGATGGCTGTATTTTGTGGATATATCAGCCTTCACTGCCTTCATAAACTCTGAAGTAAGGACCTTGGAGGCTCCTACGAATGTCTTTCCGTTATCAGAGTAAACGTGGTGAGGGCAGCCGCGTCTCGCGATGAAACGTGCGAAGGCGGCGAGAAACTTCTCGGTTGTTAGGTCCGAGGTTGCTTCTAAATGTATGGCCTTTGTGCTGAAACACACAAACACACATACATAGCCCTTGGTTATGAGGCAGGCTCGACCAGTGAAATTCTTGATTTCGAAAGGACCAGCGAAATCGAGTCCCGTGTGGGTGAAAGGTCGAGAGAAGGAAACTCTCGCAGAGGGCAGAGTGCCCATGAGTTGAGTTTGCAACTTCTTTCGATGGAGGATGCAAACTCGACAGGAATTAATGGTGGCTTTCACTAAAGTACGGAGCTTTGGAATCCAGTAGCGTGATCGAATGAGACGCATCACTAATTGGTTCCCACCATGGAGGGAGATACGATGCGTAAAACGGACGAGGAGGTGTGAGAAAGTACATGAGTACGGAAGGATAAGCGGGTGCCTCTCGTCATAGCTTAAAGAAGCGGATGTTCTCACACGACCGCATGATCTCATGACTCCGCTGGCGTCGATGAACGGATTCAAATTAGCGATGTCGCTACTCCTTGCAATCTGTTCCTTGTTCAACAAACAGTTGTACTCTTTATGGAACTGAGTACGTTGGGTGCTCCGGATGAGCAAATCTTGAACGTTGGAGAGTTCAGAGCTGCTGATATCTGGAGAGAGTGTAAGATCAGGCTTGCGACACCTCTGAATGAAACGATATACATAAGCCATCACTCGCAGTGCTCTGTTAAGCTCGGAAAATCTCTCCAAGATACAAATGGATGAAGGAGGCAACTTTGTTAAGTTGCATTTGACAGGACGAAGCTCTTCGTCTGTCTCGTGAGCGATTTCGATCGCAACAGGCCACTGCTCTGCTGGAAGGATCAGCCAATCGGGTCCATGCCACCAGAGTCTATTACCAATGAGGTCCTCTGACGAGACGCCTCTACTGGCAAGATCGGCAGAGTTCTGCTCAGATCTGACGGGAGACCATTTGCTCGCACTAGTGAGCTGAGCTATCTTAGCCACTCTGTTAGCCACGAAAGTCGTCCATTTACATGGAGGCTTACTAAGCCAGGCTAACACAATTGTGGAATCAGTCCAATAGTACTCTTCGTAGCTATTGACTGGAAGCTGAGGGAGGAGTGTTGCTGATAACTCGGCTAGCAGTAATGCACCGCAAAGTTCTAAACGGGGCAAGGAGATGGTCTTCACAGGAGCTACTCTGGTCTTGGCTACAAGAAGATGGCTTGAAGTCTTGTGTTGATTTTCAACACGGATATATATAGCTGCTCCGTAGGCGCGCTGAGATGCGTCGCAGAAACCATGGATTTGGAGCTTAGCTATTGGGGTATATTGGATCCATCTAGGGATCCGAAGGTTATGGAGGGATGAATAACTGGATAAGAAATCCTGCCAGCGTTGTTGGAGTTCGCTTGGCAATGTTTCATCCCATCCGAGATTTTGCAGCCATATCTCCTGCATGAAAATTTTGGCACGGACCACAAATGGTGCCAGCCAGCCTGCTGGATCGAATAATTTGGCGATTTGAGAGAGAACTTCACGTTTCGTGTAGGACTGTTTCAAATCGGTCTCGGAGGGGGCAAAGAGGAACTCATCCGTATGCGCTTGCCAGCGTATACCTAGAGTCTTTGCTAAGCTCGCTTCCTCAAGTTCGAGGAAATCAGCGTTCAATAGATGGTCCTTAGGGATGTTGGCTAACACATCTTTGTGGTTGGAGGTCCACTTTCTTAAAGGAAAACCAGCTGTCTCAAGAGCTTTGCGTAACTCTTCAATAGACACTGTGGCGCGCTTTATGGAGTGCGCGCCAGCAAGGACATCGTCTACGTACATGTAGTTGGATATGATGTCGCTGGCGAGAGGAAAATGTTTGCTAACATCCTGGGAAAGCTGTCGAAGAACCCGAATGGCTAAGAATGGAGCGCAATTTACTCCAAAAGTGACTGTGTTAAGTTCATAATCACATACTTCACCATTTGGATTCCTGAAAAGGATTCGTTGAAATGGCGTGTGACTCGTGTGGACGAGTATCTGCCGGTACATCTTTGTGATGTCAGCATTGAACACGTAACGGAAAAAACGCCATTTCAAGATCTGCATGGTCAGATCGGATTGCAAAACGGGTCCTGGATATAGGATATCATTCAAGCTCTTCCCATTGGAGGACGGACTGGAGGCGTTGAATACAACGCGAACTTTGGTCGTGGTGCTCTCAGGTTTGAACACAGCATGATGAGGGAGATAAAAATTGTTGCAGTCGTTACTTGGGGAGACTGGCCTCATATGGCCTAAATCTAAGTACTCCTGAATAATCGAGTCGTACTGCTCTTTTAAAGGAAAGTTCCTCTTTAAACGACATTCGTTCCTGAGGAACTGAGCGAGTGCGATGGACCTAGAATGTCCTAATTCGGAGATTTCAGGATTTCTGAAAGGAAGCGTAACGACATATCTGCCCTCTTTTGTTCTGGAAGTAGTGCGAAGAAAGTTGTTTTCACACACTGAATCAGAAACATTTACCAGCTTTGCTGGTAGATCTTCCACAACCCAAAACTTGGTGAGAAGATCATCAAGCCTTTGTTTATTGCTGATCTTTATCCTCGTCGTGAAGGACGAAACTGTCGTAGGATTCGACTTGGCTACTGGTCCTGTGAGGATCCAGCCGAATATGGTCTCTTGACCGAGCAGGGTTTCACAAATTTGGGATACAGAGCCACTCTTTATGATAGACGGAAGGATATCGGCTCCTAGGAGCACGTCTATCTGAGAGCTCTGGTGGAAGTGCGGATCAGCTAGTTGGAGATTTGGCAGGTCCTTTAGAAGGTCCTTGGAAATAGTGTAGGATGGAAGATTACCTGCCAATTGAGGGAGAACAAAGGCTGCAGTTTCTAGCTGTAACCTGGGAGTGATCGGGGAGCCAATCTGGAAATGACACAACTTTTGTGGATTGGCTGAGATGGCTTGATTTAAGCCAGCTACTTTAACTTGCACGGCTTGGTAGGATGGCTTTATGATGTTAAACATCCGTTCGGAGATGAACGTAGCCTCTGATCCAGGATCGATCAGTGCACGTGCTTTATAAGTCAAGCCCAAATGGCACACATTTATAAGAGCAGTGCCAAGAAGAACACCTTGTGTGTTCGCCGTGAAGTAATTCTGAATATTAGTCGTAGAAGAAGTGGACTGTATATTCGAATTATGGGGAGCTGTTGCAGAATCTGCTGAAGAGGGCGCAGTAGGAGGGGTGCCACGATGCAGGAGTGTATTGTGGCGACCCTTGCACGTGAAACAGTTATGTTGACTTGTGCAATCTTTGAGGATATGTCCTCTTGCGAAGCAGTTCAGACACAACTTTTGCTGTTTGATGAAATTGGACCTTTCATCAACAGCCATTTGGAGAAAGCGCGGACACAGACGTATAGGATGGTTCTCCTTTGAGCAAAGTTTGCAAGTTTGTGGTTTGCCTACAACCTTTGCCTCAAAAGAGTTGACCTTCCTTGTAGGAGGCTCTTTTCGAGCAGATTTGGAACTTGTCTGTGCGCTTGTTGTAGGGTGAACGTCCTCTATCGCTTCTAATGTGCGATAGCGCTCTGAAAGGAAATCGGACATTTCCTTCCACAACGGAATTTCAGCCTTATTCTGTACGGACTGTTCCCAAAGTGACAACGTCAGCCTTGGGAGTTTAGACGAACATAGGAAAACTAGAAGGCAATCCCAGTTCTCTGTGCTGATTTTGGAGTGGTCTAGAGCCGTTAAGCAACTTTGTATGGTGCTTTGAAGGACTTGGATGGCGGCTCCAGACTCGTGAGGAACTGACGGAAGGTTGAAGAGGATTCTAAGCTGGCTGTTTACTAACAGTCGCTTATTTTCGAACCTATCCGTCAAATTCTTCCAAGCAGAAGAGAAACCCTCATTCGTGAGAGGGGATTTGGAAACGATTGCCTTCGCTTCGCCACTTGTTTTGGCATTCAGATGGAAAAGTTTTTCTATCTGACTCAAGCCAGGATCGGAAATGTAGACCGCTGAGAAGAGATCTCGGAAAGTTGGCCATTTTAAATAGTCACCGCTGAAAACTTCAGCATCGAAGGGTGGTGACCTGTAGCTTCGTGGCTGGAAGGCTACTTGTGCTACTGCAGGTGCTGGAGAGGGAGCCGTTGCGGTCTCTATATTCTCATTTAACTGAGAGGCAAGTTCCTCGTAAACTAAATAACAGTGGTCATATCGGGCTTGCATGGCGATTTTGTCCTCAGCATTTGTCTCTGGTTGAGACAATGCGTTGGAACAGAGTTCATATTTGAGTTCTACAAGACTCCATATGGAGCGAAGCTGCTCAAGACGCACTCTGTGAGTGTGAAGTGAGGCTGTAGGAGAATTTTGAATCCTAGCTTCGAATTGCGTGAGCTTATCTGAAGCGTTAATGAACTCTTGTAGGGCCATTTTTATTGCCTGGGAAATTTGATGACCAACTGAGCGAGTGACTGGAGGAGCGTGCACCGAAATTTTTGGTACCTGACTAGCCTTGGATGTGGCCGGAGTTGAAACTTTCCTTTGTGTGGCGGGAGAGGATGTTCTGTCAAGATGGGAACTTGGAAGAGAACTTGATCGTCTATGCTGAGTCGCTTGTACAATAAGGTGTTTCTTGGTGTCTTTACCGCCATCAATTGGCATAACCGAACCTTTAAAAGGCGAGAAAGATGCAATTGATGGTGATGAAGGAACCAGAAAGGTAAATACGAAATTGGACGCAAAAGTTGATTATTATTATTTTAATAATAAACAACAGAAAGGATGAGGTAAATCGATCGGAACCTTATCGAATCAATTGAGCGAGGAATATGTTGCTAAATTACAAGGAAACACTTTTTGGAAAAACAGTTGCAAAAAAAATAATATAAATATTATTTAAAAGAATCGAAATATTTTATTGAGTAATAATAATTATCGAAACAATTATTATACTCAGCGTGAAATTCTGAGAAAAGACGCAATATAATTTATTTAGATATAATAAATTATATTGTATGAAATAAATAAATAATTATTTATTATTAGGATGAATTTTCTCAGACGGAGGAAAATATATTCGATAATTCCTTTGCAATGTTGCAGCGCCTTGTAATATCACAACACAGTGCACAATGAGACGATATTTTCAAAAATAAGTGACTTTTAAAAGTCACGGTTGCCCACGAAAAGATATTTTAATATTTGAGATAGTGCAGCCCTGGAACGCTAACACTGTGGTCGGAAAAAAGTGGTGGTCGGTCGATTGTTATCGAACTGCGATCACTAAGACGGACTGCGATCACTAAGGTCCGGCAAAAATGTAAACAAAGGTTTTTGAATTTATAAATGTGTAAATAATATAACTATATTTATATTGTAAATGAAAATTTATAGTCGATAATAAAAAGAAATTTACGAGGAGATTATGTGTTATCTTTTTTGGAGTTTTTTTGGAAATACAATTGCCGGTTGAGGTTTGGACCTTGGCAATGTATTTTAATGGGCAACGTAAGTATGTAATATGTGCAAATATATAATGTCAGTATGTATGTATTTGCATATATTAACATACAAATTGAATCAACTCTGTATGTACCTTTCTTAGATAGAAAATGTAGGAGAAGGTACATACATGGCAGAGGTTAATAAATACAACTTATGTGGAGGAAACTGTGTGCAATTGTATGTATGTATTTACAACATTCAAATATGGCAGTCGTCTATAGGTACGTATGTACTTACAAATGCAGCAACATATGTATGTATGTACGCACGTATAGAGATGCCGGTAGCGCAAATTGCGAGGTTATGACAAAAAAGAAATTTCTTCTTTTTTATCAGAGGAGGAATTACACACAGCCCTCTGCCAAATAGAATAAGTAGAAAAATTTGGTACTTATCTGGGTTCTTGACGATGTGTTGTTGCCGAAGTAGCGGTTGAGGGGATGAAAAAATCCAGCGACGTGAGTCCAATGTTTTACAAATCCGGCTCGAAGGACCAATGAATGTAGTGGCGGCAACAGTAGAATTCCTGGTTTGGGGATCGCTGTGTATAATTATTATTAACTGACGATTTGACCGACGCGATAAAACAATTCGAGATAAAAGAAACAATTCGGGGCGCGTGATCCGTTCACTTCAAGAATTTATTGACAATTAGACTTATGTTATTACATATTACTATATTATTACATTACATGAAAAAAGCGGATAAAAGAGCGCGAGAGCCCTCGGTGACTCTCGCACTGTTTACGCCGCAACGTTGCCTACTTCTTGGCGGCTGCGTTTCGACGTAAACAAATAGATTTAAATATTACCTAATATCAGAATATTTACAAAGCAACAATTCCGAACTTGAATTTCAAAATACAAATATATTATCACAAATTATTATACCACTTAAGCATAATCATTTTGAAATAACATTTGTAATAGTTTTAATCATTCTTGTATTTTGTATGTCAAAGCTTCTTAAGTACCTTTTCCCCAATTTATTTTTAAAGATCTTTAACTTCATATAAGCTAAATATTCTTTAGTTACTAAACCTAACACTATTCAAAAACCAGAAGTTGACCCTGACACTTTAAAATCATTAAGCGAGAAAGTCGACCAATTATTAGAAACTCTTTAGATTCGGGGAAGATTCATTTTAAGAAAGGGGGGAGTTATCACCCTGAGTTACTTAGCGTTCCTTATGTAATTTGTAAACAACTTTTCATAGTCTTTTCGGACCCAAAACAAAACATTCTCAACTCCTCATTTTTCGCTATTTCAAACAATTTCCATTGAGTCTTGAGCAACTCTTCTTGCAATTAATAAACCACCCGCGCAGCCTAAAAGCCTTGCGTGCAAAACACTCAATGTTTATTTGTAAACAAATCCTCCTTCGTCCAAATGGCATCATTAGCATTAAGCTTTAGCTTGATCAGCAGAAGCTTTGACATCATCCTTCTTCGTCCAAATGGCATCACGAGCATTAAGCTTTAGCTTAATCAGCAGAAGCTTTGACATCTTCAAAGACTACTTTGGCCTCAAAACGATATTGTAATCTTAGTCTTAATTTTATACTCTTAAGAAACGGAGTCGTTCTCCACTAATAAAAAATATATTTATTTCAAACTCGTAGAATCGGTTTGATTAATTTGTACATATCTACGCATGGAATATATGCAAAGAGCAGTGTGTCCATTTACTCAAGCTCATCGTTAAATTTAAAATTGGCCAATATCAATAACTCGTTATATATCGAGGAACAGAAATTTATATTTGATTTTAATAATTGGAATTTATGGTCCCTTATTGACGCTGACGTGTACAGACCGTAAAATATTAATTATTAAATTATAATAATATATGCACATCCGCATATTTATAAATATACAAAATGTAAATATTTGCATACATTCATAACGATCTACCACGCTAAATCCACATATGCATGTGTGTACACTAATTAAGTATTTAGAGTGTTTGCATATATGAACATGTATTTTCGGTAATTGACATGTTCAATGAAAAGAAGAGCAGAGAAACAGCTCGCACTACGCGCTCTCATCGTTCGTCCTTTTCTTTCCTGCACAAGTAATATAGTTATATATGACATCGACAATATATTTGCTGGTCGAAGGCTTAAAACGGTATCCCAAATTGAAAATAAAATTGATTTGCGTATGGTATACAGGAATCTTTATGCTAAATTTAGGGTCCCTTGTCATACCCTTGGACGGACATGGCTCAATCAACTCGGCTAATGATCCTGAGCCAGAACGTGTATACATTATTTTGGGGGTACGACCCCTCATTCTGCCTATTGCATACATTTGCACAAAGCTCGAAGGGTATAAAAATGTATCATACAATTAGAAACATTTTACGTCAAAATACGAGGGTCGTTTGTTAAGTCCGTGACTTTTTGAATAAAATATATTTTTTTCGTCAAAGAAGCGTTTTATTTCTCAACATAATCTCCTTTTAGCTCTATACATTTAGTCCAGCGTTTTTCCAATTTTTTTATTCCTTCCAAATAATAGGTTTTCTCAAGGCCCTCAAAATAGTCGTTTGTTTCTGTGATGACCTCTTCATTTGACCCGAATCTCTTACCGCCGAGCCATTTCTTCATGTTTGGAAACAAAAAATAGTCACAGGGGGCTAAATCTGGAGAATATGCTGGATGGGGTAGCAGTTCGTAGCCCAATTTATGAAATTTTGCCATGCTGACTACACACGTGTGCACCCGTGCATTGTCCTGATGGAACAGCACTTTTTTTTCGCCAAATGCGGTCGTTTCTGCTTCAAATCAATATCGAATCTGTCCAAAAGCTCTGAATAATATTCGCCGGTGATCGTTTTACCCTTTTCAAGGTAATCGATGTGAATGATACCTTGTGCATCCCAAAAAACTGTGGCCATGACCTTGTTGGCCGACAGACCCACCTTGGCCTTCTTTGGTGCACGTTCACCCGGAGAAACCCACTGTCTTGATTGTTCTTTGGTCTCTGGTGTGGTGTGGTGGATCCATGTTTCGTCTACGGTAACGAAACGGCGCAAAAATTCGTTTGGATTGCGGTTGAACATCGCCAAACACTCCTTTGAAATGGTCACACGGTTGCGCTTATGGTCGTGTGTGAGCAATCGCGGCACCCATCGCGCGGAAAGCTTTTTTATGTCCAAATATTCATGTAAAATGTGATGTACCCGTTCAGTTGAGATGCCTACAGCCTCAGCTACCTCACGCACTTTCATTCTCCGATCATCCAATATCATTCCATGGATTTTGTCGACGATTTCTGGCATGACGACCTCTTTTGGGCGACCTGAACGTTCGGCATCACTTGTACTGGTACGACCACAACGGAACTCAGTAAACCATTTCTTAACCATTGAAATTGATGGTGCAGAGTCCCCATAATATTTATCAAGTCTTTCCTTGGTTTCGGTGATGGATTTTTTACGCAAAAAATAATGCTTAATTAGCACACGAAATTCACTTTTTTCCATTTTCGTTAAAATTCACGAGATCGTCTGCTTTCAATGCCTATAAAACGCAAACTAAGAAACGCAGCTTTCTCAAAATTTTACAGTCAGCTGTTAATCGATAACTGCTGACAGGAGCAGTGTTGTATTTAGAGCAGGTGCGCGGCAAATACAAAAAGTCACGGACTTATCAAACGACCCTCGTAGGTCCCACTGGCGAGTTGCGCTCGACTGTTGCTCTCGTTTTTTGCCAAAGAGTATAAAAACGCGCTTAAAGAAAAATTTGATTCAAGAAGCATTTTAAAGGCTTTCAGTCGTTTCGATTGTGCAATGATATTTCGCTGTGAATTCCTGAAGCGTCTGATTAAGGCGTTCACATTTTGACGAGACAGTGAGTCTGCCACATAAGTTTCTTTGCCTGGTTTTTAGAACACCTTTGCGTTGTGTTCACCAATGAATGCCTTCCATCGTTTTATTTTTGCATTCGTGTTTCTGTCTGAAATGGTAAAGGTAAGAGCTGGTGATAGGTGAAAATATTTATTTCCCTTGTTCAATAGAGGTAATTTTTAAAATAACTAAAAATTCTCATTCTCGGTCGCTCTGCTTTAGCGTGCGCGAAATCATGGAAAGAGGTTTGCCCCTTGGAATAGGACTGCACCGATGCCATCTTTCAGCCCTTTGGGCTGCTTGAAATCTGAATACATAAGTATGACATCTTCTGATGGATGAACTTGCCGATCTCAGCTACTACAAAAGCTAGGGACCCCAAATATAGCATGAAGATGCTTGTATTAAGTTTATTTTCAAACATCGTGAAGGCTTTATACGATCTAGGGAGACCGAGTAACTTTAACAGAACGGAACTAGCACAGGAGTCAATGGTCAGAAGAGGAGCTAAAATCTGGGTGACAATAAGAATCTCTTCAGATACAAGGACGAGCGGGACTGCAAGCTGGGCTGCAGACAACATCGAAAGGGGAATATCTCTAAAGCAATTGGCAGCATGTGACATCTGGTGGAAAGGACCATACTGGTTGGCAAAACCACCAAGTAAATGGATAGTACTGTTACCACAAAAACAGAAGAGGAAAACAGCCTTACCCCGCCCGGACCCCGCGGACCACCTCCTATATAATCTATTGTCACCGCTCGAATTAATTTGAGTTTAAATTCTCGTATTTGACGACGATAGAATAAACAGCGAACAAGCCAATCGCAAGCTAAAAATTAGTAAGTTAATCATAACACGGCAGGGCGCTGCCACCTTGCAACAATTTCAATACGCCAATTATTTATTGCCGCAATTGCTTTGTGCGCGAACCTTTAAATATTATTTGATCAAAAGAAACTAATATTCCTTACAAAATGTACATATATTCATTCATTTGTACATACTGACATATGTGTTTATTTAATTTGCTTTCACAATATTTAGGCATACATACATAGAAACATATGATTTAAAACAAAGCAATGCACACATTTATACATATGTATGTCGTATATTCCTGGTCATATTGTTTTGTTTGGGCATTTCTTCTGTATTCATAAAGCGAGGCAGAAATAGTTTCTGTCAACGCAGTCTGGCATGGGCATGAATGGGACGGATAGAGTCCGGTAAAACTCACCACAGTGTTTCTGTGTAGTGGTATACGAAAGAGAATCAGAAAGGGGAATTCTTGGTTTTGGTCATTCTTGGTGATGAAATAAAGACGGAGAGTCATGCCACGTGCCAGAAAGCGTTTCGTTGAGGAAACAGAGGAAGACTCTTGTACGAGGAGTCTACAGACCCTGGATCGACATCAGAAGTGGGATCTCCCAAGCCTCACAACTGTGGAGACAACCTGCGAACACTCTTGGAGTCACAAAATCACACCTTTGAGGAACTCTTACAGGCTATGCAGCGAACGCAAAGAGTGCCAAATGACGCAGTAGCTGTAGAGCTCCCAAAATTTAACCCCGATCGCACTGGTTCAGACGGAGCATCATGGTGTTCAACAGTGGATTATATTTTATCTGAAAATCAACTACATGGCACCTCTCTCGTTATTGCTCTCAGCAAGGCGCTGGAGGGAAGCGCGTCTCATTGGTTATCCCAAACATGCTTTCCGGGAATCACATGGATGCAGTTTCGGGAGTTGTTTTTGCAAAATTATGCAGGAACTGAGACATTGGGCGCAACAGTTATGAATTTGCTGGATGGACGCCCCAAAAAAGGAGAGTGCTTATCGTTGTATGGGAGCAGGAAGGTTACTTCTCTCGTGTCCAGGTGGAAGTCACTGGATGTGGAACAAATTGCAGTTTCGAATGTGCTGGCACATGCAGCTGGTTTTGACAAGCGATTACGGCGTCTAGCTTTTACGACAGATGTGAACACTCGGAACGAGCTGCATCAGGAATTAAAAGCTTATTCTTTTGAGGCCCGACAGAGTCAATCTTCATATGGTACCACGTCAGCACCATCAGCGAAAAGAGTCAAGACCTTCCCTCACATCAAATGCCACAAATGCGGAAAACTTGGTCATAAACAGGCGGAGTGTCGTTTAAATAAGGAAGCAACTCAAAGCCATCATTCTGCTGGTCAACGTTCTGGCTATATTGAAAGTAAACACCGGTCAACCTTGACCTGTTTCAAATGTGGAAAAGTTGGACATGTGGCCAGCGTGTGCCCGGATCGTGAGGAGCGTCCAACTACAACCAAAAATAATATTGTGAAGGACGTCAATATATGCACAGTACTGAAGCCTGTGGGAACGCTGAAGCAGTATGGTGAGTCGTTCCGATTTTATTTTGATTCTGGAGCAGAGTGCTCGTTGATTAAGGATGCTGCTTCACTGAGACTATCCGGAACTAGGAAAGACAACGTAGTTGTATTAAGAGACATTGGAAACATTACCGTTTGTAGTACTACTCAGATATTGGCAAATGTTACATTAAGCGAACACACATTTGAAATTTTATTCCATGTAGTTTTAGATGATTATATTAAGTATGATGTCTTAATTGGCCGAGAAATATTGAGCCAAGGTATCGGTGTTATAATAACATCTAACGCACTAACTATATTTAGCGAAAAGTCCGTTTCACCTGTTTTGATTTCTGAATGTAACTTTGATTTGGCTAATGTTGATACTGATTTACGTGGATCAGACAAAGATAAATTATTATCATTATTACTAGACTACTCAAGTTCATTCTTAAGTGGTATTCCACAAAGCCGCGTGTCTACGGGACAATTAGAGATTCGTTTAATTGATCCAAACAAGACAGTCCAGAGACGCCCATATAGATTGAGTGTGGAGGAGAAAGAGAAAGTTAGATGCTTGATTCAACAATTGATGAGTGCCAACATTATAAGACCCAGTTCCTCTCCGTTTGCGAGTCCAATGCTACTGGTTAAAAAGAAAAACGGTACAGACCGTCTCTGTGTCGACTACAGAGAATTAAATTCGAACACAGTTTCCGATAAATATCCGTTGCCACTAATTTCTGATCAGATAGCTAGGTTTAGTGGCGCTAAGCTTTTCTCGTGTTTATATATGGCAAATGGATTTCATCAGATTCCAATTCATCCAAATTCAATCGAGAAAACAGCATTCGTGACTCCAGAGGGACAATATGAATTTTTGGCAATGCCTTTTAGGCTTAAAAATACCCCTTCTATTTTTCAAAGAGCGATAAATTGTGCTTCAGGTGATCTTAACCATAAATACGTCATTGTTTATATGGACGATGTACTAATAGCTGCCAGCACTAAGGAAGAAGCTTTCAATAGAATACAGGTAGTTTCGAAAACACTTATTACTGCCGGATTTTCTTTCAATATGACCAAATGCTCTTTTCTTAAATCTCGTATTGAGTATTTGGGTTTTGAAATCGAAGCAGGTGAGGTGCGTCCAAATCCGAGAAAAATACAAGCTCTTGTTGATCTGCCGCCCCCGCAGTCTGTGACACAGTTGAGACAGTTTATTGGGCTAGCTTCGTACTTTCGCCAGTTTGTGCCTAAGTTCTGACAATTACTAAAACCTCTTTATGCTTTAACATCAAAGGTCATATCATTTGCATGGAATAGAGAGCACGAGCAAATACGAAAGAAAGTAATTACAATTTTGACTAATGAACCTGTTCTTATTGTTAATAATAAAGTGGATTTCTTTATTTTAGTTTTAATGTTTATTTATTTAATTTAGTTTGTGCTTCGTGCACTTCCATTCCGTTGTACATATTTTGAGCAAGTGAAGTAATTATGTTAATTTAACATTACGTTAAGTATTTGATAACAGCCGATTTAATCTTATGCTAATTAACATTACATATCGAGGCATACACATTTATTCCAACACGCCTCTTAAATTTGTTGTCTTCGTTTTATCTTTCATTACTTTAACTTTACAGCATTTCTATTTCTTATAAATTTTTGTTTGTCTAACGCTTTGGTTAACATGTTTGCTATATTAAGTCTAGATTCAATCTTTACAATGTCTATAATACCTTTTTCATAATTTTCGTTTACATAGTGATACTGCACTTCAATGTGCTTCGAATTTTTTGTAAAATTACCAAATTTAGCAATCGCTACTGCGCCTGAATTATCTTCATAAATCTTTATCGCTTTTTCGTTATTAATATTAAATATTTCACATAGCACGTTTTTGACAAATAATATTTCTGTTACTGCTTCCGACAGGGCAATGTACTCTGCAAACGTTGAGCATTTTGTTACAGTGTGTTGTTTGTGAGTTTTCCAATATATTACATTTCCATACATTCTTATTATAAATCCCGTTGTAGATTTTCTATCAACATTATCTCCTGCATAATCTGAGTCTACCATACAATCTAGTATTTCATTATTTTTATTCTCTTCAAAAGTTAAATTCAAATCTCTTGTCTTATATAAATATTTTAATACTCTTAACGCGTATTTATAGTGTGTTGAATTATAACAACTTTGATATCTGCTTAGATAATTTACGGAATATGATATATCTGGTCTTGTACCTGCGCTTATATATAATAATTCACCTATCAAGTTTCTGTATTTAATTTTTTCATCACATTCAGTTGCTTGATCTAATTTTAAGTTTGTTTCCATTGGAGTTTCGTACAGTTTAGCATTTTCGAGATCATACTTCATTGCTAGTGATTCAATATATCTTTTTTGATTTAACGTCATTTTCTTACTTTCAGTACTATAATTAATTTCTATTCCAATATAACTGCCGATTTTTCCTAAATCTTTCATTGTAAATTTGTTCATTAAACTGTCTTTTATTTCTGTTATTTTTGTTTTGTTCTTACTGCATATCAGGATGTCATCTACGAATACTAAGATATATACTTCATCTTTATCCGCTCTTTTTACATATAAACAATAATCGTAATTGCTTCTCTTAAAATTTAATTTGTCGAGATATTTATGTAAACATTCGTACCATGCTCTTGGGCTTTCTCTCAATCCATATAATGCCTTAATCAATTTATAAACTTTGTTTTCTCCTGTTTCGTAACCCTTCGGTTCATTTACATAAACTTCTGATTTTACATAGCCATTTAAAAAGGCTGTTTCGACATCCATCTGATTTATAAACAGACCATTTTTACAACAATATGATAGTAATACTTTTAATGTTTGCATTTTTCCTACTGGTGAATATACGTTTTCTAGTCGTTCTCTTTGTTGGAAACCTCTTACTACTAGTCTAGCTTTGTAAGTCCCATCACTTTTCTTTTTGTACACCCATTTAACATCTATAATCTTTTTGTTTATCGGTTTTTCTACAATTTGCCACGTATTATTTTTATTTAAGCATTGCATTTCTGTGTTCATTGCTTTGAGCCATTCTATTTTTTCATTGCTATTCATCGCCTCTTCATAAGTGTTTGGTACAATTGCATTTACATAATTGATATAAATAAAATGTGTTACTGGGTTACCGTATAGATTTACTGGGCTTTTCTTTCTATTTGATGTTCTCTGCACTGCTAAATGTTCTTTGTTCTCCTCACTCTCGCTTTCATCGCTAGTTTTTGAATTAACTTCGTCCATGTCATTTAGTTCGTGTGTCTTAGCGTTATCTTCATAATCTTCTTCATTTTCATTTATTTGACTTTCATTATCATTCTGTTTGTTTTTCTCTAGGCAAATTAATTTTGTTTTCTCTTCTACAACTTGAACATGTCTTGCGTTTATTACTCTATTGTTTAGTAAAACTCTATATCCGTTTGTATTATATCCGAAGAAAACTCCTAATTCCGATTTGTTATCCCATTTGCTCTTTCTGCGTACTTCCGGAACTCTACCAAAAACTCTACTTCCGTATATTTTTAAATTTTCTACATTTGGTTTTATGCCGAAAAATATTTCGTATGGGCTTTTATTAACTGCAGTGTTTGCGATTGTTCGATTTTTTAAATAAGCTACTGTGTTCATAACTTCTGGCCAATATCGCCTATGAATGTTTGCCTCTCTCATCAAGCACCTACCAATATCCATTGCCGATCTATTGTATCTTTCTGCTACGCCGTTTAATTCATGTACATACGGTGGACATGTAGTTAACTGAATTCCCTTATATTTTACAAAGTTTGATATTTCTCTATTCATATATTCTTTACCGTTATCGCATTGTATTTGTTTTACTTTCTTACTGAACTGATTCTCAACATAATTTACATATTCTTTTAAGCAGCTCGCAGTTTCAGATTTATTTCTAATACAATAAATTCTCGCGCATTTACTAAAGTCGTCAACAAATGTCAAAAAATATTTTTCCCCACAATAACCTGTTGTGCTGTGTGGTCCGTTTAAGTCTGTATGTATTAACTCTAATGTTTCTTTAGTTTTCTTTCTATTGTTCTCGAATGGTTCGTTTGACATTTTACTTTGTATACAATTCGCGCATTTCATTTCGGTATTCTCGATTTTATCAGGCAGACCATCTAGCATTTTACTCTTAATAATTCTATTCAAATATTGAAAATTTACGTGGCCTAGTGCCCTGTGCCATTTTTCCTTTTCAGTTAATTTTGTTACATTTGTGTATATTTCATTTGTTTTATTTTTTAGCATGAAGCTTTTTACATTATATAAACTATCAATTTTATTTGCAACTGTCAACAATTCTCTTTTTTCGTTGTAGATTTTTGTATCATTATTTCTGGCTACGACTGTACATTTATTTTCAGTTATCTTTGATATGCTCAGCAAATTTTGTTTTATGCCTTTTACAAAGTATACGTTTTTAATATTGATCAAATTTTCATTGTTGTATGTTCTAAAATATGTTTCTACATTTCCAATCTTTGTCGCTTGCAATTGTTTGCCATCGGCTACTTTAACATCAATCGGATTTTTTAAATTTACAAAGTTCTTAAAAAGTCTACAATCGTTTATGATGTGATCAGTGCATCCACTATCTAATAACCAGTTTACTGTAGTTTCGTTACTACTTTCGCTGTTATTACATTTTATTATTTTTTCGTTTCTTATCATTCTAATTGTCCATGACTGTACGCCGTCGCTGTTTTCTTGTTGTCTTCCTTGGTTCCCGTCTCCTGAGTAATGTCCACGTCCAGTTCCACGTCCTCGACCACTTCCATGACGTTGACCTCTGCCTCGACCGCCTCTTTGACTCGTATTCTGATATCGCCGCCTGTTGTCTTGTTGTTGTTGTCTGTTTTCGCCTCTCGCATTTTGCTCAGCATGCCAGCAGTCCCTCTGGATATGACCTGTTTTGCCACACACATAGCATTCTTTTTTAGTTTTGGTGTTAAATGTGCTTACGTTATTTTGTCTGTCCCCTGGACCTCTGTTATAGCTTTTTTCTTTCACTTTTGATTTTACGTACTCTACCGTTCGTTGAGCTTCCGGAATCACGTCTAAGAAGTCTCCAATGTAACTGTAGCTTGTTGGTAGCGCTTTTAACAGATACCGCATTTTTTCGTTTTCGTCTATGGTGCCTCCAGCGTTTTTAAATTTATTCACTGCTTTCTCGAATTCAATAAAAAATTCTTCCACTGTTTCATAGTCTTTTAGTTTGATTTCGTCGATTTTTCCTCTGCACAGTATTTGCAGGGCTGTTGATTTTACCGAATACATTTCGTTTAGCTTGTTCATAATTTGTAATGTCGTTTGGCACTCACTAACATATTCTAACTGTTTGTCTGATATTGTACTGATTAAAATTGTTTTTGCTTTCAAGTCTGTTTTCATCCATGTTGTTAGATTATCTTCCGTTGTTCTTGTTCGCACTGCTGGTTCTTTGCACTCTTTGTATTCTAGTATTGTCATTAATCTGAACTTCCAGCTTCCAAAATTTACCCCATCGAATATGGGCATAAGAATGTCTTCAATTTTTGCGTTTGCACTCATTTTTCCCGCTTCACTATTAATCTGTTTGTACACTTCTTTTATGTCTCTTTCTGTTTCGTTCATTTTTTGCTCATTTTTATATAGAGTCACACCTTTTTTTTTTTTTACACTTTTCTTTTATCAAAGCGTGCACGTGGATTTTGGATTTTAATCTGTTGCCATCAAACCCTTTTAGTTTATGTTTTTAATGTTTTTCCGTTTATTTGTTTATTATTTTTCAATAGTCTTGTTTGCGTATTTGTATTTTTTAATAGTTCACACTTTTAATATTGTATTTCTCTTTTCAATGTCTTATACACTTGTTCCTTTTGTCGCTTCACTTGAACACCATTTATTTTTCTCGAACTTGGATTTAGTTAAGAGACTTTGGATTTTCAACCTTGCTCTGCTACCATGTTAATAATAAAGTGGATTTCTTTATTTTAGTTTTAATGTTTATTTATTTAATTTAGTTTGTGCTTCGTGCACTTCTATTCCGTTGTACATATTTTGAGCAAGTGAAGTAATTATGTTAATTTAACATTACGTTAAGTATTTGATAACAGCCGATTTAATCTTATGCTAATTAACATTACATATCGAGGCATACACATTTATTCCAACACTTATAATATTTGATTCACAGTTTCCTATTGAGCTTCACACAGATGCCAGTGCAGATGGCTATGGAGCCATTTTGTTACACAAAATAGAAAACAAGCCTCGTGTGATTGAGTATTTTAGTAAACGGACGTCTCCCGCATAATCTCGTTGTCATTCATACGAGTTGGAGACGTTGGTTGTTTATAACTCTATAAAGTATTTTCGCCATTATTTACATGGACGAGACTTCACAGTGCTGACAGATTGTTATTCGCTTAAAGCTTCCCTTACTAAAGTCGAGTTGACTCCTAGAGTCCATCGCTGGTGGTCTTACATGCAGACCTTCGATTTTGATGTAGAATATAGACCAGGTGCACGTATGGCTCACGTTGATTTCCTTTCCCGAAATCTTATACCTGAAGGCAATTTAAAGCCTATCAATATAGTTGAAAAACACATTAATTTGACAGAGATCTCTGACAATTGGTTACTAGATGAACAGGTATCGTCTATTGTTTCTAAGTTGCGTAATAACGAACTTAGTGAGGAATTGGCTAAAACATACGAGTTGCGGTCAGGAATATTATATCGAAAGATTCAAAGGAAAGGGAAAACTCCTTGCCTTCCTATTATACCAAAGTCGTTTAGGTGGTCTGCTGTTAATAATGTACATGAAGCCATTATGCATCTTGGTTGGAAGAGAACCCTTGAAAAAATGTATGAGGACTATTGGTTTGAGAAAATGTCAAAATATGTTTGTAAATTTGTAGACAACTGCATCACTTGTAGGCTGTCGAAACCATCATCTGGCAAAATACAAGCCGAATTGCATCCGATTCCAAAGATCGATATACCATGGCATACCGTACATATTGGCATTACAGGGAAGCTTAGCGGTAAAAATGATTAAAAGGAATACGTGATTGTGATGATAGATACATTTACTAAATTTGTTTACTTTTCCCATACAATAAAGTTGGATATAGATAGTTGCATTAAGGCTGTCAGATCTCTAGTATCATTATTTGGTGTCCCTTCTCGTTTAGTTGCTGATCAAGGCCGTAGTTTCTCAAGCTCTATGTTTAGAGATTTTTGGTCTGCTCAAAAAATAGATCTTCATTTAATTGCAACTGGCGCTTGTCGTGCCAATAGTCAGGTGGAGCGTGTCATGAGTACACTCAAGTCTTTGTTAACTGTGGCTGAAACAGGCCAGGTGGAAAAAGTAACTACTGTTGATGTCCCAGTAGTAAGGGCAATGGCAAAACTTAACATGGAAAAGAATGCCAATTACGATAAAATTAGATTTGACAGAAATAAAGCAACTGTTGTTAAACATAAAGTCGGGGACTACGTATTACTTAAGAATGAAGAGCGTCATCAAACTAAATTAGATGCCAAATTTAGAGGTCCATTCTTGGTAGTTGAAACATTACAGGGTGATCGGTATAAACTTAAAGCTTTAAATTATGAATTTTTGCGAAAAATGCCTGAGACCGGGATTACCAGAGAGTTTGAAGATGATCAAGGTGATTATAAAGATTGCCCAGGTCGGGCCAGTGAGGGCTGCGACATTGAAAATGGTCGTTGTGGTAATGGAAGTGCTACAGGTCGAGCCAGTGAGGGCTGCGACTTTGAAATTGAATAATAAGAAATGTAAACTTCCAGATCATGCTCACTGCACATATGGGTGCCCAAGTTATGTGGTTCGCCATTTGTCGTAGTTGAGTTGGGATCTCGAGAGTGATGGGAAGTATTAAGTTACTTGGCCGGATTAATGATAACTGTGTGCCATATATGTTGGCAGGTTTAATGATAACTGTGTGCCATGTGAGTTGGCCGGTTTAATGATAACAGTGTGCTATATGTTTTGGCCGGTTATGTTGTTATGTGAGCTAAAAAGTAATAATTCAAATGAAATGTAATTATTCTAAGAAAGAGCTGTATATCGAAATTGTTTTAATTTAAGTTGGTGGTAATCAGAGTCCCATAGCATAGATATAAAGAGAAATGTTAAGTAATTAAGAGATGTTTATTGATGTTCTAAAAGACTGTATTTTGAGTTATCTACAAATTGTAAACACACGAGGATGTGTGTAGGTCAGGAAGGCCGTGTCGTATATTCCTTTTTAATTTCAAATTATAACGTACATTTTATATTTGATAAAAGCTGGTCATATTGTTTTGTTTGGGTATTTCTTCTGTTTTCATAAAGCGAGGCAGAAATAGTTTCTGTCAACGCAGTCTGGCATGGGCATGAATGGGACGGATAGAGTCCGGTAAAACTCACCACAGTGTTTCTGTGCAGTGGTATACGAAAGAGAATGAGAACATTTTATATTTGATAAAAGCTGGTCATATTGTTTTGTTTGGGTATTTCTTCTGTTTTCATAAAGCGAGTCAGAAATAGTTTCTGTCAACGCAGTCTGGCATGGGCATGAATGGGACGGATAGAGTCCGGTAAAACTCACCACAGTGTTTCTGTGCAGTGGTATACGAAAGAGAATGAGAAAGGGAAATTCTTGGTTTTGGTCATTCTTGGTGATGAAATAAAGAAGGAGAGTCATGCCACGTGCCAGAAAGCGTTTCGTTGAGGAAACAGAGGAAGACTCTTGTAACGAGGAGTCTACAGACCCTGGATCAACATGTACATTTCTACGCGTGGTATATATGCAAAGAGCAGTGTGTCCATTTACTTTTCACGCTCATCGGTAAATTTAAAATTGGCCAATATCGATAATTGGTTTTCTATTTTGAATCAGACGAATCCTATGATTAGAAACAATGTGTTAAATATGAAATACAATGCGCCGGGACTAGCACTGGAGGCAATGGACAGAAGAGAAGCCTAAAACTGGGCGACGATCTCTTCATGTAAAAGGACGAGTGGGACGAGCGCTTGCACAAATCAGCTAGAATACTGGTGGTGGGGTTCCCCGAACCCCGCGGACCCCTGCCTATATACATAGGTAAAGGTTAAATAGCTGCCTGCGTCACCGATTATTTCAAATTTTTTTTATAGATAGGGCTATATTTATCATGATTTTAGGTGAAAGAATTATCTGGCGGTCGCTTCTAGTTTTTTTTAAATTGAATTTTGCAAATAATTAATTTTACATATATTTTGTTGTTGCCTTTTTGTGTGTGACGCCAGTATGTCTGCAACGTTTTCTGTCGGTACAGTGTGCCATAAGTTGATTTGTTTGAAATGAAAAATTTGCATCACTTCAATATATGAAACTTTTTTTAAGAGTTACTCTTACTTTTCCTACCATAATATATACATATGTTACATATATATATATTTTGAAAATTTTTTATTTTTTTTTAAATTTTGGTGGCCCTGAAAAGGGCCGATTTGGTGAAGACATGAAGCTGGTCTTCTACTCCTAATCAGACGATTCCTAATATAAGGGAAAAGGTGTTAGTTGACGACGTTAAACACAAGGCGCCGTAGGCGAAAAATTTTTGAAAAAAACAATCGCGGGCTCTCTTTACCCAACAAATTACCTCATCAGTCATTTTCACTTCTACTCTCCTTGGGTCATACAACTCTCCGATAGCTTTAAACACTTCGTGAAGTCTATCAGAGTATGTAGGGTATTTTTTAAAAAATTGAAATTTGGCCAAATACCCTATAAAGTGCGCCTTTTTGCGTCCAAAGCGCGGTATGCCATCTTTCACGTCACGCCACAACCGCTCGATAGATTGGGTATGGGCTGCGGTTGATGGATCGACGAAATTTTTTGAGTGGTTCACTGTCTGGTGTTGGAAGCCATCGTCCTTAAGACAAGAATAGGCTTTCCAACAGTCCGACATAATGGAAGTTCCGTCGGCTATTCTATCCTTTATAAGAGACAACAATGTGTCCTTATTTCTGGACTCCACTGGTACGATAAAAAATTCTTTTGTGTCTCTTTCAATGCCACCAAATAGCCATTGACCTTCCACTATGCGGCCACAGTTATATTTCCGGCGTCCCACTTTTGTTTCGTCGATTTCAACCACTTTGCCTGGGCCACCAATGGTACGAGGACTGTGAGGAAGTGACTGTTCGACGGTCGCGCCGAAATTCTGCATAAGCGTCAAGAAACGGGAAAGTTAACTGTTGCAACGGCATAATTTTTGTGTCTGCCGCATTTTTGCTTGAAATAAATTGTTTGTGGCACACAGTGCGCATCGTTGTGACGTTTTACTGAGAATTGGCCAACAACAAAATACATGTAAAATTAATTATTTTCAAAATTCAATTAAAAAAAAAACTAGAAGCGACCGCCAAATAATTCTTTCACCTAAAATCAAATGATAAATATAGCCCTATCTGTAAAAAAAATTTGAAAAAAATCGGTGACGCAGGCAGCTATTTAACCTTTACCCCATTTTGGTATACAGTCAAAACCTGACGTTCGATTATTTAAAATATACAATTGTACACACGCTTGTAAATACCTGCATACATGCATACCGATCTACCACGATATTGTTTGCATACAAATGAACATAAGCATGTGTGTGCATATATGCACATGTATGTTCGGTAATTGACATGCATAGAAGATAGATGTGTTTATTATCCGATCGGAGTGCAATTTGGAGGATAGGTTCATATAGTGTATAGTAGCTGAAGCAGAACGTTAATACATAAGTACTTCGAATGTAAATAGGAAATTGTCGGTTTGTGGGGAAGGTAGGCGAGGTATCCCAAATTGAAAATAAACTTGATCTGCGAATGGTATACAGGAATCTTCATGCTAAATTTGGTGTCCCTAGCTCTTGTAATAGGTGAGACCGGCGCGGTCATCTAGACAGACGGACATGGCTCAATCGACACGGCTAGTGATTCTGAGTAAGAATATATATACTTTATGGGGTCTCCCACGCGTCCGTCTGCCTTTTACATATATTTGCATAAAGTTTACCCTTTTTTGACCATTTTCAATGGTCGAAGAGTATTATTAATTTTATAAATATGTTTTGGTGCGAGTGTGTGAAATGAAGTCAAGGAAATCACGTTGTGAAATCCGAAATTGTATAAACCGGTGGCTAATAATAATTTTAAGATAATTACATTATGAGTTAAAGTTATTGTCAGAATGATCTCGATGAACTGTAAAATTCAGAGTTGCATTTCATGTATTATACTTAATGGAGATAATAATAGAGGTACCGACATCTTATTGTCCAATGTATAAACATAAATATTTATCTTAATACAAAAAAAGGGACAAATAATTTGGAGAAAAATTTATATGTCGGGGATTGAGTAGATCTAACGTATTATTTTTGAATGTAACTGAAGCTATGTTAATATTATGTTATGTTAAAAATAAACAGCGAGCGTTCTGTTATTAAAAAAAGCATCATTTGTGTGTGTATTCAAATGAGCATGGCGCCTGTTGTTGTTGTGTTGAGTTTCGTGGAGACTAAGAAAGGATGATGAAATAATTGAGTGAAGCTGAGCAATAGAAGAAAAGCATAGAGAGAAGCGACGCTCAAGTAGTTAGTCTGGTGAGAACGAACATGTGAACAACAAGCAGGCGACTTGCTGTGCTGTATAACATGGACGCTGAAGACGAATAAAAGATGCACGCTGCTTCTCCGTTATCAGAAGTGGGATCGGCTTATTCCAAAGACCTCTCGAGCGATCAGTGGCGTGCATTATTAGAATTCATGGAGCTTATTAAATCCATGCAAACTTCCAAAATGAAGTCGCAACCCAGCAAAGTGACGCTACCGAAGTTTAACCCAGACACTGCGAATGCAGATGCTGCTGCATGGCCTAAAACTGTCGATATAATTATGGCAGAAAATATGTTGGAAAGAAACGCTTTGGTGATGGCACTATTCAACTCATTAGAAGGAGGAGCATCCCAATGGTTAACCCAGATTTGCTACGGTGGAATAAAGTAGCCAGAATTCAGAGAATTGTTTACACAACGATATGATAGTGTGGAGACGCCGGCAGCCATTTTGTTAAATATGTATAACAGTGGCCCAAAAGCAAATGAGTGTTTGTCTGTGTATGCCAAAAGACAAGTAACGGCATTGCTCTCGAAGTGGAAAGAAATGAGCAATGAAGAAATTGCTGTATCGGTCGTGCTAGCACATGCAGCTCAAATAGACCACTGACTGCAGCGTATATTATTCACAACAAATATCCTGACACGAAGCGAATTGAAACAACAACTGCGTGCCTTTGCTTTTGGTAAACGCAATGACCAAAAGTCATCACACCGTGCTAGTGCTCCTGAACGTAAGAAGCAGAAATTATCATCGCGCATGAAGTGTCACTATTGTGGCAAACCTGGCCTTAAGATCGCAGAGTGCCGAATCAGAATGGCTGAAAAGAAGAAGATGGCGAAGAGTAACCCTACACATAGCAACTCTACTCCAAAGAGTGACATTTTAACCATAAAGTGCTACAAGTGTGGACAGCTCGGGCATATTGCAACAAGATGCACAACATCATCAAACCAGGCTGAGAAACGAGTGGATATGTGCGCCGTTGTCGACCCAAGAGGGAATTTGTACCAAATGGGTGAGCCCGTTCCATACTTTTTTGATTCGGGTGCTGAATGTTCCCTATTAAAAGAAAAATTAGCAGACAAGTTCATGGGAAAAGGAATTAATAATACCGTACTCATAAGTGGCATAGGTGAAGGCTCCGTGACATGCACAATGCAAATTCTAGCTACCGTAAAGATTTGTAATTTTTCCTTAGAAATTCTGTTCCATGTAGTCATGGACAAATATTTAAAGTACGATGTGTTGATTGGCCGTGAGATTTTAGGTCAAGGTTTTGGTGTGACTATAAGTGCCAACGAATTTGTTTTGTATAAAATTAATACCGTAAATACACTGTCTAGCATTACGAATATGAATTATATGGTTTCATAAATAGGGATAGTAATTTGAATCAGACCGACAAAGCTGAACTTGCAGAAATATTAAAATCCTATGCATCGAAATTTATAAATGGTATACCAAATAGCCGAGTTACCACAAGTGAATTAGATATCCGTCTCATTGATGCCAATAAAACCGTAACGAGGCGCCTGTATAGGTTGAGTAATGATGAAAAGTTGTTGGTGAGAAGTAAAATTCAGGAACTTTTAGCCTCAAATGTTATACGCCCAAGCTGCTACCCGATTGCGAGCCCAATGTTGTTAGTGAAGAAAAAGGATGACAGTGATCGTTTGTACATTGATTACCGTGAATTAAATTCAAATACAATTTCCGATAAGTATCCTTTGCCCTTGATATCAGATCAAATTGATAGACTATGTTGAAGCAAGTATTTTACTAGCCTCGATAGGCGAGCGGTTTCTATCAAATACCCATACAGTCAGAATCGATAGAACGCACAGCCTTTACCACGACAGAAGGACAATATGAGTTTGTAGCAATGTTCTTTGGCTTGAAGAACGCTTCATTTGTGTTTCAGCGAGCCATAATGGAAGCATTAGGTGAGGTGGCATACTCATATACTGTTGTAGCAAGCACAAAGGAGGAGGCTTTTGTTAGACTAAAGGACGTTCTGCAAAAGTTATCTAGTGCGGGATTTTAGTTTAATATGAACAAGTGCTCATTTCTAAAAACGAGTGTGGAGTATCTTGGCTATAAAATTGAGAATGGCGAAAAAAGGCCAAATCCACACATCAAGCCGCCGCCACAAACAGTTACACAACTGAGACAGTTTATTGGCTTATTGAACGGTTGAACTGCACACTGATGTGAGCGCAAATGGCTATGGTGCCATATTGATGCACAAGGTTGATGGCAAGCCGAGAGTGATAGAGTATTATTGTAAGAGCACTACAGGTGTACAGTCAAGATACCACTCTTATGAGTTAGAAACACTGGCTGTATACAATGCAGTAAAACATTTTCGCCGGTATCTACATGGCCGCCCATTTGTGGTTTATACAGACTGCAACTCGCTTTAAACTACACGCCATAAGGTAGATTTGTCACCAAGAGTTCATCGATGGTGGGCATATTTACAATCATATGAGTTTGAGATTGAGTATAGAAAAGGAGAGAGCATGGCGCATGTAGACTTTCTGTCTAGAAACCCTCTACCAGATCCCAAACTCTCTCATGTCGTTAAGGTAACTGAAGTTCGTGATGCGCCAGAATTGGGTTCAGCGCTCCGCGTAAAGAACTTCTGGCAGCGGAAAGCTGACACTTATTCGGAGTGTTGCTTTACGCTGCAAGGAATGCTGAGTCAGCTTGCCGACTTGTCTGTGCGGGATGCATTACTGTGAGGGTAAACTTAGTTTCGATGATTGTCAACTCCTCAGTCTTAGTTTTGAAGTATAATAAACCACTGCTTTGCTCCGGCGTACAGCCGTAAACACAATTGACATTATTATCAATTACATTGCTACTCCACAAGGCTAGTCAATCTCAATAAGGGGCCGAAGTCAAGCCCTTCACCATAATCTTCATAAGAAGACCCAAACAAGACGCAATCGTCTCAAAACCGCCGTCCGAGGACAGAAGACTCTTATTATAATTGGCGCCCAACTGCATCTTGAACTCAACAATCTGATTTAACAGGGCAGATTAGTTAGAGATCATGTAAGTTTCAGAAGTGATTTTTTCGGCACGCCTCAAGAAATCTTATAAGTGAAAAGAAAGAATATTTTTCCACGTAATAGTTGTCTTTTTTTTTTTTTATTATTAAGCGAAATTATTCAATTTAATTTGACTAGCGTACAATTACCCTTATAGAAGATTATAATTAATTTATGTCAAGTCCCGGTCAGTCAGGTCTTGAGGGTGGTGGCGTTTCAGTCTTCATCTCGTTCTTGTCCGATAGCTTTGGGCTGCGATAGCTAGACTATTAGGATGAGATTCTAGTCTGTCATTGTATTTCTTTGCTATCTCCTAAATCCTGTCTCCAATTTTTGGCACCTTTAGTTCACGTTCAATATCTCTGGTCCTCATGTACCATGTCCATATACCATCTTCCTCCGAGTTTTTGCCTAAAGAACCCGAATTTTATTCAGGTGCGTTTTGGCAGCGATTCCATACACCTGTATGGCATAACAGGAGCTAATATGCTCTTGTATATTTTAACCTTGTTGGCAAGGGAAAGTTTGTTGCGGGCAGCAAATAACCAGGACATTTTGGGAACCTTATTTTTAAAGGACTGCTGTATCGCCGTAACATGCCTTCCGAAGGTTAAACTTCTATCTAAAATCACTCCAAGATATTTGCATGATGACTTGTGGTCAAGCACTCTTCCTTTAAGTGAGACACAACGGCAACTACTTATTCGATTTGTGAAAGTGACGTTTGCACATTTGTCAGCATTGATGCAGACGTTTCACATCTCTGCCCAATTCTGGAATGCGTCCAGGTACTCTTGCAGTGCGTTCGAGGCCTCGATAATGCTGTTGCTTTTTGTCAAAACCGCGGTGTCGTCAGCATATGATGCAATCACCACATCTTTACGATCTAATCCGGTGACTGCTGTCCTGTGGGCATGTCCGCGGAGAAGATGGAGTATAGAGTAGGGCCTAACACACTTCCTTGAGGTACTCCAGCTTCGATGACTTTAACGGAAGAAGTGCATCCATCGGTCGTCACACAAAAAGTTCGTCCTAACAAAAAGTATTTTCATTGCTTTTGTAGGGGTCAGTTAACAAATCCAATAGGAAACTGTCCACGTACTGATAATCGAATTAAATATCGCATGCGATAAGATTATTGTATAACAGATAAAAGCTCAGTCACCTGCAATTCACCTCATTTGCTCATCTCATTTGCTTGCCCTGTCACTCTAATAGAAGATGAGGTTTAACATGTTCTATCTCTTACCTATACACTACAATCGAGGCGACGAAACTGAAGGGAAAAGATGAGATAAACATTTACAGTTAGTTATTCCATGAAGAGGTAATGCAAATTGGAAGAGAACTCCACTACCTGAGCGAAAAATATTGAAGTACATGTTCACTTTGATTTGAACGGCCTCAGCTCGCAGATGCATTACTGCATTCTGAATTGCAAATACAAGTGGATACAATTAACCTTAAAACCTGCAAAGGTTGACACGCTCTAGTTTATATTTTATTTTCTGCAAAGTATATTTAAAGCTCCGCGTAAATAAAAGCATTGGATTATTGGGTACAAGTGGTAAATCCGTGAAAAGGTGATATTAATTTTATCATCTCTGAAATGTGTGTGTCTAACAAAGCGTTATTCCAGGCAGACCAGCATAAATTATATTGTTGCCGGCCGGTCTGCGACTAGTACTATCGCGCATCAGCAGCATAGACGTAACGCCGCTGCGCCAAAATCAGCAACCGGTCGGCCAATTGGTATTTAGCCGTCCCTATAACCTAAATTCTGGGAAGCGCACACTTGTGTATGCTGCAGGGAAGCTGCCTCTTTTTCGTGATGGGCACCAACAGCCCGGGTTGCGACCTCAAGGTGCATTTTCAACACCGGGAAGCATACTGACTGCAGTTCTGCAGTTCGAAAGCTCTGCAGAACTTTGACACTGGACATACATAAGAAGATGCAAAATGTTTGTCTCTCACTCTAGCGTTTGATAGATCTGTACGAATTCACCAGCGCAATCATTTGGATCACGCAAGTTTTTGAGTACTTAAAGAAAAACTCTTTTCATTATTTTTTACACAAAACAAAAAAAAAATTCATGTGTGTGAGTAAATAAAAATGAAACATTATTATTTTATACAAAACAGTACATTTTTGAAACACCGTCTCAGATGTTGCACTAGTGCATATAATTTGGTATACCTAAATAAGTTAATTAAAATGAAAACATATATTGCCCATTCTTTTTGCCATTATTGAATACCAGGTATACTGTAGTTGTCATTCAACATATATATATATATATATAGCCTGTCAGTAGTTAAAGTTTGAGGTTACAATGAATTTATATATATTCAGCAAAGTTAAATTTTGAAAAGTTAAACCTATTGTTGATCAAGATGATCAGATAGTTTGTGGACTATGGTCCGTCTAAATGAAGTTATAATGTATCAAACATACTATAAAATTTAAACCAATGTAAATAAACATTTGTTAAGGGGTAACCGTCAAACTAATCCATCGCATTACCAGGGTGGGTACAGACGAGGGGGCAAATATCAGCTCAGCCACCCTTGCAGTCTATTAACAGACGTAACGCGCAATTCAGCAACAATTCACCTTATTTTATTTGGCCCATCATATAGCTTACAGACAGTGCACTTATTCTTTCTTCCTATCCACAAGAGGCCGTATAGAGCGGGTTAGGAAAAGATCCCACAACATATCCGACCAGCTACGTCAGAGCGACGCTAGAAGTGCACGCCCTCCTACTTTTTCTTTACGCTAGGCATTTATCTCCAGGATCAGCGCTCAGTGAGGCCGTAGTATGTTTCTATCTGAATACTACATATACAAAAGTGTAGAATAGAAAAGAGTCTGACCTGATTAGAAGCAACAAAAAGCAGCTGCTATTCAGTCAGCCTGAATCGTTATCAGCTCGATATAGTTTAGACCTTGTAACCACATACACAGAACAAGCGATTAAACAAGGGCATATATCCACATGGAAATTTCTCCAAAATCCATCCATAATTAACATTTTACATTTTTTTTTGCCTTGCATTTAATTCAATTTTATGTTCTGGTATTACGTAAGCCTGTTTACAACTCGCTTCAGGAATAACGACCCTAATTCGAATAACCGGATTGGTCGACCGAAACGAAACTAGGTCGCTAGTAATAGGCAGATCATTTAATTGAAAACGTAACTGGAAATTTAGAATATACTTCTTGCTATTAAGTGATAACGGATTTTCGCCATTTAGAATCGCGATTAAATTTCGAGTTCTCAAGGAATAGTCGACTAAGGTGAACCGAATCATAGTAGTAGGCGGATCCGAATAATTTCAGATTACAGGTAGCGAAAGTTTGGCAGGATATTCTGTGGAGAATACAAGTTATTGGAGAAGCTTCGATTCTTGACTTAGAAGGAAAAACCTTACTTTAGCAACCAACAGTTCCATTAGTTTACAATAAATGCACGTTATGTTTGAAAATAGGCGTTTAAAAATAAAATAGTATGACTTATACTTATACTTCATGAAGACGGACCTATTAAATGATAAATAAATAAAACTAAATTCGTATAACAGTCTAAAAATGTCAGTACGTCACAGCAACGAAGATTTGACAAGCGCATTAAGAGGAGAAAATCCAGGTAGGCGTAGGGGCATGGTCACCAGATCTCAGCAGCAGCAAAATACAAGCTCGCGTTTTAATAACAGCAGCGCTAGTACGGTTAATAATGCCAACGTAAACAACACCAGAATGAATATTGATGACATTAATAATGCAATCCAAACTGCTATGCAGGTTCAGCAACAACAAATGCTGCAAAACTTGACGGCATACATACAAACACAGTTGTCTTCCTTGAGTTTAGGCCATCACATCACTTCTAACGTGCAAGAAACTAGAAACGACTTACCGAGTCAGTTACCACGAACAGTACCAATTTATAATACAATTACTTCGAACCCAAACTCGAATAATAGTCGACATAGTCACATTTCGAATAGGTCTAACACGCAGGTTCAGCCTGAAAAAGTTCCAAACATCATTCAAAGTTGGCGCATCAAATTTGATGGAGTCAAAGATGGTCGTAATGCTAAAGAATTTCTCTACAGAGTTAAATCATTAGCACAGCAGAACTTAAATGGAGATTATCAACTTTTGTGTGACCATTTACATTTGTTTTTCGCCGGTAAAGCCAACGAATGGTACTGGCAATACCACCGTTCCTGCAATTATCTCACTTGGGATGACTTTTGTAAGGAATTTATGCAGAAATTCAGGGATATCGACTCAGATATGGACATCTGGGAATCAATTAATAGTAGACATCAAGGAGATAAAGAATCATTTGAGGAATATCAATTCCATGTAGAAAAACTCGTTGCCAGATTGAAAAACAAGATCCCAGAAGAATCTTTAGTTCACCTTTTAATACGACATGCGAAATCCTCAGTCCGATTAGAACTAATGCACCTTAACATAAAGACGTTGTCTCGACTGAGAGAAGAAATTCACTCATGATCAATACTGCAAGCAACTAAAGACTCATGCAGGGAAAGGTAATGCGAATTCGCGTCCATTCATTTCTCAAATTGAGCAAGATTCTGAAGAATCGACAACAAAAGAAGTACTGGCAGTTCAGTACAAGCCACTAAAATGTTGGAACTGCGATAAAATAGGACACAGGTTTGAGGACTGTCTTGAGGCTCGCAGTATCTTCTGTTTCGGGTGTGGTGCCAAAAACACGTATAAGCCCAAATGCAAGACATGTAATCCGTCGGAAAACCGACTGGCGGGTGCGCCAGCCTAAACCTACCTGTCGCACCCAAAATTTTAAGGTCACATTGTAGCACACAAACAGATCTCAGTTTAGAGTCCGGGTGCAATACACAACTCGCCAGATCTGACCCAACAACAAAAACAAATATTTTCCAGCCATATCATAGTCGTGCAGCACGATATACAGCAGCTAAGCAACGTATCTTTGGTGATGTAACTGCACACTGAATGGCCACAAAAAAGTAGACTTTCAACTTCTCGCTTGCGCGCCTTTTGGAAAAATGTAAGAAATAGCCGTCGAAAGCTACTATCTGCCATTTTTCTCAGCGATAGTGATAACAGATTATACACCAAAATAGAAAACTGTGACAAGAATTATGAAGCGTTGCTCGATTCTGGAGCCACAATTAGCTGCATCGACAGCCAAGCGGCAAAAGATCTTATTAAACATCCAAAGCTTCATAAATGTTCCGGACGCATTCGAACTGCGAATAATTCAGAATGTTCCGTAGTTGGCAAACTTGTTATCGACATTATTTACCGAAATCAAAAAGCTCCAGTAGAATTCTTTAAAATACCAGATTTGAAGCAGGATATCTACTTAGGCATGGGTTTCTGGAAAGATTTTGGTTTGTTGGATAAAATTATCGATATAACGCCAACAATATCTCAACTTGACAAAGGCCGAGAAGACGATTTACCAGACACTTCAAAAAGACAAACTCTCAATATCTCAGCAAAATAAACTGAATATAGTCATCAGCAAGCTACCATCTTATGAAAAAGAAGGTTTGATAGAACATAGCATCGACATAGGCGACGCTAAGCCTATCAAACAGCGTCATTGGTCAGTATCGCCTGCGAAAGAAAAAGAAATTGAAAATATGCTTGCGCATGACGTAATAGAAGAAAGTAAAAGTCCTTGGAGCAGCAATTGCGTTCTAGTCAAGAAAGGAGAGAAAATGCGCTTATGTTTAGACTCGAGAGAAGTAAATAAAGTGACACTGAAAGACGCTTATCCCTTACCCCATGTGGACGGCATCCTCAGTAGGCTACCTTCAGCACGTTTCATTACAGGACTAGACATGAAACACGCCTTCTGGCAAATTCCACTGGAGCAAAAATCTCGTCCGTATACTGCATTCACTGTGCCAAATCGACTGCTATACCAGTACAAGGTCATGCCTTTCGGTTTGTGTAACGCGGCGCAAACTCTTTGCAGATTGATGGATCAAGTCATTTCTGCCCATCTACGAACCAGAGTATTTGTATATTTAGATGACCTTCTAGTTCTTTCAGACGATTTTGATTCACATATGAAGTTGTTAGAAGAAATCGCATCGTACGTAGCCAAATCCAAGTTTTGCATGTTAGAGATCAAATACTTAGGATTTATTATAGGATACGGCCAATTAAAGGCAGATCCTCAAAAAGTAAGCGCTATTAAAGAATTTTCCCCTCCGACTTCCGTCAGGCAACTTAGAAGATTTTTAGGACTCTCAGGGTGGTACAGGCGTTTCGTTGAGAATTACGCAACGATCACCTGCCCACTTACGGATCTTTTAATGAAGAACAAAATATTTGATTGGAATCAGGACGCGGAAAGCGCTTTTAACTTGTAAAAATCCAAACTAACAAGTGCACCCTTGTTAATGACACCTGATTTTTCGAAGCCTTTCTTTCTGCTTTGCGACGCGAGTTTACATGGTCTTGGTTGTGTGCTTGCCCAAAAGAATGAAGACGGCATAGAATTGCCAATCGCATACATGTCCGAGAAATTAACGAAAGCTCAACGAAATTACACGGTAACCGAACTCGAATGTTTAGCGGTCATAAAGGGTATTAACAAATTCAGAGCTTATATAGAAGGCCAAGAATTCATAGTAGTTACAGATACTTAAAATGGCTTATGAAGCAAAAAGATTTGTCAGGACGTCTTGCCAGGTGGTCAATTAGATTGCAGGGGTTTTCTTTCATAATAACACATAGAAGCGGATCGCATAACATTGTAGCTGACGCACTGTCACGGCGTGACGAAGTTGATGTCAGTGAACTTTCCGACATCGGACCAATTATTGATTTGACTTCAAAAGAATTCCGTTCAGATGAATATCTCGATTTAATTAAGCGGATTAAAGAAAACCAATCAAGACTACCAGATTTGAGAATAGTAGATGATTTCGTCTATAAATCTTGGAAATTGTGGGTGCCTGTCAAATTAAGAGAAACAGTCCTGCATCGCGCACACTCCCTGACTCATCTTATGTTGGCATGAGCCAGTTAGCCAAAAAATTGAAACGATATTTCTATTGGCCCGGAATGATAGTCCAAATTCGTAGTTATGTTGCAAAATGTTCTGTATGCAAGTCAACTAAAAGCCCAAACACCATTCTCAGACCACCAATGGGTAAACCTATGACTTCAGATAGCCCATTCCAAAAACTGTACATGGATCTCCTAGGTCCCTATCCTAGAACACAATTCCGATCGAGGCATTTTAAAGAATTCTTAACACGTTTTGGCGTATCGCATAGATGCACAGCTATTTACTCTCCCCATGCAAACGCGAGCGAGCGATTAAATAGATCCGTTATAGCCGCCATACGTGCATATATAGGCACAGACCATACGAATTGGGATCAGAATTTAAATGAAATCAGCGGCTTGTTGAGATCAAATTTGCATCTGTAAGGTAGCGTCTGAAGGCTGGGGTGGGCTCAGTCGCGCCAGGGTCACTTTACAGGAATAATTTGTAAAATTTGATGAGAGTGACCTTCTGGGGTTTTGGGGTCATCGCAGGGACGAACACGTGGTGTCCCGCTGAGCCGGCATGGCCGACTTTGCAGCGTGTGTGTGTCGTTGAAAATCGTGCGCAACGGCCAACAAATGGGTCCAGTGGCCGCCCTCCCCCGCTTCGCTAATGGTCTCGGAGCCGGGTATTTACCTCAAGCCTCTGGGACCATCGACTAGCGGCTGCTCCAGAGGTTCCACTGTACGTGCTGGGTATTTACCGGCTTGCACGTCAGTGGAGCCACGGGGCAGTGCGAGGCCACGTGGACGCCTGTCCGCCTTCGCGCACGCCCACACTGTGTGGCGACGCCTGACTAGTGGCCGCCCGCGAGATTGGGTTTATCTCGGAACCGGGTATTTACCTCGTGTTCCGGGATTCACCGACTCGCGGCTGTTCTCGAGGCTCCACTGTATGTGCTGGGTATTTACCGGCTTGCACATCAGTGGAGCCCTGGAACAGCTTGGGCCACGTGGTCTCGCGTTCGCCGCCTGCGCCGACACATGCACACACTTACACACTCACAAATTCACGCGCCCTTTTGTTCCCTTTGGCAGACATGCGCACTTTCATTTGTAAACATCATCTTTATTTTATTAACTTAGCCTAAAAAAACTAACTAATACCTATGCCTACCTAAACACCGTCTTCTCTGCCCGGAAACCCGGGTCCTGCCCAAAATCAACCATGTGGCGGCTCGCTCACCTTGGTCCGCGCGTCTGTTGATATTATCCTCCTCCTTGTTCTGTTCCCTTCTGCTCTGGGTGTTTGATGGCGGTCGCGCGGTCGCGCGGTTGCCGGCTGCATCTCCTTGCTCTGTGTCGTGATTCCTGTGTGAGATGCCAGCCGCGCGGTTGCCGGCTGCATCTCCTTGTTCTTCGTGCTGGTTCCTGTGTTCCGAGTCCTGGTTTCTGTGTGAGATGCCAGCCGCGGGGTTGCCGGCTGCATCTCCTTGTTCTACGTGCTGGTTCCTGTGTGAGATGCCAGCCGCGCGGTTGCCGGCTGCATCTCCTTGTTCTACGTGCTGGTTCCTGTGTGAGAGGCCAGCCGCGCGGTTGCCGGCTGCACCTCCTTGTTCTATGTGCTGATTCCTGTGTGAGATGCCAGCCGCGCGGTTGCCGGCTGCATCTCCTTGTTCTTGCTTTCTTTTCCGTTGCACTCGATATGCTCACTTGGGCTGCTGCTGCTTGACTCTGTCGTTCGACTGCGCTTGCTCTGTCGTTCCGCTGGCTCTGTCGTGGCGCTCGCTCTGCCGTGGCGCTCGCTCTGTCGTTTGGCTGCGTTCGCTCTGTTGTTCGGCGCTCGCTCTGCTGCGGCGCTCGCTCTGTCGTTTGGCTGCGCTCGCTCTGTCGTTCGGCGCTCGCTCTGCTGCGGCGCTCGGTCTGTCGTTTGGCTGCGCTCGCTTTTTCCCATTGCCTGACTGTACTCGCTCTCTCCGTTGTTTTCGGCTGCACCTGTTGTTTTCCCGTTACTTTCGAGCTGCCCTCGCTCTGTCCCTTGTTTTGGCTGCGTCTTCTTCCGTTGTTCGGCTGCGCCTGTTCTCTCTGCTGGTGTTCGACTTTCGCGTGGTGAGCGAGCCTATACCCTGTAACCTCTTACACCTACTCTTGAGGTAGTCTGACTCGACTAAAACGCCGGGTTTTCTTGGTTTTTCTTAACGAAAAATTTGTGATCATTGCCTCTGCACTTCATTGGGAAACATAAACTTAAAACTATTCAATACTTACATCTAATTACATGCTAATAATAAGGGAAAGAAACATAATATATATAAAAATAACAAAAAATGGGGGGGCTCAAATTTGAGTCAATTCCCGGAGGGTCTGGAAATCGTTCCGCCTTACGAAGAGTTGGTATTGGGGTTGCAGGTTTTCGTAAACCCTCTCCAGTTCCTGGGCCTCCGTGTATCCGGCTCTGAGCATCATCAGGCGAATGTCAACCATATATGTTTTGTATGGTTCCCCCGCCTTTTGATAGCGCAGTCGGATCTCGTCCTCCAATCGCTGGAAGTAGCGAGACGGCAGGAAAAAATCGAGGAATTCCTTCCGGAAAACGGTCCACGTCTCTCCTTGCAGTCCGCTTGTCCGGAACCAATCCTCGGCGGTACCCGTTAACAACTCTGGGAGGGCCTGTAAAACGTCTCGGGTGTCGATCCTGTACGTCGTTGCTCGTTCCTCCAATCTTTCGATGAAACGCAGGGGTCTGATTTGCTGTCGAAGGTGATTCCCCATCTGCGCATGCGGTCCGCTGTGTGGGCCAGTGTCATGCTGTCGTGTCGCTCGGATCCTTCCTGGTTCCTGTCGCTCGGTTGCTCAGAGTGCTGTGGGTACGGGCACGGGGATGGTCAGACTCGGTTTTGTCTCCTCGGGCGGCCTGTTGCTTATCTTCGGCCGATCCTCCATCGTGAGTGGCCTTGCTGGGGAACTCCCGGCCGTCCTGTCAGTGGGAAGTCTCCTGTCCGGACTCACGGCACTGCCATATTGGGCCTCTAGGGAGGCCAACCGCTCCAAGGTGGTCGATGAGTGGTCCTTCCTGTGTATGAAGGTGGTCATGCGGGACCGCAATTCCTCCACGGTGCCTCCTCGGTCCAATTTGAACTCGTCAGCCAGTGCCTCCAGTTCCGGCTTCCTCCGGAAAGAGATCCAGCGGACGCCCACCATCGTTAGTTCTGGTCTCGTTCGATTCGGCTTGAAGAGTTCCCGTGTTTCCTCGGTGTCACGGTTGGGTATTTAAGCTGGCTCGAGGATGTCCTTATTCGCGACTCGGCGGGGATTAACCTGGTTCCAGGATGTTTTGTTGTACGCGGCGGGGTTTTCACTTGGCACTTTTTTTTTTGGCATTCTCTTGGAGATCTCTTTTTTTCTTTTCGTTCTTTAATTTTTATTGTCCTTGTTTTCTTTTGCTTGGTCCCGATGTGTCTTCTTGGGCTGCTGCTGCTTGACTGCCTCTTGCTAGCCAGCAGCCCGCCTTATATACAAAATGATCGGGCTTCGGGCGACCCGAGTCGAGTTATCTCGGGCGAGAGGTGCGGTGCTAGGCGTCTCCCTACGGGCCTCGTGTCTTCGAAAGTGCGCACCCCCTTTTAACTTATCTGCCCTTGTCTGTTGTTAACCCCTGGATACCCTTGTTTCCTACAGTACAGTCGGAAAGTATTAGAACAAGATAATAAAAGTTGTTTTTGTCAGTTTATCGTATAATTTTTTTAAAATATATCAACATATTCGTAGTAGTTTTGTACATTTAAGGTAGCCTTATGGTTTGAAAACATTTTCAAAGTATTTAACCGAAACTTAAATTAAAATTTATCAGCAAACAGTGACTATGTTACTTTATGCAAATATGTGAATAATTTCTTAAAATATGATACGATAAACTGACAAAAAACAACTTTTTTTATTTTGTTCTAATACTTTCCGACTGTACTGTATATATATGTATATTCCCTTGAACGTGTATTCGCTGGTGTCTGTCACGTGCCTTCCCCTTTTCCCCTTCGCCTTTCCAATTTATAACTATATGTTTCCCCTTTTCCCTTTTAATTAACATTTTGGCTTATTGCACGTGATACACTTAACTTTTTTTCATAAAAAATATGCGAGAACTTAAAAAAGCAGAATTGAGATGAAACAGAAACAAAACATGCAAGAAAGATTAAAACGACCGCGTGTCTGCCGCTAGGCCACGTGTTCTGCCTCAACGCCCTCTCCCCCGGCTCCTCAGTCGGTCTCGTGGTTCTTTAGGCCACAGCCTCTCCTAGTTTCGTCTTTTTCGTCTCAGGGTCCCTGCTCGGGCGCCACCTGTAAGTTAGCGTCTGAAGGCTGGGGTGGGCTCAGTCACGCCAGGGCCACTTTACAGGAATAATTTGTAAAACTTGCTGAGACCCGAGCCGAAACAAAGAGAGTGACCTTCTGGGTTTTGGGGTCATCGCAGAGACGAACACGTGGTGTTCCGCTGAGCCGGCATGGCCGACTTTGCAGCGTGTATGTGTCGTTGAAAATCGTGCGCAACGGCCAACAAATGGGTCCAGTGGCCGCCCTCCCCCGCTTCGCTAATGGTCTCGGAGCCGGGTATTTACCTCAAGCCTCTGGGACCATCGACTAGCGGCTGCTCCAGAGGTTCCACTGTACGTGCTGGGTATTTACCGGCTTGCACGTCAGTGGAGCCACGGAGCAGTGCGAGGCCACGTGGACGTATGTCCGCCTTCGCGCACGCCCACACTGTGTGGCGACGTCTGACTAGTGGCCGCCCGCGAGATTGGGTTTATCTCGGAACCGGGTATTTACCTCGTGTTCCGGGATTCACCGACTCGCGGCTGTTCTCGAGGCTCCACTGTATGTGCTGGGTATTTACCGGCTTGCACATCAGTAGAGCCCTGGAACAGCTTGGGCCACGTGGTCTCGCGTTCGCCGCCTGCGCCGACACATGCACACACTTACACACTCACAAATTCACGCGCCCTTTTGTTCCCTTTGGCAGACATGCGCACTTTCATTTGTAAACATCATCTTTATTTTATTAACTTAGCCTAAAAAAACTAACTAATACCTATGCCTACCTAAACACCGTCTCCTCTGCCCGGAAACCCGGGTCCTGCCCAAAATCAACCATGTGGCGGCTCGCTCACCTTGGTCCGCGCGTCTGTTGATATTATCCTCCTCCTTGTTCTGTTCCCTTCTGCTCTGGGTGTTTGATGGCGGTCGCGCGGTTGCCGGCTGCATCTCCTTGCTCTGTGTCGTGATTCCTGTGTGAGATGGCAGCCGCGCGGTTGCCGGCTGCATCTCCTTGTTCTTCGTGCTGGTTCCTGTGTTCCGAGTCCTGGTTTCTGTGTGAGATGCCAGCCGCGGGGTTGCCGGCTGCATCTCCTTGTTCTACGTGCTGGTTCCTGTGTGAGATGCCAGCCGCGCGGTTGCCGGCTGCATCTCCTTGTTCTACGTGCTGGTTCCTGTGTGAGAGGCCAGCCGCGCGGTTGCCGGCTGCATCTCCTTGTTCTTGCTTTCTTTTCCGTTGCACTCGATATGCTCACTTGGGCTGCTGCTGCTTGACTCTGTCGTTCGACTGCGCTTGCTCTGTCGTTCCGCTGGCTCTGTCGTGGCGCTCGCTCTGCCGTGGCGCTCGCTCTGTCGTTTGGCTGCGTTCGCTCTGTTGTTCGGCGCTCGCTCTGCTGCGGCGCTCGCTCTGTCGTTTGGCTGCGCTCGCTCTGTCGTTCGGCGCTCGCTCTGCTGCGGCGCTCGGTCTGTCGTTTGGCTGCGCTCGCTTTTTCCCATTGCCTGACTGTACTCGCTCTCTCCGTTGTTTTCGGCTGCACCTGTTGTTTTCCCGTTACTTTCGAGCTGCCCTCGCTCTGTCCCTTGTTTTGGCTGCGTCTTCTTCCGTTGTTCGGCTGCGCCTGTTCTCTCTGCTGGTGTTCGACTTTCGCGTGGTGAGCGAGCCTATACCCTGTAACCTCTTACACCTACTCTTGAGGTAGTCTGACTCGACTAAAACGCCGGGTTTTCTTGGTTTTTCTTAACGAAAAATTTGTGATCATTGCCTCTGCACTTCATTGGGAAACATAAACTTAAAACTATTCAATACTTACATCTAATTACATGCTAATAATAAGGGAAAGAAACATAATATATATAAAAATAACAAAAAATGGGGGGGCTCAAATTTGAGTCAATTCCCGGAGGGTCTGGAAATCGTTCCGCCTTACGAAGAGTTGGTATTGGGGTTGCAGGTTTTCGTAAACCCTCTCCAGTTCCTGGGCCTCCGTGTATCCGGCTCTGAGCATCATCAGGCGAATGTCAACCATATATGTTTTGTATGGTTCCCCCGCCTTTTGATAGCGCAGTCGGATCTCGTCCTCCAATCGCTGGAAGTAGCGAGACGGCAGGAAAAAATCGAGGAATTCCTTCCGGAAAACGGTCCACGTCTCTCCTTGCAGTCCGCTTGTCCGGAACCAATCCTCGGCGGTACCCGTTAACAACTCTGGGAGGGCCTGTAAAACGTCTCGGGTGTCGATCCTGTACGTCGTTGCTCGTTCCTCCAATCTTTCGATGAAACGCAGGGGTCTGATTTGCTGTCGAAGGTGATTCCCCATCTGCGCATGCGGTCCGCTGTGTGGGCCAGTGTCATGCTGTCGTGTCGCTCGGATCCTTCCTGGTTCCTGTCGCTCGGTTGCTCAGAGTGCTGTGGGTACGGGCACGGGGATGGTCAGACTCGGTTTTGTCTCCTCGGGCGGCCTGTTGCTTATCTTCGGCCGATCCTCCATCGTGAGTGGCCTTGCTGGGGAACTCCCGGCCGTCCTGTCAGTGGGAAGTCTCCTGTCCGGACTCACGGCACTGCCATATTGGGCCTCTAGGGAGGCCAACCGCTCCAAGGTGGTCGATGAGTGGTCCTTCCTGTGTATGAAGGTGGTCATGCGGGACCGCAATTCCTCCACGGTGCCTCCTCGGTCCAATTTGAACTCGTCAGCCAGTGCCTCCAGTTCCGGCTTCCTCCGGAAAGAGATCCAGCGGACGCCCACCATCGTTAGTTCTGGTCTCGTTCGATTCGGCTTGAAGAGTTCCCGTGTTTCCTCGGTGTCACGGTTGGGTATTTAAGCTGGCTCGAGGATGTCCTTATTCGCGACTCGGCGGGGATTAACCTGGTTCCAGGATGTTTTGTTGTACGCGGCGGGGTTTTCACTTGGCACTTTTTTTTTTGGCATTCTCTTGGAGATCTCTTTTTTCTTTTCGTTCTTTAATTTTTATTGTCCTTGTTTTCTTTTGCTTGGTCCCGATGTGTCTTCTTGGGCTGCTGCTGCTTGACTGCCTCTTGCTAGCCAGCAGCCCGCCTTATATACAAAATGATCGGGCTTCGGGCGACCCGAGTCGAGTTATCTCGGGCGAGAGGTGCGGTGCTAGGCGTCTCCCTACGGGCCTCGTGTCTTCGAAAGTGCGCACCCCCTTTTAACTTATCTGCCCTTGTCTGTTGTTAACCCCTGGATACCCTTGTTTCCTACAGTACAGTCGGAAAGTATTAGAACAAGATAATAAAAGTTGTTTTTGTCAGTTTATCGTATAATTTTTTTAAAATATATCAACATATTCGTAGTAGTTTTGTACATTTAAGGTAGCCTTATGATTTGAAAACATTTTCAAAGTATTTAACCGAAACTTAAATTAAAATTTATCAGCAAACAGTGACTATGTTACTTTATGCAAATATGTGAATAATTTCTTAAAATATGATACGATAAACTGACAAAAACAACTTTTTTTATTTTGTTCTAATACTTTCCGACTGTACTGTATATATATGTATATTCCCTTGAACGTGTATTCGCTGGTGTCTGTCACGTGCCTTCCCCTTTTCCCCTTCGCCTTTCCAATTTATAACTATATGTTTCCCCTTTTCCCTTTTAATTAACATTTTGGCTTATTGCACGTGATACACTTAACTTTTTTTCATAAAAAATATGCGAGAACTTAAAAAACAGAATTGAGATGAAACAGAAACAAAACATGCAAGAAAGATTAAAACGACCGCGTGTCTGCCGCTAGGCCACGTGTTCTGCCTCAACGCCCTCTCCCCCGGCTCCTCAGTCGGTCTCGTGGTTCTTTAGGCCACAGCCTCTCCTAGTTTCGTCTTTTTCGTCTCAGGGTCCCTGCTCGGGCGCCACCTGTAAGTTAGCGTCTGAAGGCTGGGGTGGGCTCAGTCACGCCAGGGCCACTTTACAGGAATAATTTGTAAAACTTGCTGAGACCCGAGCCGAAACAAAGAGAGTGACCTTCTGGGTTTTGGGGTCATCGCAGAGACGAACACGTGGTGTTCCGCTGAGCCGGCATGGCCGACTTTGCAGCGTGTATGTGTCGTTGAAAATCGTGCGCAACGGCCAACAAATGGGTCCAGTGGCCGCCCTCCCCCGCTTCGCTAATGGTCTCGGAGCCGGGTATTTACCTCAAGCCTCTGGGACCATCGACTAGCGGCTGCTCCAGAGGTTCCACTGTACGTGCTGGGTATTTACCGGCTTGCACGTCAGTGGAGCCACGGAGCAGTGCGAGGCCACGTGGACGTATGTCCGCCTTCGCGCACGCCCACACTGTGTGGCGACGTCTGACTAGTGGCCGCCCGCGAGATTGGGTTTATCTCGGAACCGGGTATTTACCTAGTGTTCCGGGATTCACCGACTCGCGGCTGTTTTCGAGGTTCCACTGTATGTGCTGGGTATTTACCGGCTTGCAAACCAGTGAAACTCCGGAACAGTTTGGCCACGCCGTCTGGTGCCCCCTTCGCCCTTGCAAACGCGCTCTGCCTGTCGACGTCAGACCAGTGGCCACCATCCGTGACTCGGTTAATCTCGGAACCGGGTATTTACCTCGTGTTCCGGGATTCACCGGCTCGCGGTTGTTCTCGAGGCTCCACTGTATGTGCTGGGTATTTACCGGCTTGCACACCAGTGGAACTCCGGAACAGTTTGGCCACGCCGTCTGGCGCCCCCTTCGCCCTTGGACACGCGCTCTGCCTGTCGACGTCAGACCAGTGGCCACCATCCGTGACTCGGTTAATCTCGGAACCGGGTATTTACCTCGTGTTCCGGGATTCACCGGCTCGCGGTTGTTCTCGAGGTTCCACTGTATGTGCTGGGTATTTACCGGCTTGCACATCAGTAGAGCCCTGGAACAGCTTGGGCCACGTGGTCTCGCGTTCGCCGCCTGCGCCGACACATGCACACACTTACACACTCACACATTCACGCGCCCTTTTGTTCCCTTTGGCAGACATGCGCACTTTCATTTGTAAACATCATCTTTATTTTATTAACTTAGCCTAAAAAAACTAACTAATACCTATGCCTACCCTTGCCCTACCTAAACACCGTCTCCTCTGCCCGGGAACCCGGGCCCTGCCCAAAATCAACCATGTGGCGGCTCGCTCACCTTGGTCCGCGCGTCTGTTGATATTATCCTCCTCCTTGTTCTCTTCCCTTCTACTCTGGGTGTTTGATGGCGGTCGCGCGGTTGCCGGCTGCATCTCCTTGCTCTGTGTCGTGATGCCTGTGTGAGATGCCAGCCGCGCGGTTGCCGGCTGCATCTCCTTGTTCTTCGTGCTGGTTCCTGTGTTCCGAGTCCTGGTTTCTGTGGGAGATGCCAGCCGCGGGGTTGCCGGCCGCATCTCCTTATTGTTCGGCGCTCGCTCTGCTGCGGCGCTCGCTCTGTCGTTTGGCTGCGCTCGCTCTGTCGTTCGGCGTTCGCTCTGCTGCGGCGCTCGGTCTGTCGTTTGGCTGCGCTCGCAGTCATTGCCTGACTGTACTCGCTCTCTCCGTTGTTTTCGGCTGCACCTGTTGTTTTCCCATTACTTTCGAGCTGCGCTCGCTCTGTCCGTTGTTTTGGCTGCGTCTTCTTCCGTTGTTCGGCTGCGCCTGTTCTCTCTGCTGGTGTTCGACGTTCGCGTGGTGAGCGAGCCTATACCCTGTAACCTCTTACACCTACTCTTGGGGTAGTCTGACTCGACTAAAACGCCGGGTTTTCTTGGTTTTTCTTAACGAAAAATTTGTGATCATTGCCTCTGCACTTCATTGGGAAACATAAACTTAAAACTATTCAATACTTACATCTAATTACATGCTAATAATAAGGGAAAGAAAGATAATATACAATATATAAAAATAACAAAAAATGTGGGTGCTCAAATTTGAGTCTTCACACAGGTAAAGCCAAAAAAAACATAGGTGATGCTCATAATGTTAATGCCAGGAGATATAACTTACGCAGTAGAACTGTTCATCTGAAAATAGGTGATATTGTTCATGCTCGTAGTTTTGGGCAAAGTAACGCCGGAAAGAAGTTTAGCAGCAAATTGCCGCCAGTTTTTAACAAAACCACAGTAATCAGAAAGATAAGTCCTATTTATTATGAATTAGCTAACGAACAGGATAAGTCAATAGGAATATACCATTCGAAGGACATACAAACCTGATTCTTTTCGTATACTGACCTTTTTCAGTTAACACCTTCTCGAGATGAGACTCTCGCTGAAATTAACTGCGCTGTAGGGGTCAGTTAACAAATCCAATAGGAAACTGTCCACGTACTGATAATCTAATTAAATATCGCATGCGATAAGATTGTTGTATAAGAGATAAAAGCTCAGTCACCTGCAATTCACCTCATTTGCTTACCCTGTCACTCTAATAGAAGATGAGGTTTAACATGTTCTATCTCTTACCTATACACTACAATCGGAGCGACGAAACTGAAGGGAAAAGATGAGATAAACATTTACAGTTAGTTATTCCATGAAGAGGTTATGCAAATTGGAAGAGAACTCCACTACCTGAGTGAAGCACATGTTCACTTTGATTTGAACGGCCTCAGCTCGCAGATGCATTACTGCATTCTGAATTGCAAATACAAGTGGATACAATTAACCTTAAAACCTGCCAAGGTTAATACGCTCTAGTTTATAATTTATTTTCTGCAAAGTATATTTAAACTCCGCGTAAATAAAAGCATTGGATTATTGGGTACAAGTGGTAAATCCGTGAAAAGGTGATATTAATTTTATCATCTCTGAAATGTGTGTGTCTAACAAAGCGTTATTCCAGGCAGACCAGCATAAATTATATTGTTGCCGGCCGGTCTGCGACTAGTACTATCGCGCATCAGCAGCATAGACGTAACGCCGCTGCGCCAAAATCAGCAACCGGTCGGCCAATTGGTATTTAGCCGTCCCTATAACCTAAATTCTGGGAAGCGCACACTTGTGTATGCTGCAGGGAAGCTGCCTCTTTTTCGTGATGGGCACCAACAGCCCGGGTTGCGACCTCAAGGTGCATTTTCAACACCGGGAAGCATACTGGCTGCAGTTCTCGAAAGCTCTGCAGAACTTTGACACTGGACATACCAAAAGTGACTATAAAGAAATCCGTATAAGTTAAAGTTAGTTGTGATACGCCAAATGAAACTCAAACACACACACAAATCTAAATCCCAACCCACCGCGATGACATGGAATCACCTTGTCGTCGGTTCGCTCTTATGCCATTAGACACATCTTAGTTTTCATCCGATAAATGCAAGTGTGAGTGCTACCATGGTGTCGTGGAATCAAACGTTGATAATCATGTCACCGGTCATACATACGCTGCTAAACGCATCTTAGTTTTCATCTGACAAATGCAAGTGTGAATGTTGCCATGGTGACGTGGAATCAAACGATGATAATCATGTCACCGGTACGCATACACCCTGGTAACCGCATCAAAATACCCATGTGCTTGTGCATATGTACTGTGTCGCCACAGCGGTGTGAAATCAAACGCTGATCGTTGCGCTGCTCTGCCGTATACAAATGTATCGCCCAAAAGCCCTTCTATATACATATATACACTCGAGCACATGATACGAGGGTCGTTTGATAAGTCCGTGACTTTTTGTATTTGCCGCGCACCTGCTCTAAATACAACACTGCTCCTGTCAGCAGTTATCGATTAACAGCTGACTGTAAAATTTTGAGAAAGCTGCGTTTCTTAGTTTGCGTTTTATAGGCATTGAAAGCAGACGATCTCGTGAATTTTAACGAAAATGGAAAAAAGTGAATTTCGTGTGCTAATTAAGCATTATTTTTTGCGTAAAAAAATCCATCACCGAAACCAAGGAAAGACTTGATAAATATTATGGGGACTCTGCACCATCAATTTCAATGGTTAAGAAATGGTTTACTGAGTTCCGTTGTGGTCGTACCAGTACAAGTGATGCCGAACGTTCAGGTCGCCCAAAAGAGGTCGTCATGCCAGAAATCGTCGACAAAATCCATGGAATGATATTGGATGATCGGAGAATGAAAGTGCGTGAGGTAGCTGAGGCTGTAGGCATCTCAACTGAACGGGTACATCACATTTTACATGAATATTTGGACATGAAAAAGCTTTCCGCGCGATGGGTGCCGCGATTGCTCACACACGACCATAAGCGCAACCGTGTGACCATTTCAAAGGAGTGTTTGGCGATGTTCAACCGCAATCCAAACGAATTTTTGCGCCGTTTCGTTACCATAGACGAAACATGGATCCACCACACCACACCAGAGACCAAAGAACAATCAAGACAGTGGGTTTCTCCGGGTGAACGTGCACCAAAGAAGGCCAAGGTGGGTCTGTCGGCCAACAAGGTCATGGCCACAGTTTCTTGGGATGCACAAGGTATCATTCACATCGATTACCTTGAAAAGGGTAAAACGATCACCGGCGAATATTATTCAGAGCTTTTGCACAGATTCGATATTGATTTGAAGCAGAAACGACCGCATTTGGCGAAAAAAAAAGTGCTGTTCCATCAGGACAATGCACGGGTGCACACGTGTGTAGTCAGCATGGCAAAATTTCATAAATTGGGCTACGAACTGCTACCCCATCCAGCATATTCTCCAGATTTAGCCCCCTGTGACTATTTTTTGTTTCCAAACATGAAGAAATGGCTCGGCGGTAAGAGATTCGGGTCAAATGAAGAGGTCATCACAGAAACAAACGACTATTTTGAGGGCCTTGAGAAAACCTATTATTTGGAAGGAATAAAAAAATTGGAAAAACGCTGGACTAAATGTATAGAGCTAAAAGGAGATTATGTTGAGAAATAAAACGCTTCTTTGACGAAAAAAATATATTTTATTCAAAAAGTCACGGACTTATCACACGACCCTCGTATCAAGTACAATACATCACACTCATGTACCGCATTGTCGCGTTGGTGTGGAATCAAACGCTGATCATCACACTGACGACGAGTACACGTGCATACAAAATATTTTATCGCATTCATTTACATACAACGCTATACAATGTAGCCGCGTTGGTGTGGAATCAAACGCTGATCATCACACTGACGACGAGTACACGTGCATACAAAATATTTTATCGCATTCATTTACATACAACGCTATACAATGTAGCCGCGTTGGTGTGGAATCAAACGCTGATCATCACATTGACGACGAGTACACATGCATACAAAATATTTTATCGCATTCACTTACATACAACGCTATACAATGTAGCCGCGTTGGTGTGGAATCAAACGCTGATCATCACACTGACGACGAGTACACATGCATACAAAATATTTTATCACATTCGCTTACATACAACGCTATACAATGTAGCCACGGTGGTGTGAAATCAAACGTTGATCGTCATGCCACTGTAATATAAACAAATGAAGTGCTAAAGCTTCTTCAACACAGTTGAACACTCACGCACACACCGCCAAACAACGGCGAAGAACCTAAACACAGATACTCCCACTGTCAAAACATAAACACATATCATATTTCGGACCAAACGAGCCTCATCCAACGTATCATGGTAACAACAACGCTGCATGTGTGGCTGCGGACCCATGCCAGGGGAGTCGAAGTAAAGGGTGAACGCTTGAGTATCGTCAAGCTATCTCGCCTTTCGCTCTCCCGCGAAGTGTCGCTACACCCATGAAAGCACATTCTAAATAACAAAATATGCATCAGAGAAGTCGACATATATTTATACTTTGTTCCCTTTCGTAATGTAATTCTGTACATAAATAAATATTAATATAAATAACATTGCAGAGCCTGATAAAATATAGAAAAAAGGACGTACAAGCAAACACACATACAAATAAGTAAATACACACGAAATTCAAAATACACATCCACACCCAAGAAGAAATGTACCCGTTACATTTAGAAATACCCTAAAATAAGTACATCATCTACGTTTAAAAAACACTATATATACACACACCTTAAAATAAGCACATCATCTACGTTTAAAATGCATTATATACATATACACTTAAATAATGTAGTAGGCAATAAAATGTTTATTGAGTCTTTTAGTTATTAAATAGATTATAAATTTATTTATTTTACAGATTTTTTTAGCTTCACTCTTATTCTCTTCTTTCACTGACGCTTCGAGATCAAACTTCTTCTTCTCCCCGCCTTCATTCATTGTACATTTCATTGGATATATCGATATTATACATGGCTGCTTTTCTTTACAATAAATCGATATCAAAGTATTATTCTCTACGATAGTTATGTTGTTACAATATGTGTTTATCTTACATGCTATGTTATCTAAATCTATTACAATTCGACCATCCTGATTAAAAGATAGCCCTCTATCTTCCTTTAATTGTTTGTAACATACATTAAATATTCTAGATTTTTATCCAAGGCTTCATATTATGCGCACCCCACACTCCATGATACGGGTTTCGAGCTAATTGAAAACCATCGACGTCCTTCAATATATATCTATTATTCTTTAACACTTTAAATATTTCATACGGACCTTTCATTTTAGGTATTAATTTTCTTGCTACCCCTGCTGTGCTATCGAAATTTTTTACCATCACATAATCCCCCACACTATATTTGATCGCTACTTTTTTTTTTTCATTAAATGTCTTTTCATTATTTGCTTGTGCTAATACTTGATTTTTTTCACCTATTTCTCTAATATGTTCTAAATTCCGTTCATTACTATTTTCTAACTGATTCATCGTTTCTAACATTGCTTCTAATTCATCACTGACCTTCCCTTTCTGAGCTAATCCAAACAGCATTTCACTTGGTAATTTCTTCGTACTACAATGTTGCGTGTTGTTTAACGTATACTCTACTTCCTCAATCACAGAGTCCCAATATTGTCCGTTCTCAGGTTCCCTTAATTTATAAATCATAGGTCCTAAACTTCTATTAATTCTTTCTACCTGTCCATTTGCCTGTGGAGAACCCGTAGCAATTTTAATGTGTTTTACATTTAAATCATTTAGAAAATCTTCGAAATCCGCCGATGTAAAACAACTACCACGATCAGATATAATACAAGTTGGTTTACTATATGCCCTAAAGTATTCTTTTAATGCACTTATAACCTCCTTAGTGTTTGTAGTCTTAGTTGTATATAATCTTACAAACTTCGTAAACCCATCTACTACTACCAAAATATGTTTTTTCAATCTGCTATTATCAACTGGACCATAATGATCTATATGAATTATCTCAAACGGTTTATTTCCTTTAGGTATACTGTGCAACAATCCTTGCCCTTTACCATATTTTGTTGAAAAAGCAATACACTTTAAACAATTTTCAATGTGCTCCATAACTTTGTTCCTCATATTCGAAAACCAATAACTTTTCACTATCGCACTTAACATCTTGTCTCTACCAATATGTCTTAACTGATCATGATACTTATATAACACATGATCCTCCATCCTTTGTGGCACACAAAACAATAATCTACCATCATTGGTTTTCCTAAACACAATGCCATTTCTCATTTCGTAAAGCTTATGCTCATTTTCCTCCAATAATTTCTTAATATTCTATAACTTTTCATCTTTGGCCTGAGCAATTATTAAATTGGTTTCAAAACTATTTGCCTCAGTGATCATTATCGCATCATTACATCTGCTAAAATTCTTGCAATTCCAAAGCCCACCTGGCAATTCTCTGATTAAGCTCAATCTTATTTAACGTTAACGTTAAAGAATTACAATCTGTCACTATCTTAAAGTGTCTGCCTTGCAAATATATCCTAAATCTCCGTAAAGCATATATAATTGCTAAGGTTTCTAATTCAAAACTATGATATTTGGCTTCTGTTTCTGTTGTCCTTTTCGAAAAATAAAATACCGGATGCCATTTTCCATCATGCTCTTTTTGCATCAATACCGCCCCAAATCCTAATGCACTGGCATCACAATGAAGTTCAGTTTCCTTCTTATAATCAAACATGGCCAAAACCGGTGCCTCAACTAATTTGTCCTTTAACTGTTGAAAACAATCTAACTCTTTTTCCTCAAATTTAAACTATGAACTGACTGCGTTTTCACCGGTATGGGAAAATTTCTAACTGCTTCTAATCCCTTTCCTTCTGCTTTAATCCCATCTTTAGATATTTCAAATCACAAATACTTAACCTTATCCTGTAAAAATTCACATTTGTCTAGCCTTAATTCTAATCGATTTTCCACTAAACGTTTAATGACTTCTTTCAAAATTAGTAAATGTTCCGTCACACTCGCACTCGCAATCATAATGTCATCCATATATATTATAACCTTATTTTCTTTTATCATGTCCATAAATATATTATTAATAAATCTTTGAAAAGCTTGTGGAGCTGTCTTCAACCCCATCGGCATTCTTAAATATTCGTATTGGCCTAAAGGAGTGACAAACGAAGTATATTTTATCGATTCCTTACCCATCAACACATGGAAATACCCATTTTTTAAAGCCAGCTTCGTAAATATTGTTTTATTCACTAACCTGTCAAGCAAATCATCTATTAACGGTAAAGGATAGTTGTCTTTTATCACCACCTTATTAAGTCTCCTAAAATCAATACACATTCTTAACTCCCCTGATTTCTTTTTAACTAACACTATTGGCGATGCATACTCTGAACTACTCTCTCGTATTATACCATCCCGGATATACTCATCTAACATCACCTGTAATTTTTCTCTCTCTACATATGATAGTCTTCTTGGTGAACAACTAAAAGGTTTTGCTGTTCCCCAATATTGTATGAATGTTCCTTTATTTCATTGTCCAAAATGCAAATCTGTAATAAAGCTTCTTCAAAATTATCATTTACCTGTGCATGCCCTTTTGTATTATCTTCTAATTCACGTAATCTCTCACTAAGTAATCCATTGTCTAATAACTTACTCTTACTTTTCATTTCTAACAATTCTTCATCTAACACATTCTCTTCTAACTGTCTACTATCTAACAATTTCTCATTTAACAATTTCTCTTCTAACTGTCTGCTATCTAACAATTTAACTAATTTTATTTCCTGCATTGGGACTTCATTTACTAAATCTTCATTTTCCAATACATGTAAGATAGTATACTTTGATGCAGGTTGGCAACCCCAGCATTTGCGCAAAGTTGGCAATCTCGCAGACTGAAGAGTGTTGCCAGAAGACGGATGAGAAAGAGAGTCGTAGTTGGTCGTCGAGCGTAAAAGTTGACAGTTGAACTCGCGTAGATCGATCGCTATTAAGTTGTAAAAGTTGCCCGGTATTAAGTTGTCTAAAACACAGAAGTTGTAACGCCATATTTTTTGTAATTAACTAACTTACTGAATTGATTTGAACCATTATAATAAACTCTTTTTAATAATAACCTTACATTTGGGGGCTCGTGCCGGTTTTCGATTCATGTCAGTTAACACACTGAAAAGTGGATAAAGTTGAACAGTTGTATGAAAGTGAAGATTGGTCAAGAATTGAACAGTCGTGAAAAGTCAAAAGACTTTTTGTTTTTCTCGTCTGAAAAGTCGTCATAAATTTTTTTTGTTTTACCGTTACTGAACGTCGAAAATTTTAATACGCATATACATTCACAGAAAAGCAAACGCGAGAAATGCCGAAAACGAGAAGTGCACATGCGGTAGCACAGAAAATGAACAGTACAAGAAACGAGGATCAGTATATAGACGAAAGCGAAGAAGAAACGATAATGGAGCAAGAAAACGCGAAAATAGACTTAACCGCCGCGAACAATTATGATGTTAATGCCAAAATGCATCAGCTTATTCAGTTGTTGACACTCAAAGTTGAGGTGGATGAACAGCGCGACAATCAAGGAAAATAACAGCGAACAATTTTGAAAAAGTGGTAAACGACTTTGATGGTGTTTCAATGCCAGTTGTTAAGTGGTTCGAAATTTTTGAACACAATGCCGAAGCCTATGGGCTAAATGAAAAACAGAAATACGTGCAAGCTAGAGGTAGAATGTGTGGTACCGCGAAACTCTTCTTAGAATCAGAATATATAAACAATTACAGAGAATTGAAAGAAAAATTAATTGACGAATTTCGATGCAGCTGGAATAGTGCTGATATTCATCAAAAGCTGCAAGATCGAAAAAAGAAGAAAACGGAATCCTTTCACGAGTACATGCTCAACATGAAAAAAGTTGCAAGTATGGGTGAAGTAGAAGAGACAGCTGTAATTCGCCACATTGTCAACGGATTGCAGATCAAAAGCGAATTCAAATTTGCCCTGTATCGGTGCAAAACGTACAAGCAGCTGAAAGAGGAATACGAAACATTCGAGCTAGTTCACAGAACCGATAATTATCCGATAAATGATAATAATCAAAGGAACGAGAATAGTCAAAAGAACGAAAAGAAGCAGCAGTTGAATCAAAACAAGATAGACGCTGAAAAACCGAAAAAGAAAGAATTTTGTTTCAATTGCGGCTCGTCAGAACATAAAAGGAAGGAGTGCACATCAGCTACAAAATGCTTCCGCTGCAATGAAGAAGGGCATATTTCACGCAGTTGTCCATCAAACGTTGATCGAGTTCGAGTTATTTCCAATAGTAATCGACTCAAGATAATTCTTTTAAACGGCTTGCAGGTCGAATGTTTAGTAGATACCGGCTCCGATGTGACCATTGTTAAGCAGAATATCGCAGACCAGTTAAATGTGGAAATTTTTAAAACCGCATCAACGCTACGTGGGCTGGGCAACACCAGCACAAAACCAATTGGATATTTTAACGCCGAAGTGGAAGTCGACACTCTGATTTCAAAGCACAAATTCTTAGTTGTGTCAAATTGCAAGATGGACTGCAATGCGATTCTTGGTTACGACTTTATAAAGAAATTTGAATTCACAGCTGATTCGAATGGGTTTTTATTTCAACGTATAATTAACGAACATACTTCTACAGATGAGTATGCAATGGATGTATACAGCGTTTTTGAAGACATTAACGAAATTACTGCACCCAAAAATTACCAGAAGGACGTCAAAGATATGATTAAAGCTGCGTTTCAGTTGCAAGAGGAGGATCATGAGCAATGTCCGATCATGCTGAACATTGTTCCAGATGGTAACATTGTACCGTTTCGACAAGCACCTAGTCGACTTTCACCGAACGAAGCAGAAGCTGTAAAGAGACAGGTCAATGAATGGCTGCAGAAGGGTATTGTACGCGAATCATTTTCAAATGTAGCGAGTCGAGTAGTCGTGGTCAAGAAGAAGGATCAAACATTGAGGGTATGCGTCGATTACCGTAAACTGAACAGCATGGTTCTTCAGGATTTGTTCCCTGTACCACTTATTGAAGATGTTCTCGACAAACTACAAGCAGCGAAATTTTTCACAGTTATGGATTTAGAAAACGGGTTTTTTCACGTGCCAATCGAGGAAAAGAGCAGACACCTAACGGCTTTCATCACACGAGAAGGACTTTTGAATTTAACAGGGCTCCTTTTGGATTTAAAAATTCGCCAGCTGCGTTCATCAGATATGTCAACCATGTTTTTCAGAAACTTATTAACGCAGAAGTAATGCAGCTTTATATGGACGACATTGTTATCTTCGCAGAGTCCGGAGACGTATGCATGCAAAAGAGTAAGAAAGTTTTGGAAACAGCAGCTAGGTATGGATTGAGGATCAAATGGAAAAAGTGCAGTTTCCTACAGCAGAGTATAAACTTTCTGGGTCATACAGTGGCAAACGGACGAGTTTGGCCTGGAGCAGACAAAACATCAGCAGTAAGACGATTTCCTTATCCTAAGAATATAAAAGGCGTCCAATCGTTTCTGGGTTTGACTGGATTTTTCGAAAGTTTATTCCGCGTTATTCAGAGATAGCGCGCCCGTTAACGAATTTGTTAAGGAAGAACTCTGCATTTATAATTGGTGAAGCAGAAAAGGAAGCAATTAAAAAATTAAAAGATCTGTTAACAAGTGAACCAGTCTTGCACATATACTCTAGGGAGGCGCAGACAGAGCTACATACTGACGCTTCCAAGGACGGATTAGGAGCTGTGTTGCTGCAGCGCTTTGAAGGAAATATGCACCCCGTGTATTTCTGGAGCAAAAAGACGAGTGAAGCTGAGGCCAAAAAGCACAGTTATATCTTGGAGATTAAGGCTGCATACCTTGCTCTTAAGAAATTTCGACATTTTTTGTTGGGATCTCGCTTCAAGTTGGTAACGGATTGTGCAGCATTTAAGCAGACGACAAATAAAGATGACATACCCCGTGATGTGGAGGAATGGGTACTCTACATTAAAAGCTTCGCCCCAGATATGGAACATCGAGCAGGTGCAAAGATGAAACACGTCGATCATCTCAGTCGCTACCCACAGGATGTTTTTATGATTACAACTGAGTTGTCAGCACGATTACGAAAAGCGCAGCAAGAAGACGATAACGTTAAAGCAGTAGTGCAGTTGCTTCAGAATGGACCTTTTGAGAATTTCAAACTGAAGGGTGGACTACTCTTTAAGGAAGTTGATGGTTGTGAACTCTTAGTTGTTCCCAAGATGATGGAGCGTGACGTCATTAAAAACGCTCACGACTCTGGTCATTTCGCCGCACGTAAAACAATGCATGACATAAAGCAGCAATACTTTATCTCGCATTTAGAGGGTAAAGTATCGAAGTACATTTCTAACTGTATTGTTTGTATAATACACAGCAAAAAATTGGGCAAACAAGAAGGACGCTTACATTGCATAGGAAAAGGTGATGCTCCTTTGCAAACACTGCATGTAGACCATCTTGGACCGATGGATATAACTTCTAAGATGTACAAGTACATTTTTGCAGTAGTCGATGGATTCTCCAAATTCGTGTGGCTGTATGCTGTAAAGTCGACAGGACAAGATGAAGTTGTAAAGAAACTAAGCGAATGGGCAAGTGTATTCGGATTTCCTGCCCGTATAATAAGTGACAGAGGATCAGCGTTTACATCAAACGCTTATAAAGAGTTTCTGGAGGTCAACATGGTCGAGCAGATTTACTCAACAACAGGAGTTGCAAGAGGCAATGGTCAAGTCGAGAGGGTCAATCGCTGCATTATTGAAATTCTTGCGAAGCTGTCTTCAAATGAACCTGCTAAGTGGTATAAGTATGTGCCACGTGTACAGATGGCAATTAACTCGCATGTACATTCGTCAACACTGTCAACGCCGTTCGAGATTATGTTTGGTACAAGGATGTGTAAGAAGGTGGATGATCGTTTGTTAGACATGCTGCAACAGGAGTTTGTTGAAAAGTTCAACGAGGAGCGGCAGCAGCTGCGCATAGAGGCAAAGCATAACATTGAAGAGGCACAGAAGAATTATAAGATGCACTACGACAAGAAGCGTCGTACGGAGCAGATCTACAAGTTGGGTGACTTGGTCGCTATAAAGAGGACTCAGTTTGTTGCAGGCCGAAAGCTGGCTAGCGAATATCTTGGACCATATGCTGTCATTAAGGTCAAGAGAAACGGTCGGTATGATGTGAAGAAGGCATCAATAAACGCCGAGGGACCAAATATTACGGCTACTAGCTGCGATAATATGAAGCTATGGAAATATGTAGCCGTGAACGAGGATATTTTGTCATCCGGGACGGATGAGGAAGATCAGGAGGGCCGAATGTAAGATAGTATACTTTGATGCAGGTTGGCAACCCCAGCATTTGCGCAAAGTTGGCAATCTCGCAGACTGAAGAGTGTTGCCAGAAGACGGATGAGAAAGAGAGTCGTAGTTGGTCGTCGAGCGTAAAAGTTGACAGTTGAACTCGCGTAGATCGATCGCTATTAAGTTGTAAAAGTTGCCCGGTATTAAGTTGTCTAAAACACAGAAGTTGTAACGCCATATTTTTTGTAATTAACTAACTTACTGAATTGATTTGAACCATTATAATAAACTCTTTTTAATAATAACCTTACATACACTAATTTCTTCCTTCGTGTTTTCGTCTTGATTTTCAATACGCTCTACCGTCATAATTTTTAATGCCGAAAAATCAATTTTCAGATCAAATTTTTTCATAAAGTCTCTACCCAGAACTACTCCGCACCTCATAGATTCGTCGGAAACAATTATCAAATCAAAATATATTTTAACTTCTTGCTTCTTTACATAACATTGTGTTATTCCAATAACAATTAACTGGCTTTCATTTAGCCCAAAATATGTGTTATAACTTTCTTGCAGACCCACTCCATCAGGGACGAAACTTATCTTAATAAATGATACTGGACTTCCTGAATCTATGAGCGCTTCCGTAATAATTGACTTACTAATTCCTTTGCTAAAATAAATTTCAACTGGTCTTACATAATTATTTTCAGCCTCCGATTTCCTCTTAGGGCATTAAGCTACCAGGTGCTCTGCAGATCCACATCCATAGCATGTTCCTCTCTCTCGAAATGGTAGCTTGCAATCTTTTTTCCAGTGCCCTTTCATATTGCAATTATAGCAACGCACCGCTGCGCGCTGCCTCAAACTTAGCATCACTTCGTTGTCGTATCGGTAGTACCATCCCAGCAAAGACCCGCAAAACTTTCCCAGCTTTCTCAAAACCCTGCAATTTTGCTTGCATGCGAAGATTGTCCACTGGAATCCCTTCGATAATTCCATCCACCAACTCCTCTTCATCCATGTTAACGTCTCGTGCCAACTCAACCTTACGATCATAGTAAGTTACGAAACTCTCTCCAAACTTCCAGTTACGCCGTTCAAAATTTCGTCGTAATTCTCCTTTAGTTATTTTCCCATCGAATGCCAGTTTTAATTGCTGCAACAACTCCTCGAAAGATTGAATAATGCGTGCTGGGTCAGCATGAAGCCATTGAAGTGCAACACCTTTAAGTTTTGCCATGCACAACAAGCGACATTGCATTTTGGTCAAATTATATGCGATAGCCACATTTCGCAACTGCATTATCCAATTACGCACCGATGTTTGACCAGTAAATTCTAGCAATACTTCCTTTGCCAGTAGAAACATGCTCGAAGACCATGCAGCGTTGTCGTCAGATTTCGCGCCAATTTGAATTTCATCACTATTTGAAATACCAGCGTCATCTTCTCGGGCGTCTAACTTATTTTCAAGCGCTGCTTCTTCTTGCTGCTCATCGCAACTCGCTTTAATGCTACTGCGCATTTGTAATTGTGTAACCATGTCTGTTGCCGCTACTATCTCCGCCTGCAAATTCCTGAGAATTTCTCGATTCTTGGAAATCTCTTCCATTTGGACCACGAACATTGCATCATGCATCTCAGTTTCGTCCTCTATTTCAGCTTGATCCATCACCGGAACATTGCCGCGGTCCTCTGTCAGTACTGCATTTAACCGCGCCAATAATTCTACTTTGCCGCCGTGTTGGTAAGCCCAAAACTGCCAACCATCTTTTTAATTGTGTCACCGACACTGCCGAAATATCAATATCCATGACGTGAATATTCGGACCACTTCTGATATTGTAGTAGGCAATAAAATGTTTATTGAGTCTTTTAGTTATTAAATAGATTATAAATTTATTTATTTTACAGCTTTTTTTAGCTTCACTCTTATTCTCTTCTTTCACTGACGCTTCGAGATCAAACTTCTTCTTCTTCTCCCCGCCTTCATTCATTGTACATTTCAATGAATATATCGATATTATACATGGTTGCTTTTCTTTACAATAAATCGATATCAAAGTATTATTCTCTACGATAGTTATGTTGTTACAATATATGTTTATCTTACATGCTATGTTATCTAAATCTATTACAATAAGTACACAATTCACACTTGAGATACATTATAGGCATACCCACACATTTTCTTGAGCTAAAAAACTTGTTCATTGTTTTCCGATCATATACGACATACCGGGTAATTTAAACTTTAATGTCAACGAAACTCGTCTACAACGTTAGGAAGACTACACGTTCACTTGTCGGGGCTTCATCAACATGGTAATAATGGGCCACAATTCCGATCGGGGCATTTTAAAGCATTCTTAACACGTTTTGGCGTATCGCATAGATGCACAGCTATTTACTCTCCCCAAGCAAACGCGAGCGAGCGATTAAATAGATCCGTTATAGCCGCCATACGTGCATATATAGGCATAGACCATACGAATTGGGATCAGAATTTAAATGAAATCACCGGCCCGTTGAGATCAAATTTGCATCGAAGCACAGGTTTTTCCCCATATTTCTTATGTTTCGGCCAAAATATGGTAATGAATGGACAAGATTATGATCTACTGAGAAAATTGAATTTGCTGTTAGACGACACTAATATTAGTACTACTGATAAGTTACTCTTAGCTCGAAGTAAAGCCAAAGAAAGCATAGGAGATGCTCATGATGTTAATGCCAGGAGATATAACTTACCCAGTAGAACTGTTCATCTGAAAATAGGTGATATTGTTCATGCTAGTAGTTTTGGGCAAAGTAACGCCGGAAAGAAGTTTAGTAGCAAATTGGCGCCAGTTTTTAACAAAACCACAGTAATCAGAAAGATAAGTCCTAATAAGTAATGCATCGGTTTACTTACTCTGAGGACCATTAGGACCATTATTGATAGAGCCGACGAAGCCTTGGAGCTTGCAAATACTCCCCTGGTTTGGGACGAGATAAAGAACAATCTCATCCGCCTCTATTCGAGTAAAAAAAGCGAAGCCAACTTGTTAAGCGAGCTTAGCACATTTTCTGACAACCAGAGTTTAGGGAAACTGTTCTTTGGTATATCAAAGGTGAGAAGCCAACTCTTCTCTATACTTAAGAACAGTGAGCACAACAACACCGTTATAGACGCCAAGAACATACAAACTTTCTGAAATACCTGATCGACACAGGCTCCACACACTCCTTTATCGACCCAAAATACGTTCATTCTCAAAACTGCTAACCTTACAAAAGCCTATAACACTTAAAACGACCCTAAATAATTTTTCGATCTAACAACTTGTATCTGTACCATTTCCACCCGAATTTCAAATCACAGGCGAAATGACCCTCCTTCCTTTCAAATTCCACTCCTAGTTTGACGGCCTGATAGGAATGGACTTATTAACCTACTTAAAAATATAAATATATTTGCCTAACTTAAAACTAAAAACCCCAAGTACCACTATACCCTTATGGACCCATAGTAACTTAACTTCGAACGTATTTAACATCTCTGGGCACACAAAAGCTGTTTTGCCACTACCAGTGGAAACCAAACAAGGCGATTTCTACATCAACTCAATTTCAATCAACGATGATTTAATAATATAAGACGGTATTTATAACTCCCAAAACAAGATATCATCAAATCTAGCTATTCCCCGTGGAGCGCCCCTGTTTGGATCGTTCCCAAAAAAATTACTCCTACGGAAGAACAAAAATGGCGTCTCGTTAACGACTATAGGAAACTCATTGAGAAAACTATATCTGATAGGTACCCCATACCTAACATTGCAGGCATCTTAGACAGATTGGGCAAAGCCAGATACTTCTCTACATTTGATCTTGCAAGTGGATTTCACCAGATAGAAATGAACCCAGATGACATACCCAAAACTGCATTTACAGTAGAAGGAGGTCATTACGAGTTCATTAGGATGCCGTTTGGTCTTTGGAGCAAAGGGTGATGGACAATATTTTTGGGGACCTCATCGGAACCATCTGCCTTGTCTATCTGGACGATATAATAATTTTCTCAACTTCTTTACATGAGCACCTTACACACTTAAAAACTATTTTCGAAAGACTTAGGTCTGCTAACTTCAAAGTACAACTAACCAAGTCCAACTTCCTCAGGAAGGAGACAGAATTCCTTTGCCATATGGTTGTAGGTGTTAAACCTAACCCCAATAAAATCGAAGCCATTAAAAACTTCCCATGTCCTCACAGTAAAACGAGAGCAACTGTCGAGCGGCACGAGTTATAGATCCAACGATGTTCCAGAGGGTTTGTTTGCTGAACCAAAAGGGGAAGGGGTCTTCTTTTCCGATGGATGAGATGACGTTGAATAGTTTTAACTTTTATTTTTAACTGTATTATTCACTTTTATTTTTATATAGGGAGGATTTTGGAATTAAAATACGTCCGTTTGTTTCGGATGATAGATACAGAATGAATTTATTTAACACCACTCGATACTTAAAACGACTCAGTACATATTTTGTGCTTCTAAGAATTTACAATGTTGCAACAATGCCTAGTCGGCATTCTGGCCCTTTTCCTGTTCACTTATATATAAGTATACATTTGAGTTTCATTTTAGTGTGTAAGTGTTTAAGAGTAAATATAAGTGCCGCCGTTGAGAGTTGAAGTCGTATTACTCTCTTTGTTGTTCTCCCGCTTCGGTTTAGGAGGAGGTACGATGCTGACCGGGGGAAGGGTGCATGTGGTAACTCACGCGACAGTGGGATACCCTTGGACGTATGTTGCCATAAAAAGTATCTAATTGTATGATACTAATCGCATTGCATCAATTTCGGTACGTTGTTAATAATTTATCGCCGCAATTGCATACATTCATATTCATTAACCACACCATCTATTGGTTGAGTGTTAGCATATATTTATGCACATGTATATGCGGTAATTGACATGTGCATGGAAAAGAAGAGTCGAGAAACAGCTCAAGCTTCGCGCTCGCATCGTTTGTCCTTTTCTTTCCTGCACAAGTACAATAATTCAGTTCTGACGTCATCGTCGATTTCTTTGCTGGTCGAAGGGTCGAAATGGTTTATCTAATAACTTCAGTGTTTATTGTCCGATCGGATTTCAATTTGAAGGATAAGTTCATATAGTATTTATCTATATTTATGCTAAAGCAGAACGTTAAGAAATGGGTATTTCGAATGTAAATCGCAATGTAAATCAAAATTGGCGGTTTGCGGGAGAGGTAGGCGTGTTATTAAAAATTGAAAATAAACTTGATCTGCGTATGGTATACAGGAATTTTCATGCTAAATTTGGTGTCCCTAGCTTTTGTAATAGCTGAAATCGGCGCGTTCATCCAGACAGACGGACAGACGGAGAGAAGGACAGACGGACAGACAGACGGACATGGCTCAATCGACTCGGCTAGTGATCCTGAATATATATACTTTATGGGGTCTCCGACGGCTCCTTCTGCCCGTTACATACATTTGCACAAAGTTAGTATACCCTTTTTTGACCATTTTCAATGGTCCAAGGGTATAAAAACAATTAAGTCTTTTCTCGGTTTGTTAGGCTACTACAAGAAATTCATTAGAGATTTTGCAAGACGTACCCACCCCATGACGAAGAAGTTAAAAGGCAACAATAAGTCGATTATAATAGATGACGGCTTTAGAGAAGCCTTCGAGTCATGTAAAACCTTACTTTCTAATGACCCAATCCTCCAATACCCAGACTTTACTAAACCTTTTACATTAACCACGGACGCAAGCAATTTTGCAATAGGAGCTGTCTTATCACAGGGTCCCATAAACAATGATAAACCCGTATGTTTTGGTAGAAGAACCTTGTCAACAGCGGAAACAAACTATTCCACAATTGAGAAGGAGATGCTGGCTATTATATGGGCGGTGCAATACTTCAGACCCTACCTCTTTGGCAAGAGATTTACCATAGTCACCGACCATAAACCATTGACTTGGTTAATAAACTTCAAAGAACCCAATTCTAAAATAATTCGGTGGAGACTCCAGCTTCAAGAGTATGATTTTGAAGTTGTCTATAAAAAGGGGTCTCAAAATGTAATTGCCGATGCCCTCAGCCGACCAGAGGTCTCTATCAACCATTCTGAAGTATTACCGACTCCCCAAATCGTTTGCCCTATTTCGGAAAAGCCCCTTAATGAGTTTAATATACAGCTCCTTTTTAAAATAGCCCCGAATATAAACTATATCACACTGACCCCGTTTAAACATAAACTTAGGAGGGAATTTTCTAGACCCGACTTTCAATATGACGACATAGTTACCATTCTTAAAAAGTCACTCAAACCAAACAAAACCCGATCACGTATTTCTAATGGTGGAACAAGCCTACCAGACCTATTTCTCTGCCAACAGTGCATTCAAGCTTATTAGATGTTTGAGTTTCCTCCTCGAAATAACTGATAATACGGAGATCGAGAAAATTATAACTGACTATCATCTTAACAGTAATCATCGTGGTGTAGATGAGACATATTTACACGTAAAAAGGCAACAATTTTTCCCCCATATAAAGGAGAAAATCACTCAGTTGATTAGAAAATGCGAGACATGCTTAAAATTAAAATACGACAGACAACCTCAAAAGACTTCGTATCAAATACTCGAAATACCCTCAAAACCGTTGGACTTTTTACATATAGACATCTACACGATTACCAAAAACTACAACCTTACCATATATTCAATCAAGCAATCAAGTTCAATAATGAACACGACTACTTGACAAAATTAAATGAATTCCGAGAAAAATTGTACCCCATCGTTACAGAAAAACTTTCAAACGAGATAACTAAGAGAACCCTAAAATCAAATGAAACTAGAACAGACCCTATAACTCTTGAACCGACACTCTAATTCTTAGGAAGGAAAACAGACGGAACAAAATTACACCTAGGTTTTCCATTCACAAAGTTAAACGCGACAAAGGCCACACTTTAATTACTACTAAAAATCAAAAATTACGCAAGTCAAAAATTTGAAAGATAGTCCTGAAAAGGAAGAAAAGTAATAATTTATCTAACACTGATGACAATTGACCCCACGCCCTCTTAATTTGCCATTTCAGATTCAGAACTAGGTAAAGCTCTACTAATTGACAGATACAAGATAATTAGCCATGTCATTAACTTACAAGACTACAGCAGATGTATGGAACAATTTTACCTGACTATTAATGGATTCCACCCCGATACTACTTTGGGGGACTCTGTCACTATCTTAAAAGCAAAACTAACCCAAGCCCAGGTGAAGCTCAAAGCCTTAACTCCATTTAATAGAAACAAACGTGGTTTGGTCAACGGACTGGTTAGTCTTGTAAAAGTTGTTACCGGCAACATGGATGCCAATGACCACAGAGAGATCCATGAAGAATTAGACAATATAAAGAAAAATTCTAAAGTCATTAATGACAACTTCCTAAACCAAGAATTGTTTAATAACGAAATACTTACACGGTTCGAAAACATTACGAATCATATTACAATGAGCAAATTTTGATAAGCAAATTCCTTGAAACCTCACAAAATAAAATTTACAAACAATTAAACAATTAGAAGAAATGCAGTATATTAACAGGATTAACAATAACGTAGAATTATTCATCAAGCACCTGAATGACATAACGGAAAGTATGTTATTAGCAAAAATAAATATAATTCCCAAGTTCATCTTAAATGAACAGGAAATAGATAAAATAAAAAAGATATTGGAAAAACAAAATATTACAATCAAGAACGAACAAAATATATACAACTACAAATTAACACGCTAAACTACGAAAAAAAATAATTTTTAATATCCAAGTACCAATATTTAAACAGCCTGGTTATACCCTCGCAAGACTAGTTCCATTACCCAAAAATAACACTTATTTTATAATTACCCCAAACTACTTAGCCTATAATACTAATAATAAGAAATATCATATGACACGGAGATGCCCTAAACTGGATGACATATTCTTGTGCGATGAGGACTTTTTTATCGACACACCGCAGAATAATACATGCCTGACAAACAAGAAAACAGTTCCTGCAATGTGCGAGAAACCGGCCCCATCACCGATGTCTTCGAAGCGGAGAGAGGTTACATCTTCGCGTTCAACGTGAACAACCTGAAAATATCCCTAACTAATGGCTCTGAGCTCTCCATAACGGGGTCAGCCCGTTGCACAGCAACATTGTCCGTAAGGAACCCGGCCAGCCGAATGCTGAGGCGGCACAAAAAACCATGATTATGTTTACTTAAAAACTAAAGCACTTATGTATAAGACGAAACTTCAGTAACCAAGAGCTAGAGGAGACTTCTCCCACACAATAAACTTCACTCTGGTTTTAAACTCGAAACAACTCAGTCGCATATTTTATTCATCGTCGAAATTCAAACTCACCAGCTTCCCCCTTTTGACATACCGATAACTATTGTATATCCAAACTCATCAGCTGCCCCCTTTGGACACACTGATAACTCACGCTTAACTCACTTTTTCTATGCGCTAGGCATTGATCTCCAGGATCAGCGCTCAGTGAGGCCGTAGTATGTTTCTATCTGAGTACTACACTTTATGTAAAAGTCCAGGATGCCACACTCTATCAAAAGCTTGTTGAATGTCCAGAATAGCTGTTACCGCAAACTCTTTCCTTTCTAGGGCTTCTAGCTCAAAATTGACAACTCTATGGAGTTGCACGGGTGTTCCATGTTGAGTCCGAAATCCGAATTTTGTTGAGAATTATCCTTTCCATAATTTTGCCAAGGGAAGGGAGGAGGCTGATTGGCCTATACGAGTCTACTTCTATTGGCTTTTTCCCTGGTTTCAGTATCAGGATTATGTTTGCAGACTTCAAGACTTTGGGAAATAACCCTCAAGTAAAAAGCTGTTAAAAATAAGTACCAGAAATCGCAGAGCTTCATCTGGTAGTATTTTTATCGTTCTGTTGTCGAGCAGGTCATGACCCGGGGCTTTTTTTGACTTCAATAAGGAAACAAGTTGTTTCAGTTCTTCGAGAGTGACAGGATCCATGGGCAGTGCCATTTGAAATGACGTTTCAAGAAACTCCGCAACCAAACGGCAATGATTCGGATCGGCAAATGCTAGCGGCTTAAATCTTTGCTCCAAGTTGCTTGCAAACACTTCTGCTTTGTCCTGTGATGTGCGGCACCAACCACCAGACGGGCTCCATATAGCGGATTTCTGAGAAGCCTGAAACTTGAACCTTTTCGTGATTCTCCACAGAGAGAATTGTGAGGAGGCATCGGTGCCCATGATCTCCAAAAGGTTGTCTATCTGGTGCTGTTTTCTTTGGGTCAACACTTAATGGAGCCGATTAGATAACCTTCTATAGATTTGCTGGATTCGGACATCTCCTGTTCTTGCAAATTATAATACATTCTGACTTTCCGTTTGAGGCGAAGGAGGAGCGGCTGAACAAAGGCTTGCGCATTTCGTGGAGTAGTCGGTTCAGCATGTGCTGCTGCTTCTTTCAGTTTTTTCATAAATAAGCTTATGGCGTTGTCAATACCTTCTGTACCTTGAATTTCCATGTTGAAGTCGATTAGTTCAGAGTGTTGTTTTTTTTTTTATTTGAGAAGAGGGGGAGAGGGAGGAGGGGGGGGGGGGGGGTTTTTTTGTTGGGGGGGTAGGGGAGTTGAGCGGGGGAAGGAGGGTGGGGGGGGTGGTGGGTGGTTTTTTTTTGGGGGGGGGTTTTTTTTTGTTTGGGGGATTTCCCTAAGGGGTGACAATGTAGTATATATTATATATTATCCGGCTCGAACGACCATTTTGTCGGGACAATTATCGTCATTAAATATTTAGTTCAAAACACTTTATTTAAACATTTATTCAATTAAATAAGATAAACTTAAATTGGCACGTCTGTTGCGTCGTTCTGTTTTTTCTCAAACCTTATTCAGAGATGGACAAAATAATAATAATATCAAGTTCATATCGATAACTGATTATAATAGTTTCAATCGATTATTCTTAACAATATTTGGTGATGCGTTCCGCAACATCCTCCTCCCAAGTATTGAGGTCGGCAGTAATTATAGGCGACATCAATACTTTAACAATTTTGTATTACGTCAAGCTTACTTAATTTAACAACTGGTCTTTTATAAATATTATTCTTAATTTTTACGTCGACAATTCGTACACGTCCATCTTTTGATGGATAAGTCTTAATAACTAGACCCTTTGGCCATACATTCCGAGGCACTTCTGATTCCATAACTAAGACTACGTCACCTTCTTTTAAATTATTATTATCCTTTTTCCATTTTCGACTATAAATTAAAAATTGTCTGTATTCTTTCTTCCACTTAATCCAAAAAATGTCTGCTAGTCTTTGCGACGATCTCCACATGTTTAATATTCTTAAATCAAAATCATTGGTGTTCATGTAAAATGATTCTCTAAAATTTGGCCCTATTAATAAATCATTTGGTGTCAAGGGTTCACTGTCAAAATCATCTGAAGGTACAAATAAAAGTGGTCTACTGTTTATCATAAATTCAATTTCACAAAATAGCGTTTTTAAAGTAAATTCTTTAGGATATTTTTCTTTCAGCAAGACACTTAGATATTTCTTAACAGATTGTATAAGCCTTTCCCATGCTCCTCCCATGTGAGGGGATAACGGCGGATTAAAATACCAAGAGCAACCTTTTGTTGTTAAAAACTGTGTAAGATCACTAACTGACCATTTATCAATTATTTCCCTGATGTCCTTATCTGCTCTCTTAAAATTTGTACCATTATCTGAATATATTTCTGTAGGAAATCCACATCTAAAGCCAAATTGACGAAATACATGCATAAATGCATTACAAGATAAGTCTTCGGCAAACTCAAGATGAATTGCTCGAGATGTCATACATGTAAAAATAACTCCGTAACGCTTAACGTGACTCCTGTTTTGTGTTATTTCAATTGGACCAAAATAATCAATTCCTATCTTCAAAAAAGCTCTTTCAGTTGGATTTACTCGACAGTTGGGTAACTGACCTATTATAGGAATCTGAGGCTTTGCTTTTTTGTTTTTGCAATATTGACAATTGTGAATAATCTTTTTAACTGTATTTCGGCATTTAGTAATCCAAAATTTTTGACGGATATTGGAAATTACTGTTTCTGTACCAATGTGGCAATTTTTAGCATGATAATACTGTATGAGTAAATATGTAATTGGGTGGTCTTTGTCCAGGATAATAGGATTTTTAGAATCAATACTCATATCTTCGTCATTTAAATTACTTAATCTACCTCTTAGTCTTATAAGATTATCTGTAGACAGAAAAATTGGTAAGCTCTTTAAACTTGAAGATGACATAGATATATTTTGCTTAAGACTATCTAATTCATTTTGATACTTGTCACATTGTATGCTCTGGAAAATTAAATTTTCAGCTTTCAATAGCTCTGCAGCTGTTAGTTCATTTATTGTGGGATATTTCCCTTTTGTTTTAAGTTTTGTCAAATATCTTAAGACCCATGCTACGGTTCTTAAGAATCGCATCCAGTTTGAAAATCTTGCAACGTCCGGTAAAATAAAAGTCTGTTTTTGAGACACAGTCAAATTTACAAATTCAGGATCACTTTGTTCATTGTCATTTTTAAAATTAAGAGATAATTTGCCTTGCGGCCAAAATTCTTGACCCTTTTTTAAAAATTCTGGCCCTTTTAACCATAATTCATTTGAATTGAAGTTAAAAGCAGATAATTTTGTTGCATTATCAGCGGGATTTATTTTTGAAGGTACGTAGTGCCATTCGCTTAAATTTGTTATTTCTTGAATTTCTCCCAAACGTTGAGCTACAAATGTTTTAAATCGTTTGCTACTAGTTTTAAGCCAGTATAAAACAATTTCGGAATCTGTCCACAAAAAGGTTGAGTCTATTGTAAGGTTTAGTGTTTCTTTTATTGCTTTAGCAAGTCTGGCTCCTAATAGAGTGCCCTGTAATTCTAACCTTGGAATGGACATTGGTTTCAATGGTGCTACACGGGATTTTGCTGCTATTAGAGTACTTTCAAATTGATCTTCATAATTAAAACGTAAATATGCGCACGTTGCGTATGCATGTTTTGAAGCGTCACAAAAGATGTGTAATTGAATTTTACATTGCTTAATATTAAACGTGGTCATCTGTCTTTGTATGTAGAAGTTATTTAGTTGATTTAAGTTGTCACATAAGGTCTTCCAAATTTCAAATTGTTCGTCCGTAATGTAATCATCCCAGTGAATACCACTGTCCCAGATTGCCTGCAATAATATTTTGTTTGAAATTAATAAATTAGAAAGAAAACCTAAGGGATCGAATATTGACATGGTAATTTTCAACACTTCTCTCTTAGTTGGACGTCTAAGTTGATTAAGAAGTTCAGAGTGTGACTTGGAAAATTTTAAATTGTAGGTAAGAATATCTTTATCATAGTTCCACATAAGTCCCAATACTCGTTCTTCGGTCAGGTTTTTAATTTTATTGTCGTCTAATATTCTAGAATATGTCTGGTTTAAAACTTCTGGAGAATTTGATATCCAATTACGCATATCAAATCCAGCTGCCTTGTGTATGTATGTCACATCCCTAATTAATTGTACCGCTCTGTTAATGTCGTTTGCTCCACCAAGATAATCGTCCATATAGTGTTTGGAAATTATGTCCTTATAGGCTTCTTCAAAGTTGTTCTGAAACTCTAAAGCGTTTTTGTTTCTAACTTGTTGAGCAATACTAGGACTGCATTTAGCGCCAAAGAATAATACCTGTATTTCGTATACGTCTGGGTCGGACAGTCGGTCTGTACCTCGCCATAATATTCTTTGCGCACAACGGTCCGATTCATGAACTTTAATTTGAAGGAACATCTCTTTAATGTCTCCTACAAAGGCAATTTTATGTTCTCGAAAGTTCATAAGAACTGAAGATAATTGGCTGTACAAGTCTGGACCTGGCAATAAAAAGTCATTGAGACAATAACCATGACTTTTAGATGCAGCGTCAAAAACTATTCTTAATTTATCAGGTTTATTGCTATTTAGAACTCCAAAATGTGGTAAGTAGTACGTCAAGGGTGAGATTTTATTTTTCTCTTCTAATGTTAATTTTTTTATATATCCTTTATTAATGTAGGATTCAAAAGTCTCATTGTATTTTTTGCCATAAACAGGATTTTTGTCTATTTTTCTTTCGCATAAAATCAGTCTAGAATATGCATTATTGTAGCTCTCAGGAAGCTGCACGTCATCGCTTTTCCAGAAGAGTCCACATTGAAATCTATCACCATTGCGTTTTAATGTCTTGTCTACAATTTCTAAACATCTTTTGTCGTCGAGTGAAGTTGGAATGTCATGTGAAGTCAATAATTCGTTCTCAATAGACCAATAAGACTTTACAAGGTTATGTAACTTATCCAAATCGTCAATGGCTTTGTCGTTTTCTAAACAATTGTATACATGACAAGTATAATGTCTATCAGAAATATGTCTATTGAGTCCTACCATTCCGTGAACAACCCAGCCTAGTGAAGTCTTACTAGCGACTGGACCGTTAAATGTTTGATATTTCAATTTTCGTGAGACTATAAGCGACCAATTATCTTGACCAATTAGAATTTTTGGCTTAGCATTTTGATATGAACAAACTGAATAGTCTTTTAAGAACTTATAGTTTTCGGACATGTCATTAATGGAAAGAGTTTGCATTGGTAAGTTTAGACAAGATACAGTTCTAACTTTTCTTAATGTAAATACTTGTGATGAACTACTTTTGCCTTTTATATTCAAACTAACTACCTTTGAATCTAGTTGTTCGTACACCTCGTTATTTGTCCATTGCATCTTTAAAGGCATTGTGGGGCCGTCTAGTCCTAGATCTGTCGCTACGTCTTCGTCTATCAATGAAATCGTTGATGCTTCGTCAAGTAAAGCATATGTGTCTATTGATTGGTGAGGACCTATCAACGTAACTGAAATAACTTTCAATAGAACTTTGTTACTATCTAAATTAATGTTACAATTAATATCGGGGTTTATATTGAGTTTTTCGTTACTATTGGACATCTCTGCAGATTTAGGTGGAATTGTACTATTTTTATCTTTATGCAACAGATAATTATGACTATAGTTGCAGTTTTCTACATGACAAGTTTTCTTACGTCTACAATCTCTTACAACATGTTTTCTGCCAAAGCACGATATACATAACTTATTCTGAGTTACATGCTCCCATCTTTTTTCAACTGTTGCATCTTTAAATTTTGGACAATCTGTTAAGTAATGTTCAATTGACTTGCAAAAGTTACAATATTTTTTAGATTTCTCATTACTGTTGTTTTGACTTGAGACTATTAAAGTGGAGTCTTTAGGCTTATTATGACCAAAGCCTAATGCTGTTGACGCTTTTATTGTTTGACCTAACCATTCATGGAAGACAATTACTTTTGGCTGATCAGACTTAGTATTTTGATAATATTTCATAAACGAAACTCGTTGAGAGATCGGTATTTTTTCCAAAATTTCATCAAATAAAAAATTATTACGTATTTGATTAATATCATTAAACGAAAACAATGTGTGAATGAGATTTGTGATCATGTCATAAAATGTGATGAGTTTGTCATATTTATCATCTTTGATTACCGGAAAAAGTCGTATCTTATCAATCATTATTTTTGTTATGTAGCTACTATCACCGAAACGATTTCTTAAAATATCAATTATATGTCTCACATTGTCTGGTAATAATAGGAGTGACTGTACACATTCTTTTGCACGACCTGTTAGTGCTCTTCTTAAACGATTAATGTTTTCATAATTACTAAAATTACATATGCGAGAACTATTTTCAAACTCTGCAATAAAGATGGGCCATTCTAAAGGATCACCACTAAATGAAGGCAGTTCTTGCTTAATTGTTTGTCTTGCCATAAAACTTTCAAGGACATTTACAGTTTTGTCGTCTTTATACATTTTTTTTGTTGTGTCTGACTTACGCTGAGAGTTCTCTACCCACTCATTGGTACGATTTGCTGCTGTTTGGTCATCAATGAAGCTTCTTTTCTGGTCGCTGGGGATGTTTGCATCATCTTCGAATTTGGCCATTTCTATCTCCCTCTCCAGTGTAAGTTGGTTTTCCTCATATTCCAGTTGCATTCGCTTTGTCCGCAATTCCTGTTGTTTCCTTAAATGTTCCATTTGGAACTGTAGCATTTGTATTTTCCCTTCTTGTTGGGAATTATTTGTAGTCACAGATCTTCGGTCTTCATCCCAATTAGTTGGAGTACTCCTCGGCAATTCACCAGTTGGAACTACTGTGTTGGTAGACAGGTTTTGTGGTCGTGGTGTGTCCATTTCGTTTATTTGCACTGACGTCAATTGCGCATTTGATTTAAAAGTTTTCTTTGAACGTGTCATTGGCATTGTCAAGCCGTTTACCAGCACTAATTTTCAATGCAGCTGTTCTATGTAAATGTACGTCGTCTTATTATGCACATACACCCAAATTTTATGCTTGGCAGTAATGTATGTGTGTACATATACACGAGTCTGTTTCGATGCTGTCACACACACTTGTATTTGTCGTCGTCAATGTATGTGATAGACGCTACACATACAGACATGTGAATTGGCTGATGAAATTGCGCATTAGTTTTTCGTAACGTTCAAATAATTTTGTAGGATCATGACAAATCCGGCTCGAAGGACCATGTTGTTGGCGGAATTACCTGACGGGTGACAATGTAGTATATATTATATATTATCCGGCTCGAACGACCATTTTGTCGGGACAATTATCGTCATTAAATATTTAGTTCAAAACACTTTATTTAAACATTTATTCAATTAAATAAGATAAACTTAAATTGGCACGTCTGTTGCGTCGTTCTGCTTTTTCTCAACCTTATTCAGAGATGGACAAAATAATAATAATATCAAGTTCATATCGATAACTGATTATAATAGTTTCAATCGATTATTCTTAACAATATTTGGTGATGCGTTCCGCAACACTTTGGTTACAAAAAAATCTAATGCAGGTGCAGTTGCCTGTGTGTGGGGGGACAAAAATGTTGGCTCTCCTGTTGCCAAAATTTGGTACTGGCCGTTTGCGACTACTTCCTGTATGCGTTTGCCTCTAGCGCAGGCTTTTGAGTTTCCCCACCACTGATGTTTGGCATTGTAGTCTCCACCTGCTATAAATAGTCACCAAGTGTTACAAAAAGTGACTTAATATAGGCTTTTATCAACCGCTCGCTGGGTGGGAGATACACCGATGCTAATGTAACCGTTCCCTCTGAAGTCTGCAGTTGAACACTCGCTACCTGCCGGTCGTTGGTTGAGATTGGAGGTTGGGGACAATGATTCTAGGAAGAACGCACTATGACAGTGGCTCCACCTCTGCTGTTTCCACTGGGGTGGACGGCGTGGTAGGTGGAGTGACCAGATAGAGAGCTGAAGCTCCTCAGAGTTCCTAGATAGTCCTCGTGTATTCTACAATCCGATTTTTATTATTGGTTCGGTCATTTTGACGTTGTGATGTGAGGATCTGAACTAGTTCTCTAAAAGCCTTGTTAGATTCCACAGTCTCCTCTATTAGTTTGAACATTTTGTCCATTCTCGAGTTTATATCCCGGATGGCGCTTTCCAGCGCCCGAAACTTTTTCCAAGGCCTAAGTCTTGTGGTGAGTCTAGTTCACTGTCATGTTGGCGAGTCGCAAGTGATCCAAATGGAGGATCTTTGGGCCGTGCAATATCGGCGTATAAAAGCTATACTTAACAAATTTTCGTGGGATCAATGGAGCTCAAATTTATTTATTTGGAAAAGTTTATTTATATATTATAATAAGTTTAATGAAACTATCAAGAACACAAAAAATTTTATGTTATTCCAGACTGTTATTTTGAAACAGATATATAAATTAGTAGACAGTTCGTGAAGACATTTGGAATTGAATTAATTTCTGTAAATTAAATCAAAAATAATATCAAAATTGAAGAACACAGACAATTATTGAAAAATTTAAATAAGTTTTCTTCAGAACCATTTTCAGGAAATAGTAATTCCTGTGATAGTGACCCTTCAGATATAGTAAACTTTAGTGACAACAAACCTTTGACAAATGTGAAAACCTTAAGCTCTTCAGAAAATAATAATTCTAGTGATAGTGATTGATTAGCAACTTTGAATTTTAGTAATAATATATTTGAATTAGATACGGAAATTTAAGAAAAAGATACAGCTGAAGATTACATATTGGCTATTGAACCGGATGCTTCAGATTCTTTAAATATTGATTTAAAATTTAATAAAATCGAACGCAATAGGGCTTTAGAAATAATAAATATGAGCTATTTAGATGTTGAAAAAATTGAGCCTTTTGATCATAACTATGAAATGAATATTAAACTTCAAACAGAAGGATCAGTTTATTCAACACCACGAAGACTTTCATACCAAGACAGACAGACAGTTGACAACTCTATAGAAGATCTATTGAAGAAAGGATTTATCAGACCTAGCGAATCACCTTACATATTAGCAATAGTTCTAGTAAAGAAAAAGTCTGGTGAAAAACGTATGTGCGTAGATTACAGGCAACTAAACAAAATAACAATACGAGATGGATACCCTTTACCACATATTAATGATTGTTTAGAAAAAATGGAAGGAAAGCAATATTTTTCTCTTTTAGATTTGAAGTCTGGTTTTCATCAAGTCAAAATGGCAGAAAATTCAATTCAATATACCTCTTTAATGGACAATACGAATACCTTAAGATGCCTTTTGGGTTACAAAATGCCTCTTCTGTATTTCAGACGTTTATAAATTTTATTTTTAACAGTATTATTGTTAATATAGATGATATTGCTATTGGAACAAAAACTGTTATTGCTTTCAGCGGTCTCAGACATTTTAGTCCTGTTGGAGATCGTTGGATTTTTAAATCCACTTCTGATTCGCATACGGATCTTCTCTATGGGAATATTTTAAGTTTTTTGAACTTTTGCTGAAGCTTTAAATAATATGGCATCCTCACTTCGTTTCAGAGTTTCTCCAGCCAGCAATTTGCCAATTGATGCAATTAATTTGTTTTATAGTACACCGAAATTTTTAATACGGCAAAATTAAACTCAATATCAACTGCTCAATACATTTCAACAGCTCTTGACTCTATTCACATCTTAGCACTGAAGTGAAAAATAGACACCTGGAAGCCGTCAAAACTTTCAAGACCTCCAAAACTCAAGGTCTATCAACTTCTTCAATATTAAAATCCACTTCCAAATACATGGTTACGTTCAATATAAATACGGCTGATGGAGCCTCAGGGATTCTTATGGATATAGGTTTCAATTCATCCAACTCTCCTCAAACTCTTTGGATAAAATTTGTAGATGATAGTGTAAGAACAAATGCTCGGATAAAGTGTCCGAACATCTATTAGAGCGTTCTTGGACGCCAATTTTCAAAACCATAAAAGTTTTCAATTCCATTCCAATCAGCAAGTTACAAAGATCGTAACCAGTCGTACCTGCAGAAGGTATAAAAATCCTCAAAAGTCAAGGAACAAACTAGTGCTCCACACAACATCTCGTATGAGTCGTAAGGCTTTGTATGTTGCTTTCAGTAGAGCTACAAATGCTCATTGTTTGGGGATTCATGCCCCCAAAATCAGACTCCCAATCACCAGTGGAGCAAGCGCTTAGATTACTACGAAGCGAAAATTCTCACTATAATTATTTTTTCAAAGACAATTGGTTTACTGCACTCTTCCACAATACCGAAAGATTTGTTCATTCATTCATTTGTTCAACTAATGCTCCGTGCAAGTCTTTTAGGTTTCGTAGAAGCTTTCACTTTCTCAAACGAAATATTTGAAATTCCTGGCTTTACACAGTAGCCAACAGAATTCGACTAAAAAGAGACATTCTTATTCTCATAAGAAATAAATTATTTCAGAATGCTAGTCTTTTTATTATTGGTCGATTTTTTAGTGATTTCAATAATTTATCCTCAGCAGTTTTTGAGTATGGCGTATTAAATTATTGTATAAGTCGACAGGTACCTTATCAGCATATCTATTTGCAAAGTTCGAAGCAGAATTCGAGAACTTATTTTTGAGGTTTCCATTTTTAAATATTCATTCCTTATTTTAAGAAGATTTTAACATGTGCTTGCGATCTCTCAAAGGGTGTAGTCGTAAGATTTAAAACTTTTTAGAAAGCTTAAAATATGAGTCTCTCTTAGATCTGACATACAACCAATTCGGATACTCATATTGCTTTGGCGATGTCAAATATTTCAGAAAGTAGAAGGTACCATAGTGGAAATTTAGTTCATATTACATGCTCAGAACTTAAATTGTTATTAGGCCATGGGTTTTAAAAAAATGCATGGACTATTTTGTTTGTCGAAACGAAAATGTGCGTAACAGGCAGTAGGAGGCATTACATTTCAATTAATAATAGTTTTTCCTCAATTTGATTTCATTGATTTTGATTTATTTATTGTGCAATATTTAAGACAAACAATTTATAATATTTGTTTTACATTTAATAAAATCAACAAAATCATTTCACATGTCGATCGCAGCAAACGAACCCCGAATAGAGTCAACATCAGTGCGGGACATAGCTCACTCAGCCACTGTTCAACTCCTTCGGCAGTCGAATGGGCGTTCTATTCCCAGGGTGAACAGGTTTACATTTTATGTTTTTAGACATAAATGCATGGACTATTTTGTTTGTCGAAACAAAAATGTGCGTAACAGGCAGAAGGAGGCATCTCCGACACCCATCAACTATATATGTTCTTAATCAGCATCAACAGACGAGTCGATTAAGCTATGTCTGTCTGTCCGCCTGTCCGTGTGACCATCTGTCCGTCTGTTCGTCTGTATGAACTCCTATATCTCTGAAACTATGTAAGCGAGAGCCACCAAATTTTGTAACAACGTTCGTGTATTTTGCATTATTTCTTTTATTCTAATAAACTAAATGAAAGCAGCAGCAGAGGGGGCTATGATATCCAAAATCCGCTAATCTCATGTTAAATTACATTTCAATTAATAATAGTTTTTCCTCAATTTGATTTTATTGATTTTGATTTATTTATTGTGCAATATTTAAGACAAACAATTTATAATATTTGTTTTACATTTTATAAAATCAACAAAATCATTTCACATGTCGATCGCGGCAGCAAACGAACCCCGAATACAGTCAACATCAGTGCGGGACATAGCTCACTCAGCCACTGTTCAACTCCACGGCAGTCGAATGGGCGTTCTATTCCCAGGGTGAACAGGTTTACATTTTGTGTTTTAATATTTGTTTATCGCGTAGCGCGATCTGTTTCTCGACTCTTCTTTTCCATGCACATGACAAATACCGAAAATACATGTGCATATATGTTAAGACTCATACATACTTAATTTGTGTACGAACATACATATAATAACAAGTTCGCGTTTAGTATTTATGAAAAAAATATAATTTTATTTCGAATAAACACTTAGGCGAAACCCGGAGACAATTCGCGTCGTTCCTTAATGGAGTTTGAATTAAATCTATCTTAAAGCTACAAACTGGACGCTTAGCAAACCTTTGGCTGAGTCTCATTTACTTCTGTATTGAGCGTACATAAAGCTCTCTTTTATGTTTACATGATATTGGGCGCTCTCTTGAGTGGATTGCGCATGGGAACGGATCAGCCGAGAATTTGCGCTGCGTAAGCAGTTTTGACCCTTTCGTGGGAATGTTTACAAATGATCGGAGTAGGCTGACTTGTTATTGTCGCCGAATTTGGGGATAAAATGTTTATGTCTAAGCAGGCGGAATTGTCGCCAAATTGGGGATACAAATGTTTATGTCTAAGCAGGCGGATGGTTTCTGGTGAAATACATGAATGTTTGTCTTATATGCTAAGTACAATTGTCAAGTGTATGTATGTAAGTGGGAGTGTTTTGTGTGTGTGTATGTGTGGACAAGTGGTGCGCTATGGTACATATGCTACTTCCCCATCCTTAAAAAATTGGCCTGCCCTCAGGCGGATAAGTTAGGATACAATACAGGGTTTAAATTATTATCATTTTCAATTACTTGATTGTTTACAATATTTGGTGGTTCTGTGGGAGTGGGAACTTGTTTTTTAAATTTAATAATGATTTTCTTAGGTATACTCTTATATTTGTAGACAAAATATAATATTATAATTATAATTAATACAATTACTGACGTTGTTAATACATTTTGAAAAGTATCTTTTGTTTTTATTTCAAAAATTTCTTTTGCTTCAATATATGCTAATGTTTCTAGTTTTGTTACGTTATTATTTACATATACTGTTTGTGTGTAGTCAAGTAATGTATTTGATATTGAAATGTCGTCTATTTGAATAGAGCAATTAAAAGCTTTAATTAAATTATCTCCCTCTATTATTATTTCTTGATTTTTGCAATTCTGGTTGAGTTTGGTCTTTGGTAATTTCCATGTTAATATAATGTTAGGTTCGACATAACTTATTTCTGTATTTTTATGGGTTTTTGTGTATCTACATTCTGTATTTTCTTGGTTTAAAATACCTGCTATGCATTTGTTAGAAAATAATTTTTTTGAAGATGCTAGGAAAGTTTTATTGTCTAGAACATAATATTTGTCGTTTATATTTTCAATCAATATATTTTTATTGCTATCAGGGTACGGTATTATTGTAAAAATTGGGGTTTTTATAATATCTTTTGGGATATGGGATATTAAAAGAATTTCATTCGTGTCAGTTTTTAACCAAGTTGAAGTTTTAATATTTAGAACTTTTTCTGAGTTTATATTTGTTAAGTAGTCATGTTTTAATAATTTAGGGTTAAAGATGCCAAGTCTTGTTAGCTGCATTCCTAGTTCAATATCTTCTATATACTCGGTAAACTGTTGTAAATTAAATAATAGAATGTTAAGTCTCCGGTCTCCTTCATGTACCGTGCTTAAAAAGTTTATTATTTCTATGCCTTTATTGACTTCTCTTATTACTTCATTAAGTTCGTTAGTTTGGACGCTGTTTTCTGCCAAATTATGAATTTTGTGTTCTAATTCTTCTTTGTCTGATTGATCTAAAGTTCCAAAAAGGTATTTGTACGTTGTACCTATAAAATTAACTAAGCCGCGTTTGCTGCGCTTCACTATTCTTATGCCATTCATTTCTCTTTCTAACTTTTCAACTAAATATTGAACTTGGGATACAGATTCGAACTCTTGTGATTGTTTTATTAATTTATTATAAGTTTGTTCCGTTTTTGTGATGTTCACGGTTAGACAATGATATTCATAGTTTATTGGTAAGGTTATTGATCCTGTAGTGAAAATTAAATAACCATTTTTGGCTTGAATGGGATTAACTTCGATACTTTGTCCTTGGACATATTGGGTAATACATAGTAAGAAATAGTAACTGATCATCAAAACTGCATGATTATGTTGGACTGCTTTGGTCACTTGGGGTTGTGCTGGAATTATCATATTTCGTTTTATTAATTTTCTTTTTCTTTTTATATTTTGATTTATAGTGGGTTATTTTTCTACCTCTGTTTTTTCTCTTCATAATGTTTTTCATCTACTTGAGTGATCTCTCCTGTTTTCTTAAAGGGATTTGTTGTTTTAGATTTGACTAATGGTGCTTGCCTATATCTAGTATCTATTTCATAATCTTCACGTGTTTCGTTTAATTTATCAATTTTGTTACTTTTATTAGTTTGTGTGTTATAAGCAGGTGTTCCTGCATAAATGAAAATATCGGCTGGGGTTCTTCCAGTCGTATTGTGCTTAGTTTTATGATTATAAATATAAAGTATTGTTTCAAAACTAGTTAATTTGTTTTCAGGGTTTGATTCGGTATTAATTATTCTTAATTTTTCATTAATAGTTTTATGAAATCTCTCAACATCAGAAATTCCATTTTTACTGCTTGTAATTTCTATTTTCACGCCTTCTGTTTGTAACCAAAGTTGTAAAGCTGCGCACATAAATGCTGAATCTTTATCTGCTTTGATTTCTATAGGTTTACCCATATTGGTAAAAACTAAGAGTATTGCTCGTTTAGCTTCGAGCCAATCTCTGGATTGTATTTCAATTAAAGAGGCGAACTTTGAATAAGTATCAATACAAGATAAAAATTGTTTATTGTTGACCATATAAAAGTCCATTACATATTTGTCTCTTGGATTGAAGACTTCAGGAGTTGTTTCGAATTTTAATTTTGTGTCTCTATGCTCAGTTTTTGCAACATTACAAACATCACATTCGTTTATAATGTTTTGAATCAATTTTTGATAATCGGGGTAATAGAAGTTTTCTTTGAACAAGGAAATGGTTTTTTCAATACCGGGATGTAAAAGTTCTTTGTGTTTTTGAACTATAATATCTTTAAATTGAGCATATGTGTGAATATTTGAAAGTTTTGAGGTAGATCTCATTACTTTTGTAATATTATTTGGGCAAATAATATTTACATAGGCATTTTGGAATGTTGTAAAGTCTTCATCATTATTGAAATAAATTACAGTGTTTTTAGTGCAAATGTATTCTTTGATAAGCTCTTTTGCATAATCAAAAGTCATTTCCTTATAGTTTATATTTATTATAGTTTTATGGAAATATTTTGATACCTTTACTTCATTTGTGTCACCTTTAGTGAATTCTATCTGATAGGTAAAGTAGTTAATGGGTCTTTCGGTAATGGGTATATAATTTTGACTGTCCTCGTGACTACTATGTATGGTAGCAGCGGTGGTGGAAGTTTCACCGAGGAAGTTCTCAATTTTTACACGTGAAAGTGCATCTGCAACATGGTTTTCTTTACCAGGTACATATTTGATTTGGTAGTCAAACTCATTTAGTCTGATTTTCCATCTTTGTAGTTTCATGTTTGGTTCTTTGATATTTTCAAGCCAAACTAAGGGGCGGTGGTCACTAAGGATTTGAAATTTTCGACCGAAAAGATAGGACCTGAAGTATTTGGTGGCCCAGACAATAGCTAAAAGTTCTTTTTCTATTGCCGAATAATTAAGCTCGTGGTCATTGAGTGTACGACTAGCGTAACAAATAGGTTTATGATCCTGTGAGAGTACAGCACCAAGAGCAATGTTGCTGGCATCTGTAGTTAGTGAGAATGGTTTCTCAAAATTAGGGTATAATAAGATAGGATCGGACATTATGAGAAATTTTAATTTCTCGAAAGCGGATACATAGTTTGTATCATTGGCATTTATACTGGCGCCTTTCTTAAGATTTTGCGTCATTGGTTTTGCAATATTAGCGAAATTGGGAATAAACTTTCTGTAGAACCCGCAAAGGCCAAGAAACGACTTAATTTGCTTAGGTGTTTTGGGAATGGGAAAATGCTTAATTGCATTTATTTTTGTTGGGTTAGGTTTTATACCTTCTGTTGTTATGATGTGCCCTAGAAACTCTGTTTCTTTTTTGAGAAATTCGCATTTGTCTAGCTGTAATTTCAAGTTAGCTTCCTTTAATTTAGCAAAAACCTTACGAAGTGACATTAAATGTTCTTCCAATGAAGTGGAGAATACTATAATGTCATCCATGTATACCAAACAATCTTTATAGATAAGATCTTCTAACAGATTGTTTACGCAACGTTGAAAAGTCGCGGGTGCATTTTTCAGTCCGAATGGCATTCGAGTGTACTCATAATGACCATTCTTTGTAGAAAAAGCTGTTTTCGGTATAGAGTTTTCATCCATTTGGATTTGATGAAAACCTTTTGCTAAATCTATGGTAGTGAAATATTGAGATCTACCGAGTTTATCTAATATTTCATCCATAACAGGAATGGGGTACTTGTCGTCCACGGTAATTTCGTTTAGTTTGCGATAGTCAATTACTATCCTAAACTTTTGTTTACCGGATGCATCACTCTTCTTTGGAACTATCCAAATAGGTGAGCAATAAGGCGAGTTCGATTTTCGAATAATGCCTTGATCAATCATTTCTTTGATTTGGACTTCGACTTCTTTGTCGTGGGCTTGGGGATATTTATAAGGTTTCTTATAAATAGGATCTTCATGCTTTGTATTTATGACATGTTTGACAGTGCTTGTGAAGGTCAAATTTTCACCTTCTCTGTACTGAATGTCTTTAAATTCGTGAAGAATTTTAGTCAGAGCATTTCGCTCTTCCTTGTTTAAGTGATCGAGTCTGAATTCATTTGATTCTTTTAACTCATTTTCTATTGCATAGTTTATTGCTTCGTCATCAGTTGATGGTGGCTCTAAACAGTTTGTGCAGTCGGTATCGTCTTCTGAATTTACCTTTTGCTCGTTGTCATAGTGCATTAAGAAGTTGTAATTGTTTAAATTAACACTTCGTTCGCTAAAATTGATTTGAGCGTTGGTGTCTTCTAAGAAGTCTCTACCAAGTAGCATATCATAATTTTCCGAAAAATTATGGATATAAAAAACTTGTTTAGTGGGGCAAAGCTTACTGGGTTTCAAACTAATGCTATCTTTTAATGTAACTATACCGTTAATGGTATGAACTTTCAACTTATTTGTTTTAATGGGGAAATTGAAGAAATTTGATTTTATTATATTAATTGTAGATCCGGTATCAATAATACAACGGAGCTTTATATTGTTCATGACAATATTTATGAACGGGTTTCTTCTTGTTCTTCGTCCGAGGCATTTTGATGAAAATTTTCGGACGTGTCCATTCTTGATTGGCCACTAGAACTTGGTCTTTGCCTTTTATGGGCTGGGTTAGGAGCACTTGAAGAGGCTTGATTTGTTTGATAGTTTGTTTTATTTTGTAATTGTGCCTGGTCTAGTTTCTGTTTAAATTCTTGGTATAATTGCTCAATGTTCTGGCTATTATTATTATTTTTCTTGTTATCATTAGTATTGTTATAATTTTGGTTTTGACTGATTGAACTTGACACTTGATTATAATTTGGACTATAATTTTTACTTTTAGAACTTTTATTTTGATCATTATTTTTGTTCTGACTATTTTGTGATTTCGCACGATCGGACCATATACTGTCATAGCAACCTTCTTGTTGAGCGATTTGCTTCAACTTGCTAACAGTTGTTATGTCGAATCTAGCTAACTGCATGTATAGCCTATCAGGGAGTTTTCTAATTATTACGTCTTTGACGGTATTATTCATTCCGTTCGTATAAATGTGGTTATTAAACGGGTTGTTTTCTAAACTTAACTTATTTGTTATAATGAAACATTTTTCTTCTAGCTCTTCGATAAACTTACGAAGTGATCCGTTGAACGGTGTGTTATATAGTCTTCTTAGGAGTTCCTCGAATGGGGTTTGTGTTTTGAATTCCGCGATAAGGGCTTCCTTCAGATCAATCCAGGTGTTGGCTGCACTTAGCTGAGACACACGCTGGGCATCACCTCCAATCTGCATCTCGATTGCACTAAACATGATGTGTGCTTGCCGGGCGTCGGTTGTCGGGTAGAGACTTTGGATAAACTCGATTCTCCGTATGAACGAGCTCAGCTCTGATGTTGTACCATTAAATACTGGCACTTGTCGAATCTGACCAAGGGCCTGGTTCAGATGACTTTCCGAAAGGAGTTGAATTTGATGTGGTTGTTGTTGCTGTGGCTGTGCCATTTTAAATTTTGTATTGCTGGTTGTTTATACTCGCTTAGCTTTTCGCTAGGGTTTTATTTTTATTTTTTTTTTTGTTTCGGGGTTTTGACCTGAGACGATAACTGTCTTTTAATGGTCTTCACTGCAGCACTGAGTTATGATTTTCTTTTTTATAAAAAGTTCACTTCTAGTAGCGGTCACACTTTTACAGTGGGCTACCAAGTTGAAGTGTTTCACAGAGCACTGAGTTTCTGGTGGATTATAGTCTTCCAGTAACCTTTAGTTGGCTACGCAAACGAAGTTTTTTAATCACACGCGGTATTTAGGCGGATTGCAACCTTCCTGTAGCATTTAATTTGGCCACGCAAACGAAGGTTTTAGATCACACGCGGTTCTTTTGCGGATATCGATCAAAACGTTAATCGGTATCCTACCGGCTGCGCCAATAACAAGTTCGCGTTTAGTATTTATGAAAAAAATATAATTTTATTTCGAATAAACACTTAGGCGAAACCCGGAGACAATTCGCGTCGTTCCTTAATGGAGTTTGAATTAAATCTATCTTAAAGCTACAAACTGGACGCTTAGCAAACCTTTGGCTGAGTCTCATTTACTTCTGTATTGAGCGTACATAAAGCTCTCTTTTATGTTTACATGATATTGGGCGCTCTCTTGAGTGGATTGCGCATGGGAACGGATCAGCCGAGAATTTGCGCTGCGTAAGCAGTTTTGACCCTTTCGTGGGAATGTTTACAAATGATCGGAGTAGGCTGACTTGTTATTGTCGCCGAATTTGGGGATAAAATGTTTATGTCTAAGCAGGCGGAATTGTCGCCAAATTGGGGATACAAATGTTTATGTCTAAGCAGGCGGATGGTTTCTGGTGAAATACATGAATGTTTGTCTTATATGCTAAGTACAATTGTCAAGTGTATGTATGTAAGTGGGAGTGTTTTGTGTGTGTGTATGTGTGGACAAGTGGTGCGCTATGGTACATATGCTACTATATATTTTTTTATTTTATATTTTAATATATTTTTTTATTTTTTTTTTTTTTTTTTTTTATTATTATTATATTATGAATATATATTTTTTTTTTTTTTTTTTTTAAATTATTTTTTTTTGGTTTTTAAAAAAAAAAAAACCATAAAAATTAAAAAAATAAATATTAATTTTGATAACTCGATAGGTTGCGAGTTATTGATATTGGCCAATCTAAAATTTATAAAGATATACCGATATATACTGCTCATACTTTTTGCAGTCTTTCGCGGGCCATGAAATAGCGGCGATAAATTATTGGCAACGTATCGAAATTTATGCAAGATAACAGCGTACTGCAGGGTTATGAATAATTTGTAGCTTGCGATTAGTATCATACAATTAGATACTTTTTATGGCAACATACGTCTCGTTACTTTACATTATACTGTAATCCATGGCCTTACACAGTTAGCACCTGACGTTCGACTGGTTTTACTGGAAAGAAACCTCTGTTATGGCGGGAGTAATTACCGGGTGAGCCATATTTTGTCAGATTTCGTAAAAAGCGCTCTGGGTGAAAGTTGAGGCGTTTTAATGACGAAATATAACTCTTTGGTGGTGGCGCATAGAGATTCGACACTAATGGTAATATGAAGGTAAAAGTACAAATTCAGTGGTAGTTAAGGAACCTAAAGTCAATGAAACATCATGAAGTTTCAGTATCTTAAAAGTACAGTATCTATCTTAAAGATAGAAAAGATTGAAAATCTGATGTATAAAAAATTACAACGCGCGACGTCTATACGCTTTGCTGAGTTTATTTAAACTGATAAAGCGGTGGTTATAAGACACTGCTTGGTACTTTTTTAATATATTGCTGCGACGCAGCGCCTATATATTAATAATATTCTGTTAATAGCCTCCGACCCGTGCTGACCCATGTGTCGCATACTCAAGAGGCCATTAATTGTTTTGGGTTGATAAAAGGTTGACAATGAACCGCTTATTAACGATCACCCTGACACTTTATATGTGTTTGTTGGAACGCAAATGTGCATAACAGGCAGAGGGAGGCATCTTCGACCATATAAACTATATATATTCAGAATCAGCATCAACAGACTAGTCGATTGAGCTATGTCTGTCTTTTCGTTTGACCGTCTGTCTATCTGTATGAACGCCTAGATCTAAGTAACTATGTAAGCTAGAACCACCAACTTTTGTAACAAGGTTCGTGTACGAGGTGTGTTCAAAAAGTAAGGTAACTTTGTATTTTTAAGAAAAAATATTTATTTATTTATCAATATTTATGTTGTCCCCTTCAAAGTAATCCCCCTCAGATACAAAACACTTATGCGGTATAGCATTGAGCTCTTCCAGCGATGCAGTCTTTACCTCCTTAATCGTTGCAAATTTCCGTCCTTTCATTGGTCTTTTTAGTTTTGAGAACAAGAAAATGTCACATGGGGCCAAATCCGGTGAATATGGTGGTTGAGGGATGATTGTGGTGTTGTTATTGGCTCAAAAATCTCCCGCAAGTGTGAAGGGTTATTTTTGTAGGCTTTATTTGATATTAAGGTTAATTATTAAATTATAAAGAGAGACGTTAATTCAGCACGCGCTGCTTTTCTAGTGCGTCGTTGTCCATTAAAAAAACATAAAAACTTATCAATCGACATATCGTATACATTCATCGATTAATCGATGAATACTAGTGTTTTTTGGCACTGCTAAATTAACATTTGTTTATAAAAGCAAAGATGAGTGAGCAGGGGCATTATCGTGATGCAAAAGCTATGATTTGTTTTTCCACAATTCTGGACGTTTTCTTCGTATTGCTTCTGGCAAACGGAGCATAACTTCAACATAATACTGTTTATGTAAATATTTGCATACATTTATATCGATCTACCACGCCACCTATTGGATGTATACAAATGTACATATGTATGTGTGTACACAAATTAAGTATGTATGTGTATTAGCATATACATATCCAGTGGATGCAGATGTCTAATATCCACATGCATTTTTGGTAATTGACATGTGCATGGAAAAGAAAAGTCAAGAAACATCGCTAGCATGGAATGTAAATCGCAATGTAAATGGAATTGTCGGTTTGCGGTGGTGGTAAGCGTGTTATTCCAAATTGAAAATAAACTTGATCTGCGTACGGTATATAGGAATTTTCATGCTAAATTTGGTCGCGTTCATCCATGACGAATATGGCTCAATCGACTCTTCTAGACCTGAACAAGAATCTATATACTTTGTGAGATCTACCACCCCTCCTTCTGCCTGTTACATACATTTGTACAAAGTTAGTATACCCTTTTTTGACCATTTTCAATGGTCGAAGGGTATAATTAAATGGACCAATAATTATTTTCGACAGACAGCCAAGGTTGTATAAGTATAGTCAATAATCCTACTTGCCACAAGAGAAGTAAGCACATAGATATCAAATATCAATTCACCAGAGAACAAATTGAAAACAAACTAATTTGTGTCAAGTATCTTTCCACAGATTTATAATTGGCTGATATTTAAACAAAGCCACTACCAACTGCCAGATTCACTGCAGCTTTGAATAATGAAAATCACCTGAAGAAGCAAAACAAAATTTATTTTGAAAATAGAGTTTGAATCTCTTTATATAAATAACCATAATTAAACCAAAACAATTCCTAGTCTAACCATTTGATTCCATTTAAGTCTATCATTTAATTTTTGATTGAGATGTATCAGTGTAACTTTTGAGGTGTCGTGTTGAAAATACAAAAGTCGCATATATACAATGTTATCATGTTCTAAGAGTCATTCTTATTCGCTTGCAGACGACGAGAGCATGCGGTTGTGTTGAATAAAATATCCATATATAAAGAAGAACAATAAAGTTTGTAGAGTGTACTTAATAGTATTTTATTACAACAACTTCCATAAAAACTTTGCGCGAACCTTGGGTGGGACTTCAATGTCGTCTATCTTAGTGAAATTAACCTGAGCACACTTTAGGAACCGTAATGGTTTAATTCCATCGTTGAACCGAATGCAGATGTTTTTCAGGTCAAGAGAGTGACTAATGTTGTTGAAGTCATGAATTGATTTAACAACAAACGGGGATTCTACAGGTACTGATGGAGGTAAGTTGGCAACTGATCTTAAGAATTTTAACGTCTTCCCTGCTACTGAACGAACGGGTACAGGGATACACCGCTAAAAGATTGAGGCCGTCCGTCTCATAGTCCGTTACGTTGTCTGCCTCCAACGCCTCAGCTGATTCTTCGGCAGCCTGCTGATACTGTTTTTCATAGTCAGAAACCTCTTGCTGATCTCACCTGACACCCTTTGGCGTCTACAGTCTGAAACTCTTCGAGTTTGCTGGACGTTTCTGCGTGTTCTGTAGTTGGTTCCCGCCGCGGCTTTGGGACTGCCTGACGGCTTTATATTCTAGCGACCTAGTGTATTGTGCCGCAACCGCTTGTCTATCATGGTTTGACTCTATCTCCTGAGCCATGGCTAGGGCCGAAGGTAAATCCTTGGGTTGAGGCGCGCAAAGGACGTCCGTGAGGCTTCTGCGTAGTCCATACACGAATACCCGAAGCGCGTCAGCCCTCTGCTTCTCATTTATGTATCGCGTCTGATCCGCCTCATGTTATGGTAGTCTTGTTAGTGAGAAGGGTAAGTTTCTTCTCAACCTCTTGGTAGAACTGAATGATTGTCTGGGGGCCCTGTCTAAGTGTCGTGAGCTCCTGCTCAAGTATAGTGGGCGTTTGTCGGAGTAGGTAAAATCTAGTCGGCAGATGATGGCGTCAAAATTCAAGACTTTATTAAACGTGGCTAGTAGAACTGCAAAACCGTCGATGGTCGAACCATCGATGGTTAAATTTTCGATGGTTCAAACCATCGATGGTGCGATATATCAATGGTAAATTTTTTAAAGTGGTTAAATAAATACAAAAGCTAAATAAATAACCAAAATATAAATTCATTTCATTAAATTAATACAAAAGCTAAATTAATGACAAAAATATAAATTCATTTCATTTCTTAGTAACTAAAACAATTATAAATTTAATTTCTTAAGAGTAAAATAACACATTTTCTTATTTTAAATTGGAGATTATTCGTTTATCCATTAGTTTTTTTCCAAAAAAAGCAAAATATGGACAGTTTTCGGCATCAGGGCTGACCGTCTCTCATTTATTAGAGCTGGCAACATCGATGTTTCGATGTTTTTGGCAAAAAAACATCGATGTATCGATACATCAAAGTTATTTTCAAAGAAAATTTTCACACTTTTTCATAAGTATTTTTGGAAAAAAAACTATATTTTTCTTAGGAAAGTTATTATTTATTTGGAGATTCATTTCTTAGTCAATTATGCTTTAAAAAATAAACGTAAATTCAAAATGGAACTTAAAAACTATTTTGAGATCTACTCAGTCAATTAAGAAATTAAAATTAAAGGAAATTAAAGTAAACAAAATAAAACTTAAACAATTTGCGTTCAACTCAGTCGACAAAAACAAATTAACTTAATTTTAAACATTTGAAATAAAGCTTAACTATTTTATCATCCACTGGTTTTTATTCAAAAATAAAAGCATGTTGACGTTTTTTGGTTTAGGTGAGCATCTCTTTTCGTTTATAACAAGGCCTGCTTTACTAAACATCCTCTCACTCTCAGTGGAGGTGGCAGGAACACAAAAGTATTTTTGAACGCATGTTTTAAATCCTTCATCAGTTGAAATCTGTAAAGAAAGATTTATGTTTAAGGATTTGTTTAAGTCCAAATTTGTATTTTTTCTTACCTTCCAAAAATCCAAAGGATTTATCCCAGAGTCCAAATTAGTCGAGTTTAAATATTTGATTTATTTCTAAAAAGCGGAAAAATTGAGGCTTGGCTTGGAATTCTGGTGTTGGCGGAACTTCTCTCCATACAAAGCGTTGAACGGGGAGAAAAACGCTTCTTTTTTGAAGCGCGGATCTAAAATTGTGGTAATCCGCGTAACAGTGCGGGTTTTGTACGGCAGCAACCTCTTTTAAACTCCTTCAATTAGAAAATTGCAGCCCTCACGGTCTACCTCAGTTTGCAGATCAGGTTTTACATTTTCTAAGTTATGGAGCAGACTGCAAACAACAGGAATTATTGCCGATACCGTGACTGTCGTGCTGGATGATGTGTGTACTGTAGCATACTCGAAAGGCGAAAGGATTCCTTTAAGGTCTTCTAAAATACTTATCTCGTCAGCCGAAAGTGGGGTAGTGTTTCACCTAGTGGGGCATTCTTGTTTGAGACTGTGAGGCTAAAAATAAAATATTTTTTCTTAGGAACGGTAAATTTTAGAAAAAATCGAACTCCGATGTTTTGGGGCTTAAATAAAGCACAGGCGGCGATCGCTGCCTGGCGCCACGAGACATATTGTTCCTGCGAGAAACACAGACAACAACAAAAATAAAACTCAACTGGATGAACTGGTAGCGTTGACCGTACAATAAGACCTCACAACAGGCGAGTCTGCCTGCGCGTCAAATTTCACTTGCTTGACGTCCGATGTCGATCTAGTGTAACTGTTGATTGGGGTCGTTTGCACTGCCTCCAGATTGAGGCGCCAGTTATATTTATGACGTTCGCGCGGTCCCTAGTTGGCTGCGGCAGACTGTAGGCAGCTTGAAGAGAATAAGGCCTGGCTGGCCAACACTCATTTCTGCGACCGTCGTCTGTCGTCAGATGCCGAAGATTCCGTCGAAGGTTCCTTCACTTGACGGGGCGTCAGGACTGGATTCTAATCACGGCAAGCAGTCCGTGATGTGCGGTGTAGTTGATCACTTTCTCCTGTGGCTGCGCAGCAGGTATGCGCCCACGCTAGGAGAGTCTTGACACTATCATTTAATGTTCAACGTTGTCGGGGTTCACCGACAACGTATGCACTTAGGAAAGTCAAGTCCTTAATGTAAGACTACGCGGCATGGACGTGGGAAAGTACCTACCGTAGAGTAAAACACAAAGGTTGCTTTACAATATTTATTTTGGGACTGAACGTCCTTGCATGAACTGCAGACTTTGCCCTCCTCTTGGCTCTTAGCCTGTTGGTAGTAAAATTTGATATTGTATATGAATACAAAAAATGATTTAAAAACGGACAGATTGATACGATACTTTGTAGGGTTGAGGTAGCCTCCTGCATTGTAAACTTTTGGTCCAAAGAAATAATTCCTAAGCAGGGGTATAATAATGCCAATGCTATATTGTATTATAGTAATAGTATCCGGTTAGTAATATTAATTTCTTAGCTTATCTTGTAAGAGTGTATCTAAAAGACAAAACTTTCACTTGCTTTTGCAGCTCTAGATTTTGATATAATAATATTAAAGAAAAAATGCATAAGAGATCATGAAAAAATCGAGAGCAACAGTCGAGCGGCACGCGACAGTGGAATACCCTTGGACGTATGTTGCCATAAAAAGTATCTAATTGTATAATACTAATCGCAAGCTACAAATTAATCATAACACTGCAGTGCGCAGCCACCTTGCATCAATTTCGATACGTTGTCAATAATTTATCGCCGCAATTTTCCTAGCGCAAGACTGCAAAAAGAGGTGTGAGCAGTATATATCGGTATTTCTATTATTCTATATATAAATTTTGAGTTGGCCAATATCGTTAACTTGCAATATATCGAGTATTGTATAAGGCACCTTTGACCTTTTGATTAAGTTAATTATGCTTCCGGTATCGAACATGGAAGAGAGAAGAATCAAATTGGACTTAAGTGTATTTTCAGTATAAAAATATACTCCTACCTTGTTAAACACTGGGAGGCAACAATGATCTTTATTTCCCGGTTTAATCTCATAATTGGTCGCTCCTACAAGCTCTGAAGACATCACTGGTCGTTGCGTGCAATCGTTTAACATATGCTGAAGTGATCCACAACGGAAGCAGGAACCCTTTGTACGTTTTTGAGCAGTGCAAAATGATGCATAGTGTCTATACTTTGAGCAATTAAAGCATTGGATACGAATCTTGTCAGCCACAGCTTCTGACACTCGTGCAGTTGCAGAAGACTTAGTAACTACTAAGGACTTCTACTTCCTTGTCAAAAGTCTGCGACGTAATTTCCTCTATTTTGCAATTATTCATTACTGTGGCGTTCAAATCTGATGTTCTGATGCAATTGTTGATAATTGCCTGAAGGTTGCTTTGGTCGGAAAGTCTATTTTATGCTCAGTCAGTAATTTCATCAGCTCTTTTTATACCCTTGGACCATTGAAAATGGTCAAAAAGGGTTATACTAACATTGTGCAAATGTATGTAATGGGTAGAAGGAAGCGTCGGAGACCTCATAAAGTATATATATTCTTGCTCAGGATCACTAGCCGAGTCGATTGAGCCATGTCCGTGATCTGGATGAACTCGCCGATCTCAGCTATTACAAAAGCTAGGGACACCAAATTTAGCATGAAGATTCCTGTATACCATACGCAGATCAAGTTTATTTTAAATTTGGAATAACACGCCTACCGCCCCCGCAAACCACAAATTTTGATTTATTTCTTAACGTTCTGCTTTAGTATATATATAGATAAATACTATATGAACTTATATATATAACTCCATATTGCAATCCGATCGGACAATACACACTGAAGCTATTAGATAAACCATTTCGAGCCTTCGACCAGCACAGAAGTTGTCGATGACGTCAGAACAAAATTACTTGTGCAGGAAAGAAAAGGACAAACGATGCGAGCGAGAAGCGCGAGCTGTTTCTCGACTCTTCTTTTCCATGCACATGTCAATTACCGAAAATACATGTGCATACATGCAAACACTTCACATACTTAATTTGTGTTCACACACACATATGTAAAATTATATACAACCAATAGCGTGGTTGATCGGTATGCATGAATGCAGCTATTTACAAGCTTTATAATATAGGCATATTATTATTATTATTTAATAATTTATGTATTGACTATTTATTAAATAAATATCAATTTAGATTTCACGATATATTATGAGCTATCATATCTGAATAGTTGTGATGCCTCACTGCTTTGGCATCATAGTAATGGGGTTCGCAAATACGAATCATATATGCACGATTTATCTTCAGTTTATTTCTCCATTTAAATTCATTTTTTTTAAGTATACATAAAAACTACGTCTTATCGCTATGACCGCTAAGTTAGTGTTATGTTACTTTGTAGTTTGCGATTGGCGTGTTCGGTGTTGTCGTCGATTGTCGATTAACATTTATATTTTCGATATTAAATATAAAATAATATATAATTAATTCGCGTGTTCGTGGTGCATTTAACATTTAATGCAAAATAATATAAGTCGGGTATATAATAAGTAAATCCTCGTGTGTGAGTGTTATGCGTTAACGGAACATTTTTTATGTGTATGAATGATTGCGCTCTCCTCGGAACGTAGCGCGCATTTTTAGAAAAATGCGGTACACAGCGTAACGTATTTTTGTGCATGCATACATATACATATGTGTGTATAGACTCTTCTGAAGTGTGTGTGATTGTGCGTGAATATCGGTATCGGTTCGTTTCCGCGATTCAAATTGGAATTTTCGCTGGAATTGCATGCAGGTTTAATTTTTTATTTCTTTGATTTATATTTCTTCTTTTTTGCACACTTTGTTTATTTTAATTTTCTTTATTAAATTTTATTATTATTTGTTCTATCATTAGATATTTATTTTCATTCATTATATAATTAGAATATATTGTAAAGTAGTTTCCCTGGCTGAGGCACACTCGGTCCCGTCCAGGTCCACTTTTACAAATTATTTGTAAAAATTGCCGAGACTGTGAGACGGAGAATGATTCCGCTTGTGGAGTGAGAGAGAAGCAGTTCGGTCTCTACGCCCGCCCCGCTACTGATATTGGTGCCAGACTCTTGAGTCAGGCCCCAACACCATTAGCGCGCCGCTGTGCCGCCAGTTCGACATGAGTATGATTTGGTTGAGCCCAACTATCACGCTCTGCCGAACTACTGGCACAGGGGTAGATACCGCCAATACTCCACGCCCCGCGCACTCCTCAATCGACATTGTGGCCAGTCTGTGAGACAGGGCCGCCAACATCGCTGACATGTGCCTGTGTCGAAAGTTGAGCGCAAGTATGGCGTGGTTGAGCTCGACTGCCACACTCTCGCCAAACTTTCGACTCAGTTGGGGTGTCGGAATACCGATCGGTTCCTCAGGGATGCCCTCGCTGGGTCTCACGCCTCTACAGGCACTGCCCTCGACGCCAACCAACGACTAGTTTCGTTCATTTTTCTTTTCTTTATTTCGTTATAAATAGTCTCACAATAGCTTACACTAGAGCCCTGCCTAGCACCGTAGCCGTTTTACTAAGATCTACACTAAACGCTGCGTTGCAGTCTTGATTTCACTAGCCGAAAGGGAAACTAAACGTCGCTCACCAGAAGTTTGTCCCGCTGGGGTCGTCGTTGTCGCTGCTGTTGTTGTTGTTGCCGTGGAGCTGCCGTTGGGGATGCCGCTGTTGTTGTCGCTGCCGTGACGCTGCTCGTGAAGTTTCTGCTGTTGTTGATGCTGGCGTGACGTCGCTCTTGTCGTTGCCGGGGTTCGCTTGCACTTCTTTGTTTTCACTTTTCGCGGGAGTTTCGTGCACTTGCCCCAGTTAGCTCGGGACACAGACTGCCTTCCCTGCGTTCTTTGAGTCGTTGACCCGTCAAGCTTTGGCGCGTGCCAACGGCGACACACTTGTCGCCGGCCCCTCTCTCCATTGCATATTTTCTGTGCGTGTGCGCTCGCTCTGGCCTGCGCTCTCAATGTTGGTGTGTGTACGTGCGCTCTTGGCTTGACCCTCTCAATGTGTGCGTGCGCTCTCGGCTTGACTCTCTCAATGTGTGCGTGCGCTCTCGGCTTGACTCTCTCAATGTTGGCTTCGGTTGCGGGTGCGCGCACTTCGAATTACACTTATGTGTGTATGCATTCTTGTGCGCGCGCTCTTGCTGTTGTCCGTGCACTCTTGTTGGCGCTCGCTGTGATCGTCTTTGCTGTTGGTGTGTGCGCGCGCTCTTTGTTGCGTGCACTCTTGCCTGTGGCTCTGCGCTCTTTATCGTCAGCTTGCGCCTGTGCTCTTTGTCACGCGCTCTTTGTTGTGGGCTGTAGTGTGCTCGCTCTGGTGTTGGTGCGTTGTAGTGTGCTCGCTCTGGTGCTGGTGCGTGCGCTCTTCGTTGTGTCCGCTCTGGCTGGTGCTCTTGGTGTGGTGAGTTTTGGTGGCGTGTGCTCTCTCTCTCTCTATTTGTATGTCTGCCCTGTTGCCAATTGGCTCATGCTTACTTAACTTATCACTAATTACAATTATGAACTAATATACCTTCATGGTAATACTTAGGAACTATGAAATGAGTACCTCCGTGGTAGTAATGACTAGCCTAGTACCTCCGTGGCAGTATTTATAACTACTAATACTAATGTTAGAACTAGTACCTCCGTGGTAGTACTTACAACTACTTATAACTATTAATACTAAGGCCTTTTGTGGGACTCGGAATACGAGTCCTCACACCCGCCCCTTACTTCACCAGCGCTGCAGGACGGAGACGAGTCCTCCTCGACCGATGACCACGCGGAACCGGATGCCGTTGACCCTCAGGGTAAAACGTGACCGGCACGGGGCTCGCATGCGTACCTGGTCCAGTAGCATGGGCGGGAGGCATCGGTCTGCTGTGTAAACTCGCCACGGGGAAGGCGCCTCCACCCAGTCCGCTCCGGGTGCGAGCAAATTATCGGCGATTTCGCTGAGGTCAGGCCCGAGCAGATCTTCGACTTCTTGCCGGCTAAAATGGAGAATCTGCTCCCATCCTTCGACCGTGGGTTGGGTCAGGGCATGGCTGGTGCCTTACTGTATCCGGGTGCGTGTCTGGGTCCACCCACTTGAGTGTTCGGCTGGGTCGGGTGGAGGATATCCCCTCCTCGTTGGATACTACAGCTCGAGCCAGGCGGATGTCCGGCGGGGTGTGTGTCGTAGACGAAATTCCCGGGAAGCGATGGACCGTGCGTGTGGGAATACGACTGTGCTGTTGTCGTCTTCGTTGGCGTCGTCCGCCCCTGCATCCGGACCACCGGGTTGGTCGCCTTCCGGGAGGTAAAGGGGCATTCCCTCTATCCACCGCTCGATCCCTTCGTATTGCTCCATGTGTTTTTCTTTGCTGTGGGATACGAGCTGGTTTATACCCTTCTGTTTGCATAAATGGGCCCTGAGACTACGGTGCTTGGTGGTAAATGTTTAGATTAAACTACCCTTCGCCCTTCCGCTTTTCTAGAGTCTTCGCTGCTGTCTTCCGGGTCGTCCGTGTTGAAGGGTTTTAGGTCCGCGATGTGGACCGTCTTTCCCGGGTTCCCTCGCGTTGCAGTCTCACTATATTGGTTGAGATGAACCTGATGACTTTATAGGGGCTTTCATATTTTGGTGCTAGTTTCGCGGCGTATCCCTCAGCGGCCTTGGATAATGTGTGCTGCCTCAGCAGTACGATTGACCCGATCGTCGGTTTCCTTTCGCGGCGTCGTTGGTTGAAATGTCTGCTCTGCTCTGCGGATGCCTTCTGTGCGTTTTCCCGGGCGATCTGGAACACATCATGTAATTGTCTGGCTCGCTCTGTTGGGTTGACCTCGTTTTTTCCCGTCCCTGGGGTCACTTCTTCGTAGAGGGCTCCGGGTAGACGTGGCTCTCGGTCCATTACCAGGAATGCTGGGCTAAATCCGGTGGTGTCCGAGACGCTGCTATTTATGGCCAGTGTAATTTCCGGAAGCAAGATGTCCCATGTGTGTTGTGGTCCCTCGATGTACTGGGATTTCATCGTTTTGATCGTCCTGTTAGCTCGTTCGGTCGAGTTTTGTTGGGGACTATAGGGTGCAGTGTGTTGCAGTTCTATGCCGGCTTGCTTACAAAACGACTTGAAGACCTGGCTCGTGAACCCCAAACCGACTGAGGATCCTTTCGCGAAACGCCTTTTCTAGGAGGGTGGTTGTCGCCTTGCGCAGTGGGACGAGTTCGACCCATTTGGTGGCCAAATCGAAAAACACCAGCAGCATAGTGTTGCCCTGCTTGGACCTTGGCAGGGGCCCTACGAAATCGGCACAGAGCGTGTCGAAAGGTCCTTTCGACTGTCGCGTCAGCATCTTCCCTGCAGGTCTGCGTTGTTCCGTCTTGAACCGTTGACAGAGGTCACATCTTTTCACGTATTTGGCTACGTCTCGGAACATTCCGGGCCAATAGTATCGCTGGGCAACCCTGGTCGCTGACTTGCGGATGCCTAGATGTTCTGCGGTGGGAGCGTCGTGGCATTCCTGCAGTACCCGTTGTCGGCGTCCAGTGCTTACACACAGTTTCCAGGGCACATGTTCTTCCTCGTCGGATTTAAGTCCCAGGCGGTGGTACAACTCCCCCCTTGAACCGTGTAATCGGGGTACTTATTCGGCTCTTCCTGGACCTGCTGCCTCCGCCGTCGGAGCCATGAGCACTCGTCTGATCCTTCCCGAGCATGGCATAAGGTTTCCAGCGGTTGCCGTGAGAGGGCATCTGTTACCACATTTTGTTTGCCCTTGCGATAGTGAATGTCAAATTGGTACTGCTGGAGTTCCAGTGCCCATCGAGCAATGCGACCAGTCTGATTCTCGATCGTGTTTAACCACTTGAGAGCGAGGTGGTCGGTGATGACATCGAAACGATATCCTTTCAGTTAGCATCGGAGCTTCCTAATGGCCCAGGACTCCCCCTAGGCCGTAATCGCTAGCATCCGTCTGCAGAGCGAATTTGCGGCTAAAATCGGGGCATGCCAGTACAGGTGCTTCCGCCAGGAGAGTTTTTAACCTCTCGAAGGCTGTTTGTTGCTCGGCGTTCCATTCCCAGCGGTGACCTTTCCGGAGCAACTGCGACATCGGGAGTACCACTGTAGCAAAGTTTGGTACGAACAGTCGGTACCAAGAGGCGATCCCTAGGCAGCGGCGTAACTTCTTCGTATTGGTTGAGGGCTGTAGCTTCTGGACTGCGGCGACTTTCTCCGGGTCGGTGTGTATCCCCTCCTCGCTGATCACGTGTCCCAGGAACACCAGCCGTCGTTGGAAGAAGTGGCATTTCTTTTTATTCAATTTTAGATTAGCAGCTCGTAACCTCCTGAAGACCTCCCGTAGGTTTTTCATGTGCTCATCCCTCGTCTTCCCGATGACGATGATATCGTCCAGGTACACGAAAGCGTGTGGCTCCATATCCGGGCCAATTACTTGATCCAGGGCTCTTTGGAAGGTGGCGGGTGCCTAGTGCAACCCGAATGGCATCACTTTCCATTGAGATAGTCCTCGGCCCGGCACAGTGAACGCGGTATATTCCTTTGTGCTCATGGTGATGGTGGCCGCACCGGTGCAGGTGCGCTTTCCTGGGGCTCCTTCCTGTGTCGCTGTCCGGAATGGATTGTGTTTGATCGTATCCTTGTCTTTCGGTCCTAGCACCTTAGCGAGTTCGTATTCTCCCTGAGCGGGGTTTTCTGCTGGTGTTTCCTTGATTTTTTTCTCCTGGGCTCGTGTTTTGCTATCCTTGCTTCTCGTGCCTTTGTCCAGTGCTAGGACCATCCTGTTGTTGCTGGGTAACGGACTACTGATGCTAAGGAGTGACGGGCCCAGTTGTAGGCGTGCTCCTCCGCATGTCAGCACTGCGCCGGTGCCTGCCAGGAAATCCCTAGGAAATCCCGTTGTGCCCAACTGGACGTCCGCCCAGACTCCCTGTGTGAGTTCTCGCCGGGAACCGTCGGCTAGCGTTACCGTGGTCTTCACCTCGCACTGGGTCGCGGTGTTCCGTATTTTCTTCGCCAGGCGTTCCCCGATAAAACTCCTGGTTGCTCCTGTGTCGATGGTGGCCGATACGAGATGACCTTCGATGATGGCCCTCGCGCTTATACGGCTGTCACGGAGCTGTAGGATGGCGTCTACTTCCGGTCGCTGTTCGGTACCCTCACTGCACCTGGAATCAGTGAGGGCACCTGCCCGTTTCCCGCTGGTGGGCTTCTGCAGCACTCGATTGTACGGACTCCTCTTTTTCCGCAGGACCAGCAGAACAACACAAGTTGTCCGGAGACCCCGCAGTTCCTGCAGGCATGGCGGACGTTGCTCTGTGGTGGCTCTCCTTGGGTGTTAATCGCTGTGTTGGACTCTGGATCGACTGCCTTCGGGGATGGGTCTCTCGCTGGGGGCCATCTTCCTCCTGTTTGCTCAACCGGCTCGTGTGTGTTTACAGGGTGGCGCTGCGTGTTCTCCGCATAAGGACTCCAGTATCTCCGGCTTCGTTCCCGTTCCCGGGTCACCTCGTAGTTGGTAGTGAGGACCGTCAGATCCCGGAGGGTTTGTACACTACGAAAAGCTGGTACTCAGGGAGCAGATTCTCGTACGCGCGCTCCAGTTCCTGGGTTTCGTTGTATCCAGCGCGGCGCATCATGAGGCGTATCTCCAGGAGGTACGTCTTGAATGGTTCTCCTGGCCGTTGATATCGCACGCGGATTTCGTCTTCTAGTCGTTGGAAATACCGCGGCGGCAAGAAGAAATCCAAGAATTCACTCCGGAAGAATTCACGTTTCGCCTTGGAGGCCCCTGGTCCGGAACCAGTCCTCTGCCGTCCCTCCCAGTAATTCTGGAATTGCTTGGGGCATGTACCTTGGGTTAATCTGATAGGCCACCGCTCGCTCCTCCAGCCGTTTAATAAATCGGAGCGGATCCGTGGTGCTGTCGAAGGTGATACCCCACCTTCGCATGCCGTCCGCGGTCTGAGCGAAAGGGGCTCCTTAAAATTGTTCGTGTTGCTCCACGTATTCATGCTCGCCATTAATCGTGACTGGCTTCCGCGTGACGGGTACTTGCAGCGAATATTTCTGCTCGATGGAAGGCTGTTGGTCCGTCTCACGACTCGGAATCTTCTTTTGGAGCTCTGAGGCTCCTCCACTGAGGGGTGTGGTTCCCATCGATCTCTCGGGATTGAGAGGTCGACGGTCCGGGCTAGGGCTAGCTCCATATTGAGCATCCAGGGCTTTTAATCTCGTGAGGGTGGACGGCGAATGGTCCTTTCGCCCGATGAAGGCAGCCATGCGGCTCCGCAGTTCCTCCACCGTGCCTTCCCTGTCGAACCCGAACTCCTCCGCGAAATTCTCCAGTTCATTCTTCCTGCGGAACGAGACCCATCGTACTCCGACCATGGTTATCCTTGTTGCTTGTTGTAGTTGTAGTCGTGGTCCTTGATCCTTGCTTTTGGTCGTCGCCCCTTGATTCTTGCTTGTTATCCTTGTATTCTTGAAATGCTTGTGTCCTTGATCGTGGTCCGTGATCCCTGCCTGTGGTCTTTGCCCCTTGTGATCCTTGTTCTCCTTGAAGCCTGGTGTCTGTTCGTTGTCCTTGCTCGTGATCCGTGATTCCTGCCTGTGGTCTTTTCCCCTTGTGATCCTTGTTATCCTTAAAGCCTGGTGTTCGTTGTCCTTGCTCGTGATCCGTGATTCCTGCCTGTGGTCGTTGCCCCTTGTGATCCTTGAAGCCTGGTGTCTGTTCCTTGTCCTTGCTCGTGATCCGTGATTCCTGCCTGTGGTCTTTTCCCCTTGTGATCCTTGTTATCCTTAAAGCCTGGTGTCCTTGAGACAACAACAGCTGGAACTCAAGACTGTCCTTGTATCCTTGAAATTGTTGTATCCTTGATCGTTATCCTTGATCCTTGCTAGTGGTCGTCGCCAGTGTGATCTTTGTTATCCTTGAGAGGTGTTTTTTCGTTGTCCTTTAGACAACAACAGCTGGAACTCAAGACTGTCCTTGGATCCTTGAAATCATTGGTATCCTTGATCGTTGTCCTTGATCGTTGTCCTTGGTCCTTGCCAGTGGTCGTCTCCGGTGTGATCCTTGTTCGCCTTCTATCTTTGTATTCCTGAAGCCTGGTTCGAAGCACTCGATGTGTTCACGACTGAAGCTCGAGGTAGACTGCCTTTCTCCTGCCAGCGGCCGGCCTTTTATATCCGATCCAGCGCGAGGTGTACCGCTAGGTTCGGCCTCGGGTCCCGTTATCTTTTCGGACGGCCAGGACGCACGCGCCAACTGTCGTCCTGTCGTTGTCGGTGTTGTTGTTTGCTAACTCTCTCGTCGTCGCTGCTGGCTCGGTGTCTCTCGTGTTTTTTTCCCTTTTCTCGCTTCTTCTCGCCTATGCTGTCCGATCCTAGCTTATATGTATTCCCTATTGCACTATTCCTAATTGTGACGACGTATGTAACGCGTCACAAAGATTTATCTAGTTTTAAGTTTAAATGGACAAAATATATTTTAAGTTGATAATACCCCATGGGTTTGCATGTAATGGGTAGCAAGCAGGGGAAAAGGCAAAGACATAGACAAAGCATAGGCGAGACATAGGCAGGGGCATAGGCAAGTGCAAGCCGCGGGGTGCGGAATACAAGCAAAACGCCCGTTGGTCGGCGCCCATGCACACAAGCAACGGCGGTTCGACAAATTTTGCGACGCCTGTGTAACGGCGTCTTGACAAATTTCGCGACGCCTGGGTAACGGCGCCCGAAAATTCCAGAAGCAGACCGAAGCGATTTCGCGACGCAATGCGTCGGCGCCCAAAAGTCAGACGAGCAGAGCGAAGCGAGCAAAAGCAGACGAGCAGAGCGAAGCAGAGCAGCGCAAAAAGCGAGCAGAGCAAAGCGAGCAGAGCAGAGCACGAAGCCGACGCAGCAGAAACACACGAACGGATCGATGCAGGCGACAAGTCGCAACAGCAAAGCTACAAGTCGCGTGCCGATCTAGGCATGCAGGGCGCCAGGCTAGGCAAAACGGCAAGTTCGCAAGCAAAGCGACACGAGCCGAAGCATGATCGGCCGAGCATAGGCAGCGACCGCGGGTAGCGACCGCGGGCAGCGCCGCCCAGGCAGCGACCGCGGACAGCGGCGGGCAGCAGCGAACGAAAAGCGTCGAAATCAAGGCTGCAAAATTAGGCCACGACAAAAGTGCCAGGCAAGCAAAAAGTCGGATCCGGCCAAAAAAAAAACGTACTAAAAAGAAAAAGGACCTGAAAGAAAGGCAATAAAAAAAGTGAAAAGGTCCTGAAACAAAAGCAATAATAAATAAGAAGCAAGGACTCAACACAAAGGACCATGGACAAGGACCCTGTTGAAGAAGAAACGAGGTAAGCAGTGCAAAGAAAAAAAAAAAAAAAGCAAAGTCAAAAGAAGCAACGTATGGTGCGAAGTAGGTAGGGACACAGAGAGGCAGGGACAGTTAAGTGAATATTTTGTAATAAAAAAAAAGGAAAAACGGAACTTGTAAATACAAAGAAAAAATAAACAATAAACAATGCGTAGGCACTTTTATTTTAAAAACGAAAACTCGCGGTAAATATTTCGGTCACTTTCCCTTCGTAGATGTGTTTGCAGGAAAGTTCCACGTGTGCGCTCGATTGTGTCTGTGTGCTGTGAGTGATCGCTAGTTGACAAGCGAATACGCAAACCTGTGTTCAGAGACGAGTTGCGGTGTGGTGCAATACACCACCGAGCGATTTGTGAGAGTACAGGCGAAGGTATTTGCCGGTCACGAGCGTTCCCCCCACGGCCTACAGCCGACCAGGTGCGCAGCGAAAACGCGGCCAAAAAGTGTCAGGTACGGCAAAAACACCCTTCTGCGTCGTTCACGAGTATACGTGGAAGACACGGGCCACGTGAACGCGTGAAAAGGGGCGTGTTCGCTGTGCCCGACATGTCTCAGCTTTTCTGATCTGTCAGTGACCCCTTTCTCTCTCTTTCTAAACGTCTTGGTAGTCCTAGTCATTTATAAATTTTGCTGTAAAGACCCTGGCTAGACTGAGAGTTATACCCTAGCCCGAGAAAACATCTTTACAGATGGCGCCCGAGCAGGGACTACTAAGACTAGACATTTAGAAGAGAAATTTTAACATCTTTTAGTGGATTAAAGACCCACAGAGGTAAATTGGCAGGCTATGTTAGACAAGCGCAGAGAACCGCAGAACTAGACAAGGGGTAGAGCATGTTTTAAACAGGGTATCATGGCAAGCATAGGGAACATTGATTTTTTTTTTTCTAAAAAAAATAGTTTGTAGGGCAGGCTGTACACGTGCTTTTCTGGAAAAAAAAAAACCAGTACAACGAAGCGAGCATAGGCAACGTAGGGAATTTCTAAAATCTGGGGTACAGACGGTACAGGGTTTTAACTACTGCGCACGCGGGCGTTTGCGCCAGCTTTAGCTGTATTTTTTTTTCCTCACTGCTTGACCCTTTTCCCCCTGCGCCGGCGTAACCTGACCGGTGGCACTACCGAGACCAGGTACTATAAGACTCGGTGCCGAATACCGAGGCAGTCAGTTGAGTGCGGACACTCAAACGAGTAACAGCGATCGCGAACTAAAGTAAAGCAAAGGAAGAATCCTTAAAAGAAAGTTAAAAGGATTCCTTCATTTTTTTGAATAAAATTTTAAAACGTCTCAAGCAACGCGCTAGTGCAACATAAATTTAAAAAAAAAAAAAAAAAAAAATAAAAAAAAATGGGAACACAGTGGATCGCCTTCCGTCGCAAGAGTGAGCTCCAGGCAATCCTAAAGGAACTAGGATTGGACACCAGCGGTACAGTGGAGGAGATGCGCAGTCGCCTGGTGGCAGTCGTAAACCAGGGCGACTTGTCGAAGGAGCAGCTGCAGCGTATGCTAGAGCTAGAAGCTAGCCTAGGCACCGCGCCCACCCCTGATGTCAAGGAGGTTCGATCCCGTGGCCCGTCACCAGTGCCCAAGGACCCGAACACAGAGGACGTGTCCCCGATGCCCGGAGCGGATACGCGCCGCGCTGCAAACACAGCGGCCGTAACCACGTTGCCCGTTCCCAACTTCGCGGCAAGAGCCCCGGCCACGAGCGGTATGGCTGGAGCCGGCTACAGGAGGATGGAGCCATACGAACTGGCAGACCGTGTGCACCGCTGGGGCGTGTCGTTTAGTGGGGCGGCGGCGGATCCGTGGCGCTTCATTGAGCATCTGGAGGAGAAGGCTGAAATGTACCAAATCAACGTACAACAGCTGCCACAGGCGATCGCGAACACGCTGTCGGGACAGGCCGAGGACTGGTTCCGGGTGAACCGCCTTTACCGAGCCACGTGGGAGGAATTTAAGCAAGAATTCACGGACTTCTTCTTACCCCCGCGTTATTTCCAACGACTGGAGGACGCGATACGTAGTCGCGTACAACGACAAGGCGAGCCGTTCCGCGATTACACCCTGGAGTTACGAACCATGATGCAACGCGCCAGATACACTCGGGAGCAGGAGCTAGAGAGGATCTACGACAACTTGTTGCCCGAATACCAGCTGTTCACACGGCGCCATGAGTTCGAGACTCTGGCCCAGCTGAGCCAGTTGATTACGACCTACGAGACCACCAAGGGATTACAACGGCAGCGAGGACCCAGATATCCAGAGCAACGGAGGAGCGACCAACAACCGAGATCGGCGCCAATTCCGGCCACGAGCGAGGGCGGAACCACTCCCTTGGCGAACGGAGCCGCGGCGGCGCCGGAACCCACAAGGAGCAACACGCAGCGCCTGTGCTACAACTGCGCGCAGCCGGGACACGTGCAGACGAACTGCCGCAACGACAGGGTCCTTTTCTGCTGGGACTGTGGACGGCGTGACGTGCGCACTATGGACTGCTGCCGGCGTGACCAGGCGGGAAATGCTTCGCGTCTTCAACCGATGGGGAACCAGTCGGAGACGCAGCCTCAGGGTCCCCAGAAGTAGTACCGATGCGGTGCGGCAGTGGTCGTGTCATCGCATTTGTCAATATTGAGGATTTGACGACGGATGCCACGATCGACACCGGAGCTACACGCAGCTTCATAAGTGAGCGTATGGCCACCCGGCTGAGTACGCCCGATAACGAGCGGGCGGCGCTGGTCCGTATCAAGTTGGCTGACGGATCGTCGAGGGAAGTAACACGAGCGCTACGAGTGCGTGTCCAGCTCGGACAGAAGGAGACGATCATACCGATGCTGGTTCTACCGGTCATCTTGGATGATGTAATCCTCGGCATGGACTTCCTGTGCGGCATCGAGGCAACCCTCGAGTGCGGGCAAGCACGGTTGCGCCTCCAAAGTACACCGGAGGAGACAACCCCGACGGCCGGAACAACTCGCCGGGCAACGGAGGAAGCAGTAGCGCAGGCAAATAGTAAGGCCGCGGTCTTACCACCGGTTTGTCCCACCGCGCGGCGACTGAATCCGTTCCGACGACCCAGGAATACAGATGGACAGAGCAGCGAACATGGCAGAGATCACCAACGAAGGGAACGACAACAGACGCAGGAACAACGTGTAGGAAATCAAAGCAGAGTACGAGACGAACAGGGCGTGGAGAAGCAGCCGGGTGTTCAAAACGTGGCGAACAACCCGGGAACAGAGGAAGGCACGAGGAAACCAGGCGAAGACGCGAGCCAGGTTACCTTAGCAGCTCGAAGCAAGCGCAGGCGCCGTAGGGGACAGCCTACGCCTGGCCACGCTGCATTGCGAGGCGCCGCGACGCAGGAAACGGGCGCAGCGTCAGACGAGGAACAGGTGGAGGCCTTCCTACAGTCTGAACTGGCCAAATTCGATGGGCTGATGGGGGTGTCGCACATTGCGGAGCACACCATCACCATGAGGGATGCGTACCCTATCAAGCAGAGGTACTACCCGAAGAATCCGGCCATGCAGAAGATCATCAACGAGCAAGTTGATGAGCTTCTGCGAGATGGTAGGATTGAGCCGTCCAGAAGCCCATACAGTGCACCAATTGTACTCGTCGGGAAGAAGACTGGAGAGATGCGGATGTGCGTGGATTATCGCCAGCTCAACGCGAAATCCATTCCGGACGCATACCCACTGCCGCGGATCAACCATATCTTGGAGAAGCTCAAGGATGCGAAGTTCATTTCCACATTGGATCTGAAGAGTGGGTATTGGCAGATACCTATGGCCCGGAGCAGCCGAGAGTACACCGCATTCACGGTACCCGGCCGAGGTCTCTTCCACTGGAAGGTGATGCCCTTTGGGTTGCATTCAGCCCCGGCCACATTTCAACGCGCGTTGGACGGAGTCATCGGACCAGACATGGAGCCACATGCGTTCGCATACCTCGACGATATCATCGTCATAGGGCGATCGTTTAAGGAACACTTGGACAACCTTCGAGAGGTGTTCCGGAGACTGCGGAATGCGAACTTGCGCCTGAACAAGGCCAAGTGCAGCTTCTTCCAGAAAAGCATCGTTTACTTGGGGCACCAGGTCAGCGAAGGTGGGATTCACACGGATCCTAACAAGATTGCCGCGATCAAAGAACTGCAACCGCCCACGACCGTCAAGGAACTGAGGAGATGTCTGGGAATCGCATCCTGGTACCGACGCTTCGTGCCAAATTTCGCCACCTTGGTGCAACCCTTGTCAGCACTGCTGAAAAGGGGTCGCCGATGGACGTGGAGCGAGGATCAGCAGCGGGCATTCGAGGCGTTGAAGACGAGCCTCACGGAAGCACCGGTACTGGCCTGCCCGGACTTCAGCGAGCGGTTCACGCTTCAAACGGACGCAAGCGACGTTGGACTTGGTGCGGTACTAACTCAACAGATACAAGGCACCGAACGAGTCATTGCTTACGCGAGTCGACGCCTCTCCGGAGCCGAGAGCCGTTACTCCACCACGGAGAAGGAGTGCTTGGCTATCGTGTGGGCAATTCGGAAGTTGCGGTGTTACCTCGAGGGATATGAGTTCGATGTCATCACGGACCACCTGGCACTCAAGTGGCTGAACAGCATCGAGAATCCCACCGGAAGGATTGCGCGCTGGGCGTTAGAACTTCAGCAGTTCCGCTTTAACGTGCATTACCGTCGGGGGATCAGAACGTGGTGGCGGACGCGTTGTCCAGACGTCCATTAGAAACGCTACAGCAAGCCACGCAGGAGAACTTGCCTTGTCCATGGATCACCCGAATGCTGGATCTTCTGGAGAAGGAGCCCGAGAAATACCCGGAATTCATCAAGGAACATGACCAGCTTTACAGACGAGGAGGATTTCGACCTGACGAGGAGGACTACACGCCGTGGAAACTTTGCGTACCCAAACCATTACGCCAGCGAGTGCTTAGCGAGTGTCACGATCAACCCGCCGCCGGACATCAGGGAGTACGGAAAACCCTGAACCGGGTCCGTCAACGTTACTACTGGCCAGGACTCTTTCGAGACGTAGCCCGATACGTTCAGAAATGCGAGACCTGCCAGAAATTCAAGGTGAGCCAACTGAAACCTCCAGGGCGGATGCACACCCGGCAAGTACAGGCACCTTTCGACGTTCTGTGCGCGGATTTCGTGGGACCACTCCCACGCTCTACCCACGGGAATACCATGCTCTTGGTATTTTTCGACGCATTCTCGAAGTGGGTGGAACTGGTTCCATTACGGAAGGCAACGGCGATTCACCTGATGCGCTCGTTCCGGGAACGAATTTTGGCCAGGTTCGGCGTGCCCCAAACCTTCGTCTGCGACAATGGGACACAGTTCACGAGCCGGATCTTCGTGAATTTCTGCAAACAACTGGGCATGGACTTACAACACACCGCACCGTACACACCACAGCAAAATCCTACCGAGAGGGCGAACCGCACCATTAAAACCATGGTGGCGCAATATTTAGGCGAGGAACAGAGGACGTGGGACGAGCACCTGCCCGAAATTAGCCTGGCGATAAATACCAGTGCCTCGGACACCACTGGATTTAGTCCGGCGTATTTAGTGCAGGGCCGCGAACCGCGTTTGCCTGGAGCACTTTACGAGGAAGTGACTCCAATCATCCGAACGGAATCTAGAACACCGGAGGACAAGGAACGACACCTACAGGAAGTACACAGGACCGTGGCCGAGAATGCGCAGCAAGCGAGTGCGATCCAAGGACGGCACTATAACCTGCGTCGCCGAGAATGGAAGCCAGCCATCGGCGATCTCGTCCTGCTGCGACAACATCACTTGTCGAAAGCAGTCGACGGATTTGCCGCCAAACTCGCACCTCGCTATGACGGTCCTTACAGAGTACTGATGTATACTTTGCCTACAATCTTACGGCTGCAGGAGGTTAAGACGAAACAACGACGCAACGCCGGATTGAACGACCTGAAGGCGTACTTCGAAGGAGAACACACCAGCGAAGGTCACCAGGTATCTGGGGGCAAGGGGAGACTTTTATAAGCGGATAGGCAGGTTAGATATTAAGACATAGACGTAGGCCTTAGACGCACTATGTTCGGTAGGGACCTTTTGATACTCGCAACCCCGGTGTCGCCGAACCGCCAAAAGTGGACTTAGTTTTAAGTTTAAGGTACAGCCCCATCACGAGGAGCAGCTTCGGCTATATACCTCAACCCCGGTTCGAGACAGGTCGGGTGGGCCGCCGGAGGAAAGAACCCGTCTACAAGCCTCTATTACAAGAGAGGGCCGGTCTTCCAAGTTTAGCGCATGATCACAAAGGGATACTTAAAGGGAGTTGATAATAAGGTGCAGGCGGAGTTTCCATCATCCTCTGAGGAGGAGTCGGAGGAGGATTCAATGTGGCCACCCGCGCGTCTCGTTATTGACCACCGGGCGGAGGTCGGAGAGGCCTTATTGGCAATGTTGCGGGCCGAGAGGCTGCCCATTACCGGGCGGAAGCACCCGGAGCAATGGGTTCTCGCGCCGCAGACATAGACAAAGCATAGGCGACCACCGTTTGCCTCGCCGGGTGGTAGAGCGAGTGCAAAGCTGGACGACCCCCGAATCAAGCCAGCATCGCTTTTGGCAGATGGAACGGCGTACGCTTCCGGGCACGCATCAACGGTCAGGGAGCGGTGACCGTCATCGAGCGGAGCCAATATTGATCGAACGGCGGAAGCCGCGTAGCATTAGAAAAACTGTACTTTTCGCATTTTTTACGTTTCTCAACCCCGGTGAAGAGAGAGAAGCGAGCAAAAGCAGACGAGCAGAGCGAAGCGAGCAGAGCAAAGAGAGCAGTAAGCTAAATGGCAAAGATAGCACGAAGCCGACGCAGCAGAAACACACGAACGGATCGATGCAGGCGACAAGTCGCAAGCCGAACTAGGCAAAGCTACAAGTCGCGTGCCGATCTGGGCATGCAGGGCGCCAGGCTAGGCAAACCGGCAAGTTCGCAAGCAAAGCGACACGAGCCGAAGCATGATCGGCCGAGCATAGGCAGCGACCGCGGGTAGCGACCGCGGGCAGCGCCGCCCAGGCAGCGACCGCGGACAGCGGCGGGTAGCAGCGGACGAAAAGCGTCGAAATCAAGGCTGCAAAATTAGGCCACGACACAGAAGTGCCAGGCAAGCGAAAGGGGCCAGTCGGAGCCGCCAAAAAAAAAAGAAAAAAAAGGACCAAAGAAAAAGGGACCAACCCAAAGGACAATGGACAAGGACCCTGTTGAAGAAGAAACGAGGTAAGCAGTGCAAAGAAACAGAAAAGGAAGCAAAGTCAAAAGAAGCAACGTATGGTGCGAAGTAGGTAGGGACACAGAGAGGCAGGGACAGTTAAGTGAATATTTTGTAATAAAAAAAGGAAACGGAACTTGTGAATAAAAGAAAAAAAAAACAATAAACAATGCGTAGGCACTTTTTTAAAAACGAAAACTCGCGGTGAATATTTCGGTCACTTTCCCTTCGTAGACGTGTTTGCAGGAAAGTTCGCGTGTGCGCCCGATTGTGTCTGTGTGCTGTGAGTGATCGCTAGTTGACAAGCGAATACGTAAACTTGTGTCCAGAGACGAGTTGCGGTGTGGTGCAATACACCACCGAAGCGACTTGTGAGAGTACAGGCGAAGGTATTTGCGGTCACGAGCGTTCCCCCACGGCCTGCAGCCGACCAGGTGCGCAGCGAAAACGCGGCCAAAAAGTGTCAGGTACGGTGAAAACACCCTTCTGCGTCGTTCACGAGTACACGTGGAAGACACGGGCCACGTGTACGCGTGAAAAGGGGCGTGTTCGCTGTGCCCGACATGTCTCAGCTTTTCTGATCTGCCAGTGACCCCTTTCTCTCTCTTTCTAAACGTCTTGGTAGTCCTAGTCATTTATAAATTTTGCTGTAAAGACCCTGGCTAGACTGAGAGTTATACCCTAGCCCGAGAAAACATCTTTACAGATGGCGCCCGAGCAGGGACTACTAAGACTAGACATTTAGAAGAGAAATTTTAACATCTTTTAGTGGATTAAAGACCCACAGAGGTAAATTGGCAGGCTATGTTAGACAAGCGCAGAGAACCGCAGAACTAGACAAGGGGTAGAGCATGTTTTAAACAGGGTATCATGGCAAGCATAGGGAACATTGATTTTTTTTTTTCTAAAAAAAAAATAGTTTGTAGGGCAGGCTGTACACGTGCTTTTCTGGAAAAAAAAAACCAGTACAACGAAGCGAGCATAGGCAACGTAGGGAATTTCTAAAATCTGGGGTACAGACGGTACAGGGTTTTAACTACTGCGCACGCGGGCGTTTGCGCCAGCTTTAGCTGTATTTTTTTTTTCCTCACTGCTTGACCCTTTTCCCCCTGCGCCGGCGTAACCTGACCGGTGGCACTACCGAGACCAGGTACTATAAGACTCGGTGCCGAATACCGAGGCAGTCAGTTGAGTGCGGACACTCAAACGAGTAACAGCGATCGCGAACTAAAGTAAAGCAAAGGAAGAATCCTTAAAAGAAAGTTAAAAGGATTCCTTCATTTTTTTTTGAATAAAATTTTAAAAAAAAACGTCTCAAGCAACGCGCTAGTGCAACATAAATATTTAAAAAAAATAAAAAATAAAATAAAATGGGAACACAGTGGATCGCCTTTCGTCGCAAGAGTGAGCTCCAGGCAATCCTAAAGGAACTAGGATTGGACACCAGCGGTACAGTGGAGGAGATGCGCAGTCGCCTGGTGGCAGTCGTAAACCAGGGCGACTTGTCGAAGGAGCAGCTGCAGCGTATGCTAGAGCTAGAAGCTAGCCTAGGCACCGCGCCCACCCCTGATGTCAAGGAGGTTCGGTCCCGTGGCCCGTCACCAGTGCCCAAGGACCCGAACACAGAGGACGTGTCCCCGATGCCCGGAGCGGATACGCGCCGCGCTGCAAACACAGCGGCCGTAACCACGTTGCCCGTTCCCAACTTCGCGGCAAGAGCCCCGGCCACGAGCGGTATGACTGGAGCCGGCTACAGGAGGATGGAGCCATACGAACTGGCAGACCGTGTGCACCGCTGGGGCGTGTCGTTTAGTGGGGCGGCGGCGGATCCGTGGCGCTTCATTGAGCATCTGGAGGAGAAGGCTGAAATGTACCAAATCAACGTACAACAGCTGCCACAGGCGATCGCGAACACGCTGTCGGGACAGGCCGAGGACTGGTTCCGGGTGAACCGCCTTTACCGAGCCACGTGGGAGGAATTTAAGCAAGAATTCACGGATTTTTTCTTACCCCCGCGATATTTCCAACGACTGGAGGACGCGATACGAAGTCGCGTACAACGACAAGGCGAGCCGTTCCGCGATTACACCCTGGAGTTACGAACCATGATGCAACGCGCCAGATACACTCGGGAGCAGGAGCTAGAGAGGATCTACGACAACTTGTTGCCCGAATACCAGCTGTTCACACGGCGCCATGAGTTCGAGACTCTGGCCCAGCTGAGCCAGTTGATTACGACCTACGAGACTACCAAGGGATTACAACGGCAGCGAGGACCCAGATATCCAGAGCAACGGAGGAGCGACCAACAACCGAGATCGGCACCAATTCCGGCCACGAGCGAGGGCGGAACCACTCCCTTGGCGAACGGAGCCGCGGCGGCGCCGGAACCCACAAGGAGCAACACGCAGCGCCTGTGCTACAACTGCGCGCAGCCGGGACACGTGCAGACGAACTGCCGCAACGACAGGGTCCTTTTCTGCTGGGACTGTGGACGGCGTGACGTGCGCACTATGGACTGCTGCCGGCGTGACCAGGCGGGAAATGCTTCGCGTCTTCAACCGATGGGGAACCAGTCGGAGACGCAGCCTCAGGGTCCCCAGAAGTAGTACCGATGCGGTGCGGCAGTGGTCGTGTCATCGCATTCGTCAAAATTGAGGATTTGACGACGGATGCAACGATCGACACCGGAGCTACACGCAGCTTCATAAGTGAGCGTATGGCCACCCGGCTGAGTACGCCCGATAACGAGCGGGCGGCGCTGGTCCGTATCAAGTTGGCTGACGGATCGTCGAGGGAGGTAACACAAGCGCTACGAGTGCGTGTCCAGCTCGGACAGAAGGAGACGATCATACCGATGCTGGTTCTACCGGTCATCTTGGATGACGTAATCCTCGGAATGGACTTCCTGTGCGGCATCGAGGCAACCCTCGAGTGCGGGCAAGCACGGTTGCGCCTCCAAAGTACACCGGAGGAGACAACCCCGACGGCCGGAACAACTCGCCGGGCAACGGAGGAAGCAGTAGCGCAGGCAAATAGTAAGGCCGCGGTCTTACCACCGGTTTGTCCCACCGCGCGGCGACTGAATCCGTTCCGACGACCCAGGAATACAGATGGACAGAGCAGCGAACATGGCAGAGATCACCAACGAAGGGAACGACAACAGACGCAGGAACAACGTGTAGGAAATCAAAGCAGAGTACGAGACGAACAGAGCGTAGAGAAGCAGCCGGGTGTTCAAAACGTGGCGAACAACCCGGGAACAGAGGAAGGCACGAGGGAACCAGGAGAAGACGCGAGCCAAGTTACCTTAGCAGCTCGAAGCAAGCGCAGGCGCCGTAGGGGACAGCCTACGCCTGGCCACGCTGCATTGCGAGGCGCCGCGACGCAGGAAACGGGCGCAGCGTCAGACGAGGAACAGGTGGAGGCCTTCCTACAGTCTGAACTGGCCAAATTCGATGGGCTGATGGGGGTGTCGCACATTGCGGAGCACACCATCACCATGAGGGATGCGTACCCTATCAAGCAGAGGTACTACCCGAAGAATCCGGCCATGCAGAAGATCATCAACGAGCAAGTTGATGAGCTTCTGCGAGATGGTAGGATTGAGCCGTCCAGAAGCCCATACAGTGCACCAATTGTACTCGTCGGGAAGAAGACTGGAGAGATGCGGATGTGCGTGGATTATCGCCAGCTCAACGCGAAATCCATTCCGGACGCATACCCACTGCCGCGGATCAACCATATCTTGGAGAAGCTCAAGGATGCGAAGTTCATTTCCACATTGGATCTGAAGAGTGGGTATTGGCAGATACCTATGGCCCGGAGCAGCCGAGAGTACACCGCATTCACGGTGCCCGGCCGAGGTCTCTTCCACTGGAAGGTGATGCCGTTTGGGTTGCATTCAGCCCCGGCTACATTTCAGCGGGCATTGGATGGAGTCATCGGACCAGACATGGAGCCACACGCGTGCGCGTACCTCGACGATATCATCGTCGTAGGGCGATCGTTTAAGGAACACTTGGACAACCTTCGAGAGGTGTTCCGGAGACTGCGGAATGCGAACTTGCGCCTGAACAAGGCCAAGTGCAGCTTCTTCCAGAAAAGCATCGTTTACTTGGGGCACCAGGTCAGCGAAGGTGGGATTCACACGGATCCTAACAAGATTGCCGCGATCAAAGAGCTGCAACCGCCCACGACCGTCAAGGAACTGAGGAGATGTCTGGGAATCGCCTCCTGGTACCGACGCTTCGTACCAAATTTCGCCACCTTGGTGCAACCCATGTCAGCACTGCTGAAAAAGGGTTGCCGATGGACGTGGAGCGAGGATCAGCAGCGGGCATTCGAGGCGTTGAAGACGAGCCTCACGGAAGCACCGGTACTGGCCTGCCCGGACTTCAGCGAGCGGTTCACGCTTCAAACGGACGCAAGCGACGTTGGACTTGGCGCGGTACTAACTCAACAGATACAAGGCACCGAACGAGTCATTGCTTACGCGAGTCGACGCCTCTCCGGAGCCGAGAGCCGTTACTCCACCACAGAGAAGGAGTGCTTGGCTATCGTGTGGGCAATTCGGAAGTTGCGGTGTTACCTCGAGGGATATGAGTTCGATGTCATCACGGACCACCTGGCACTCAAGTGGCTGAACAGCATCGAGAATCCCACCGGAAGGATTGCGCGCTGGGCGTTAGAACTTCAGCAGTTCCGCTTTAACGTGCATTACCGTCGGGGGATCAGAACGTGGTGGCGGACGCGTTGTCCAGACGTCCATTAGAAACGCTACAGCAAGCCACGCAGGAGAACTTGCCTTGTCCATGGATCACCCGAATGCTGGATCTTCTGGAGAAGGAGCCCGAGAAATACCCGGAATTCATCAAGGAACATGACCAGCTTTACAGACGAGGAGGATTTCGACCTGACGAGGAGGACTACACGCCGTGGAAACTTTGCGTACCCAAACCATTACGCCAGCGAGTGCTTAGCGAGTGTCACGATCAACCCGCCGCCGGACATCAGGGAGTACGGAAAACCCTGAACCGGGTCCGTCAACGTTACTACTGGCCAGGACTCTTTCGAGACGTAGCCCGATACGTTCAGAAATGCGAGACCTGCCAGAAATTCAAGGTGAGCCAACTGAAACCTCCAGGGCGGATGCACACCCGGCAGGTACAGGCACCTTTCGACGTTCTGTGCGCGGATTTCGTGGGACCACTCCCACGCTCTACCCACGGGAATACCATGCTCTTGGTATTTTTCGACGCGTTCTCGAAGTGGGTGGAACTGGTTCCATTACGGAAGGCAACGGCGATTCACCTGATGCGCTCGTTCCGGGAACGAATTTTGGCCAGGTTCGGCGTGCCCCAAACCTTCGTCTGCGACAATGGGACACAGTTCACGAGCCGGATCTTCGTGAATTTCTGCAAACAACTGGGCATGGACTTACAACACACCGCACCGTAATCATCCGAACGGAATCTAGAACACCGGAGGACAAGGAACGACACCTACAGGAAGTACACAAGACCGTGGCCGAGAATGCGCAGCAAGCGAGTGCGATCCAAGGACGGCACTATAACCTGCGTCGCCGAGAATGGAAGCCAGCCATCGGCGATCTCGTCCTGCTGCGACAACATCACTTGTCGAAAGCAGTCGACGGATTTGCCGCCAAACTCGCACCTCGTTATGACGGTCCTTACAGAGTACTGATGTATACTTCGCCTACAATCTTACGGCTGCAGGAGGTTAAGACGAAACAACGACGCAACGCCGGATTGAACGACCTGAAGGCGTACTTCGAAGGAGAACACACCAGCGAAGGCCAACGACGCCATGGAGACGGAGGAGTGGCTTATAAATGATCTGCTCGCAGCTCAAGGATTTGCGGGCCATTGCCTCGCCGGGGTCGCCGAAGCGCCAAAAGTGGAGGCTTACCCCCCGAAGAATTAGGCCGGTACAGCCCCATCAGCGAGGCGAGCAGCTTCGGCATACCGCCTGCGCCGGCCGTTCGCGAGACAGAGTCGGGTGGGCCGCCCGAGGAGGAAGAACCCTCTACAAGCCGGGCTTGTACAACGGGAGACGGGCCGGTCTTCCCCCCAGCACGGATTTGGCGCATCCTCACACCGCCCCCCCTAAAGGGCATACTCAAAGGGGAGAGTGTCTACGTGAAGGTGCGGGCCGGACCGTTTCCATCATCCTCTGAGGAGGAGTCGGAGGAGGATTCAGTGTGGCCACCCGCGCGTCTCGTTATTGACCACCGGGCGGAGGTCGGAGAGGCCTTATTGTCAATGTTGCGGGCCGAGAGGCTGCCCATTACCGGGCGGAAGCACCCGGAGCAGTGGGTTCTCGCGCCGCGAGAATGGCGAGTGCCCACTTTCGACCACCGTTTGCCTCGCCGGGTGGTAGAGCGAGTGCAACGGCAGCTGGAGCGACACCCCCGCAAGCCAGCATCGCTTTTGGCAGTTGGAGACGGCGTACGCTTCCGGGCACGCATCAACGGTCGGGGAGCGGTGACCGTCATCGAGCGGAGCCAATAGATCGGAACGGCGGAAGCCGCGTAGCATTAGAAAAAAACTGTACTTTTCGTTTTTTTTTACTTTTTTTATTTACCTCAACCCCGGTGAAGTAAGGGGGGGGTGTGACGACGTATAAAACGCGTCACAAAGATTTATCTAGTTTTAAGTTTAAATGGTCAAAATATATTTTAAGTTGATAATACCCCATGGGTTTGCATGTAATGGGTAGCAAGCAGGGGAAAAGGCAAAGACATAGACAAAGCATAGGCGAGACATAGGCAGGGGCATAGGCAAGTGCAAGCCGCGGGGTGCGGAATACAAGCAAAACGCCCGTTGGTCGGCGCCCATGCACACAAGCAACGGCGGTTCGACAAATTTTGCGACGCCTGTGTAACGGCGTCTTGACAAATTTTGCTGTAACGGCGTCTTGACAAATTTCGCGACGCATATGTGTCGGCGCCCGAAAATTCCAGAAGCAGACCGAAGCGAGCAAAAGCAGACGAGCAGAGCGAAGCGAGCAGAGCGAAGCGAGCAGAAGCATGCAGGCAGCACGAAGCCGACGCAGCAGAAACACACGAACAGATCGATGCAGGCGACAAGTCGCGTGCCGATCTAGGCATGCAGGGCGCCAGGCTAGGCAAACGGCAAGTTCGCAAGCAAAGCGACACGAGCCGAAGCATGATCGGCCGAGCATAGGCAGCGACCGCGGGTAGCGACCGCGGGCAGCGCCGCCCAGGCAGCGACCGCGGACAGCGGCGAGCGGCAGCGGACGAAAAGCGTCGAAATCAAGGCTGCAAAATTAGGCCACGTCAGTAGTGCCAGGCGAGCAAAAGAGGCCAGTCGGATCCGCAGATAAAAAAAAAAAAGTGAAACAAAAGTGAAAAGGACCTGAAAGAAAGGCAATAATAAAAAGTGAAAAGGACCTGAAACAAAGGCAATAATAAATAAGAAGCAAGGACGCAACGTAAAGGACCATGGACAAGGACCCTGGTGAAGAAGGAACGGGGTAAGCGGTGCAAAGGAAAAAAAATTAAAAAAAAACGAAGTCAAAAGAAGCAACGTATGGTGCGAAGTAGGTAGGGGCACAGAGAGGCAGGGACAGTTAAGTAAATATTTTGTACAAAAAAAAAAGGAAAAACGGAACTTGTAAATACAAAGAAAAAAAATAAACAATGAATAATGCGTAGACACTTTTCTTTTAAAAACGAAAGCTCGCGGTAAATATTTCGGTCACTTTCCCTTCGTAGATGTGTTTTGCAGGAAAGTCCACGTGTGCGCTCGATTGTGTCTGTGTGCTGTGAGTGATCGCTAGTTGACAAGCAAATACGCGCACCTGTGTTCAGAGACGAGTTGCGGTGTGGTGCAATACACCACCGAGCGATTTGTGAGAGTGCAGGCGGTAGTACCCGTAGTCACGAGCGTTCCCCCCCACGGCCTACAGCCGACCAGGTGCGAAAACGCGGCCAAAAGTGTCATGTACGGCAAAAACACCCTTCTGCGTCGTTCACGAGTGTACGTGGAAGACACGGGCCACGTGAACGCGTGTTCGCTGTGCCCGACATGTCTCAGCTTTTCTGATCTGCCAGTGACCCCTTTCTCTCTCTTTCTAAACGTCTTGGTAGTCCTAGTCATTTATAAATTTTGCTGTAAAGACCCTGGCTAGACTGCGAGTTATACCCTAGCCCGAGAACACATCTTTACAGATGGCGCCCGAGCAGGGACTACTAAGACTAGACATTTAGAAAAGAAATTTTAACATCTTTTAGTGGATTAAAGACCCACAGAGGTAAATTGGCAGGCTATGTTAGACAAGCTCAGAGAACCGCAGAACTAGACAAGGGGTAGAGCATGTTTTAAACAGGGTATCATGGCAAGCATAGGGAACATTGATTTTTTTTTTTCTAAAAAAAAAATAGTTTGTAGGGCAGGCTGTACACGTGCTTTTCTGGAAAAAAAAAAACAGTACAACGAAGCGAGCATAGGCAACGTAGCGAATTTCTAAAATCTGGGGTACAGACGGTACAGGGTTTTAACTACTGCGCACGCGGGCGTTTGCGCCAGCTTTAGCTGTATTTTTTTTTCCTCACTGCTTGACCCTTTTCCCCCTGCGCCGGCGTAACCTGACCGGTGGCACTACCGAGACCAGGTACTATAAGACTCGGTGCCGAATACCGAGGCAGTCAGTTGAGTGCGGACACTCAAACGAGTAACAGCGATCGTGAACTAAAGAATCCTTAAAAGAAAGTTAAAAGGATTCCTTCATTTTTTTGAATAAAATTTTAAAACGTCTCAAGCAACGCGCTAGTGCAACATAAATTTAAAAAAAAAAAAAAAAAAATATAAAAATAAAATAAAATGGGAACACAGTGGATCGCCTTCCGTCGCAAGAGTGAGCTCCAGGCAATCCTAAAGGAACTAGGATTGGACACCAGCGGTACAGTGGAGGAGATGCGCAGTCGCCTGGTGGCAGTCGTAAACCAGGGCGACTTGTCGAAGGAGCAGCTGCAGCGTATGCTAGAGCTAGAAGCTAGCCTAGGCACCGCGCCCACCCCTGATGTCAAGGAGGTTCGATCCCGTGGCCCGTCACCAGTGCCCAAGGACCCGAACACAGAGGACGTGTCCCCGATGCCCGGAGCGGATACGCGCCGCGCTGCAAACACAGCGGCCGTAACCACGTTGCCCGTTCCCAACTTCGCGGCAAGAGCCCCGGCCACGAGCGGTATGGCTGGAGCCGGCTACAGGAGGATGGAGCCATACGAACTGGCAGACCGTGTGCACCGCTGGGGCGTGTCGTTTAGTGGGGCGGCGGCGGATCCGTGGCGCTTCATTGAGCATCTGGAGGAGAAGGCTGAAATGTACCAAATCAACGTACAACAGCTGCCACAGGCGATCGCGAACACGCTGTCGGGACAGGCCGAGGACTGGTTCCGGGTGAACCGCCTTTACCGAGCCACGTGGGAGGAATTTAAGCAAGAATTCACGGACTTCTTCTTACCCCCGCGTTATTTCCAACGACTGGAGGACGCGATACGTAGTCGCGTACAACGACAAGGCGAGCCGTTCCGCGATTACACCCTGGAGTTACGAACCATGATGCAACGCGCCAGATACACTCGGGAGCAGGAGCTAGAGAGGATCTACGACAACTTGTTGCCCGAATACCAGCTGTTCACACGGCGCCATGAGTTCGAGACTCTGGCCCAGCTGAGCCAGTTGATTACGACCTACGAGACCACCAAGGGATTACAACGGCAGCGAGGACCCAGATATCCAGAGCAACGGAGGTGGTCGTGTCATCGCATTTGTCAATATTGAGGATTTGACGACGGATGCCACGATCGACACCAGAGCTACACGCAGCTTCATAAGTGAGCGTATGGCCACCCGGCTGAGTACGCCCGATAACGAGCGGGCGGCGCTGGTCCGTATCAAGTTGGCTGACGGACCGTCGAGGGAAGTAACACGAGCGCTACGAGTGCGTGTCCAGCTCGGACAGAAGGAGACGATCAAACCGATGCTGGTTCTACCGGTCATCTTGGATGATGTAATCCTCGGCATGGACTTCCTGTGCGGCATCGAGGCAACCCTCGAGTGCGGGCAAGCACGGTTGCGCCTCCAAAGTACACCGGAGGAGACAACCCCGACGGCCGGAACAACTCGCCGGGCAACGGAGGAAGCAGTAGCGCAGGCAAATAGTAAGGCCGCGGTCTTACCACCGGTTTGTCCCACCGCGCGGCGACTGAATCCGTTCCGACGACCCAGGAATACAGATGGACAGAGCAGCGAACATGGCAGAGATCACCAACGAAGGGAACGACAACAGACGCAGGAACAACGTGTAGGAAATCAAAGCAGATTACGAGACGAACAGGGCGTGGAGAAGCAGCCGGGTGTTCAAAACGTGGCGAACAACCCGGGAACAGAGGAAGGCACGAGGAAACCAGGCGAAGACGCGAGCCAGGTTACCTTAGCAGCTCGAAGCAAGCGCAGGCGCCGTAGGGGACAGCCTACGCCTGGCCACGCTGCATTGCGAGGCGCCGCGACGCAGGAAACGGGCGCAGCGTCAGACGAGGAACAGGTGGAGGCCTTCCTACAGTCTGAACTGGCCAAATTCGATGGGCTGATGGGGGTGTCGTACATTGCGGAGCACACCATGAGGGATGCGTACCCTATCAAGCAGAGGTACTACCCGAAGAGTCCGGCCATGCAGAAGATCATCAACGAGCAAGTTGATGAGCTTCTGCGAGATGGTAGGATTGAGCCGTCCAGAAGCCCATACAGTGCACCAATTGTACTCGTCGGGAAGAAGACTGGAGAGATGCGGATGTGCGTGGATTATCGCCAGCTCAACGCGAAATCCATTCCGGACGCATACCCACTGCCGCGGATCAACCATATCTTGGAGAAGCTCAAGGATGCGAAGTTCATTTCCACATTGGATCTGAAGAGTGGGTATTGGCAGATACCTATGGCCCGGAGCAGCCGAGAGTACACCGCATTCACGGTACCCGGCCGAGGTCTCTTCCACTGGAAGGTGATGCCCTTTGGGTTGCATTCAGCCCCGGCCACATTTCAACGCGCGTTGGACGGAGTCATCGGACCAGACATGGAGCCACATGCGTTCGCATACCTCGACGATATCATCGTCATAGGGCGATCGTTTAAGGAACACTTGGACAACCTTCGAGAGGTGTTCCGGAGACTGCGGAATGCGAACTTGCGCCTGAACAAGGCCAAGTGCAGCTTCTTCCAGAAAAGCATCGTTTACTTGGAGCACCAGGTCAGCGAAGGTGGGATTCACACGGATCCTAACAAGATTGCCGCGATCAAAGAACTGCAACCGCCCACGACCGTCAAGGAACTGAGGAGATGTCTGGGAATCGCCTCCTGGTACCGACGCTTCGTGCCAAATTTCGCCACCTTGGTGCAACCCATGTCAGCACTGCTGAAAAAGGGTCGCCGATGGACGTGGAGCGAGGATCAGCAGCGGGCATTCGAGGCGTTGAAGACGAGCCTCACGGAAGCACCGGTACTGGCCTGCTCGGACTTCAGCGAGCGGTTCACGCTTCAAACGGATGCAAGCGACGTTGGACTTGGCGCGGTACTAACTCAACAGATACAAGGCACCGAACGAGTCATTGCTTACGCGAGTCGACGCCTCTCCGGAGCCGAGAGCCGTTACTCCACCACAGAGAAGGAGTGCTTGGCTATCGTGTGGGCAATTCGGAAGTTGCGGTGTTACCTCGAGGGATATGAGTTCGATGTCATCACGGACCACCTGGCACTCAAGTGGCTGAACAGCATCGAGAATCCCACCGGAAGGATTGCGCGCTGGGCGTTACAACTTCAGCAGTTCCGCTTTAACGTGCATTACCGTCGGGGGGATCAGAACGTGGTGGCGGACGCGTTGTCCAGACGTCCATTAGAAACGCTACAGCAAGCCACGCAGGAGAACTTGCCTTGTCCATGGATCACCCGAATGCTGGATCTTCTGGAGAAGGAGCCCGAGAAATACCCGGAATTCATCAAGGAACATGACCAGCTTTACAGACGAGGAGGATTTCGACCTGACGAGGAGGACTACACGCCGTGGAAACTTTGCGTACCCAAACCATTACGCCAGCGAGTGCTTAGCGACTGTCACGATCAACCCGCCGCCGGACATCAGGGAGTACGGAAAACCCTGAACCGGGTCCGTCAACGTTACTACTGGCCAGGACTCTTTCGAGACGTAGCCCGATACGTTCAGAAATGCGAGACTTGCCAGAAATTCAAGGTGAGCCAACTGAAACCTCCAGGGCGGATGCACACCCGGCAAGTACAGGCACCTTTCGACGTTCTGTGCGCGGATTTCGTGGGACCACTCCCACGCTCTACCCACGGGAATACCATGCTCTTGGTATTTTTCGACGCATTCTCGAAGTGGGTGGAACTGGTTCCATTACGGAAGGCAACGGAGATTCACCTGATGCGCTCGTTCCGGGAACGAATTTTGGCCAGGTTCGGCGTGCCCCAAACCTTCGTCTGCGACAATGGGACACAGTTCACGAGCCGGATCTTCGTGAATTTCTGCAAACAACTGGGCATGGACTTGCAACACACCGCACCGTACACACCACAGCAAAATCCTACCGAGAGGGCGAACCGCACCATTAAAACCATGGTGGCGCAATATTTAGGCGAGGAACAGAGGACGTGGGACGAGCACCTGCCCGAAATTAGCCTGGCGATAAATACCAGTGCCTCGGACACCACTGGATTTAGTCCGGCGTATTTAGTGCAGGGCCGCGAACCTCGTTTGCCTGGAGCACTTTACGAGGAAGTGACTCCAATCATCCGAACGGAATCTAGAACACCGGAGGACAAGGAACGACACCTACAGGAAGTACACAGGACCGCGGCCGAGAATGCGCAGCAAGCGAGTGCGATCCAAGGACGGCACTATAACCTGCGTCGCCGAGAATGGAAGCCAGCCATCGGCGATCTCGTCCTGCTGCGACAACATCACTTGTCGAAAGCAGTCGACGGATTTGCCGCCAAACTCGCACCTCGCTATGACGGTCCTTACAGAGTACTGATGTATACTTCGCCTACAATCTTACGGCTGCAGGAGGTTAAGACGAAACAACGACGCAACGCCGGATTGAACGACCTGAAGGCGTACTTCGAAGGAGAACACACCAGCGAAGGCCAACGACGCCATGGAGACGGAGGAGTGGCTTATAAATGATCTGCTCGCAGCTCAAGGATTTGCGGGCCATTGCCTCGCCGGGGTCGCCGAAGCGCCAAAAGTGGAGGCTTACCCCGAAGAATTAGGCCGGTACAGCCCCATCAGCGAGGCGAGCAGCTTCGGCATACCGCCTGCGCCGGCCGTTCGCGAGACAGAGTCGGGTGGGCCGCCCGAGGAGGAAGAACCCTCTACAAGCCGGGCTTGTACAACGGGAGACGGGCCGGTCTTCCCCCCAGCACGGATTTGGCGCATCCTCACACCGCCCCCCCTAAAGGGCATACTCAAAGGGGAGAGTGTCTACGTGAAGGTGCGGGCCGGACCGTTTCCATCATCCTCTGAGGAGGAGTCGGAGGAGGATTCAGTGTGGCCACCCGCGCGTCTCGTTATTGACCACCGGGCGGAGGTCGGAGAGGCCTTATTGTCAATGTTGCGGGCCGAGAGGCTGCCCATTACCGGGCGGAAGCACCCGGAGCAGTGGGTTCTCGCGCCGCGAGAATGGCGAGTGCCCACTTTCGACCACCGTTTGCCTCGCCGGGTGGTAGAGCGAGTGCAACGGCAGCTGGAGCGACACCCCCGCAAGCCAGCATCGCTTTTGGCAGATGGAGACGGCGTACGCTTCCGGGCACGCATCAACGGTCGGGGAGCGGTGACCGTCATCGAGCGGAGCCAATAGATCGGAACGGCGGAAGCCGCGTAGCATTAGAAAAAAACTGTACTTTTCGTTTTTTTTTACTTTTTTTATTTACCTCAACCCCGGTGAAGTAAGGGGGGGGTGTGACGACGTATAAAACGCGTCACAAAGATTTATCTAGTTTTAAGTTTAAATGGTCAAAATATATTTTAAGTTGATAATACCCCATGGGTTTGCATGTAATGGGTAGCAAGCAGGGGAAAAGGCAAAGACATAGACAAAGCATAGGCGAGACATAGGCAGGGGCATAGGCAAGTGCAAGCCGCGGGGTGCGGAATACAAGCAAAACGCCCGTTGGTCGGCGCCCATGCACACAAGCAACGGCGGTTCGACAAATTTTGCGACGCCTGTGTAACGGCGTCTTGACAAATTTTGCGACGCATATGTGTCGGCGCCCGAAAATTCCAGAAGCAGACCGAAGCGAGCAAAAGCAGACGAGCAGAGCGAAGCGATCAGAAGCATGCAGGCAGCACGAAGCCGACGCAGCAGAAACACACGAACAGATCGATGCAGGCGACAAGTCGCGTGCCGATCTAGGCATGCAGGGCGCCAGGCTAGGCAAACGGCAAGTTCGCAAGCAAAGCGACACGAGCCGAAGCGTGATCGGCCGAGCATAGGCAGCGACCGCGGGTAGCGACCGCGGGCAGCGCCGCCCAGGCAGCGACCGCGGACAGCGGCGAGCGGCAGCGGATGAAAAGCGTCGAAATCAAGGCTGCAAAATTAGGCCACGTCAGTAGTGCCAGGCGAGCAAAAGAGGCCAGTCGGATCCGCAGAAGAAAAAAAAAAGTGAAACAAAAGTGAAAAGGACCTGAAAGAAAGGCAATAATAAAAAGTGAAAAGGACCTGAAACAAAGGCAATAATAAATAAGAAGCAAGGACGCAACGTAAAGGACCATGGACAAGGACCCTGGTGAAGAAGGAACGGGGTAAGCGGTGCAAAGGAAAAAAAATAAAAAAAAACGAAGTCAAAAGAAGCAACGTATGGTGCGAAGTAGGTAGGGGCACAGAGAGGCAGGGACAGTTAAGTAAATATTTTGTACAAAAAAAAAAGAAAAACGGAACTTGTAAATACAAAGAAAAAAATAAACAATGAATAATGCGTAGACACTTTTCTTTTAAAAACGAAAGCTCACGGTAAATATTTCGGTCACTTTCCCTTCGTAGATGTGTTTTGCAGGAAAGTCCACGTGTGCGCTCGATTGTGTCTGTGTGCTGTGAGTGATCGCTAGTTGACAAGCAAATACGCGCACCTGTGTTCAGAGACGAGTTGCGGTGTGGTGCAATACACCACCGAGCGATTTGTGAGAGTGCAGGCGGTAGTACCCGTAGTCACGAACGTTCCCCCCCACGGCCTACAGCCGACCAGGTGCGAAAACGCGGCCAAAAGTGTCAGGTACGGCAAAAACACCCTTCTGCGTCGTTCACGAGTGTACGTGGAAGACACGGGCCAGGTGAACGCGAGAAAAGGGGCGTGTTCGCTGTGCCCGACATGTCTCAGCTTTTCTGATCTGCCAGTGACCCCTTTCTCTCTCTTTCTAAACGTCTTGGTAGTCCTAGTCATTTATAAATTTTGCTGTAAAGACCCTGGCTAGACCGAGAGTTATACCCTAGCCCGAAAAAACATCTTTACAGATACCCGTTCTTTCCCCTGACGATCCCTGGACACCTCTTTCACTCCCTTGGTGGTTCTTTAGGCCACCAGGGATACCATTCTCCCGCGTCTCAGAGTCCCTGCTCGGGCGCATCTGTAAAGTAGTTTTCCTGGCTGAGGCACGCTCGGTCCCGTCCAGGGCCACTTTTACAAATTATTTGTAAAAATTATCGAGACTGTGAGACGGAGAATGATTCCCCTTGTGGAGTGAGAGAGGAGCAGTTCGGTCTCGGCGGGAGGGGAAAGGGAATGCGCGCATGATCCCTCGGTCGTACCGAGTCTGATTGCCGTGTACGCTGTACAAGTACATGGTATATGCGCTCGCCACGCTACTAAGATTGGGGCCGGACTCAAGAGTCTGGCGCGCCGCTGTGCCGCCAGTTCGACATGAGTATGATGTGGTTGAGCCCAACTATCACGCTCTGCCGAACTACTGGCTCAGGGGTAGATACCGTAGTACACATGAGGCACAAATCAATACTCCGCGCCCCGCGCACTCCTCAATCAACATTGTGGCTAGTCTGTAAGACAGGGCCGCCAACATCGCTGACATGTGCCTGTGTCGAAACTTGAGCGCAAGTGTGGCGTGGTTGAGCCCGACTGCCACACTCTCGCCAAACTTTCGACTCAATTGGGGTGTCGGAATACCGATCGGTTCCTCAGGGATACCCTCGCTGGGTCTCACGCCTCTACAGGCACTGCCCTCGACGCCAACCAACGACTAGTTTCGTTCATTTTTCTTTTCTTTATTTCGTTATAAATAGTCTCACAATAGCTTACACTAGAGCCCTGCCTAGCACCGTAGCCGTTTTACTAAGATCTACACTAAACGCGGCGTTGCAGCCCTGATTTCACTAGCCGAAAGGGAAACTAAACGTCGCTCACCAGAAGTTTGTCCCGCTGGGGTCGTCGTTGTCGCTGCTGTTGTTGTTGTTGTTGCCGTGGAGCTGCCGTTGGGGATGCCGCTGTTGTTGTCGCTGCCGTGACGCTGCTCGTGAAGTTTCTGCTGTTGTTGATGCTGGCGTGAAGTCGCTCTTGTCGTTGCCGGGGTTCGCTTGCACTTCTTTGTTTTCACTTTTCGCGGGAGTTTCGTGCACTTGACCCAGTTAGCTCGGGACACAGACTGCCTCCCCTGCGTTCTTTGAGTCGTTGACCCGTCAAGCTTTGGCGCATGCCAATGGCGACACACTTGTCGCCGGCCCCTCTCTCCATTGGATCTTTTCTGTGCGTGTGCGCTCGCTCTGGCCTGCGCTCTCAATGTTGGTATGTGTACGTGCGCTCTCGGCTTGACTCTCTCAATGTTGGTGTGTGTGCGTGCGCTCTCGGCTTGACCCTCTCAATGTGTGCTTGACTCTCACAGTGTTGGTGCGTGTGCGTGCGCTCTCGGCTTGAATCTCTCAATGTGTGCGTGCGCTCTCGGCTTGACTCTTTCAATGTTGGCTTCAGCTGCGGGTGCGCGAGTTAACATGCCCCTCTCTCTCTAAATTAAATAAAAAGTTATTGAAACATAATGACGTCCAAGTGCAAATAAAACAAAAGAAACAAACAAAACCAACTTCAAATTGCTTCACAGGCGACCGTATATGTGTATTACATCAATCTCTGATAAGGCACCGGGATCGCTTGTGCGGGACAATTTACAACAATTATACCAACAAGTTGCTGCGTGTGATGACCGTATAAGTGTACCTCAATCGCTGACAAGGCACCGGGATAATCCATACACCCCAACTCATAAAATGATACCAATTAAAAATAGTAAATTAATAAAAGAAAAATTTGACATATCAAACTGCTGTGTGTGGTGACCGTTTGTGTGTGTCGGAGAGCACTTGGTGTGCGTATTCGGGAGAGTGTTGGTATGCTTTTTGGTTATTTCACCAGAATAGTAATTTCATCACTACGGTAATATTGCATCAGCCCATATTTGCATTGCGAATGGTTGTTGTAGTTCTGAGAACAACCGTTTTGCCGCGGCGATAGACTGGCGTTGCTGTCGCTGACTGTGAGTTGTTATGCACAAAAAAAATACATGGTAAAGAGCTAGAACAGTCGAATATTAGACTTCGTTGTGAGCAGAACTCGCTGCGCAAGAAGTGAATAAGTACATCAGTCGCCGCCAAGGCAGCGGGATCCTCCGCACAGTGGTTTATAAAAATAAATGTGAGTTGTGTGATTAACGACCGAATATGTGTACAACAATCGCTGTTAAGGCACCGGGATCGTTTTCATTTATCAATTTACATGAACGCAAATTTATTTTACAAATAAAACCTGGACAATTATTATTCATAACAATAAAAAATAAAATAATAAATAAAAAATAAAATTTATACACAGTGATACAGTTTCCTTCGGCAAAATCAAGTAAGCATGTATGTGTTTGTGTTGCGCCGCTTGTAAAACCCTTGCGACGTCGGCGCATCACTGTACATTGGCTGCCGCCAAAAGGTGATGTCGCGCCAAAGTGGCGGCGCGATGCTTGACGCCGCGTTCGCTTATACACTGTTGAATTCTGTCGAATTTATTTTTGCACAACACGCACTGCGAGAAAAGAACCACTTCAAAAAAAAAAATAAAAGCAATAAAATTAATTAAATAAATATATTATACTTTTATAAAAAGAACAAGAGCAACAGTCGAGTTGCACACGACAGTAGGATACCCTTGGACGTATGTTGCCATAAAAAGTATTTAATTGTATAATACTAATTGCAAGCTATAAATTAATAATAATACTGGAGTGCGGTGCCACCTTGCTTCAATTTCGATATTTTGCCAATAATTTATCGCCGCAATTCCCTAAAGCGGTGTGAGCAGTAGATATCGGTATTTCTTTATAAATTTTAAATTGGTTAATATCGATAACAAGGTCCAAGGGTATAAAAATAAAAAAATAATAATAATTATCAAACCAATTTTCCATTCAATGGTTATACTTAACTATTAGATAATTAAATTTAAATTATTAAAATATGCCTACATACATATTTACATATATCCTGTCATTTAGATTTCTTAATTTCTAACCTATTCCAAACATTACAAACTCATGCCTGAATACTAACAGATATCCCATTGTGATGGCTATGCAAAACCTCAAAAGTCCTAGCACTAATCTTTTCATTATCTAGTATATTTGAAAACGCCCAATCAATATGTGTATCCATAACTAGCAAGCTATCCCCTAAATCACCTAAACGAGAAAATTGATGAATTATCTCCTCAAATTCTATTTTAAATGTAGACAGAGGAAAATCTGGACTTTTATATAATATAAGAAAACTTATGGCATCAAACCTAAATATGCCGAACTCAAAAACTACTGAGCCAAAAGTTTTTCTGTTGCTAAAGGTATGGGAAACTCTATCTACTAGCTCGTTCTTTACATAAATTATGATGCCTGTTAAAGGCCTAATTGATTCAAGTTGAACCACAATAGTGAACCCAGGTATTTCTACAGTTTCATTGCTTATGGAAGTTTCCACGAAACATAATATTGATGACTGAAGCATCAGCTTGTCCGATCGAATATCTTCAAGATGGGAATTCAAGCTCTGAGTATTATGGAAGAAAATGTTAAGGGCAGAACGGTTAATTAAATAATCGTAATGAGTACACAGTAGTTTTTCAGTCCGCAATTTCTTCAATTGGGCTTTCACTTTATCATTATTTTGGGGAGACTTAGGAGGAACAAAATTCCCAATAATGAATAATCCTAAAGCAGTAGTTGCTCTACTGCAAGCTACGTATAATGCAGCACGCTGGATTCTGGAATTAGCATGGACTACCACTTTGCCATACGTAGCTCCCTGACTCTTATGAATTGTGATGCCTTCAGCAGGCACAATTGGAAACTGCCTACGGTCAATGTTAATTTGTGCGTTATTTGAATATTGAAAACTGCGAACAATTTTCTGAATAGGAGTCCATGAAGGATCTGTACGATGTGTACACTTCGAACGCGCAGATTCTCTTACAGTTTCCTCTGTAAATTTCATCCATAAAATGTTGGGAGTGTTGGATGTATTGAAATCTATTTGCATCAACACACCTGATGCCCCGTTTACTAATCCATCCCCTGTGTCTACATTGACCGTCATCATGTACTTGGCAGTATTTTTTAGGAGAAGAGACGTACAGAGTCCCTGTGTAGCGGAAGTTTTAAAACCCTTCACTTCTTCTAATATTCTTTGTTTCCTAGCTGGTTCCAAATGGCCCGCCTTAATAAAATCTTCAGCAGTAGAGAAAAATTGCTCAGTAGCAATTGAGTTAAGTTTCGTTACATTAAATAAATCAACCTCATTATTATTACTAAACAGATGAATTGCATCATCGGGCACTGCCGATGGTTCGCATATTCTAGATTGGAAAAGGACAATATCATCGGCTGTCATACAGCCCGATGCCATATTATTTAAGGCAGAAGCGAAAAGCTGATCGTCACGTTGACGCATTATCTCTGTGAGCTCAAAATACAAAAAAAGGTCCCAGAGATACGTACCAAATATTTCATGGTAAGGGTCAGTGGTATTTGGATCGAAAATCCAACTACCTCCTACGGGCTGTAACTGTCTAAGATCACCGAATACGATGATAGAAACACCACCAAAAGGAGAAGTATTTTTGAAAATTTGCTTCCAACGAGAATCTAAATAAGAAAACATGAGAGAGCTAACCATTGATATTTCATCAATAATAATTAATTTAAGATCGATTAACCTTGAATGAAGGCTATTAACTAAATCATGGCTTAAGGCCCTTAGAGGTGCTGAGCGAGATTGATTAACAGGAAGTGAAAACATGGAATGCAGTGTCGAACCACTAATTCCGAATGCTGCTTTTCCTGTTGGTGCACATAAGAGGATTTTAACAGATGTCGGATCAGCTCCTGGTATACTGTTATACATTACGGATAATGACTGAAAAATTGCTGATATAAGTCGACTCTTTCCGACTCCGGCGCCGCCTCCAACAAATTCATAAAAGACTGTATTGATTTTGGCATTATGCAAAGCATGTGTAAAATATAGCTTCTGCTTTAAATTAAGAGATCTAACTATATTAGCTAAGCTTTCCTGAGAAACTAAGGCTGGAAGCTTGATAAAACGGACATTACTATCTTCATCATTCATATCAATATTTCCATCCACATTTAAAACATTTAGATGTGGATCTATTTCAGGCAATCCTAAAACTGTGAAGCCATCATCTACCACTTCCTGTTCTCCTACTTGATTATTCTCATTTTCTGCTTCCTCTGTTAAGTGGCTCAGAGCATCTTCTAGTTCCCTATCATCTAGTAAATTATATTTTCTGCGATTGTTCTCTACTAACTCCGAATTTTCCCTACAGAACAATTCACAGTCATGTGTGACTAAATCCAAATGCTCATCTCGCCATGGGGCGTAAAGCATTTTTAGCTCTCTGAAATAGTCACTTGTTTCTGTATTGACATTAAATCTCCTATACCTAATTATGCACGCAGTGGTCCTCTTTCTGATGAAGCCACTATTATCGCGAAGAGCGTAAACTATTGATTCAGAAGCCCTAGGCACATCATCGTCAAAGTCATCTGCATTTTCTTGGCGAGCTCCTCGTTCTGATTTGCAGTAGCTATAAAAGCGGATATCTCAGTGCCAAATATAAATTTGTTACCTAAATGTTGTAACTTTTGCTTAATAGTTACATTGTTATTGTCTTTAATCTCATTGATTGCCTCACGCATCAACATTGAGATACCTCTCTGAGACTTGTTAATATAATTAACGACGTAGCTGCAGCAAGCATAGGGGTCTAAAATAAACTGAATATCCATATTTGCTCGCTGCAACAAAAGGAGGTGCTTGTTATAAGCGTTAAGCTTGATTGCTGCAAAAGATCGCTTCAAAAAAACTTGACCCAGTTAGCTCGGGACACAGACTGCCTCCCCTGCGTTCTTTGAGTCGTTGACCCGTCAAGCTTTGGCGCGTGCCAATGGCGACACACTTGTCGCCGGCCCCTCTCTCCATTGGATCTTTTCTGTGCGTGTGCGCTCGCTCTGGCCTGCGCTCTCAATGTTGGTATGTGTACGTGCGCTCTCGGCTTGACTCTCTCAATGTTGGTGTGTGTGCGTGCGCTCTCGGCTTGACTCTTTCAATGTTGGCTTCAGCTGCGGGTGCGCGAGTTAACATGCCCCTCTCTCTCTAAATTAAATAAAAAGTTATTGAAACATAATGACGTCCAAGTGCAAATAAAACAAAAGAAACAAACAAAACCAACTTCAAATTGCTTCACAGGCGACCGTATATGTGTATTACATCAATCTCTGATAAGGCACCAACAAGTTGCTGCGTGTGATGACCGTATAAGTGTACCTCAATCGCTGACAAGGCACCGGGATAATCCATACACCCCAACTCATAAAATGATACCAATTAAAAATAGTAAATTAATAAAAGAAAAATTTGACATATCAAACTGCTGTGTGTGGTGACCGTTTGTGTGTGTCGGAGAGCACTTGGTGTGCGTATTCGGGAGAGTGTTGGTATGCTTTTTGGTTATTTCACCAGAATAGTAATTTCATCACTACGGTAATATTGCATCAGCCCATATTTGCATTGCGAATGGTTGTTGTGGTTCTGAGAACAACCGTTTTGCCGCGGCGATAGACTGGCGTTGCTGTCGCTGACTGTGAGTTGTTATGCACAAAAAAAATACATGGTAAAGAGCTAGAACAGTCGAATATTAGACTTCGTTGTGAGCAGAACTCGCTGCGCAAGAAGTGAATAAGTACATCAGTCGCCGCCAAGGCAGCGGGATCCTCCGCACAGTGGTTTATAAAAATAAATGTGAGTTGTGTGATTAACGACCGAATATGTGTACAACAATCGCTGTTAAGGCACCGGGATCGTTTTCATTTATCAATTTACATGAACGCAAATTTATTTTACAAATAAAACCTGGACAATTATTATTCATAACAATAAAAAAATAAAATAATAAATAAAAAATAAAATTTATACACAGTGATACAGTTTCCTTCGGCAAAATCAAGTAAGCATGTATGTGTTTGTGTTGCGCCGCTTGTAAAACCCTTGCGACGTCGGCGCATCACTGTACATTGGCTGCCGCCAAAAGCTGATGTCGCGCCAAAGTGGCGGCGCGTTCGCTTATACACTGTTGAATTCTGTCGAATTTATTTTTGCACAACACGCACTGCGAGAAAAGAACCACTTCAAAAAAAAAAATAAAAGCAATAAAATTAATTAAAGAAATATATTATACTTTTATAAAAAGAACAAGAGCAACAGTCGAGTTGCACACGACAGTAGGATACCCTTGGACGTATGTTGCCATAAAAAGTATTTAATTGTATAATACTAATTGCAAGCTATAAATTAATAATAATACTGGAGTGCGGTGCCACCTTGCTTCAATTTCGATATTTTGCCAATAATTTATCGCCGCAATTCCCTAAAGCGGTGTGAGCAGTAGATATCGGTATTTCTTTATAAATTTTAAATTGGTTAATATCGATAACAAGGTCCAAGGGTATAAAAATAAAAAAATAATAATAATTATCAAACCAATTTTCCATTCAATGGTTATACTTAACTATTAGATAATTAAATTTAAATTATTAAAATATGCCTACATACATATTTACATATATCCTGTCATTTAGATTTCTTAATTTCTAACCTATTCCAAACATTACAAACTCATGCCTGAATACTAACAGATATCCCATTGTGATGGCTATGCAAAACCTCAAAAGTCCTAGCACTAATCTTTTCATTATCTAGTATATTTGAAAACGCCCAATCAATATGTGTATCCATAACTAGCAAGCTATCCCCTAAATCACCTAAACGAGAAAATTGATGAATTATCTCCTCAAATTCTATTTTAAATGTAGACAGAGGAAAGTCTGGACTTTTATATAATATAAGAAAACTTATGGCATCAAACCTAAATATGCCGAACTCAAAAACTACTGAGCCAAAAGTTTTTCTACTGCTAAAGGTATGGGAAACTCTATCTACTAGCTCGTTCTTTACATAAATTATGATGCCTGTTAAAGGCCTAATTGATTCAAGTTGAACCACAATAGTGAACCCAGGTATTTCTACAGTTTCATTGCTTATGGAAGTTTCCACGAAGCATAATATTGATGACTGAAGCATCAGCTTGTCCGATCGAATACCTTCAAGATGGGAATTCAAGCTCTGGGTATTATGGAAGAAAATGTTAAGGGCAGAACTGTTAATTAAATAATCGTAATGAGTACACAGTAGTTTTTCAGTCCGCTTTATCAGAGAGGGAGACTTAGGAGGAACAAAGTTACCAAAAATGAACAATCCTAAAGCAGTAGTTGCTCTACTGCAAGCTACGTATAATGCAGCACGCTCCATTCTGGAATTAGCATGGACTACCACTTTGCCATACGTACCTGACTCTTATGAATTGTGATGCCTTCAGCAGGCACAATTGGAAACTGCCTACGGTCAATGTTAATTTGTGCGGTATTTGAATATTGAAAACTGCGAACAATTTTCTGAATAGGAGTCCATGAAGGATCTGTACGATGTGTACACTTCGAACGCGCAGATTCTCCTACAGTTTCCTCTGTAAATTTCATCCATAAAATGTTGGGACTGTTGGATGTATTGAAATCTATTTGCATCAACACACCTGATGCCCCGTTTACTAATCCATCCCCTGTGTCTACATTGACCGTCATCATGTACTTGGCAGTATTTTTTAGGAGAAGAGACGTACAGAGTCCCTGTGTAGCGGAAGTTTTAAAACCCTTCACTTCTTCTAATATTCTTTGTTTCCTAGCTGGTTCCAAATGGCCCGCCTTAATAAAATCTTCAGCAGTAGAGAAAAATTGCTCAGTAGCAATTGAATTAAGTTTCGTTACATTAAATAAATCAACCTCATTATTATTACTAAACAGATGAATTGCATCATCGGGCACTGCCGATGGTTCGCATATTCTAGATTGGAAAAGGACAATATCATCGGCTGTCATACAACCCGATGCCATATTATTTAAGGCAGAAGCGAAAAGCTGATCGTCACGTTGACGCATCATCTCTGTGAGCTCAAAATACAAAAAAGGTCCCAGAGATACGTACCAAATTTTGCATGGTAAGGGTCAGTGGTATTTGGATCGAAAATCCAACTACCTCCTACGGGCTGTAACTGTCTAAGATCACCGAATACGATGATAGAAACACCACCAAAAGGAGAAGTATTTTTGAAAATTTGCTTCCAACGAGAATCTAAATAAGAAAACATTAGAGAGCTAACCATTGATATTTCATCAATAATAATTAATTTAAGATTGATTAACCTTGAAAGAAGGGTGTTAACTAAATCATGACTTAACGCCCTTAGAGGTGCTGAGCGAGATTGATTAACAGGAAGTGAAAACATGGTATGCAGTGTCGAACCACTAATTCCGAATGCTGTTTTTCCTGTTGGTGCACATAAGAGGATTTTAACAGATGTCGGATCAGCTCTTGACTGAAAAATTGCTGATATAAGTCGACTCTTTCCGTCTCCGGCACAGCCTCCAACAAATTCATAAAAGACTGTATTGATTTTGGCATTATGCAAAGCATGTCTGAAATATAGCTTCTGCTTTAAATTAAGAGATCTAACTATATTAGCTAAGCTTTCCTGAGAAACTAAGGCTGGAAGCTTAATAAAACGGACATTACTATCTTCATCATTCATATCAATATTTCCACCCACATTTAAAACATTTAGATGTGGATCTATTTCAGGCAATCCTAAAACTGTGAAGCCATCATCTACTACTTCCTGTTCTCCTACTTGATTATTCTCATTTTCTGCTTCCCTCTGTTAAGTGGCTCAGAGCATCTTCTAGTTCCCTATCATCTAGTAAATTATATTTTCTGCGATTGTTCTCTACTAACTCCGAATTTTCCCTACAGAACAATTCACAGTCATGTGTGACTAAATCCAAATGCTCATCTCGCCATGGGGCGTAAAGCATTTTTAGCTCTCTGAAATAGTCACTTGTTTCTGTATTGACATTAAATCTCCTATACCTAATTATGCACGCAGTGGTCCTCTTTCTGATGAAGCCAATATTATCGCGAAGAGCGTAAACTATTGATTCAGAAGCCCTAGGCATCATCGTCAAAGTCATCTGCATTTTCTTGGCGAGCTCCTCGTTCTGATTTGCAGTAGCTATAAAAAGCGGATATCTCAGTGCCAAATATAAATTTGTTACCTAAATGTTGTAACTTTTGCTTAATAGTTACATTGTTATTGTCTTTAATCTCATTGATTGCCTCACGCATCAACATTGAGATACCTCTCTGAGACTTGTTAATATAATTAACGACGTAGCTGCAGCAAGCATAGGGGTCTAAAATAAACTGAATATCCATATTTGCTCGCTGCAACAAAAGGAGGTGCTTGTTATAAGCGTTAAGCTTGATTGCTGCAAAAGATCGCTTCAAAAAAACTTGACCCAGTTAGCTCGGGACACAGACTGCCTCCCCTGCGTTCTTTGAGTCGTTGACCCGTCAAGCTTTGGCGCGTGCCAATGGCGACACACTTGTCGCCGGCCCCTCTCTCCATTGGATCTTTTCTGTGCGTGTGCGCTCGCTCTGGCCTGCGCTCTCAATGTTGGTATGTGTACGTGCGCTCTCGGCTTGACTCTCTCAATGTTGGTGTGTGTGCGTGCGCTCTCGGCTTGACTCTTTCAATGTTGGCTTCAGCTGCGGGTGCGCGAGTTAACATGCCCCTCTCTCTCTAAATTAAATAAAAAGTTATTGAAACATAATGACGTCCAAGTGCAAATAAAACAAAAGAAACAAACAAAACCAACTTCAAATTGCTTCACAGGCGACCGTATATGTGTATTACATCAATCTCTGATAAGGCACCGGGATCGCTTGTGCGGGACAATTTACAACAATTATACCAACAAGTTGCTGCGTGTGATGACCGTATAAGTGTACCTCAATCGCTGACAAGGCACCGGGATAATCCATACACCCCAACTCATAAAATGATACCAATTAAAAATAGTAAATTAATAAAAGAAAAATTTGACATATCAAACTGCTGTGTGTGGTGACCGTTTGTGTGTGTCGGAGAGCACTTGGTGTGCGTATTCGGGAGAGTGTTGGTATGCTTTTTGGTTATTTCACCAGAATAGTAATTTCATCACTACGGTAATATTGCATCAGCCCATATTTGCATTGCGAATGGTTGTTGTAGTTCTGAGAACAACCGTTTTGCCGCGGCGATAGACTGGCGTTGCTGTCGCTGACTGTGAGTTGTTATGCACAAAAAAATACATGGTAAAGAGCTAGAACAGTCGAATATTAGACTTCGTTGTGAGCAGAACTCGCTGCGCAAGAAGTGAATAAGTACATCAGTCGCCGCCAAGGCAGCGGGATCCTCCGCACAGTGGTTTATAAAAATAAATGTGAGTTGTGTGATTAACGACCGAATATGTGTACAACAATCGCTGTTAAGGCACCGGGATCGTTTTCATTTATCAATTTACATGAACGCAAATTTATTTTACAAATAAAACCTGGACAATTATTATTCATAACAATAAAAAAATAAAATAATAAATAAAAAATAAAATTTATACACAGTGATACAGTTTCCTTCGGCAAAATCAAGTAAGCATGTATGTGTTTGTGTTGCGCCGCTTGTAAAACCCTTGCGACGTCGGCGCATCACTGTACATTGGCTGCCGCCAAAAGCTGATGTCGCGCCAAAGTGGCGGCGCGTTCGCTTATACACTGTTGAATTCTGTCGAATTTATTTTTGCACAACACGCACTGCGAGAAAAGAACCACTTCAAAAAAAAAAATAAAAGCAATAAAATTAATTAAAGAAATATATTATACTTTTATAAAAAGAACAAGAGCAACAGTCGAGTTGCACACGACAGTAGGATACCCTTGGACGTATGTTGCCATAAAAAGTATTTAATTGTATAATACTAATTGCAAGCTATAAATTAATAATAATACTGGAGTGCGGTGCCACCTTGCTTCAATTTCGATATTTTGCCAATAATTTATCGCCGCAATTCCCTAAAGCGGTGTGAGCAGTAGATATCGGTATTTCTTTATAAATTTTAAATTGGTTAATATCGATAACAAGGTCCAAGGGTATAAAAATAAAAAAATAATAATAATTATCAAACCAATTTTCCATTCAATGGTTATACTTAACTATTAGATAATTAAATTTAAATTATTAAAATATGCCTACATACATATTTACATATATCCTGTCATTTAGATTTCTTAATTTCTAACCTATTCCAAACATTACAAACTCATGCCTGAATACTAACAGATATCCCATTGTGATGGCTATGCAAAACCTCAAAAGTCCTAGCACTAATCTTTTCATTATCTAGTATATTTGAAAACGCCCAATCAATATGTGTATCCATAACTAGCAAGCTATCCCCTAAATCACCTAAACGAGAAAATTGATGAATTATCTCCTCAAATTCTATTTTAAATGTAGACAGAGGAAAGTCTGGACTTTTATATAATATAAGAAAACTTATGGCATCAAACCTAAATATGCCGAACTCAAAAACTACTGAGCCAAAAGTTTTTCTACTGCTAAAGGTATGGGAAACTCTATCTACTAGCTCGTTCTTTACATAAATTATGATGCCTGTTAAAGGCCTAATTGATTCAAGTTGAACCACAATAGTGAACCCAGGTATTTCTACAGTTTCATTGCTTATGGAAGTTTCCACGAAACATAATATTGATGACTGAAGCATCAGCTTGTCCGATCGAATATCTTCAAGATGGGAATTCAAGCTCTGAGTATTATGGAAGAAAATGTTAAGGGCAGAACTGTTAATTAAATAATCGTAATGAGTACACAGTAGTTTTTCAGTCCGCAATTTCTTCAATTGGGCTTTCACTTTATCATTATTTTGGGGAGACTTAGGAGGAACAAAATTCCCAATAATGAATAATCCTAAAGCAGTAGTTGCTCTACTGCAAGCTACGTATAATGCAGCACGCTGCATTCTGGAATTAGCATGGACTACCACTTTGCCATACGTAGCTCCCTGACTCTTATGAATTGTGATGCCTTCAGCAGGCACAATTGGAAACTGCCTACGGTCAATGTTAATTTGTGCGTTATTTGAATATTGAAAACTGCGAACAATTTTCTGAATAGGAGTCCATGAAGGATCTGTACGATGTGTACACTTCGAACGCGCAGATTCTCCTACAGTTTCCTCTGTAAATTTCATCCATAAAATGTTGGGAGTGTTGGATGTATTGAAATCTATTTGCATCAACACACCTGATGCCCCGTTTACTAATCCATCCCCTGTGTCTACATTGACCGTCATCATGTACTTGGCAGTATTTTTAGGAGAAGAGACGTACAGAGTCCCTGTGTAGCGGAAGTTTTAAAACCCTTCACTTCTTCTAATATTCTTTGTTTCCTAGCTGGTTCCAAATGGCCCGCCTTAATAAAATCTTCAGCAGTAGAGAAAAATTGCTCAGTAGCAATTGAATTAAGTTTCGTTACATTAAATAAATCAACCTCATTATTATTACTAAACAGATGAATTGCATCATCGGGCACTGCCGATGGTTCGCATATTCTAGATTGGAAAAGGACAATATCATCGGCTGTCATACAGCCCGATGCCATATTATTTAAGGCAGAAGCGAAAAGCTGATCGTCACGTTGACGCATTATCTCTGTGAGCTCAAAATACAAAAAAAGGTCCCAGAGATACGTACCAAATATTGCATGGTAAGGGTCAGTGGTATTTGGATCGAAAATCCAACTACCTCCTACGGGCTGTAACTGTCTAAGATCACCGAATACGATGATAGAAACACCACCAAAAGGAGAAGTATTTTTGAAAATTTGCTTCCAACGAGAATCTAAATAAGAAAACATTAGAGAGCTAACCATTGATATTTCATCAATAATAATTAATTTAAGATCGATTAACCTTGAATGAAGGCTATTAACTAAATCATGGCTTAAGGCCCTTAGAGGTGCTGAGCGAGATTGATTAACAGGAAGTGAAAACATGGAATGCAGTGTCGAACCACTAATTCCGAATGCTGCTTTTCCTGTTGGTGCACATAAGAGGATTTTAACAGATGTCGGATCAGCTCCTGGTATACTGTTATACATTACGGATAATGACTGAAAAATTGCTGATATAAGTCGACTCTTTCCGACTCCGGCGCCGCCTCCAACAAATTCATAAAAGACTGTATTGATTTTGGCATTATGCAAAGCATGTGTAAAATATAGCTTCTGCTTTAAATTAAGAGATCTAACTATATTAGCTAAGCTTTCCTGAGAAACTAAGGCTGGAAGCTTGATAAAACGGACATTACTATCTTCATCATTCATATCAATATTTCCATCCACATTTAAAACATTTAGATGTGGATCTATTTCAGGCAATCCTAAAACTGTGAAGCCATCATCTACCACTTCCTGTTCTCCTACTTGATTATTCTCATTTTCTGCTTCCTCTGTTAAGTGGCTCAGAGCATCTTCTAGTTCCCTATCATCTAGTAAATTATATTTTCTGCGATTGTTCTCTACTAACTCCGAATTTTCCCTACAGAACAATTCACAGTCATGTGTGACTAAATCCAAATGCTCATCTCGCCATGGGGCGTAAAGCATTTTTAGCTCTCTGAAATAGTCACTTGTTTCTGTATTGACATTAAATCTCCTATACCTAATTATGCACGCAGTGGTCCTCTTTCTGATGAAGCCAATATTATCGCGAAGAGCGTAAACTATTGATTCAGAAGCCCTAGGCATCATCGTCAAAGTCATCTGCATTTTCTTGGCGAGCTCCTCGTTCTGATTTGCAGTAGCTATAAAAAGCGGATATCTCAGTGCCAAATATAAATTTGTTACCTAAATGTTGTAACTTTTGCTTAATAGTTACATTGTTATTGTCTTTAATCTCATTGATTGCCTCACGCATCAACATTGAGATACCTCTCTGAGACTTGTTAATATAATTAACGACGTAGCTGCAGCAAGCATAGGGGTCTAAAATAAACTGAATATCCATATTTGCTCGCTGCAACAAAAGGAGGTGCTTGTTATAAGCGTTAAGCTTGATTGCTGCAAAAGATCGCTTCAAAAAACTTGACCCAGTTAGCTCGGGACACAGACTGCCTCCCCTGCGTTCTTTGAGTCGTTGACCCGTCAAGCTTTGGCGCGTGCCAATGGCGACACACTTGTCGCCGGCCCCTCTCTCCATTGGATCTTTTCTGTGCGTGTGCGCTCGCTCTGGCCTGCGCTCTCAATGTTGGTATGTGTACGTGCGCTCTCGGCTTGACTCTCTCAATGTTGGTGTGTGTGCGTGCGCTCTCGGCTTGACTCTTTCAATGTTGGCTTCAGCTGCGGGTGCGCGAGTTAACATGCCCCTCTCTCTCTAAATTAAATAAAAAGTTATTGAAACATAATGACGTCCAAGTGCAAATAAAACAAAAGAAACAAACAAAACCAACTTCAAATTGCTTCACAGGCGACCGTATATGTGTATTACATCAATCTCTGATAAGGCACCGGGATCGCTTGTGCGGGACAATTTACAACAATTATACCAACAAGTTGCTGCGTGTGATGACCGTATAAGTGTACCTCAATCGCTGACAAGGCACCGGGATAATCCATACACCCCAACTCATAAAATGATACCAATTAAAAATAGTAAATTAATAAAAGAAAAATTTGACATATCAAACTGCTGTGTGTGGTGACCGTTTGTGTGTGTCGGAGAGCACTTGGTGTGCGTATTCGGGAGAGTGTTGGTATGCTTTTTGGTTATTTCACCAGAATAGTAATTTCATCACTACGGTAATATTGCATCAGCCCATATTTGCATTGCGAATGGTTGTTGTAGTTCTGAGAACAACCGTTTTGCCGCGGCGATAGACTGGCGTTGCTGTCGCTGACTGTGAGTTGTTATGCACAAAAAAAAATACATGGTAAAGAGCTAGAACAGTCGAATATTAGACTTCGTTGTGAGCAGAACTCGCTGCGCAAGAAGTGAATAAGTACATCAGTCGCCGCCAAGGCAGCGGGATCCTCCGCACAGTGGTTTATAAAAATAAATGTGAGTTGTGTGATTAACGACCGAATATGTGTACAACAATCGCTGTTAAGGCACCGGGATCGTTTTCATTTATCAATTTACATGAACGCAAATTTATTTTACAAATAAAACCTGGACAATTATTATTCATAACAATAAAAAAATAAAATAATAAATAAAAAATAAAATTTATACACAGTGATACAGTTTCCTTCGGCAAAATCAAGTAAGCATGTATGTGTTTGTGTTGCGCCGCTTGTAAAACCCTTGCGACGTCGGCGCATCACTGTACATTGGCTGCCGCCAAAAGCTGATGTCGCGCCAAAGTGGCGGCGCGATGCTTGACGCCGCGTTCGCTTATACACTGTTGAATTCTGTCGAATTTATTTTTGCACAACACGCACTGCGAGAAAAGAACCACTTCAAAAAAAAAAATAAAAGCAATAAAATTAATTAAATAAATATATTATACTTTTATAAAAAGAACAAGAGCAACAGTCGAGTTGCACACGACAGTAGGATACCCTTGGACGTATGTTGCCATAAAAAGTATTTAATTGTATAATACTAATTGCAAGCTATAAATTAATAATAATACTGGAGTGCGGTGCCACCTTGCTTCAATTTCGATATTTTGCCAATAATTTATCGCCGCAATTCCCTAAAGCGGTGTGAGCAGTAGATATCGGTATTTCTTTATAAATTTTAAATTGGTTAATATCGATAACAAGGTCCAAGGGTATAAAAATAAAAAAATAATAATAATTATCAAACCAATTTTCCATTCAATGGTTATACTTAACTATTAGATAATTAAATTTAAATTATTAAAATATGCCTACATACATATTTACATATATCCTGTCATTTAGATTTCTTAATTTCTAACCTATTCCAAACATTACAAACTCATGCCTGAATACTAACAGATATCCCATTGTGATGGCTATGCAAAACCTCAAAAGTCCTAGCACTAATCTTTTCATTATCTAGCATATTTGAAAACGCCCAATCAATATGTGTATCCATAACTAGCAAGCTATCCCCTAAATCACCTAAACGAGAAAATTGATGAATTATCTCCTCAAATTCTATTTTAAATGTAGACAGAGGAAAGTCTGGACTTTTATATAATATAAGAAAACTTATGGCATCAAACCTAAATATGCCGAACTCAAAAACTACTGAGCCAAAAGTTTTTCTACTGCTAAAGGTATGGGAAACTCTATCTACTAGCTCGTTCTTTACATAAATTATGATGCCTGTTAAAGGCCAAATTGATTCAAGTTGAACCACAATAGTGAACCCAGGTATTTCTACAGTTTCATTGCTTATGGAAGTTTCCACGAAACATAATATTGATGACTGAAGCATCAGCTTGTCCGATCGAATATCTTCAAGATGGGAATTCAAGCTCTGAGTATTATGGAAGAAAATGTTAAGGGCAGAACTGTTAATTAAATAATCGTAATGAGTACACAGTAGTTTTTCAGTCCGCAATTTCTTCAATTGGGCTTTCACTTTATCATTATTTTGGGGAGACTTAGGAGGAACAAAATTCCCAATAATGAATAATCCTAAAGCAGTAGTTGCTCTACTGCAAGCTACGTATAATGCAGCACGCTGCATTCTGGAATTAGCATGGACTACCACTTTGCCATACGTAGCTCCCTGACTCTTATGAATTGTGATGCCTTCAGCAGGCACAATTGGAAACTGCCTACGGTCAATGTTAATTTGTGCGTTATTTGAATATTGAAAACTGCGAACAATTTTCTGAATAGGAGTCCATGAAGGATCTGTACGATGTGTACACTTCGAACGCGCAGATTCTCCTACAGTTTCCTCTGTAAATTTCATCCATAAAATGTTGGGAGTGTTGGATGTATTGAAATCTATTTGCATCAACACACCTGATGCCCCGTTTACTAATCCATCCCCTGTGTCTACATTGACCGTCATCATGTACTTGGCAGTATTTTTAGGAGAAGAGACGTACAGAGTCCCTGTGTAGCGGAAGTTTTAAAACCCTTCACTTCTTCTAATATTCTTTGTTTCCTAGCTGGTTCCAAATGGCCCGCCTTAATAAAATCTTCAGCAGTAGAGAAAAATTGCTCAGTAGCAATTGAGTTAAGTTTCGTTACATTAAATAAATCAACCTCATTATTATTACTAAACAGATGAATTGCATCATCGGGCACTGCCGATGGTTCGCATATTCTAGATTGGAAAAGGACAATATCATCGGCTGTCATACAGCCCGATGCCATATTATTTAAGGCAGAAGCGAAAAGCTGATCGTCACGTTGACGCATTATCTCTGTGAGCTCAAAAATACAAAAAAAGGTCCCAGAGATACGTACCAAATATTTTATGGTAAGGGTCAGTGGTATTTGGATCGAAAATCCAACTACCTCCTACGGGCTGTAACTGTCTAAGATCACCGAATACGATGATAGAAACACCACCAAAAGGAGAAGTATTTTTGAAAATTTGCTTCCAACGAGAATCTAAATAAGAAAACATTAGAGAGCTAACCATTGATATTTCATCAATAATAATTAATTTAAGATCGATTAACCTTGAATGAAGGCTATTAACTAAATCATGGCTTAAGGCCCTTAGAGGTGCTGAGCGAGATTGATTAACAGGAAGTGAAAACATGGAATGCAGTGTCGAACCACTAATTCCGAATGCTGCTTTTCCTGTTGGTGCACATAAGAGGATTTTAACAGATGTCGGATCAGCTCCTGGTATACTGTTATACATTACGGATAATGACTGAAAAATTGCTGATATAAGTCGACTCTTTCCGACTCCGGCGCCGCCTCCAACAAATTCATAAAAGACTTTATTGACTTTATTGGCATTATGCAAAGCATGTGTAAAATATAGCTTCTGCTTTAAATTAAGAGATCTAACTATATTAGCTAAGCTTTCCTGAGAAACTAAGGCTGGAAGCTTGATATAACGGACATTACTATCTTCATCATTCATATCAATATTTCCATCCACATTTAAAACATTTAGATGTGGATCTATTTCAGGCAATCCTAAAAATGTGAAGCCATCATCTACCACTTCCTGTTCTCCTACTTGATTATTCTCATTTTCTGCTTCCTCTGTTAAGTGGCTCAGAGCATCTTCTAGTTCCCTATCATCTAGTAAATTATATTTTCTGCGATTGTTCTCTACTAACTCCGAATTTTCCCTACAGAACAATTCACAGTCATGTGTGACTAAATCCAAATGCTCATCTCGCCATGGGGCGTAAAGCATTTTTAGCTCTCTGAAATAGTCACTTGTTTCTGTATTGACATTAAATCTCCTATACCTAATTATGCAGTGGTCCTCTTTCTGATGAAGCCACTATTATCGCGAAGAGCGTAAACTATTGATTCAGAAGCCCTAGGCACATCATCGTCAAAGTCATCTGCATTTTCTTGGCGAGCTCCTCGTTCTGATTTGCAGTAGCTATAAAAAGCGGATATCTCAGTGCCAAATATAAATTTGTTACCTAAATGTTGTAACTTTTGCTTAATAGTTACATTGTTATTGTCTTTAATCTCATTGATTGCCTCACGCATCATTGAGATACCTCTCTGAGACTTGTTAATATAATTAACGACGTAGCTGCAGCAAGCATAGGGGTCTAAAATAAACTGAATATCCATATTTGCTCGCTGCAACAAAAGGAGGTGCTTGTTATAAGCGTTAAGCTTGATTGCTGCAAAAGATCGCTTCAAAAAAACTTTTGGTTTCTTTATACTTGATCTTACAGCATTAATGTAGCCCTCATAACTAAGGTTAAGTTGATCGTGGGACAAAAAGTTGTTAAAATCGTTAAAATTTTCTACGCTGCTACGATGCTCGGCCAAATTTGGAGCATTTTCTTCTAAAGGGAGAATAATTTCTGTTTGAGGCATGGGAGGGTATGGGATACCAAATCTACAAATTTGTTTTAACCTAATTTCTCGCCTGCAAGAGTGCCCGTGACTATGGAGTTGATACTCCAAATATGGAGCAACGTCCGGGCAACTAGAATCAGCAGTAATAAACTGATCAATAAAGGACTTCACAGGCATAAATGTGGACTCATTCTTTAGGTCGAGCTTTGGGGCGTCTTTCAGCCAGAACATGCCATGTATATGTGGAGAGCCTCTTTGCTGAAACTCCACTCGCCAATAAAACTTGATGACCTGGTGACAACCAAAGACACCGCCTTCCTTTTTCATCAGTTTTAAAACCTGTCTATATCGAAAATCGAAATATCTGGCACAGGTCACTGGGTCTGCTCTAATGAGACGAGCTTTCTCATTAAACCCCAAATTTAACGCTTCTTCTTCGGATACTTCTAGCTTGTCTACATTTTTACATAGCAAGACTAAAAGCTCCGGCCACCTAGTTTCCGCTGCGGAAAATGTTATAAAAAAAGTTGGAAGCCCTACCTGCCTAATCATAGCCATCACTTTCTTTTTCTCGTCCTCCCAATGAGCAGGAGACGTGCGAATACGTTTTAAAAGCCTATTATTTATTATTTTTATTATAGAAGAGGGAGTCTCCCAGCGGAGAAAGCGCGAGGCACTGCGACCAATATGATCTTTTTTACCCAGAATGCTCTCCCTGTCATGACAAAAGCAGTTCTGCTTCCCTTATGAAGCATAACAGATCTTTCGTCGAGGAACGGACAATCTGCTCTGGAGTTGCGATTTCCACGTGCAGATGTTTCCTCCTTGTCCATACCAAGGCTGGACAGTCACATAGAATGTGTTTAGTAGTTTCAACGTCCTCTTTGCAGAGCCTGCACTCCGCGTCCGAGGACAAACGCATTTTTTTGAGGTGGTAGTTCACCAAGTGGTGGCCACTTAGGTAGCCAACAAGGTCTCTCCTGGAGAGTAGCTTGGTCCTTCGATCAACTTTGGGATTGGTATGCTCTTTAGCCTGCCGCATCCCTGGTTGGAAGAACCAGTAGCGTTCAGTCAATCTTCCAGCCCAGGTTTTCACAAGGGAGGAGATAGTAGACCGGGGCCGAGCAAGGTGGCTGTTGACCCAGCCCTCGCTAGTTCGTCCGCCAGCTCATTGCCCTGGAAGCCAGAGTGCCCAGGTACCCAAATTAGGGTGACTTTATTCCTTATTGACAGCCTCTGCAGACAATTCCAGCAGTCAGCTACCATACGCGAGCCTACTCTTTTTGAGGAGAGGGCTAGTATGGCCGCTTGGCTGTCCGAGAAGATGTATATTTTCGCTCCTCTAGTCCCCTTCTCAAGGATAAGACGGCAGCAGAACTCAATGGCGTGAACCTCTGATTGGAAAACTGTGGGCCAGTTGCCCATAGCAATCGAGGTTCTGGAGTTGGGACCATGTATTCCAGCTCCAACCCCCTGTTCAGTCTTTGACCCGTCGGTGTACCAATGTATACCATTTGGGTCTCTGATGGGGTTGCCAGCATCCCAAACCCTGCGGTCCGGGATGAGGGTTCTAAATTTTGCACCAAAGAAGAGTTCCTTGGTCATAGAATCTGATCTAGTGCAGATCTCTAAGCCAGGAATGTCTTTGAGTAGGCTAGCATGCCCAGATTCGGTAGCTAGAAGCCCAGATTGGAGCTTGATTCTAAGAAGGCTCATAGCAGCAACTTCTTTTATACGGATATGCAGCGGAGTCAGATTCAAAATCGATTCCATTGCTGCAGTGGGACAGGTGCGGAGTGCACCCGTCAAGGAAAGGCAAAGCAGCCTATGCAATTTCGTGCATTTATTGATGGCAGTGACCTGCGTAACCTTGGGCCACCACACAATAGCAGCGTAGGTTACGATCGGTCTTACCATCATCTCAAAAAGCCACCTAATGGTGCAGGATTTGAGACCCCATATTCTACCGAAAAGCCTTCTACATGCCCACATGGCATGAGTGGCCTTTGATAGAGTATTATGCAGGTGGGAGTTCCAGTTTAGTCGCTTATCAATGGTTACCCCTAATTGACCAATGTCAACAAAGTAACGCTTAGTGAAGGGAACAATGATTGCCTTTTGAGGATTGATGCTAAGACCTACATCATCGCACCATCTACTGACCGTGTTCAGAGCTGATTGCATCAGCTCTGTCACGGTGTTGGCATAGTTCCCGTTCACTACGAGAGCCAGGTCGTCGGCATAGCCAATCGCTTCCACGCCCTGTTCTGCGAGTATGATTAGTAGTTCGTCAACTACTAGGGACCAGAGCAAAGGGGATAGAACCCCTCCCTGGGGACACCCTTTTACCGCACTAATATAGGCGGTCGTCGTGTCCAGGGTAGAGGAGATAGTCCGGTGTTTGAGCATGGCGTCAATCCACCGGATTATGGGACGGGCAATGTTCCTGCGCTCAAGCGCAGTGGAGATAGACCCGTAGCCGGTATTATCGAAAGCACCCTCTATATCAAGAAAAGAGCACAGAGCAATGTTCTTTGATACGAAGGCCTTTTCGATCTTACTCACTAATTTGTGGAGAGCGACCTCTGTCGATCTACCGGCTATATACGCGAACTGCGTGGGGTGCAGAGGGTTGTTTTCCTGCAGAGAGCACCGAATGTGCAAGTCTAGGAGCCTTTCCGCAGTCTTAAGCAGAAAGGAGGTAAGGCTGATCGGTCGGTAGGACTTAGGCTGGTCAAGAGGACGATTCCCCTGTTTGGGGATGAATACCATATTGACTCTCCTCCAAGAGTTGGGTATGTGTCCCCACGTGAGACTGGCTCTAAGAAGGCCGACCAGTGGATCAAGGATATGATCCAGACTGTTTTGGAGAAGGGCTGGAAAGATTTGATCACCCCCTGGGGCTTTGAAGGGAGCGAAGGAATCTACAGCCCATTTGACCTTTTCAGGATCGAAGATGGTACCAGATAAACTGGATCCACGTGAGTCAGGTGACCAGGTGGCGTCAACGTGACTGGATAGATCTGGGTTGGCCACGGAACCTGGGAAGTGAACTTGTAGTAAAAGTTCAAGTGCTTCCCTACGATCTTGAGTGAAAGAGCCATCTGCTCTTTTAAGAAGCCCTATACCATTAGACGATCCTTTGGCTAATACCTTGTGGAGCCTCGCTGCCTCTGGCAGAGATTCTATGCTACCACAGTAGCTGCGCCACGTATCGCGTTTGGAGCGTCTAATGTTCTTATTATAGTTTGTGAGAGCGTCCCTATAGACGTCCCAACTTATACGGTTAGATCTGGCCTTGTTGAAGAGGCTTCTAACCTTCCTTCTTTGAGCAGCCAGCTCTTCGTTCCACCAAGGAACTTTACGGTTGACCGTTAGTGTCTTCCGAACTGAGCTGGCTTCGAAGGACGAAATAAGCACATCTTGGAGCAGGTTGGCAGCAAGTTCTATCTCACTGACAGAGTTAGGATTGCTGATCAACATGTCTGCTTTCAAAGCCACAGAGGCTTTGAAGAGTTCCCAATTAGTCTTTTTAGGACAAAAGGAGTTCTGGCGGATCTCGACTTGGCCAGGAAGGTCGAACCTGATGTGCTGATGGTCCGACAAGGTGGCTTCGTCTGTGACCCGCCAGTTTATAAGCGAACTCGCAATTGAGTTGCTTATTAGGGTGAGATCTAATACCTCTTCCCTAATGGAATTAATAAACGTCGGTTTACATCCGACGTTCGCTATGTCAAAATGACAACACATTAGATAATCAAGGAGAGACTCGCCACGTTTGTTGACGTCGCTGCTCCCCCAGATTGTGTGATGGGCGTTGGCATCACAGCCAATCACGAGCGGCTTGTTGTGGAGGCGGCAGAATCCCACAAGCCGCTGAACCTCTGCGGGGGGTACGTCATCCACATCGCCCGGGAAGTAAGCAGAGGCGATCACCACCTCCCGGACGCCATCTGCAGTGGCTACCTCCATAGCCGTTGCCACCAGGTCTCTGTGGATGAAGTTGGTTAAAGGAAAGCGAGGGGCACCTCCCATACGGTCATATAATAACTTACATGATCCGCATGATAGTCCACGGACGAGGCCACCTATTAACCATGGCTCTTGGACGAGAGCCCGTTCAGGGGTTGGGGGCGGAGACCAGAATGGTCGGGGGTTTGGGGATGGGGGCTTTCAGCGCCACTGCGGCCGCAGCACTGGTGGACGCCACTGCTGTCGCATAGGTAGGGGCCACCTTTGACGCTTCCGGAGGGGTGCTGGAAGGGGGGGGAATGGTTGGAGAGGGGGATGGGGGACGGGCCGGGGAGGGAGAGGCTCTGGGGACGGAGTTCTTCAGGAGAAGTTTGACTCGTCCAAAGACGAATTTCACCTTCCCGTTGCACTCCGTCAGAGCCTTATAAGACTCCTCGTCGACCAACATCGCGAGGTGGGTCGTAGTACCGCTGAGGGTATGCTGGACCACACGCCACAGTTTAGTCGAGAACAACTCCTCGTTTTGGATACCAAGGTATCGCAAAATATCGGCGGGTGTGAGTCCAGCACTACTGGGGAAGTATCCTCTAATGAGGTGAGCTTTGGGGAACTCAGACTCCTCCAGTAGTTTAATGTCAAGGGAGCTGATGGACCTGATGCGTCCAACGGCTCCCCTGACCCAGTCGGCAGTGCGGCTATCCTCGCACACCAGGAGCAGCCACTCATTTCGAGGTATGCAACCCTCGAAACCCGGACTGGCACCCGATGTGGGATGAAGCAGCAGAGCCTTGGCAATGCTAGCTTTCACCGTGGCCACTTGCTCCGGTGAAAGCGGGTTTTTTGAGTCAGCCGAAGTGAAGCCCAGTTTCACGCTGCTCGACACCTGGCTGAGAGGTGGCTTTGTGGACTCCACATGAGTCTTTTTGGGCTTCTTTGAAGACCCTTGAGGTTCGAGGACGGTATCGTCAGCGCGCGTCCGTTTGGCCTTGGTTTCCACGGGGGGCGCGGTGGCGATAGCCAGAGCTTCTGCTCTGCTCGAACCCTTTGCGAGTGCGGCTTTGAAAAGCCTCTTCTCACGGGTCTTCATCTTCACAAAGGCGTTCTCAGAGTCCAGTCGCAGCCGCTGTATCTGAGAGCCTGCTTCCGTGAGACCTGACCTCTGCGAGGCCACGGAAGCGTCGTCAACGAGGCTGATCAGGTCAGCGTCAGCTTCAGCGTCAGAGGACATCACCTCGACGAGCTGCTGCCGGCCTGAGCAGCTATTGGACGAGAAGTCAGCACTGGCGAACTCATCGTCCAAGGGAGTTCGTGGCCTGTCCGGGTCCCCTAAAGTACCAGGGCCAAGACCCGTGGTATTGGGGGTGGAAGCCAGCAGCCCACTGGCTGCAGTGCTGTTGTTGGGGTCGGCCGTTAAGGCCTCGCCCTGGGTTGATGCTGTCGAAGTCGCATCGGACTTATCTTTTGTAAAATTTATATCCATACTTTGGACCCACGAGTAGGCGGGAAGGGAAGGTCACCCACGGCATAGCCCGCGTGCCGTGGGAAGTCTAGATGAAACTGGAGGGCGACAGGTATCCAGAGTCCGCATACTAACGACCGGGCTACCCCCGGCCATGCATCCCTTGGCGTATGCTGTTCCGCCTTGGATTGGGGTGATTTATAGAATCACAATCTTCGCCCGACTACAATTAGTCAGCACCCCTAGCAAAGACATGACCGTGCTAGGGGCCTGCTTCCAGCCGCCCTCACGTGGAGAGTATAGCCGCACTTCCGACAGTAGGAGCAAGGACGGCACGTACCCCAGCCAAAGCTGGGGTTACATGTGATTCCCCTTACTGTCTCTGACGGCTGACGGCCAAGCCGTCAAAGCCTATAGCCATCATCATGAAGTATTAACCTATTTAAAGTTTCATCATTACGCACATCAGCAGCCGAAATGCCTTGAGTGGCAGAGTGCTTACGTAAGCAAATTGATGTGCTATTCCTAATGCTAATCATTTCTAACTTTTTGAAGTTATGAAATAATTTATCAGTTCTACAACCTCTTCTATCAAAATTCCTAAGCTCTGATCTAACTATAGTTGTAAAACTTTCCTGACATTTCCTTTTAATGCCTGCAAATATTGTGGGAAAAGCCAGCTCCTCTGAATCACAATCGGTTATCATGTCAAGAGGTCGCTGACCCTCTCCTGGTGCTATAGCAATTCGAGGAATATCTATGTTTTCAACAGGGACATTTTCCATGAAGGTTTCTTGACCTCCTGGATTCAACTCTACCTCTTCTTCTACTACTCTATGCTCATTAGGTTGTGCTGCCTTTTCTAACATTTGACACACAATGTCCCTGTCGTCTGCTGCCGCAACAAATGGTACAGTCTCAGCTGAGTAAGAAGACAACCACTGCTCATTGATAGTAACCTGGTGCTTCTTATAAAGTTCTGTGTTCACTAAATACCGAATTGCATCAACTATCTTTGAGGGCCTTATGGTTTCAGCCATGAAATCATGGTTATACTCCATCCTACGCTTAAGATGAATCTGAACTACTTCGGCTTCATTAAATGCCCTGGGAAGGGAAGTTACAACATTTGCAACTGGAATTGGCACATTGATCACTGCTCCTTTAATGGCACTTTGACGTCCATATCCAAGAGACTTTATGATCATAAAAGGAAGACGGGGAGAAATCAGCCTTTCTTCTAGAGGCGTCAAGCCTTTCAGGCATTCCGGAAGCTCCGGAAAATTTAGGCCATTTTTAATAGAAACCTTTGGTTTTTTCCCTGACTTAATACTGCGGCTGCAGGTTTTGCAAAAGCTAAACCTATTACTATGGGATGGAAACATAGAGGAAAGATACAAAATATCAACACTATCTGCCTCACTACACTTTTCCTCTATGACCTCACGCGAAATTTTGTCCACTTGATGTGGAAACCACAAACCTTTGCAACATATGCAAACCTGATCGGGTCCCTGCTTGACTGTCTTATTAAAATTGGCTATTAGGCAATCTAAACTAGTTTTAACCTGCGATATCCTATCATCTGGAAGGGTATTCGCACGGTCCACTCTATTGCGGGACGCGTTTCTCCTATTCTCTGCTATCCTATTGGTGCAAATACTCCTATATAGACTCACTCTTTGCGACATATTCCTATGGGCTTCAAAGGCCTCACGTTGAGCTCGAATTCGAGCACTGCGGCGTGCACTAGTATTGCGTGCCTGAGACCTTTGACTTCTATCTATTGCCCTTTCTAAAATTCGCGTCTCCTGATTTTGTCGCTGAATCGCCCTTCTAACAGCATCTCTTCCGCTTTCGTTGGACCTGAATTGTGGACATTGCCTGCGCCTCGATCGACGCAAAGTATTGGCAAGTTGTTCGGCATTTCTAGTTGAATAATCAGTTCGTCGAACACGGCGACGAACTGCACCCTGCTCTCTTTCCTGAGATCGAAACTCAGCATCTTGCCTGCGACTCGAACGACGCGAAGTGTTGGCAAGTTGTTCGTCTGTTTTAATTGCAGAATCACTGCGACGTACACGGCGACGAACTGCATCCTGCTCTCTTTCCTGAGATCGAAACTCAGCATCTTGCCTGCGACTCGAACGACGCGAAGTGTTGGCAAGTTGTTCGTCTGTTTTAATTGCAGAATCACTGCGACGTACACGGCGACGAACTGCATCCTGCTCTCTTTCCTGAGATCGAAACTCAGCATCTTGCCTGCGACTCGAACGACGCGAAGTGTTGGCAAGTTGTTCGTCTGTTTTAATTGCAGAATCACTGCGACGTACACGGCGACGAACTGCATCCTGCTCTCTTTCCTGAGATCGAAGGTCAGCATCTCGCATGCGCCTCGAACGACGCGAAGTGCAAGTTGTTCTTGTAATCTGATTGGCGAAGAAGCCCGAAGAGTAGTGTGACGAATTGTGTCCGGTAATTGCTCAACGGCCCTAAATGTTCTATTACTTCTGCGGACTCGATGCTGTTGACTATCTCTAACCCTTTCAGCTTCCCTAAATTCGAAATTTTGCCTACGTTCTCTATGTGCCTCTAGATTATTTACGCGTTCCTGCTCAGAAAAGTCTATATCTGACCTATTCAAACGATTTCTTTTTCGCTGTGTTTGACTCCTATTGCAAGCTGACTTTCTCTTAAGTCTAGGCATCTTCTAATATATAAGTTTTAAAATAATATATAGGTATGTTAAAAATAAAATTCTTATAAATTAATTTAATTTGAATATATATTTAGTAGTATATTTATTTATATATATAAATATATTCATATATTTAAATAGATATATATATATATTATAATTATATTCATATATTTAAATAAATATATGTATATTATTTAAAATAATTATATTATAAATGAAAATAAATATCTAATGAAAGAACAAATAATAATAAAATTTAATAAGGAAAATAAAAATAAACAAAATGTGGAAAAAAGAATAAATATAAATCAAAGAAATAATAAATTAAACCTGCAAGAAATTCCAGCGAAAATTCCAATTTGAATCGCGGAAACGAACCGATACCGGTGTTCACGTACAATCACACACACTTCAGAAGAGTCTACACACATATATGTATGCATGCACAAAAATACGTTACGCTGTGTACCGCACTTTTCTAAAATTACGCGCCACGTTCCGGGCAGGGCGCAATCATTCACACGCATAAAAAATGTTCCGTTAACGCATAACAATCACACAAGGATTTACTTATTATATACTCGACTTATATTAATTTGCATTAAATGTTAAATGTATCACGAACACACGAATTAATTATATATTATTTTATATTTAATATCGAAAATACAAATGATAATCGACAATCGACGACGACACCGAACACGCCAATCGCAAACTACAAATTAACATAACACTGAAGCGCGCTGCCACCTTGCAACAATTTTGATACGTTGCCAATAATTTATCGCCGCAATTAAAAAGTGCGCGAAACCTTAAATTTATAATAATGATCTATAGAATCTAATATACATACAAAATATACATATATTAAAAAAACAAAGTAGAAGAAATGTTAGTACATTTTATTCAAACATAGTTTCAATAGACGTGGGGATATAATATAATTTACACATATTAATATAATTTATATGCAAAACATATGAAATATATATCGATATGTTTAATATATATTAAAAGCTATCGATATGATAGCTCATAATATATCGTGAAATCTAAATTAATATTTATTTAATAAAAAGTCAATATATAAATTATTAAATAATAATAATAATATGTCTATATTAGAAATCTAGTAAATACCTGCATTCATGCATGCCGATCAACCACGCTATTGGTTGTATATAATTTTACATATGTATGTGTGAACACAAATTAAGTATGTATAAGTGTTTGCATTTATGCACATGTATTTTGGGTAATTGACATGTGCATCAAAAAGAAGAGTCGAGAAACAGCTCGCGCTTCGCGCTCGCATCGTTTATCCTTTTCTTTCATGCACAAGTAATTTAGTTCTGACGTCATCGACAACTTCTTTGCTTTCTTCATATTCATATATACGCCACCTATTGGTTGAGTGTTAGCATATATTTATGCACATGTATTTTCGGTAATTGACATGTGCATGGAAAAGAAGAGTCGAGAAACAGCTCGCGCTTCGCACTCGCATCGTTGTCCTTTTCTTTCATGCATAAGGAATTTAGTTCTGACGTCATCGACAAGTTCTTTGCTGGTCGAAGTGTCGAAATGGTTTATCTAATAACTTCAGTGTTTATTGTCTGATCGGATTGCAATTTGGAGGATAAGTTCATATATTATTTATCTATATATATGCTAAAGCAGAACGTTAAGAAATGAGTTCTTCGAATGTAAATAGCAATGTAAACCAAAATTGGCGGTTTGCGGGGGCGGTAGGCGTGTTATTCCAAATGGAAAATAAACTTGATCTGCGTATGGTATACAGGAATCTTCATGCTAAATTTGGTGTCCGTAGCTTTTGTAATAGCTGGGATCGGCGCGTTCATCCAGACAGACAGACAGACGGACAGACAGACGGACATGGCTCAATCGACTCGGCTATTGATCCTGAGCAAGAATATATATACTTTATGGGGTCTCCGACGCCTCCTTCTGCCTGTTACATACATTTGCACAAAGTTAGTATACCCTTTTTTGAACATTTTCAATGGTCCAAGGGTATAAAAAGACAAGAAAAATACTTACTTATTTAATTTATGCATTACAGTTAAAGTCGAAAACATAAAAAAAAAAATCTACAAAGGTGGAAGGAAGCACAGCAGCACTACACGAATGACATACAATTAACACTAAACACCGAGAAACAAGGAAAAGAGGAAACTGCTTAACAGACACACACATACAGGTTCTCTTTTATTTTGGAAAGAATACACACATATTATAATACACATTTAAACATAGATACATATACATAGTATCACAAAATATAATACAATATATTACTACATTAATATACAAACGAAAACAATACAAACCAAACAAACACCCAAAATTTTCCCTATACAAAAAAAAAAGTGAACAAAAAACACATACATATTATTAATATACCTATTTACACCTCACATATTATTACTATTTTATATACACATGCACATTATTTGCAAACAAAAATACAATACACGTGAATGTTAAGGAAAAAAGCCAACACCAGTAACACAGTTAGGGGCAGATTAGGGTTAAGGAGCGGATCAAGTCTATCTGAGATAAGGGAACCGACAGGAACAAAAGAGAAAGACCAGTCGGAAAGACCTTAATCTACAACAACTACTAACCCTTGTACATCAACTACCAACCTACGAAGGCACACCTGACAATCTTGATAGATTTATAGACAGAGTAGATCAGCTCCTTTTGTTAGCCTCATCAGTGGACCAAGCAACATGCGGACAGTACTTACTTGGAACTATCCGTGACAAAATTAAAGGCAGGGCAGACGAAGCGCTGAATGTCTGCGATGTACTCCTTAGTTGGGATGACATCAAAGCAAACCTCAAGCGACTATACTCTAGCAAGAAAACAGAAGAAATGCTTGTTAGAGAGCTACACAATTTTCTGGACGGACTCACTATGGGGAAATTGTATTACTCAACCGCAAAAATAAGAAGCGAAATAATGTCACTCGCCAGAGAAGCAGACCCTAGTGGACAGTCTCTCGCGGCCAAACGTGACCAATACGACAGATTCTGCCCAAATACATTCTTAGTTTGATTAAAGGACCCACTTAGGTCAGCCATTAGGTATCAAAGACCAGAGACAATCGAGAAAGCATACGAGTACGGACAGATTGAATTAAACTTCTCTAGAAGCCTGAACAAACACCAAGAAAACCGACGACGCGACAGCCCAACATACAGGAACATTTAAACGCGACCACAGAAAGAAGATTGGCTAAATTAAACAAGGACAGAGAGACACCAATCCAAGTCGAGCATAATGATAAAATATTTAGGAAAGAAAACCGTAGAAACAAGACAGCAACGAGATTTTCACTACACAAAGTAGATAGAGACAAAGGCGTCACTCTCTTAGAGAAGTTAGAAATAACACTTATTCATTATAAAATAGGATAGGCTACAATATAGACACTGTCTGATTATGTAAACAAAGTAGTAGCCATTAGCCAGTAAACTAAACATTATCCCTAAACTGTTATTTCATAAGGAACAAATAATAATATAAGATAGATAATACGAGGGTCGTTTGATAAGTCCGTGACTTTTTGTATTTGCCGCGCACCTGCTCTAAATACAACACTGCTCCTGTCAGCAGTTATCGATTAACAGCTGACTGTAAAATTTTGAGAAAGCTGCGTTTCTTAGTTTGCGTTTTATAGGCATTGAAAGCAGACGATCTCGTGAATTTTAACGAAAATGGAAAAAAGTGAATTTCGTGTGCTAATTAAGCATTATTTTTTGCGTAAAAAATCCATCACCGAAACCAAGGAAAGACTTGATAAATATTATGGGGACTCTGCACCATCAATTTCAATGGTTAAGAAATGGTTTACTGAGTTCCGTTGTGGTCGTACCAGTACAAGTGATGCCGAACGTTCAGGTCGCCCAAAAGAGGTCGTCATGCCAGAAATCGTCGACAAAATCCATGGAATGATATTGGATGATCGGAGAATGAAAGTGCGTGAGGTAGCTGAGGCTGTAGGCATCTCAACTGAACGGGTACATCACATTTTACATGAATATTTGGACATGAAAAAGCTTTCCGCGCGATGGGTGCCGCGATTGCTCACACACGACCATAAGCGCAACCGTGTGACCATTTCAAAGGAGTGTTTGGCGATGTTCAACCGCAATCCAAACGAATTTTTTGCGCCGTTTCGTTACCGTAGACGAAACATGGATCCACCACACCACACCAGAGACCAAAGAACAATCAAGACAGTGGGTTTCTCCGGGTGAACGTGCACCAAAGAAGGCCAAGGTGGGTCTGTCGGCCAACAAGGTCATGGCCACAGTTTTTTGGGATGCACAAGGTATCATTCACATCGATTACCTTGAAAAGGGTAAAACGATCACCGGCGAATATTATTCAGAGCTTTTGGACAGATTCGATATTGATTTGAAGCAGAAACGACCGCATTTGGCGAAAAAAAAGTGCTGTTCCATCAGGACAATGCACGGGTGCACACGTGTGTAGTCAGCATGGCAAAATTTCATAAATTGGGCTACGAACTGCTACCCCATCCAGCATATTCTCCAGATTTAGCCCCCTGTGACTATTTTTTGTTTCCAAACATGAAGAAATGGCTCGGCGGTAAGAGATTCGGGTCAAATGAAGAGGTCATCACAGAAACAAACGACTATTTTGAGGGCCTTGAGAAAACCTATTATTTGGAAGGAATAAAAAAATTGGAAAAACGCTGGACTAAATGTATAACATGCCCCTCTCCACGGCCACAGGGAAACAACGCCGACCCGGCAACAAAAACTCAGAGCCGAGGAGATTCAACGAAGATCGCCAACACGAGCTCGGCCGAAGAGACATTTGCCAAAAACATACAACTTTTGTAATAAAGAGCTCATTCTCGTTTCATACCCCGAACTACTCAGTTGTTTTCTTGAAAGCTTTCCTCCCCCGGCGACAGGATTGTAACTCGCGCACTTCGAATTACACTTATGTGTGTGTGCATTCTTGTGCGCGCGCTCTTGCTGTTGTCCGTGCACTCTTGTTGGCGCTCGATGTGATCGTCTTTGCTGTTGGTGTGTGCGCTCTTGCCTGTGCGTCTGCGCTCTTTATCGTCAGCTTGCGCGTGTGCTCTTTGTCACGCGCTCTTTGTTGTGGGCTGTAGTGTGCTCGCTCTGGTGTTGGTGCGTTGTAGTGTGCTCGCTCTGGTGTTGGTGCGTGCGCTCTTCGTTGTGTCCGCTCTGGCTGGTGCTCTTGGTGTGGTGAGTTTCGGTGGCGTGTGCTCTCTCTCTCTCTATTTGTATGTCTGCCCTGTTGCCAATTGGCTCATGCTTACTTAACTTATCACTAATTACAATTATGAACTAATATACCTTCATGGTAATACTTAGGAACTATGAAATGAGTACCTCCGTGGTAATAATGACTAGCCTAGTACCTCCGTGGCAGTATTTATAACTACTAATAATAATGTTAGAACTAGTACCTCCGTGGTAGTATTTACAACTACTTATAACTATTAATACTAAGGCCTTTTGTGGGACTCGGAATACGAGTCCTCACAATATAATATACATATATTTATTTAAATATATGAATATAATTATATATATAAACAAATATACTAACTATATATTATATATATAACTATATATTAATTTTTGATAAATATATATTCAACATAAATTAATTAATAAGAATTTTAATTTTGACATATATATTATTTTAAAACTTTTATATTATAAGATGCCTAGACTTAAGAGAAAGTCAGATTGCGATAGGAGTCAAACACAGCGAAAAAGAAATCGTTTGATTAGGTCAGATATAGATTTATCTGGCGCAGGCGATGTCCACAATTCAGGTCCAGAGAAACCGGACGAGATGCTGTTAGAAGGGAGATTCAGCGACAAAATCAGGAGACGCGAATTTTAGAAAGGGCAATAGATAGAAGTCAAAGGTCTCAGGTTAGAAACAATCCTACTCGCTTGTTGAGCAGGCACGCAATACTAGTGCACGCCGCAGTGCTCGAATTCGAGCTCAACGTGAGGCCTTTAAAGCCCATAGGAATATGTCGCAAAGAGTGAGTCTATATAGGAGTACTTGCACCAAAAGGATAGCAGAGAATAGGAGAAACGCGTCCCGCAATAGAGTGGAACGTGCGAATACCCTTCCAAATGATAGGATATCGCAGGTTAAAACTAGTTTAGATTTCCTAATAGCCAATTTTAATAAGAAAGTCAAGCAGGGACCCGATCAGGTTTGCATATGTTGCAAAGGTTTGTGGTTTCCACATCAAGTGGACAAAATTTCGTGTGAGGTCATAGACGAAAAGTGTAGTGAGGCAGATAGTGTAGATATTTTGTATCTTTCCTCTGTGTTTCCATCCCATAATAATACGTGTAGGTTTAGCTTTTGCAAAACCTGCAGCAGCAGTATTAAGTCAGGGAAAAAACCAAAGGCTTCTATTACAAATGGCCTAAATTTTCCAGAGCTTCCGGAATGCCTGAAAGGCTTGAAAGGCAGCACAACCTAATGAGCATAGACTTGTAGAAGAAGAGGTAGAGTTGAATCCAGGATGTCAAGAAACCTTCTTAGAAAAACATAGACATTCCTCGAATTGGTATAGCAATAGAAGAGGGTCAGCGACCTCTTGACATAATAACCGATTGTGAGTCAGAGGTGCTGGTTTTTCCCACAATATTTGCAGGCATTAAAAGGAAATGTCAGGAAAGTTTTACAACTATAGTTAGATCAGAGCTTAGGAATTTTGATAGAAGAGGTTGTACAACTGATAAATTATTTCATAACTTAAAAAAGTTAGAAATGATTAGCATTAGGAATAGCACATCAATTTGCTTACGTAAACACTCTGCCACTCAAGGCATTTCGGCTGCCTATGTGCGTAATGATGAAACTTTAAATAGGTTAATACTTCATGATGATGGCTATAGGCTTTTAAAAGGTATTCGCATGTCTCCTGCTCATTGGGAGGACGAGTGGTCGCCGGAGCTTTTAGTCTTGCTATGTAAAAATGTAGACAAGCTAGAAGTATCCAAAGAAGAAGCGTTAAATTTGGGGTTTAATGAGAAAGCTCCTCTCATTAGAGCAGACCCAGTGGCCTGTGCCAGATATTTCGATTTTCGATATAGACAGCTTTTAAAACTCATGAATAAGGAAGGCGGTGTCTTTGGTTGTCACCAGGTCATCAAGTTTTATTGGCGAGTGGAGTTTCAGCAACGAGGCTCTCCACATATACATGGCATGTTCTGGCTGAAAGACGCCCCCAAGCTCGACCTAAAGAATGAGTCCACATTTAAGCCTGTGAATTCCTTTATTGAAGCGATCTTTTTCAGTAATCAAGCTTAACGCTTGTAACAAGCACCTCCTTTTGTTGCAGCGAGCAAATATGGATATTCTGTTTATTTTAGACCCTTATGCTTGCCGCAGCTATGTCGTTAATTATATAAACAAGTCTCAAAGAGGTATCTCAATGTTGATGCGTGAGACAATCAATGAGATTAGAGACAACAACAATGTAACTATTAAGCAAAAGTTACAACATTTAGGTAACAAATTTATATTTGGCACTGAGCTATCCGCTCCGGAAGCCGTCTACTGCTGTTTAGGTATGCATTTGTCCGCCAGCATTAGTGCCTTTGTGTATATTAATACACACATTCCAGAAAAACGGGTCAGAATGCTGAAATCTAGACAGCAACTTTAAAATCTGCCCGAAGACTCTGGGGAAATTTTTTACTTAGGACTTCTAGATCATTATATTCAGCGCCCACACGCTATAGAGAGCTTATGCCTAGCCGACTTTGCATCTTTTTATAGCTACAGCAAATCAGAATGAGGAGCTCGCCAGGAAAATGTAGATGACTTTGACGATGATGTGCCTAAGGCTTCTGAATCAATAGTTTACGCTATTCGCGATAATAGTGGCTTCATCAGAATGAGGCTCACTGCATGCATAATTAAGTATAGGAAATTTAATGCCAATATAGAAACAAGTGACTATTTCAGAGAGCTAAAAATACTTACGCCGAAAATCAGGAGTTTGTAGAGAACAATCGCAGAAAATATAATTTACTAGTTGATAGGGAACTAGAAGATGCTCTGAGCCACTTAAGAGAGGAAGCAGAAAATGAGAACAATCAAGTAGGAGAACAGGAAGTAGTAGATGATGGCTTCACAGTTTTGGGATTGCCTGAAATAGATCCACATCTAAATGTTTTAAATGTGGATGGAAATATTGATATGAATGATGAAGATAGTAATGTCCGTTTTATTAAGCTTCCAGTCTAGTTTTTCAAGAAAGCTTAGCTAATATAGTTAGATCTCTTAATTTAAAGCAGAAGCTATATTTCACACATGCTTTGCATAATGCCAAAATCAATACAGTCTTTTATGAATTTGTTGGAGCCGGTGATAGAGTCGGAAAGAGTCGACTTATATCAGAAATTTTTCAGTCATTATACTATACAGTTTACCAGTAGCTTATCCGACATCTGTTAAAATCCTCTTATATGCACCAACAGAAAAAGCAGCATTCGGAATTAGTGTGTTTACGTCGAAACGCAGCCGCCAAGAAGTAGGCAACGTTGCGGCGTAAACAATGCGAGAGTCACCAAGGGCTCTCGCGCTCTTTTATCCAGTTTTTTCTTAATGTTAAGTAGTGTAATAATAACATGTAATAACATAAGTTTAGTATTCAATAAAACAGTGAAGTGAACGGATCACGCGCCCCGAATTGTTTCTTTCTTTATTCGAATTGGTTTTTCTCGCGTCGGTTCACAACTCGTCATTCGAATTCTCCTGTTGCCGCCGCTACAAACATTGGTCCTTCGAGCCGGATAATTGTAAAATTACACATAGGACTCACGTCGCTGGATTTTTTCATCCCCTCGCACCGCTCGAACCACTACTCCGGCAACAGCACATCGTCAGGAACCCAGATAAGTACTAAACTTTTACTTATTCTATTCGGCAGAGGGCTGTGTGTAACTCCTCCTCCGAGAAAAAAGAAGAAATTTCTTTTTTTGCCATAACCTCGCAATTTGCGCTACCGGCATCTCTATACGTGCATATATACATACATATGTCGCTGCATTTGTAAGTACATACGTACCTATAGACGACTGCCATATTTGAATGTTGTAAATACATACATACAATTGCACACAGTTTCCTCCACATAAATTATATTAATTAACCTCTGCCATGTATGTACCTTCTCCTACATTTTCTGTCTAAGAAAGGTACATACAGAATTGATTTAAATTGTATGTTAATATATGCAATACATATACATATGCACACTGATATTACATATTTGCACATATTACATACTTACATTGCCCATTAAAATACATTGCCAAGGTCCAAACCTCAACCGGCAATTGTATTTCCAAAAAAAAAAAAAAAATCCAAAAAAGATAACACATAACCTCCTCGTAAATTTCTTTTTATTATCCACTATAAATTTTCATTTACAATATAAATATAGTTATATTATTTACAAATTTATAAATTCTAAAACCTTTGTTTACATTTTTGCCGGACCTTAGTGATCGCAGTCCGTCTTAAAGATCGCAGTTCGATAACAATCGACCGACCACCACTTTTTTCCGTTCAGTCAGTGTTAGCGTTCCAGGGCTGCACTAGCTCAAATATTTTTTTTTTTTTTTTTTTTTTAAAAAAATTAAAATTATAATTTACAACAATAATGGATAAAATAATTAAAAATAACAACCACCCCTTTATCAAAAAAACCCCAACAAAAACCCCCCCCACAACCATTTATTAGGGGTTTTTCCTTTAGTAAAAAAAAATGGTGTGGGGAAATCATCCATTTCGTCGTATCTAAACTATGTATATATTAAAATATTTTTTCGTGGGCAACCGTGACTTTTAAAAGTCACTTACTTTTGAAATATCGTCTCATTGTGCGCTGTGTTGTGATATTACAAAGCGCTGCAACATTGCAAAGGAATTATCGAATATATTTTCCTCCGTCTGAGAAAATTCATCCTAATAATAAATAATTATTTATTTATTTCATACAATATAATTTATTATATCTAAATAAATTATATTGCGTCTTTTCTCAGAGTTTCCCGCTGAGTATAATAATTGTTTCGATAATTATTATTACCATACTCAATAAAATATTTCGATTCTTTTAAATAATATTTATATTATTTTTTTTTTGCAACTGTTTTTCCAAAAAGTGTTGCCTTGTAATTTAGCAACATATTCCTCACTCAATAGACTCGATAAAGTTCCGATCGATTTACCTCATCCTTTCTGTAGTTTATTATTAAAATAATAATAATCAACTTTTCCGTCCAATTTCGTATTTATCTTTCTGGTTTCTTCATCACCATCAATTGCATCTTTCTCGCCTTTCAAAGGTTCGGTTATGCCAATTGATAGCGGTAAAGACACCAAGAAACACCTTATTGTACAAGCGACTCAGCATAGACGTTCAAGTTCTCTTCCAAGTTCCCATCTTGGCAGAACATCCTCTCCCGCCACACAAAGGAAAGTTTCAACTCCGGCCACATCCAAGGCTAGTCAGGTACCAAAAATTTCGGTGCACCCTCCTCCAATCACTCGCTCAGTTGGTCATCAAATTTCCCAGGCAATAAAAATGGCACTACAAGAGTTCATTAACGCTTCAGATAAGCTCACACAATTCGAAGCTAGGATTCAAAATTCTCCTACAGCCTCACTTCACACTCACAGAGTGCGTCTTGAGCAGCTTCGCTCCATATGGAGTCTTGTAGAACTCAAATATGAACTCTGTTCCAACGCATTGTCTCAACCAGAGACAAATGCTGAGGACAAAATCGCCATGCAAGCCCGATATGACCACTGCTATTTAGTTTACGAGGAACTTGCCTCTCAGTTAAATGAGAATATAGAGACCGCAACGGCTCCCTCTCCAGCACCTGCAGTAGCATAAGTAGCCTTCCAGCCACGAAGCTAAAGGTCACCACCCTTCGATGCTGAAGTTTTCAGCGGTGACTATTTAAAATGGCCAACTTTCCGAGATCTCTTCTCAGCGGTCTACATTTCCGATCCCGACTTAAGTCAGATAGAGAAACTTTTCCATCTGAATGCCAAAACAAGTGGCGAAGCGAAGGCAATCGTTTCCAAATCCCCTCTCACGAATGAGGGTTTCTCTTCTGCTTGGAAGAATTTGACGGATAGGTTCGAAAATAAGCGACTGTTAGTAAACAGCCAACTTAAAATCCTCTTCAACCTTCCGTCAGTTCCTCACGAGTCTGGAGCCGCCATCCAAGTACTTCAAAGCACAATACAAAGTTGCTTAACGGCTTTAGACCATTCGAAAATCAGTACAGAGAACTGGGATTGCCTTCTAGTCTTCCTATGCTCGTCTAAACTCCCAAGGCTGACGTTGTCACTTTGGGAACAGTCCGTACAAAATAAGGCTGAAATTCCGTTGTGGAAGGAAATTTCCGATTTCCTTTCAGAGCGCTATCGCACATTAGAAGCGATAGAGGACGTACAACCCACAACAAGCGCACAGACAAGTTCCAAATCTGCTCGAAAAGAGCCTCCTACAAGGAAGGTCAACTCTTTTGAGGCAAAGGTTGTAGGCAAACCACAAACCTGCAAACTTTGCTCAAAGGAGAACCATCCTATACGTCTGTGTCCGCGCATTCTCCAAATGGCTGTTGATGAAAGGTCCAATTTCATCAAACAGCAAAAGTTGTGTCTGAACTGCTTCGCAAGAGGACACGTCCTTAAAGATTGCACAAGTCAACATAACTGTTTTACGTGCAAGGGTCGCCACAATACACTCCTGCATCGTGGCACCCCTCCTACTGCGCCCTCTTCAGCAGATTCTGCAACAGCTCCCCATAATTCGAATATACAGTCCACTCCTTCTACGACTAATATTCAGAATTATTTCACGGCGAACACACAAGGTGTTCTTCTCGGCACTGCTCTTATAAATGTGTGCCATTTGGGCATGACTTATAAAGCACGTGCACTGATCGATCCTGGAGCAGAGGCTACGTTCATTTCCGAACGGATGTTTAACATCATAAAGCCATCCTACCAAGCCGTGCAAGTTAAAGTAGCTGGCTTAAATCAAGCCATCTCAGCCAATCCACAAAAGTTGTGTCATTTCCAGATTGGCTCCCCGATCACTCCCAGGTTACAGCTAGAAACTGCAGCCTTTGTTCTCCCTCAATTGGCAGGTAACCTTCCATCCTACACCATTTCCAAGGACCTTCTGAAGGACCTGCCAAATCTCCAACTAGCTGATCCGCACTTCCACCAGAGCTCTCAGATAGACGTGCTCCTAGGAGCCGATATTCTACCATCTATCATAAAGAGTGGCTCTGTATCCAAAATTTGTGGAACCCTGGTCGGTCAAGAGACCATATTCAGCTGGATCCTCAAGTCAAACCGAATCCCACGACAGTTTCGGCTTGATGATCTTCTCACCAAGTTTTGGGTTGTGGAAGATCTACCAGCAAAGCTGGTAAAAGTTTCTGATTCAGCGTGTGAAAACAACTTTCTTCGCACTACTTCCAGAACAAAAGAGGGCAGATATGTCGTTACGCTTCCTTTCAGAAATCCTGAGATCTTCGAATTAGGACATTCTAGGTCCATCGCACTCGCTCAGTTTCTCAGGAACGAAGGTCGTTTAAAGAGGAACTTTCCTTTAAAAGAGCAGTACGACTCGATTATTCAGGAGTATTTAGATTTAGGCCATATGAGGCCAGTCTCCCCAAGTAACGACTGTAACAATTTTTATCTCCCTCATCATGCTGTGTTCAAACCTGAGAGCACCACGACCAAAGTTCGCGTTGTTTTCAACGCCTCCAGTCCGTCCTCCAATGGGAAGAGCTTGAACGATATCCTATATCCAGGACCCGTTTTGCAATCCGATCTGACCATGCAGATCTTGAAATGGCGTTTTTTCCGTTACGTGTTCAATGCTGACATCACAAAGATGTACCGGCAGATACTCGTCCACACGAGTCACACGCCATTTCAACGAATCCTCTTCAGGAATCCAAATGGTGAAGTATGTGATTATGAACTTAACACAGTCACTTTCGGAGTAAACTGCGCTCCATTCTTGGCCATTCGGGTTCTTCGACAGCTCTCCCAGGATGTTAGCAAACATTTTCCTCTCGCCAGCGACATCATATCCAACTACATGTACGTAGACGATGTCCTTGCTGGCGCGCACTCCATAAAGCGCGCCACAGTGTCCATTGAAGAGTTACGCAAAGCTCTTGAGACAGCTGGTTTTCCTTTAAGAAAGTGGACCTCCAACCACAAAGATGTGTTAGCTAACATCCCCAAGGACCATCTATTGAACGCCGATTTCCTCGAATTTGAGGAAGCGAGCTTAGCAAAGACTCTAGGTATACGCTGGCAAGCGCATACGGATGAGTTCCTCTTTGCCCCCTCCGAAGCCGATTTGAAACAGTCCTACACGAAACGTGAAGTTCTCTCTCACATCGCCAAATTATTCGATCCAGCAGGCTGGCTGGCACCATTTGTGGTCCGTGCCAAAATTTTTATGCAGGAGATATGGCTGCAAAATCTTGGATGGGATGAAACATTGCCAAGCGAACTCCAACAACGCTGGCAGGATTTCCTTTCCATTCTTCTAATGAAAACAGAAAATTAACACTGTCCGCGTTTGCTCTTTATTCGGCACGAAACTCGACATGTTGACTGCACTGAGAGTAAACGATAATGACGCTCGATTTGCGCAAAACTCCAGGTGTACAAGTATGGAATGTCGGTTCAACATATAGATGTCTCGCAAACGTAAATTATTATCGATTGTCATAAAACTTTGACCTTGTGAAGTGTCAACCTTGACTGTCTAACCACCATAGTTTTGCGCAAATCGAGCGTCATTATCGTTTACTCTCAGTGCAGGCAACATGTCGAGTTTCGTGCCGAATAAAGAGCAAACGCAGACAGTGTTAATTTTCTGTTTTCATTTGAAGAAAACAGCTGTGGAATCGCACCGAATGCTTGTTGAAGCCTTTGGCGAACAAGTACCAACCGCGAAAACGCGTGAACGGTGGTTTCAACGCTTCAAAAGTGGTGATTTTGACGTCGACGACGAAGAGCACGGAAAACCACCAAAAAGGTACGAAGACGCCGAACTGCAAACATTATTGGATGAAGACGATGCGAAACGGTGAATACGGCACGCTACCAACAACAATTGATCAATTTGAATCAATTGATCAGAGAAAACGACCGGAATATCAAAAAAGACAACACAAGGTCATTTTTCTCCATGACAACGCTCCATCACATACGGCAAGAGCGGTTCGCGACACGTTGGAAACACTCAATTGGGAAGTGCTTCCGCATGCGGCTTACTCACCATACCTGGCCCCATCCGATTACCACCTATTCGCTTCGATGGGACACGCACTCGCTTGACCAGCGCTTCGATTCTTACGAAAGTGTGAAAAAATGGCTCCATGAATGGTTCGCCGCAAAAGACGATGAGTTCTACTAGCGTGGAATCCACAAATTGCCCGAGAGATGGGAAAAATGTGTAGCTAGCGACGGCAAATACTTTGAATAAATGATTTTTTCTTTTTCCACAAAATTTAAAGTGTTTTTTGATTAAAAAAAACGACATTTCATACTTGTACACCCGTGTTGAAAATCAACACAAGACTTCAAGCCATCTCCTTGTAGCCAAGACCAGAGTAGCTCCTGTGAAGACCATCTCCTTGCCCCGTTTAGAACTTTGCGGTGCATTACTGCAAGCCGAGTTATCAGCAACACTCCTCCCTCAGCTTCCAGTCAATAGCTACGAAGAGTACTATTGGACTGATTCCACAATTGTGTTAGCCTGGCTTAGTAAGCCTCAATGCAAAAGGACGACTTTCGTGGCTAACAGAGTGGCTAAGATAGTGTAATAGAATGGGTTTCGGTTTGATGAATAAGTTTTATTTATTGTTGGGCAGAAATGGTTCTGCCCAATTCAACTCTTTTCAAGTGACTGATTTCACATTCTTAAATATATTTCTTCTAAGCCTAAACCGCGTAGCTGCACTGCTGGATACGCCAGCAGCGGAGCGGCTCTCTCTCTTATGTATATCTTATATATCTATGCTTATCGAGTGAGTGAATTATGCACATATGTATTATGTATTTGGTCGGCGTGGGAATGCTGACCATACACTTATACTTTGTAGCCTTCAAGTGGACGATCATGTTACATCCGCCTTGGGCCTTATTGTTTACATAAACATAGCAACAAAGTGTTGTTATGCTCTTGTATATTTATTGTACTTTATTTATTGTTCTTAATAATACATAGGCGCATACTACATCTCCCTCCTTTTGAAAAATAACGTAACCTAGTGAAGTTATTTTAATTAATGAATGCAAATTATTTATTATATTTTTTTTGTTAAATGTTTAAGAAAAATATTAGTGTAAAATCAATTATGTAAGGAATGCAAATTAAATGTTGAAGAAAAATATTTGTTTATTGTTCAATTATGAATGAAATTTCTTTAATCTATCTTTATGAACTATTTGTTTCTTGTTTTTATTAGTAAGTAACGTAATATTATTATTATCTCCTATGCTTTCTATCTTATAGGGCCCTGTGTATTTAGAGTCTAATTTATGACCTACCTCATTTCTTAATAAAACTTTATCTCCTACTTCCAATTCTATGTTATTCACTTTTAAGTTGTAATTTCCCTTATTTTTCTCTTTATGTGCTTCAAGCAGTTTTCTTGCTCGAGCATATGCTACTTCTAACCTATATTTACTTTCTTTAGCGTAATCATCTATATTATATATTGGTTCTATGCTATGCATTTTATTAAAATGTTTTGGTAAATTACTTGTTCTACCGAAAACTAATTCATATGGACAGTAATTATGTACCATAGATGGGGTCGTGTTAAAGCAGTATACGAAATATTGAAGCCATACGTCCCAATCGGTTTTGTCCGCCGATATATAGGATCGTATATACTCGTTCAGAGTTCTATGACTTCTTTCGACCACTCCAACTGTCTGGTGGTGATGAGCTGTTGATGTTATATTTTTGATTTTCAAATATTTACATAGGTCAGTAATTATTGAATTCTTATACTCTGTTCCCATGTCCGTTATGAACGTCTTCATTGGACCGTACTTTAGAATAAAAGATTCAAATATAGCTTTAGCGACTGTTTTTGCGCTTTTATTCGCTATTGGAATAGCAACTAAGTACTTGGTTAAATCACATATGAGAGTGACTGCGTACTCGTTACCATTTTCTGACTTAGGTAGTGGACCAATTGTGTCCACGACACCTCTATCGAAAGCATGTTCTGGTGTGTCAGTTATAGTCATTGGGGTCTTTGTATGCTTTGTTGTTTTTGCTTTTTGGCATTTTTGACATTTTCTTACGTACTCTTTTATGTATTTACTCATATTTTTCCAGTAATAATACGAGGGTCGTTTGATAAGTCCGTGACTTTTTGAATAAAATATATTTTTTTCGTCAAAGAAGCGTTTTATTTCTCAACATAATCTCCTTTTAGCTCTATACATTTAGTCCAGCGTTTTTCCAATTTTTTTATTCCTTCCAAATAATAGGTTTTCTCAAGGCCCTCAAAATAGTCGTTTGTTTCTGTGATGACCTCTTCATTTGACCCGAATCTCTTACCGCCGAGCCATTTCTTCATGTTTGGAAACAAAAAATAGTCACAGGGGGCTAAATCTGGAGAATATGCTGGATGGGGTAGCAGTTCGTAGCCCAATTTATGAAATTTTGCCATGCTGACTACACACGTGTGCACCCGTGCATTGTCCTGATGGAACAGCACTTTTTTTCGCCAAATGCGGTCGTTTCTGCTTCAAATCAATATCGAATCTGTCCAAAAGCTCTGAATAATATTCGCCGGTGATCGTTTTACCCTTTTCAAGGTAATCGATGTGAATGATACCTTGTGCATCCCAAAAAACTGTGGCCATGACCTTGTTGGCCGACAGACCCACCTTGGCCTTCTTTGGTGCACGTTCACCCGGAGAAACCCACTGTCTTGATTGTTCTTTGGTCTCTGGTGTGGTGTGGTGGATCCATGTTTCGTCTACGGTAACGAAACGGCGCAAAAATTCGTTTGGATTGCGGTTGAACATCGCCAAACACTCCTTTGAAATGGTCACACGGTTGCGCTTATGGTCGTGTGTGAGCAATCGCGGCACCCATCGCGCGGAAAGCTTTTTCATGTCCAAATATTCATGTAAAATGTGATGTACCCGTTCAGTTGAGATGCCTACAGCCTCAGCTACCTCACGCACTTTCATTCTCCGATCATCCAATATCATTCCATGGATTTTGTCGACGATTTCTGGCATGACGACCTCTTTTGGGCGACCTGAACGTTCGGCATCACTTGTACTGGTACGACCACAACGGAACTCAGTAAACCATTTCTTAACCATTGAAATTGATGATGCAGAGTCCCCATAATATTTATCAAGTCTTTCCTTGTTTTCGGTGATGGATTTTTTACGCAAAAAATAATGCTTAATTAGCACACGAAATTCACTTTTTTCCATTTTCGTTAAAATTCACGAGATCGTCTGCTTTCAATGCCTATAAAACGCAAACTAAGAAACGCAGCTTTCTCAAAATTTTACAGTCAGCTGTTAATCGATAACTGCTGACAGGAGCAGTGTTGTATTTAGAGCAGGTGCGCGGCAAATACAAAAAGTCACGGACTTATCAAACGACCCTCGTATCTTTTGACCTTGGCCAAGGTTTTTGTAATGCCTGTATGACCTCCTTGTATAGGATCATCATGTAGTGTAGACAATATAGCTTCTTTTTCTTTTTCATTATTGATTTGGGTCACCGGGATAAGTAGCGCTACTTTTAAATTCTTTAATATTTTATTGCCTATTTTTTTAAATTCATCTATTGAAACGTGTTCAAAGATTTTTTTCCACGGTGCCATTTTGAGTTGTCTGATATCGTATATACCGGCTTGCGATTCAAGCCTTTGGAAAAATTGATCTAGATCAAGAACTCCATTAGTATAAAGATCACCAACATCATATCTTGCAATGATTTTCTTTCCATGTTTAAATAAACATATCGTATCATTCAATTGCAAGGTCACTACTTTTCGTACTTCGTCATTTGTTATGACTACGTATACGTTGGGCTCTGAAGCTTTTTCTTTGGTTTGCTCATGCAAATCCAATTGTTCTTTTCCTGCGCAGGATTCTTGTCTACTTTGAAATCTTGTAGTGACTTTTAATATATTTCCAGTAATTTCGCTTAAATCTTTGATGGTTATTCTTGATAACGCATCAGCTATATGATTATCTTTGCCTTTTAGATACTCTACTCTAAAATTATATTCCTCTAATTCAAGCCTTATTCTTGTTAATTTAGAACTGGGGTTGACCATTGAGAATAAATATGTCAATGGTCTAGATCTGTTTTCACAGTGAAGTGTTTTCCGTAAATGTACGGTCTAAAATGTACTATTGCCCAATGAATTGCTGCTAACTCTTGTTCTGTTGTACTTTTATTGCTTTCACCTTTCGTAAAAGCTCTTCATGCATAAGCAACTGGGAGTTGGTGGCCATTGTGCGCCACACGCTTGCTTGCTTGCATCAGTTATTATTCAAAATTCTTTGCTGAAGTCTGGGTACTGCAAGAGTGTTGGGTTTATTAGCTGCGATTTTAGATGTTCGAATGCATTTTGGCATTCATCTGTCCACTCGAATGGAACATTCTTTTTACATAATCTCGTTATGTGCCGCGAATAGTCGGCGAAATTTTTGATAAAACGTCTGTAGTAATTGCAAAATGCTACAAAACGTCTAGCGCTGTCCGCATCATGTGGAACTGGGTAGTTCTGAATGACATCATATTTTTTGTCATCCGGCAAAATTCCTTTGTCTGTGCATTTATGTCCCAAAAATGTGACTTCATGCATGAAAAATGAACATTTTTCAGGATGTAACTTTAGGTTGTATTCCCTGCATTTATCAAAAACTTCAGTGAGGTTTTTAAGCATATGCTTTTCGGAACAACCGATGACTATTAAGTCATCCATATAAAGGAATGCCTGAGACGGTTCTATTCCGGAGAATGCTATAGTCATCATTCTTTGGAATGAATTAGGCGCTATTTTTAAACCAAATGGCAATCGCGTGAAACGATATGAGCCATTGTTGGTTGAGAAATATGTTATATTTCTTGAGCCTTCATCCAGCTAGATTTGATGAAAACCTGACATTAGGTCAAGGCAAGAAAAATATTTTGCTCGACCAAGTTGGTCCAAAATATCATCTATTCTCGGTAGTGGGAATTTGTCAGGTAAAAGTTTCTTATTAATTTGGCGATAGTCTATTACTAATCTCCATTTCTTTTTATTTGAATCTGGGCTTGACTTTTTAGGTACTAATAGCAAAGGGCTATTGTACTCTGAAATTGATGGTTCGACTATTTTATCTTTTATTAATTTCTGTACCTGGGTTTGTATTTCTTCTACTTGACTATGAGGACTTCTATAATTTTTTGTGTATACGGGCTCATCATCTTTTAATCTCAACTTTTGTTTATAAAAATTATTAACCGTTATTGGTTCTGATTCTAATGCAAATATGTCTGTATATTTGCTGCATAAAGTTTCTAATTGTAATTTAAACAATTTTGGGAAATTTTTCTTCAATTGAGATAATACAGTTTTATTTCTGTTTTCGCTATTTGCCTGAACTACATTGTAGTTTGAAAGTGGCTCATATTTTAAATTGTCTATATTGACCAATTGGTCAGAATCTGTTGTGTTCAAAATTCGGACAAATGTATTATTAGATGTTGCAATTGTATTTGCAACATAAATACCAGTTTGAATTTCCAGGTTTGGGATTAAAATGTTATCATATTTTAATGATACTATTAATCTTCGGACAACTTGGGATCTTGCTGGTAATAGAGTTGTGTTATTACCAGAGCTGTATGTTATTGGAACATAAATTGGGAATTTCAAATTGTTGGGTCTAATTATAAACCAATCTTCTGCTGGTTTGAAATCAATTTGGCAATTATATTTGTTAATGAAATCTATTCCTATTATTCCATCACACGGTATGGGAAAATTTTTATCTACTAAATGAAAGTCGTGTGGGATAATGTATTTACCTGTCTGTATCTCAATAAAAGTCTGTCCTTGAGACTGAATTATCTGTTGGCTTATGCCTTGAATATTTATTTTGTTAGTTATTTGAATATTAGAAAATTATTTCCGTTATTGTAATTCTGGTTGTTGTTACGGCCTCTGTTTCCATTATTTCGGCCCCTATTGTTGCCATTAGAGCGGTTATTATTTCCATTATTGCGGTTTTGATAACCGTTATTCTGGTAACCGTTATTCTGGTAACCGTTATTTTGGTAACCGTTATTATAGTTGCCTCTATAACCATTGTTATTGAAGCCTCTACCTCGGTTTCCACCTCTATTGGCATTGCCGTATCCTCTGTTAGATCTGTTACCTCTAAAGTACATCACTTTATTGATGTCACCGGTAACTCTTGCACTCGTTCTTATGTATGCGCTTATTGCTGCATCCATAGTGGTGCAAGTCCCTGCTTCCAGTACTGTCTTGATACTTTCGTGCTCAGCACGATTTATCATGGTGTCAATTGCCTCTTTAGTACTTAGACTAGTGGCATGTTCTAGAGGTATACCCTCGTCAATAAAGGAAGCTTCTAATAGCTTTCTCAGTCTATCAACTTCAGTGGTAAATTGCGTTGCAGTTTTACCTCTTTGCTGAACTGTTGATAGCTTTGCTTTGACATTACCGGATGTCTCACCGACAACTACTTTCTGCAATTTGTTTATAATTGCTGGAATTGTCGTTTCATTGTCAACTGAGTTCAAAATTGTGCCAACTATTTTTGACCTAATGACCTCAACTGCAACGTTTTCAAATGGTCCCTTAGCTAAATCTACCAATTTGATTGCCTTAATGAATCGTTGTAAATGGATCTTTTGTCCATCAAATTCTGGCACTGCGCAAACGACTTCCTTAATGTAAGACCAAATGGCTGCTGCTTGTTCTGCCATGGTTAAGGTATTTTCTGAGTCAGCTGCGTTATTTGTAGTATTTTCTTCCTTCAGCACTAATGTTGCTGGTATAGTTAGATAGTGAAGATCTTCCTCTTTAATGTCTTCCCCGCCTACAGTCGTATTTTCTTCGTCTGAGTCAGTGCTTTCTTCATTAAGATGTATTGTTAATGGAGTGTTTAATATAGTCGGAATTTCTATCTGGAGGCTGAATTTATTTTTTATTAATATTAATTTTTCCCTTAATGCTACCAGTAGTTCCGAAACTTTAGCACACTGTTTACTGTCTAAATTCTTTCTATTCTGTTGTATTAGCTCCCTGACTTTATTGTAACTAGTTACCAATGTTTGGGCATTTTTATTTATCGTTACAGCTTGTATTAATCTATTTTGCGTTAAGCATTTATAAGATTTATTGAAATTTTCTTTTGATTCTTTTATCTGATCAATAAGCTTTTCCCAGTCCATGCTGTGGTACTAGTTAGTTGCATACAAAGAAAGCGACATTTTTACCTAGTATGCCAAAATCTAATAATTCTGATTTGACTTTTACACCTAGCAGTGTCGTAAGTACAATTTCCTATTCTGTGTAACTATAATAATGGTATAACGGGGGGTGTATTCCAATTCGTATTTCTGGGTTTTTATTAATATTACTTTCATATTTTAAAAAAAAAAATTTTTCAACTTTTTTATATTTTACAATATTTACTTTTTTCATTCATAATTGAGTTCATTCATTCATAATTCATAATTGATGTATGAGGGAAATACATTCCTTAAATGTTATCTAAACCGTTAGCAGCACTACGGTATTGTTTTCTGAGACACTTATTATGGACTTTGTATATTTTTATTAATGCATTGGATACCATAATTAAAGCTATTACAATTAGTATTATGGTTATCCAGAACAAGTCTGCATTTTGGACTTCCACTTTATTTATAACATTTGCCGTGGAGTCGACAGTTTTAGTGTCTATCAAACCCATTTTGGGTATACTAATTTTATAGTTTTGTAAAGAATGAATGTTTTCAATTTTGCATATTTTATTTGTCTCTATGGACATTTATATTAGGTATTTCTTCCTTCCTTAATTTTAAATTTCCAATAATTTTGAGTGTTAGTTAGAGAGAAAAAAAAAAAAAATTGTTTTACAATATTGCCTGCCTGATTCTAGCTATGGCTTCACGGGCCATATTGTGTTAACAGGGCATAGTATTAGTATATGCTCCGTTTTACAATTTGTCTTACAATTTTTTGAATATTTATATTTATAGTTAATTTGTTACTAATAGTTAGTTGCTGCCGATGTTCATCTGCTGGTGTCAGCTGGGCGTCGCCGGGGGTGGCACGCTGACACTCCCTCGCTGCTGTCTATTTCTGTGGTGTCAGCTGGGCGTCGCCGGGGGTGGCACGCTGACACTCCCTCGCTGCTGTCTACTTCTGTGTTGCTGATGATGTCGATGGCTGCTCACAAGTCCCCAGGCAGTGAGGACTCCAGATTCCTTCGCAGTCCGGTGGGCAGGTCTTCTTGGGCTTCGTTAGTGCCGGTGCTGGTGCTGGATAGGCTATTGGTTTTGAGACTTCATTAATAATTGTTCTATTTTTATTATTTTCTGAGTGAGTTTTCTCGAGTTTTTGGGTTTTTAGCTCTTGCTGATATTGCAGCAAGTGGTCTAGCTCTGCATGTAGCTTTAGAGCTTTCGACCAGACCGGTGGCGTTTGCTGACCGTATATTAGCCACCTTACGTGGGCGATACGTTTGTTCAGCTTTGTCTTTAGACCGCCACGGTGCTTTCCCATATCTCAATATAACTCTACTCACTCAGATTTTTCTCAGTTTGGCACTCCAGTTTTTCCTCCAATTTTTTTTTGTGTTGTGGTTCCTTTAGCTTTTTAGTCAGTCCAGTTTAGCCTTCCAGTCCAGTTTTCCTCTAATATTTCTTAGGGTTGTGGTTCTTTTTAGATTGTCCAACGTTGGACGACTGTCACGGTCGCCATGTAATAGAATGGGTTTCGGTTTGATGAATAAGTTTTATTTATTGTTGGGCAGAAATGGTTCTGCCCAATTCAACTCTTTTCAAGTGACTGATTTCACATTCTTAAATATATTTCTTCTAAGCCTAAACCGCGTAGCTGCACTGCTGGATACGCCAGCAGCGGAGCGGCTCTCTCTCTTATGTATATCTTATATATCTATGCTTATCGAGTGAGTGAATTATGCACATATGTATTATGTACTTGGTCGGCGTGGGAATGCTGACCATAAACTTATACTTTGCAGCCTTCAAGTGGATGATCATGTTACATCCGCCTTGGGCCTTATTGTTTACATAAACATAGCAACAAAGTGTTGTTATGCTCTTGTATATTTATTGTACTTTATTTATTGTTCTTAATAATACATATTGGCTGATCCTTCCAGCAGAGCAGTGGCCTGTTGCGATCGAAATCGCTCACGAGACAGACGAAGAGCTTCGTCCTGTCAAATGCAACTTAACAAAGTTGCCTCCTTCATCCATTTGTATATTGGAGAGATTTTCCGAGCTCGACAGAGCACTGCGAGTGATGGCTTATGTATATCGCTTCATTCAGAGGTGTCGCAAGCCTGATCTTACACTCTCTCCAGATATCAGCAGCTCTGAACTCTCCAACGTTCAAGATTTACTCATCCGGAGCACCCAACGTACTCAGTTCCATAAAGAGTACAACTGTTTGTTGAACAAGGAACAGATTGCAAGGAGTAGCGACATCGCTAATTTGAATCCGTTCATCGACGCCAGCGGGGTCATGAGATCATGCGGTCGTGTGAGAACATCCGCTTCTTTAAGCTATGATGAGAGGCACCCGCTAATCCTTCCGTACTCATGTACTTTCTCACACCTCCTCGTCCGTTTTACGCATCGTATCTCCCTCCATGGTGGGAATCAATTAGTGATGGGTCTCATTCGATCACGCTACTGGATTCCAAAGCTCCGTACTTTAGTGAAAGCCACCATTAATTCCTGTCGAGTTTGCATCCTCCATCGAAAGAAGTTGCAAACTCAACTCATTGGTACTCTGTCCTCTGCGAGAGTTTCCTTCTCTCGACCTTTCACCCACACGGGACTCGATTTCGCTGGTCCTTTCGAAATCAAGAATTTCACTGGTCGAGCCTGCCTCATAACCAAGGGCTATGTATGTGTGTTTGTGTGTTTCAGCACAAAGGCCATACATTTAGAAGCAACCTCGGACCTAACAACCGAGAAGTTTCTTGCCGTCTTCGCACGTTTCATCGCGAGACGCGGCTGCCCCCACCACGTTTACTCTGACAACGGAAAGACATTCGTTGGAGCCTCCAAGGTCCTTACTTCAGAGTTTATGAAGGCAGTGAAGGCTGATGTATCCAGAAAACACAGCCATCAAAATCTCGCATGGCACTTCAATCCTCCCAGTGCGCCGCACATGGGTGGCTTATGGGAAGCTGGAGTAAAGAGCTTCAAAACGCTCTTCTACAAGTCCACTTCCTCAGTAAAGTACACTTTCGAGGAACTATCCACACTCCTTTGCAAGGTCGAAGCGTGCCTTAACTCCAGGCCGATTTCCCCTATGTCTGAGAGCCCCACCGATCTTTTAGCCTTGACTCCTGGCCACTTTCTGATCGGCGGTCCGCTCATGTCCGTCGCAGAGCCTGAAATCCAAGAAGACGCTGTATCCATCATCAACCGATGGCAGCGACTTAAGGCTCTACATCAACACTTTTGTTTCCGTTGGAAAGAGGAATACCTCAAAGAGTTGCACAAACGCTCCAAGTGGCAACTCCCAACGCGAAACCTCCAAGTCGGCGACATGGTGGTTGTCAAGGAAGACAACTTACCAGTCAACGAATGGCGTCTGGGCCGCATCCACGTCACCTATCCTGGCGCTGATGACATTGTCCGAGTAGTGGACATCCTCACCACCCGTGGCGTCATCAAAAGGCCAGTGGCAAAATTAGTCCTACTTCCTTTAGAGGACAAGGTCCAGACACCCTCCTAACCTTGTGTTGTCCATCAGTGGATATATGTTCTCCAAAAACTAATCCATATATCCACATTCTCCTTTCAGATTAGTGAGATGGCAACACGCAAGGCACAAACACTAGCAAAGCCCAAAGGAGTGAACTTCTTTAGATGCCGCGTCTGCAGAGGAGTCCACGCCTTAAAGAAGTGCCTCGCCATCCGTGACGCCTCTTCCATCTTCGGAATCCCTGGCGACATCCCCCTCTGTGGCAATCAGCATGATGCCGACCGCCATAGTCAACCTGGACATCGCCGGTAAAATCTTCGAGGTGCGCGTGCTGTTGGACGCGTGCAGTCCATATAGCCGCATGCCCACCTCACTGGCAAAGGCCTTTGGCCTCTCCGCCGAAAATGGGTTTTGCCGCGCCTTGTTCAGGTCAAGGGCGTCGCCAGAGTTCTCCGTTACAGTGAATCTGAAGATGGAAGATGTGCAGATCAGGACTCCGGCACAGAAGGGCAGCAAGGAGCTGCTAACCAGCTATCCGGGCATCACGTTGGCGGACACTCGGTGCCATGTGCCGAGCAGAGTCTCCATAGTTCTGAGGGCCGACGTCTATGGAGACGTACTCCTTCCAGGGCTTGTTCCATCCCACGGTGGACTGCCGTTGGCCCAGAACACTCTGTTTGGCTGGGTCCTATCCGGTGTCTTTAAGACATAGTCCGCCAGCGCTCCTAAGGCCCCTCCAGCGGCATCCAATGGATCCCGTCTCCACCCTCAAGTTGCAATAGTATTGCAAGGGGGGCGGGATGTTTACGTCGAAACGCAACCGCCAAGAAGTAGGCAACGTTGCGGCGTAAACAGTGCGAGAGTCACCAAGGGCTCTCGCGCTCTTTTATCCAGTTTTTTCTTAATGTTAAGTAGTATAATAATAACATGTAATAACATAAGTTTAGTATTCAATAAAACAGTGAAGTGAACGGATCACGCGCCCCGAATTGTTCCTTTCTTTATTCGAATTGGTTTTTCTCGCGTCGGTTCACAACTCGTCAGTGATCTCCACAGTGACCCCCTCCAACAGCAAGAATTCTCCTGTTGCCGCCGCTACAAACATAGTGGTTTGACACTGCATTCCATGTTTTCACTTCCTGTTAATCAATCTCGCTCAGAACCTCTAAGGGCCTTAAGCCATGATTTAGTTAATACCCTTTATTCAAGGTTAATCGATCTTAAATTAATTATTATTGATGAAATATCAATGGCTAGCTCTCTAATGTTTTCATATTTAGATTTCCGTTTGAAGCAAATTTTCAAAAATACTTCTCCTTTTGGTGGTGTTTCTATCATCGCATTCGGTGATCTTAGACAATTACAGCCGGTAGGAGGTAGTTGGATTTTCGATCCTAATACCACTGACCCTTACCATGAAATATTTGGTACGTATCTCTGGGACCTTTATTTGTATTTTGAGCTCACAGAGATAATGTGTCAACGTGACGATCAGCTTTTCGCTTCTACCTTAAATAATATGGCATCGGTTTGTATGACAGCCGATGATATTGTCCTTTTCCAATCTAGAATATGCGAACGGGGCATCAGGTGTGTTGATGCAAATAGATTTCAATACATCCAGCACTCCCAACATTTTATGGATGAAATTTACAGAGGAAACTGTAGAAGAATCTGCGCATTCGAAGTGTACACATCGTACAGATCCTTCATGGACTTCTATTTAGAAAATTGTTCGCAGTATTCAAATAACGCACAAATTAACATTGACCGTAGGTCATTTTCCAATTGTGCTTGCTGAAGGCATCACAATTCATAAGAGTCAGGGCAAAGTGGTAGTCCATGCTAATTCCAGAATGCAGCGTGCTGCATTATATTGTACGTAGCTTGCAGTAGATCCTTAGGATTATTCATTATTGGGTACTTTGTTCCTTCTAAGTCTCCCCAAAATAATGATAAAGTGAAAGCTCAATTGAAGAAATTGCGGACTGAAAAACTACTGTGTAGTCATTACGATTATTTAATTAACAGTTCTGCCCTTAACATTTTCTTCCATAATACTCAGCGCTTGAATTCCCATCTTGAAGATATTCGATCGGACAAGCTTCAGTCATCAATATTATGCTTCGTGGAAACTGCCATAATCAATGAAACTGTAGAAATACCTGGGTTCGCTATTGTGGTTCAAGTTAAATCAATTAGGCCTTTAACAGGCATTATATGTAATTTATGTAAAGAACGGGCTAGTAGATAGAGTTTCTCAAAACTTTACTAGTAGAAAACCTTTTAGCTCAGTAGTTCTTGAGTTTGGCATATTATTAGGTTTATATTATTGTATATAAAAGTCCAGACTTTCCTCTGTCCGCATTTAAAATAGAATTTGAGGAGATAATTCAGCAATTTTTTCGTTTAGGTGATTTAAGGGATAGCTTGCTAGTTTTAGAAGAGTATTTATAATTCTTTGATTAGCAAAGGATTTAGGAGTTTGTTAGATTTGAAAACGTCCACTACCAATATGGATACACATATTAATTGGGCGTTTTCAAATATATTAGATAATAAAAAGAGTAGTGCTAGGACTTTTGAGGTTTTGCATAGCCATCACAATGGGATATCTGTTAGTATTCGGGATAGCATGAGTTTGTAATATTTGGAATAAGTTAGAAATTAAGAAATCTAAATGACAGGGTATATGTAAATATGTGTCTTATACAAAACGTGGTGGTTGGATGAGTTTCGCTTTTGCTCCCTGTGTTTTTTAATAATTCTGTTTAAGTGATTTGCTTATGTGCTTTTATTAATAGTGCGGTATCTTACTAACCCTGTGAGAAAAAACTTAAAAGTAGCATACTAATCCTGCTTTATTAGTGAATTCGCTAACAAAAATTTTAATTCTTTTCACTTGCGCGTCTTGGCGTCAAGTTTTTGTTTTTGTGTTTACTAATATTATCACACTCTCCTGCTCTCCCGCTCACGAAAATAAATTTCGCTCTCTGAGTAAGTTGTGTAGTGCTTTTGTTGTAGACGTAACAGTTGTTCTTGTTTTGTTTACCTCGAGTGCTCGCTAGATTTGTTGTTTTATTTTCCTTCTCGCTTGCTTGCCTGTTTTTGGCGCTGTAACTGTTTCTTGCTCTCTCAAGAAATTTGTCTTATTATTCTATTGCTCTCTTCGTTGTCCCCTACTATTCGAAGGCATATTTATTTTATTATCATGGTGTCGTGCTCTGCAGAAAATTTCAAATGCTCTTCAGATGCTAATGCAGACTACATTGGTTGCTGGCTCTGTGACAATTTTAGTCACTTTCCCCTGTGGACTAACTGTGTGGGTTAGAGATGCCGTCAACTCCAATGTAGGCCTTAAATTGTCGTGTGAAGCGTGCCGTGTGGGTGAATCCGATCTACGGAAAATCCACATAAAAACCAAACTCGGGTTTTATCGGATACGCACAGCTTTCTCTAATTTCCAATCTGAATTTTTGGGGATGGAGACCCAATTCAACGCCTTTACGGCTCTTAGTAAGCCACCTGCTCTTCTTAATATTCTTTTAAATTCAGTTACTACGAATCTAAAGCACACCAATCTACCTTCTTCCAAGGCTTCTTCTTCTGATCTTCTAAGCCTAATTTCCCCTATACCGTCTCGCTCTTCTAGTTGACAAAAAAAAAAAAAAATAGCCCTTCTTGTGCCTACTCCCATTACGAGCAATGATAACAACGTAAAGGGTAATGTTCCCGTAATCATGCCTGCTAGTCAGGCACCGAGTATAAAACCTCTGATTCCGATTAAACCCAAAAAATTGGTGTTTATCTCTCGCTTGGCTCCAGACACTACCATAGAAGATGGACAATCGTACATTCTCGAAAGAATGCCTGTAAATGATTTGATTGTTAAAAAATTCAACTTCAAATTAAGCGCGACATTTCTTCTTTTAAAATTATTCTCCCTGCAGAAAAGTTTAAAGACGTTTGCGCAGCTTCTTTCTGGCCCGATCTTATTGTTAAGGAGTTCACTCCAAAACAAAAAAGCCGAACGACCGTCACTCTTCCTACATTGGCCGTTACATCGCCAAGTGGACCTACAAAAAGTGCAAAGTCCTCAAAAAACAGCAGTTCTCTTCTCTTCATGCTTCTGAAAATGCTAGGGGACACACAAATATTCTTTCTTCCTTAATTCTTTCCTATCAAAATGTTAGAGGCCTCTGTAGTAAAATCTCTAGTCTTTATCTTCATAGTCTTGCCTTTTCTTCCCAAATTATTGCCTTTACCGAAACCTGGTTAAAACCAGAGATTCTAAGCTCTGAAGTCTTTCCAGATAGGTATACAACATACAGGCTTGATCGACCTGACCGACGGGGTGGTGGAGTACTGATTGCAGTAGACTCCTCCATTATGTCGGAACTCTTACAGCCGGAGTTTCAATTCGACATTGAATTAATCTGTGTAAAACTACACTTTCCCGGTTTTTTCTTGTATATAACCTCATCGGAATTATCAATCTACTTGCAACATTTGTCTGCAATTAAGACTATTTTTAACCTGTTATCAGACAGAGATCATTTCATAGTCCTGGGTGACTTTAATATCCCGGAATGTAATTGGACATCCATTGCGGAGGGAAACTTCCTTCTGCCCTCCCGGCAACATAATCTGTTTGACGGTTTGTTTGACATGTCTTTGACGCAGGTTAATCATGTCAAAAACACTTTAAACAGATCGCTTTATCTATGTTTTGTCTCAGATCCTTCTAGGGTGATTTTAGACAGGGCACAACCTCTTTCCCTATCTGAAGATCCTTATCATCCCACTTTCGAAGTGAATCTCGACTTGGGTGTTAGCTTTGTGGATAAAAGTGTAAAGCCGTGCAATCGCGTGCGCTGCTTTAAGAAAGCAGACTTAATTTCATATTGTGATTGGTCTGACTTTTATCTATCAACTGATATGTCAGTGGCTATTAATATTTTTTATAAAACCCTTAACTCTGCTTTTGATATCTGTGTTCCGCTTTTCTATCCGACAAGCTCAAGTAGGCCTCCTTGGTTTACAAAAGAGTTGTCTCGCTTAAAAAACTTAAAGAGTAGCTTATTTAAGAAAGACAAGCTGAAAAACTCACCGCTTGTCTTTTCCCGCTACCTTACTGCTCGGGCAAATTTTACCGTGCTTAACGCGAAGTGTTATAAAAACTATTTGACAAGATGTAGGATTCAGTTCTTTCAGAATCCTAAACAGTTTTATAGTTTTGTTAACATGAAGCGTAGGTCAGCGGGCTTTCCTTCTTAACTTATGTTCGATAACGCTGAGGCGGACACAGATCAGGCCATTGCCGATATGGTATGTTTGCCAAGTTTTTTCAAACAACTTATTCTTCTTCTACGCCAAACATTCACTCCTATCCATATAGCGTACCAAGCTCGAATGGCATCTTCACACCTTTACTGAATGAAAGTTTACTTATTAGGGATCTTCGATTGGTTAAACCAGTCTTCTCACCAGATCCAGATGGTATCCCCGCCTGTGTACTTCGATACTGTGCCATCTTCTTATGTAAGCCATTGCTCAAACTATTTTCGCTGTCCTTAGTAACTGCCTCGTTTCCATCCATATGGAAGGAATCCTTTATCATCCCTTTACATAAAAAGGGCAGCAAGTCTGATGCAAGCAATTATAGAGGTATCTCTAAATTATCGGCTATACCGATATTCTTCGAGAATGTTATTACTCCTCACTTGCAGCATTTTAGTAGATCCGTTATATCCCCTTTTCAACACGGATTTGTGAAGCGTCGTTCTACCACGACAAATTTGCTTGAGCTGACATCCTTTGTGGTAAAAGGATTTCAGGAAAATCTTCAAACTGATGTCATTTATACTGATTTCAGTAAGGCATTTGACTCAGTCAACCATTCCCTTCTTGCACATAAACTAAATCTTCTCGGTTTCTCACCAAAACTTCTTAGTTGGATTGTGAGCTATTTGGGTGACAGAACCCAACGAGTCCTCTTTAAAAATACTCGTTCCTATCCCGTTCATGCCACATCTGGTGTTCCTCAGGGAAGCCACTTAGGTCCCCTACTTTTTACACTTTTCATCAATGACCTCCCAACGGTCATACTTAACTCCCGTACTCTCATGTACGCGGATGATGTCAAGCTCTGTTTTCAATTTAGAGACGACTCCTGTCATTCTCGCCTTCAATCTGACCTAGATTGTTTCTTTTCTTGGTGTCGTGCAAATCTCCTTAATCTGAACAGCTCAAAATGCAAGCTAATGACATTCTCACGTGCCTGCCCAAAGTACGTATCATACTCTTTGGACCGAAAACTCAAGTTTTGCGAACATATATCATCAATGGTTAATAAAGCTATGGGTGTACTCGGCTTTATTAAGAGATGGTCCAAGGAGTTTGACGATCCTTACTTAACTAAGACTCTCTTCACTTCGCTTGTTCGTACAATTCTCGAGTACGGATCATGTGTCTGGAACCCTCAGTACACAGTTCATAGAGACCGCATTGAATCCATACAGAAAAACTTCTTAATGTTTGCCTTGCGAGGCCTTAACTGGGATGTAAATTCAAGACTTCCTTCCTATCCTAGTAGACTTTTGTTACTTAATCTGCCTTCTCTAGCCAATCGTAGAACCATGCTTGGTGTTATATTTATTAACAACCTTATCCAAGGTGACATAGATAGTAGCGACTTACTTAGTAGACTACACTTTTCTGTCCCTGGTAGAATCACCCGTAATTACCTTCCTCTAAAACTTCCCAATTGTAGCTCGAACTATGCCCTGCATGAGCCATTCAGGGTATTATGTTCGGACTATAATAAACTATACTTTATTGTAGCTAACAATAACAACTTGATATCTAGCTTAAAATTACAACTCCTTGCCCACTTATCTAGAATTTAGTTAAATACATTTCTTTCTATTTATAGTAGTACTTTCAACATACTGCATTCTTTAACACTCTACTCATAATTTTATTTGCATTTGGTTACTAACACTAACTCTCCTGATCTGATTGGGGTTTTCTGGGTTTTCCCCAATCCTCTGCAACAAATGTTGGATCGGCTTTTCTTTATCCCAGTTTGCACGTTTGCACATTTGCACAATTGTTAAATAATTTTTTTTTTTCTTCTCTTTACATTTAAGGTTTTACCCTTAATTTAAAATTACCTTTAGTTTAAAATTTCAACTTAAATAATTTAAATCTAATTTCAATTGTTTCTTTACTTTTAAAAAGTCGACTGATCATAGTTCGACTATAAACTAATCTAAATAAATAAATAAAAAATGTATGTAGGCATATTTTAATAATACTTTAATTTAATTATCTAAAAGTTAAGTATAACCATTGAATGGAAAATTGGTTTAATAATTATTATTATTTATATTATTTTTATACCCTTGGACCTTATTATCGATATTGGCCAATTTAAAATTTATAAAGCAATACCGATATATACTGCTCACACCGCTTTAGGAAATTGCGGCAATAAATTATTTGCAAAATATCGAAATTGAAGCAAGGTGGCAGCGCACTGCAGTATTATTATTAATATATAGCTTGCGATTAGTATTATACAATTAAATTCTTTTTAAGGCAACATACGTCCAAGGGTATCCCACTGTCGCGTGCCGCTCGACTGTTGCTCTCGTTGTTCATTGCTGCGGAAAAAAAATGGTGGCGTCGTCTCTTAAGTATTGACAAAAAATGTGTTTTTTATTGTGTTTATAGGCGGCCAATCTCACTTGCATAATCTTGTTGCATAAAAGTCTTATTTGCTTTTTCAATTGTTTCAATAGTTATACCCTTGGACCATTGAAAATAATCAAAAAGGGGTATACTAACTTTGTACAAATGTATGTAACGGGCAGAAGAAGGCGTCGGCGACCCCATAAAGTATTGTATATATATTCTTGCTCAGGATCACTAGCCGAGTCGATTGAGCCATATCCGTCTGTCTGTCTGTCTGTCTGTCTGGATGAACGCGCCGATCTCAGCTATTACAAAAGCTAGGGACACCAAATTTAGCATGAAGATTCCTGTATAGCATACGCAGATCAAGTTTATTTTCAATTTGGAATAACACGCCTAACGCCCCCGCAAACCTCAATTTTGATTTACATTGCGATTTACATTCGAAATACTCATTTCTTAACGTTTTGCTTTAGCATAAATATAGATAAATACTATATGAACTTATTCATCAAATTGCAATCCGATCGGACAATAAACACTGAAGCTATTAGATAAACCATTTCGACCCTTCGACCAGCAAAGAAATTGTCGATGACGTCAGAACTAAATTACTTGTGCAGGAAAGAAAAGGACAAATGATGCGAGCTCGAAGCCCGGGCTGTTTCTCGACTCTTCTTTGCCATGCACATGTCAATTACCGAAAATACATGAGCATAAATATATGCTAACACTCAACCAATAGGTGGCTTGGTAAATGAATATGAATGTATGCAAGTATTTACATGCATTTGTACATATTCATAATATTCATAATATGCTTACGTGCAGATATGATTATTATTTAATAATTCATATTTTAGGGCCAGTAAAAAATACAAAACTATAAAATGCAATTAAATAAATATTAATTTTGATTACTCGATATATTGCAATTTATCGATGTTGGCCAATTCAAAATTTATAAAGAATTACCGATATATACTGCTCACATCGCTTTTTGCAGTCTTTCGCGCGCTACGAAAATTACGGCGATAAATTATTAACAACGTATCGAAATTGATCCAAGGTGGCAGCGCACTGCAGTGTTATGATTAATTTCTAGCTTGCGATTAGTATCATACAATAAGATACTTTTTATGGCAACATACGTCCAAGGGTATCCCATTTTAATATCACAAGCTCTCGATTACGATTGTTTTATTGTTCTAATTACACGATGATTCCAAAATATATGAACAACTATCGGAACTTCTTATCTTCTAACATCGATTAATCGTTAACTGCGATAAAGCCTATTTGAATATAATATAAATACAATAACATATGACATACATATGTGTTTAACGGAGAAGGTGCGAGGTACTGCGACTATGATGATCTTTTGTACCTAAAATGCTCTCCCTATCTTGACAAAAGCTGTTCTGCTTCCCTTATGAAGCCTAACAGATCTTTCGTCGAGGAACGTACAATATGCTCGGGACCTGCGGTCCCGCAGCCTTGCAGCCCAGGTTTTCACCAGGGAGGAACTAGTTGACCACCATACGCGAGCTTACTCTTTTTGAGGAGAGGGCAAGTATGGCCGCTTGGCTGTCCGAGAAGATGTATATATTCACTCCTCTATTCCCCCACATTCCTCCGGGATGAGGGTTCTGAATTTTGCACCAAGGAAGAGTTCTTTGGTCATAGAATCTGATCTGGTGCAGATCTCTTAGCCAGTAATTTCTTTGATTAAACTAAAATAGCATGCCCTATTTCGGTAGCTAGAAGCCCAGATTGGAGCTTAATTCTAAGAAGGCTCATAGCAGCAACTTTTTATATGTCAATGGAGTATCGCTTCGTGAAGGGAACAATGATTGCCTTTTGTCGATTGGTGTTAAGACCTACAACTTCGCACTATCTACTAACCGTATTCAGAGCTGATTGCATCAACTCTGTCACGGTGTTGGCATAGTTTCCGTTCATTACGAGAGCCAGGACGTCGGCAAAGCCAATCGCTTCCACGCCCTGTTCTGCAAGTATAATTAATAGTTCGTCCACTACTAGGGACCAGAGTAAAGGGGATAGGACCCCTCCCTGGTGACACCCTTTTACCGCACTAATATAGGCGGTCGTTGTGTCCAGGGTAGAGGAGATAGTCCGGTGTTTGAGCATGACGTCAATCCACCGGACTATGGGACAGGCAATGTTTCTGCCTTCCAGCGCAGCAGAGATAGACCCGTAGCCGGTGTTATTGAATGCACCCTCTATATCAAGAAATGAGTACAGAGCAATGTTCTTGTTCTTCTTTACCCACTAATTTGTGGAGAGCGACCTCTGTCGATCTACCGGCTATATATGCAGAGAGCACCGAATGTGCATGTCTAAGAGCCTTTCGGCAGTCTTGCGCAGAAAGGAGGTAAGGCTGATCGGCCGATATGACTTAGGCCGAGGACGATTCCTCTGTTTGGAAATGAATACCACATTGCCTCTCCTCCAAGAGTTGGGTATGTGTCCCTACGTGAGACTAGCTCTAAGAAGTCCGACCAGCGGAGCAAGGATATTATTCAGGCTTTTTTGGAGAAGGGCTGGAAAGATTTGAGTTCCCCCTGGGGATTTGAAGGGAGCGAAGGAATCTACAGCCTATTTGACCTTTTCAGGATCAAAGATGGTTCCAGATTGACTGGCTCCACGTGAGTCAGGTGACAAGGTGGCGTCATCGTGACTGGAGAGATCTGGATTCGCCACCGAACCTGGGATGTGAACTTGAAATAAAAGGTGAAAGAGCCGTCTGCTCTTTTGAGAAGCCTTATTCCATTAGACGACCCTTTTGCTAATACCTTGCGGAGTCTCGCTGCCTCTGGCAGCGATTCTATGCTAACACAGTAGCTGCGTTTGGCACGTCTAATGTTCTTGTTATAGTTAGTGAGAGCGTCCCTATAATTATCCCAACTTACGCGGTTAGTTTAATTAATTTACTTCCACAATATTTAGAAAATATTTATATCTGTAAACACATAGGAAACACATTTATAACAAAGCAAACAAATTAATATGCAGTGTGACCATTTACTCTTTACGCTCATCAGGAAATTTGTCAATTGGCCAATATCTATAAATGGCAATATTTCGAGGAATCGAAAAATACATTTAATATTAATGATTGCAATTTATTATTCCTTATTGACCCTAACGTTTACGGATCCTATAATATTATTAAATTATAGTAAGTTATACGAGTATATAAACGTCCGCGAACTTATAAATATACATTTGTTCACACGCATATAAATACAAATGTATGATACATATGCATGTGTGAACACAAATTAAGTTTTTAGAGTGTTTGAATAATTGTAAAAATAATTCAGTAATTGTTATGTACATAGAAAAGAAGAGTCTAGAAACAAATAGCGCTACATACGAGGGTCGTTTGATAAGTCCGTGACTTTTTGAATAAAATATATTTTTTCGTCAAAGAAGCGTTTTATTTCTCAACATAATCTCCTTTTAGCTCTATACATTTAGTCCAGCGTTTTTCCAATTTTTTTATTCCTTCCAAATAATAGGTTTTCTCAAGGCCCTCAAAATAGTCGTTTGTTTCTGTGATGACCTCTTCATTTGACCCGAATCTCTTACCGCCGAGCCATTTCTTCATGTTTGGAAACAAAAAATAGTCACAGGGGGCTAAATCTGGAGAATATGCTGGATGGGGTAGCAGTTCGTAGCCCAATTTATGAAATTTTGCCATGCTGACTACACACGTGTGCACCCGTGCATTGTCCTGATGGAACAGCACTTTTTTTTCGCCAAATGCGGTCGTTTCTGCTTCAAATCAATATCGAATCTGTCCAAAAGCTCTGAATAATATTCGCCGGTGATCGTTTTACCCTTTTCAAGGTAATCGATGTGAATGATACCTTGTGCATCCCAAAAAACTGTGGCCATGACCTTGTTGGCCGACAGACCCACCTTGGCCTTCTTTGGTGCACGTTCACCCGGAGAAACCCACTGTCTTGATTGTTCTTTGGTCTCTGGTGTGGTGTGGTGGATCCATGTTTCGTCTACGGTAACGAAACGGCGCAAAAATTCGTTTGGATTGCGGTTGAACATCGCCAAACACTCCTTTGAAATGGTCACACGGTTGCGCTTATGGTCGTGTGTGAGCAATCGCGGCACCCATCGCGCGGAAAGCTTTTTCATGTCCAAATATTCATGTAAAATGTGATGTACCCGTTCAGTTGAGATGCCTACAGCCTCAGCTACCTCACGCACTTTCATTCTCCGATCATCCAATATCATTCCATGGATTTTGTCGACGATTTCTGGCATGACGACCTCTTTTGGGCGACCTGAACGTTCGGCATCACTTGTACTGGTACGACCACAACGGAACTCAGTAAACCATTTCTTAACCATTGAAATTGATGGTGCAGAGTCCCCATAATATTTATCAAGTCTTTCCTTGGTTTCGGTGATGGATTTTTTACGCAAAAAATAATGCTTAATTAGCACACGAAATTCACTTTTTTCCATTTTCGTTAAAATTCACGAGATCGTCTGCTTTCAATGCCTATAAAACGCAAACTAAGAAACGCAGCTTTCTCAAAATTTTACAGTCAGCTGTTAATCGATAACTGCTGACAGGAGCAGTGTTGTATTTAGAGCAGGTGCGCGGCAAATACAAAAAGTCACGGACTTATCAAACGACCCTCGTACTCGCAGCGTTCGTTCTCCTCTTTCCTGCACAAGTAATATAGTTATGACGTCATCAACAACTTGTTTGCTTGTCGAAGGGTAAAAATGGTTTATCTAACAACTTCCGTGTTTATTATCCGCCCAAATTGATATTTGCAGGATAGGTTCATTTAGTATGGTATTATCTATTGTATATGTGCTGAAGCACAATGGTCGGTATGCGGGGGCAATAGGCGTGGTATCCCAAATTGTAAACAAACTTGATCTGCGTATTGTATACAGGAATCTTCATGCTAAATTTGGTGTCTCTAGCTTTTGTAATAGCTAAGATTGGCGCGTTCATACAGACAGAACTGTAATGACTAACGAAAAGAAATCAAAAGACATTCGGTTGAGTAGGGAAAAAGAATGAACGGAAACAATGAAGTAGTAAGGATGGTTTTCGCAGAATATTACAGAGCTTTGTACAAGATGTTTTATTTATTCAATACTATTTGCTACTAATTGTATATATTACTTTATTAGTCATTAACTATCTATTACATTATTATTTTATCTGAAGATCATTTGCATATCAATATATGAAGTCTATAAATTTCAAGCTAGCTAGCTCATTCTTATCCATTCCGTCTTTTCCCGTCTCACTTTACAATAATAGTAGTACTTAGAGCTTACATTCAGTTCAACATTCTCTGGAATCAAATTCCATTTCATCGGTTCCTTGGCAGGCCAGGAGCTATCAAGCTTATTTGAATTTCCAATTCTCACTTGATTAAGTGCCATGTTACAAGCACGTTCTACTTTCTAATCTCGAATAAACTCAATAAATAAAAACAATTGAAAATTTTGCTAAAAATTTATTACTGCCTTGTGAAACCAATTGGATCGAGCTGAAATTTGGGGTTGCAGTCCGATTGCGATAGCCATGGAGGAATATTCCCGTGAACCATGTCCGTATCGAATTGTCGATGATTCTGGGGGCGCCTTCGCCATGGGCTGCATCGGGGGCGGCATCTTTCAGGCCCTCAAAGGCTTTCGAAATGCCCCACAAGGCTTGGGTCGGCGTTTCATTGGCAGTCTGTCGGCGGTAAAGGCGCGTTCCCCGGTGATTGCGGGAAATTTCGCCGCCTGGGGCGGCATGTTCAGCACCATCGACTGCACTCTAGTGCATTTTCGCCAGAAAGAGGATCCTTGGAATTCCATTATTAGTGGTGCAGCAACTGGTGGCATCTTGGCAGCACGAAATGGTTTGGCATCCATGGCCGGCAGTGCCATAATTGGCGGCATTCTGCTCTCGCTGATCGAGGGAGTTGGTATCCTGTTGACCCGTATCTCAGCTGACCAGTTTCGGAACCCGGGGCCACCCCTTGATGTGCACGATGGCAATATAAATATTTTGGATACGGAGCCAGCACCAAATGGATTTGGTTTTGGTGCACGAGCTCCGAATGTCCAAACCTAAATTAAAAATTATTTAAAGTTTCCATAATAATTCGTAAATATTATAATCTCAACTTGACGTAGTAAAAGATAGTGTCGGTATATTGGAAAGACATATCAAAATTTAGAATATGCATGTTTATTAAAGTTATCATTGGAACTTTTTCCAAATTTATTTTAAATGACTTATGACGTATGAAAGTCGACTTTTAAAATGACGAAAAATATTTTCACTTTTATACATTTCCATTTCGTATTTTATATGTATACAAATACTAAAATTCACTGTTATACAAATTGTATATAACCAAATAAATCTTATTGTAAATATCTTAAGCAGCTTTAAATAACACTTAGAATAACTAATTAGTATAACATATCTCTAGACGTGCAGATTGATAAACTTCTCCGACATGGGAGGATCGAACCATACAGGAGCCAATACTGTGTACATACATTACCTCGGATTAACCACATCTTGGAGAGACTTAAGGACCCGAAGTACATATCCACACTGCACTTGAAGAGTGGGTATTGGCAGATACCTATAACCTGGAATAGTAGGGAGTACACCGCTTTCACGGTACCATAGTTTAAATAAAATATGTTTAAATTAAAATAACGCGATTTTTTAATGTAAAAAAACATCTATCAACTTTCACAGTGAACGGACGTGTTTTTTTTGTGCGCTTCGATCCTATTTTGATTTGAATTCAAAACAACCGGTGTTTTGTTTAAATATCTAAATTTAAATATCTCCTTTTGCTAGCCCGTTCACGACGCGTGTGCATGCCTTATATTGTAGATTAGTCAAACTAAACTTTGTTTGCTAATTTTACATTTGTTGTGCATTGGTTCTGCTTGTCCAGTGTTTTGTTTTTGTCTTCTTATTTTCGGTAAGCGACGTTGTTGTAGTTAGTTCACCGCTATAGCTCTCTCTCCTTATCTCTCCTAATTCTTTGAGTGCGCCTAAGCAGCTCTCACGCTTTGCCGCTCTCTTTGCTGCACTGTTGTTGCTCTATCTTTCTGCTCTCTGTGCTCACTGCTATTTACGCGCGCTAATTTCTTTCTCTCGCGCACATACCTCTTCTTGTTTTTGTTCGTTTTCTTTTTGGCATTTCTCGTTTACAGTAGGTGCCCACTATAATGGACGGGGTAATCTGTTTCAAAAAATCCTGCCTTAAGCAGGTGACTGCCGCCCAGGCAAGCATTTCGTGCTGGCTGTGTACCAACGTAGTACACGCGAAGTGTGCCGGATTTTCTGGCCCGACGGCTGACGCCGTAGCCAAGCGCACTGGTTTGCGTTATTGCTCCGATGTATGTAGGGAGGTGGAGAACGATATGTGTTCGTTTATGCGTCAAACGAAGACTGGAGTTAAGGAACTGCTTGGAAGTTTTCGTAAACTTTCCGACCAGTTCTCGGCGCTGGATTCTTCTTTCAATAACCTTAAGTTATTGAATGAATCCCCAAAGCGTAAGAAATCCACACGGGTAGAGAAGTCTTCCGTTAGCGCCACCCAGCTCCCTCTAATTGACCAGCCAGGTACGCCAGTGACACAGCCGCTGATGCCGTTCACCAATCCTCCGATGGTAACGAGATCTGCGGTTCTTCTAGAGAATGTCATTGGGGGTGTGCAATCAGTGACGCCTAAACCATCCGATATGTCTGCTGTGGTCTCGTTGCCTGTGCCACAGTTATTAGATTTTCATAGGGCGTGTTCAAGTTCTGGATTACCAGAAGAGAACCTCTGCTCTGGTATTATACCGGAGGCGCCAAAAAAGCTTGTAGGTGTTCCACAAAAGAAACAAATTTTTGTTTCCAGGCTTGCCCCTGAACTCACATCAAACGATGTTACTGCTTATATTCAAGCAGAAATTCAAGCCTTGGATATAAAAGTGAAAAAATTTAAGTTTTCTTATGAGAGGGACATATCGTCCTTCAAAATAAGTGTCCCCAACGAACTCTTTGGCATTATATGTTCCGCACAATTTTGGCCGGAACACGTAATTTTTAAAGAGTTCGAAGCAATGAAGAAAAAGCATCTTTAGCATCTGCCAAGAAAAATCCGAGCAAAAAAAACTAACAAGCTTCTTAACTCTTTCATATCAAAATGTTAGAGGTCTTTGTACTAAACTTTCAACTTTATATTTAAACAGTCTCTCTTTTTCTTCTCAAATTGTAGTGTTTACTGAGACTTGGTTAAAGCCGGAGATCCTTAACTCTGAAGTCTTTACAAATAAGTACACAACCTACAGGTGTGATCGACCTGACCGTCGTGGTGGTGGAGTTCTTATTGCAGTTGATTCAACCATCAATTCTGAACTTTTACAACCGGAGATTCAATCTGCTATTGAATTACTCTGTGTAAAATTACACTTCCACGGTTTCTTTCATTATATAAGCTGTTCTTATATTCCGCCGTCATCGGAGTTATCAGTCTATTTGCAACATTTGTCGGCAATAAAGACTATATTTAATCTGTTATCAGACAGAGATCACTTTTCAGTCCTTGGGGACTTTAATATTTCTAATTGTAATTGGACAACAAGTGTTGACTCAAATACTCTGTTGCCTTCACGGCAACATGACCTTTTCGACGGTCTGTTTGATATGTCATTGTCACAGGTCAATCATATCTTAAACTGTAGTAACAGATCGTTAGATTTATGCTTTGTCTCCGATCCATCTAGAGTGAGTATAAACAGGACACAACCACTTTCTCTTCCTGAAGATCCTTACCATCCCACTCTTGAAGTTACTTTTGAGCATGTATGGATAAACATGAAAAACTGTGTAATCGTGTACGCTGCTTTAGAAAAGAAGATTTTAACTTATTAAATTCGTTAATTTCCAATTTTGATTGGTCGGAACTATATTTGTCTACAGATATTTCAGTAGCGACCAATATTGTTTATAACACAATTAATTCATTTTTTGATAGTTGTGTTCCGTGCTTTTATCCAACTTCCTCGAGTAAGCCGCCATGGTGGCTCAAGAGAGTTGTCACGGTTAAAAAATTTAAAGTCGAGTCTATTTAAAAAGTATAAAAGCAATAATTCGCCTTCAGCCTTTTCTCGCTACTTAAGCGCGCGGTCAGATTTTACAGTCTTAAACGCGAAATGTTATAAGACCTATTTAACTCGTTGCAAGGTTCAGTTTACTCAGAACCCCAAACAGTTTTATAGTTTTGTTAACACGAAGCGCAAGTCTACCGCATTTCCAACGAAATTAACGTTTGAAAATTCTTGTGCAGATACCGACCAAACCATGGCCGATTTGTTTGCAAAGTTTTTTCAAACGACCTATTCACCTTCTACACATCACATTCACTTTTATCCATACAACATTCCAAGTTCGAATGGTATCTTCACTCCCTTTCTAAGCGAAAGCTCACTTGTCAAGGATCTTTATTTAGTTAAGCCAGTTTTCTCACCAGGCCCTGACGGTGTTCCCGCTTGTATACTTCGGTTCTGTGCGAACTCCTTAAGTATGCCATTGCTCAAACTATTTTCGCTGTCCTTAGAAACTTCACTCTTTCCTTCTATTTGGAAAGAATGTTTTATTATTCCCTTCTTAAAAAGGGCAGCAAGTCTGATCCAAGCAATTATAGAGGTATCTCTAAATTGTCGGCTATACCTAAATTTTTCGAGAATGTTATAACTCCTCAATTGCAACATTCCTGTAGGTCCGTTATTTCTCCTTTTCAACATGGATTTATAAAGCGTCGTTCAACTACGACAAATTTACTTGAGCTGACATCCTTTGTGGTAAAAGGATTTCAGGAAAATCTTCAAACTGATGTTATTTATATTGATTTCAAACCCACTTCATGCCACATCTAGTGTTCCTCAAGGGAGTCACCTCGGTCCCCTACTTTTTACGCTTTTCATCAATGACCTTCCTTTGGTCATACGTAACTCCCGTACTCTCATGTATGCGGATGATGTAAAGCTTTGTTACCAATTTAAAGACGACCACTGTCACTCACTCTTACAAGCCGACCTAAATAGTTTTTATTCTTGGTGTTGTGCCAATTTTTTAAACCTGAACAGCTCTAAATGCAAGCTGATGACATTCTCTCGAGCCAGTCCAAAGTATGCTTCTTATACTCTTTGTGGTTGTGCCTTGGAAAGAATCACCCTAGTTGATGATTTGGGGGTTCTTTTGGACCGAAAACTTAAGTTTTCCAATTATATTTCTGATATGGTCAATAAAGCCATGGGTCTTAGGCTTTATTAAGAGATGGTCTAAGGAATTTGACGATCCTTATCTTACAAAGACCCTCTACATCTCACTTGTTCGTCCCATTCTCGAATACGGGTCATGCGTATGGTGTCCCCAGTACACTATTCATAAGGAACGCATCGAATCTCTACAGAAGAACTTTTTACTTTTTGCCTTACGTGGCCTTAACTGGGATGAAAATTTAAGACTGCCTTCCTATACTAATAGACTTCTATTATTAAACCTGCCTTCCCTAACCAGTCGCAGAACCATGCTAGGCGTCTTATTTATTAACAACCTTATGCAAGGTGACATTGACAGTGAGACCCTGGTAAGGCAGCTACACTTCTCTGTCCCTTGCAGAACTACACGTAATTACCTTCCACTAACTCTTCCTTATTGTAGATCGAACTATGCACTGCACGATCCGTTCAGGGTATTATGTTCGGACTACAATAAACTTCAACACGTCATAGCTAGCACTAACTCTATCGCTGCTATGAAGTCTTTAATTCTTGTCTATCTAGCACGTAATTAGTATTAGTATTAACTAGTAATAGTATCTTCCTCGTCATTCTATCTTCTTTTTCTTAATTTTCATTCTTCACTTGCATGTCGCGTGTATCATCTATTTGACTTTTTATTCCCTATCGCGTTAATTTTCTTTCTCTCGCGTTTCTACTCGCATTTTTACCGCGTTTCCGTGTCGTTCGTTATGCGACGGTGCCTCTCGGTCGGTCAGGCGGGAGGTGGACTTCGTCTGGGTTCCGCGCGCAACAAGCATCGGCTTGGTGTCGTTTGGACCACTTGCTAATACATTCATTGTATTCAACGTCCAACAAAATTGATTCTTCGACCCGCCTGTTTGGGTATGTATGTATGTAGGTATGTGTTGTTAAGATTCAGAATGATTTCTTTCCCCTGTTTTGTTATTGTTGAAGCTTTATGCGATTTTCGTTGCTCTCAATATAGCCTGATGCAACGATGCTCCCGGATAAGGAAGTATACAAGCGGGAACACCGTCAGGGCCAGGTGAGAAAACTGGCTTAACTAAATAAAGATCCTTTACAAGTGAGCTTTCGTTTAGAAAGGGAGTGAAGATACCATTCGAACTTAGAATGTTGTATGGATAAAAGTGAGTGTGATGTGTAGAGGGTGAATATGTCGTTTGAAAAAACTTTGCAAACAAATCGGCCATGGTTTGGTCGGTATCTGCACAAGCATTTTCAAACGTTAGTTTCGTTGGAAATGCGGGAGACTTGCGCTTCGTGTTAACAAAACTATAAAACTGTTTGGGGTTCTGAGAAAACTGAACCTTGCAACGAGTTAGATAGGTCTTATAACATTTCGCGTTTAAGACTGTAAAATCTGACCGCGCGCTTAAGTAGCGAGAAAAGGCTGAAGGCGAATTATTGTTTTTATACTTTTTAAATAGACTCGACTTTAAATTTTTTAACCGTGACAACTCTCTTGTGAACCATGGCGGCTTACTCGAGGAAGTTGGATAAAAGCACGGAACACAAATATCAAAAAATGAATTAATTGTGTTATAAAAGATATTGGTCGCTACTGAAATATCTGTAGACAAATATAGTTCCGACCAATCAAAATTAGAAATTAATGAATTTAATAAGTTAAAATCTGCTTTTCTAAAGCAGCGTACACGATTACACAGTTTTTCATGTTTATCCATACATGCGACAAACTCAAAAGTAACTTCAAGAGTGGGATGGTAAGGATCTTCAGGAAGAGAAAGTGGTTGTGTCCTGTTTAGACTCACTCTAGATGGATCGGAGACAAAGCATAAATCTAACGATCTGTTACTACAGTTTAAGATATGATTGACCTGTGACAATGACATATCAAACAGACCGTCGAAAAGGTCATGTTGCCGTGAAGGCAACAGAGTATTTGAGTCAACACTTGTTGTCCAATTACAATTAGAAATATTAAAGTCCCCAAGGACTGAAAAGTGATCTCTGTCTGATAACAGATTAAATATAGTCTTTATTGCCGACAAATGTTGCAAATAGACTGATAACTCCGATGACGGCGGAATATAAGAACAGGTTATATAATGAAAGAAGCCGGGGAAGTGTAATTTTACACAGAGTAATTCAATAGCAGATTGAATCTCCGGTTGTAAAAGTTCCGAATTGATGGTGGAATCAACTGCAATAAGAACTCCACCACCACGACGGTCAGGTCGATCACACCTGTAGGTTGTGTACTTATTTGGAAAGACTTCAGAGTTAAGGATCTCCGGCTTTAACCAAGTCTCAGTAAACACAAGAACTTGAGAAGAAAAAGAGAGACTGTTTAAATATAAAGTTGAAAGTTTAGTACAAAGACCTCTAACATTTTGATATGAAAGAGTTAAGAAGCTTGTTAGTTTTTTTTTGCTCGGATTTTTCTTGGCAGATGCTAAAGAAGGCAAAGGAAGTTTAATCGGTGGGCGATTTTTTTCTTCTTTGCTTCGAACTCTTTAAAAATTACGTGTTCCGGCCAAAATTGTGCGGAACATATAATGCCAAAGAGTTCGTTGGGGACACTTATTTTGAAGGACGATATGTCCCTCTCATAAGAAAACTTAAATTTTTCCACTTTTATATCCAAGGCTTGTATTTTTGCTTGAATATAAGCAGTAACATCATTTGATGTGAGTTCAGGGGCAAGCCTGGAAACAAAAATTTGTTTCTTTTGTGGAACACCTACAAGCTTTTTTGGCGCCTCCGGTATAATACCAGAGCAGAGGTTCTCTTCTGGTAATCCAGAACTTGAACACGCCCTATGAAAATCTAATAACTGTGGCACAGGCAACGAGACCACAGCAGACATTTCGGACGGTTTAGGCGTCACTGATTGCACACCCCCAATGACATTCTCTAGAAGAACCGCAGATCTCGTTACCATCGGAGGATTGGTGAACGGCATCAGCGGCTGTGTCACTGGCGTACCTGGCTGGTCAATTAGAGGGAGCTGGGTGGCGCTAACAGAAGACTTCTCTGCCCGTGTGGATTTCTTACGCTTTGGGGGATTCATTCAATAACTTAAGGTTATTGAAAGAAGAATCCAGCGCCGAGAACTGGTCGGAAAGTTTACGAAAACTTCCAAGCAGTTCCTTAAATCCAGTCTTCGTTTGACGCATAAACGAACACATGTCGTTCTCCACCTCCCTACACACATCGCAGCAATAACGCAAACCAGTGCGCTTGGCTACGGCGTCAGCCGTCGGGCCAGAAAATCCGGCACACTTCGCGTGTACTACGTTGGTACATAGCCAGCACGAAATGCTTGCCTGGGCGGCAGTCACCTGCTTAAGGCAGGATTTTTTGAAACAAATTACCCCGTCCATTATAGTGGGCACCTACTGTAAAACGAGGAATGCCAAAAGGAATACGAACAAAAACAAGAAAAGGAATGTGCGCGAGAGAAAGAAATTAGCGCGCGTCAAGAGCAGTGAGCACAGAGAGCAGACAGATAGAGCAACAACAGTGCAGCAAAGAGAGCGGCAAAGCGTGAGAGCTGCTTAGGCGCACTCAAAGAATTAGGAGAGATAAGGAGAGAGAGCTATAGCGGTGAACTAACTACAACAACGACGCTTACCGAAAATAAGAAGACAAAAACAAAACACTGGACGAGCAGAACCAATGCACAACAAATGTAAAATTAGCAAAGTTTAGTTTGACTAATCTACAATATAAGGCATGCACACGCGTCGTGAACGGGCTAGCAAAAGGATATATTTAAATTTAATTATTTAAACAAAACACCGGTTGTTTTGAATTCAAATCAAAAAATCAAATCGAAGCGCACAAAAAAAACACGTCCGTTCACTGTGAAAGTTAAAGAACAAAATGAAAAAAAAGGAAAAAGGAAAGAAGTCCATTAATAGTTAACTAAAGTAATCATCATAAGTATAGTTAAGAGCCTAAAAAGAGAAGAAAAAACGAGAGCAACAGTCGAGCGGCACGCGACAGTGGGATACCCTTGGACGTATATCGCCATAAAAAGTATCTAATTGTATAATATTAATCGCAAGCTACAAATTAATCATAACACTGCAGTGCGCTGCCACCTTGCATCAATTTCGGTACGTTGTCAATAATTTAAAAAAGCAAAAGCAAAAAGCGGTGTGAGCAGTATATATCGGTATTTCTTTATAAATTTTGAATTGGCCAACATCGATAACTTGCAATATATCGAGTAATCAAAATTAATATTTATTTAATTGCATTTTATAGCTTTCTATTTTTTACTGACCCTAAAATATGAATTATTAAATAATAATCATATGTGCACGTAAGCATATTATAAATATTATGATTATGTACACAAGCATGTAAATACTTGCATACATTAATATTCATTTAGCACGCCACCTATTGGTTGAGTATTAGTATATATATACATATTTATGCACATGCATTTTCAGTAATTGACATGTGCATGGAAAAGAAGAGTCGAGAAAAAGCTCGCGCTTCGCCCTCGCATCGTTTGTCCTTTTCTTTCCTACGGAAGTAATTTAGTTCTGACGTCATCGACAACATCTTTGCTGGTCGAAGGGTCGAAATGGTTTAACTAATAACTTCAGTGTTTATTGTCCGGATTGCAATTCGGAGGATAAGTTCATATAGTATTTATCTATATACATATATACTAAAGCAGAACGTTAAGAAATGAGTACTTCGAATGTAAATCGCCATGTTATTCCAAATTGAAAATAAACTTGATCTGCGTATGGTATACAGGAATCTTCATGCTAAATTTGGTGTCCCTAGCTTTTGTAATAGCTGAGATCGGCGCGTTCATCCAGACAGACAGACGGACATGGCTCAATCGACTCGGCTAGTGATCCTGAGCAAGAATATACATATATACTTTATGGGGTCTCCGAAGCCTCCTTCTGCCCGTTACATACATTTGCACAAAGTTAGTATACCCTTTTTTGACCATTTTCAGTGATCCAAGGGTATAATTACGCCATATTTGGATTTAAATTTCGTGTTGCACAAATTTTATTGACAAGCAGAAGAAGAAGAACGCATAGAGAATGCAAAAGCGAATAGACAAGTGTTGTAAGCATTAGAAAAAGCGAGAGTGCAATATTTTTTTTTATGCTTTTTTAGCGCATTCGATATTCTTATTATTGATTTTTTGGCACGAGCTGAAAATGCATATTGTGCCTTCTCGCTCTGTCTAATGTCTCCACGCATGTTTAAATGCTTAATGTCAAGTGTGTGTAAGTAATAATTGGAAGTAACTCGCGCTTCCTCGTTGGCTGCGGCAGAAAGGCTGCGGGCAATTTGAAGAGCAATGGTCTACGAGCAGCAGGTATGCGCTCACTCGTAGTCCTACGACGGTGGTGTCGTCAAGGTGCCAGAAACTCCCTCGAAGGTACCTCCACTTGACGGGTGCATTAGGAATGGATTCCAGACGCGGTGATCTGTCGCGATGGGCGGTGCACTAGTTACGTTTTCCCTTATTTACGCTAGGAAACACTGATGCGATTGTTAAATGTTCTCGTTGCCGGACAGGGCCGACAATTGTGCACTTCGGGTACGAGTCTAAACTGAAACTAAGACAACGCGGCATGGACCACGTTCCGTACCGTAAGAGTAAAATAGTTTTTTAGTTTTACAATATTTATTCTGGACGGAGAGCGTCCGTAAGGTTTTGGGTGGATTAAAGAACTGAAGATACCAATACAAACATGAGCTTATAAAGTAGACCCAAACGTCGCTGCGGTTGTTACGCGGACTTCTGCCGACGTCGTAACTCTGCAGAGTCACTGGTCCCATGGCACGTTCCGCTGACTCTGCGCCTCGTGCAAGATCTCCGGTTGCATGGAGTCAAGGGACTCAGAACGCAAGTTGCGCATATCCGAGCGGCCGTCGTTAACACTTGTTAACTACTCCCTCCTTCAAGACATGGTCGTCCCTGGCCGGTTTCCAGGGTCTTCCTTCTACGTCTTATTTTCCGGAAGGCGAGGATGCCGACCGTGATAATAGCAGCTATGGAGCAGGTTGCCGCCGCTGCGACTGTATTGACAACCACCTGTGTGCGCAGTTCTGTTATTTGCTGCAGATTTTCTTCGCTTAACCTGTGAAGAAAGGGCAGGCTCAACAGTGAATAGTGGTGGGTCACATTTAGACATGAGGGACGGTTGTTAAAAGGACTCTCTTCTGGAGTACGTTAAGATTAACGTATTTGGTGTTGTTCACAAACGCTACTCGCTCAAAGGTCATCAGGTACGTTCCATTGATGGATACTTCGGGCTCATCATCCAGACTAACTCTGGCCATGGCAACATTAACTACCAGTATGCCTTCGTCAATGGTAAATGTGGGGGGCAAGTCATTATCCTTGGTGCCACAGTGCGCTTCGGTACCGGCGTGCAAGCCTTGTGCGCTCGTTGCTTCTAAGCTCTCGAGGCAAAACGTCGTTGTGGGAGTCCTTACACAAGAGGTCACCGCGGTGACGCCATTCGGGCATTCCCTTTTCTTTACCTTTAAGATCTGATTCACTGTGGAGGTGAGTGAGTTGATTTTTTCCTGGGTCCTAGAGTTTATCCTAATTTATTTATTTATTTTATTTATTTATTTAACGTCAACTAAATCAGTCGACTTAAAATTAAAATTAAAATTAGGATATATTATATTAAATTGGAAATTTAAAAAAAGAAAATAATTTAGATTTTAAAATTAAATTTTCCAACATGTCAAAAATTTAAAATTAATTAAAAATATATATTTTTAAATTTAGGCTGGGGATAACGAAACAAGAATTCTCCAAAGGATTGGATTGAGTAAAGGGAGGACTCAGAGTTGAAAACTCTAGACAGTCTGTTGTAGTCAACACAGAGAACTCGGCAAGAGTCATGCAAGCTGTAGTCAGTATTACAAAGGGACAAGGATAGTGGCATAAAATTACGTGTAACTCTAGAAGGAATACAGAAATTAATTTGAGTAAGCAGAGTAGGGGAATCTATATTGTACTTTATTAGCTTTACAATAAACATAACGCCTTACATAATATGACGGTTAGTTAAAGAAGGTAGGTTAATTAGAAGTAGTCTACTAGAGTATGGTGGTAAGTCTACACCCGGAACCCAATTAAAACTGCGCAAGGCAAAGAGTAGAAACTGCTGTTGAACAGACTCAATTCTATCTTGGTGAATATGGTATTGCGGCGACCACACGCAAGACCCATATTCAAGAGTTGGACGAACAAGAGAAGTGTAAAGCAACTTTGTCGTGTAAGGATCCTCGAATTCTTTGGCCCATCTTTTGATGAACCCGAGTAGTCGAAATGCTTTATTGACAATTTGTGTAATGTGACGATTAAATTTCAATTTATGATCAAAGAGGATACCAAAATCAGCTACTTCAGATATTCTTAAGAGTGGGGTTAAGTTAAGATTATAATTGATGTCATGGTAGTTACATCTTCAAAATGACATAACCTTGCACTTCAAACAGTTAAGATGCAGCAGATTATGGCTGCACCATTAACAAAAAAAAAAACAACTCAAGATCTGTTTGAAGAAGGTTATTTGAAGGATCATTGTGTGTCAAACAGAGTTTTACATCATCAGCACACATAAGAATGTTAGAGTGAAGGAGTATTGTGTTTTTAATAATTTTGGTGAAGTGATTTGCTTTATGTGCTTTTATTATTAGTGCGGTATCTTACTAGTGCTAACCCTGTGGAAAAAACTTAAAAGTAGCATACTAATCCTGCTTTATTAGTGAATTCGCTAACAAAAATTTTAATTCTTTTCACTTGCGCGTCTTGGCGTCAAGTTTTTGTTTTTGTTTTTACTAATATTCTCACACTCTCCTGCTCTCCCGCTCACGAAAATAAATTTCGCTCTCTGAGTAAGTTGTGTAGTGCTTTTGTTGTAGACGTAACAGTTGTTCTTGTTTTTTTTACCTCGAGTGCTCGCTAGATTTGTTCCTTTATTTTCCTTCTCGCTTGCTTGCCAGTTTTCGGCGCTGTAACTGTTTCTTGCTCTCTCAAGAAATCTGTCTTACTTGGTATTCTATTGCTCTCTTCGTTGTCCCCTACAATTCGAAGGCATATCTATTTTATAATCATGGTGTCGTGCTCTGCAGAAAATTGCATAAGCTCTTCAGATCCTAATGCGGACTACATTGGTTGCTGGCTCCGTGACAATTTTAGTCACTTAAAATGCTGTGGCCTAACTGTGCGGGTTAGAGACGCCGTCAACGCCAATGTAGGTCTTAAATGGTCGTGTGAAGCATGCCGTGTGGGTGAATCCGATCTACGGAAAATCCACAATAAAACCAAACTCGGGTTTTATCGGATACACATAGCTTTCTCTAATCTCCAATCTGAATTTTTGGAGATGCAGACCCAATTCAACGCCTTTACGGCTCTTAGTAAGCCACCTGCTCCTCTAAGTATTCCTTTATATTCAGTTACTACGAATCTAAAGCCCACTAATCTACCTTCTTCCAAGGCTTCTTCTTCTGATCTTCTAAGCCTAATTTCCCCTATAATTTCTCCCTGCAGAACAGTTTAAAGACGTATGCGCAGCTTCTTTCTGGCCGCCCGACCTTATTTTTAAAGAGTTTACTCCAAAACAAAAAAGCCGAACGACCGTCACATTGGCCGTTACATCGTATATAACCTGCTCCTATATTCCGCCGTCATCGGAATTATCAGTCTACTTGCAATATTTGTCTGCAATTAAGACTATTTTTAACCTGTTGTCAGACAGAGATCATTTCATAGTCCTGGGTGACTTTAATATCCCGGAATGTAATTGGACATCCATTGCGGAGGGAAACTTCCTTCTGCCCTCCCGGCAACATGATCTGTTTGACGGTTTGTTTGACATGTCTTTAACGCTGGTTAATCATGTCAAAAACACTTTAAGATCCTTCCAGGGTGATTTTAGACAGGGCACAACCTCTTTCCCTACCTGAAGATCCTTATCATCCCACTTTCGAAGTGAATCTCGACTTGGGTATTAGCTTTGTGGATAATAGTGTAAAGCCGTGCAATCGCGTGCGCTGCTTTCAGAAAGCAGACTTTGAATACTTAAATTATTTAATTTCATATTGTGATTGGTCTGACTTTTATCTATCAACTGATATGTCAGTGGGTACGCGGATGATGTCAAGCTCTGTTTTCAATTTGGAGACGACTTCTGTCATTCTCGCCTTCAATCTGACCTAGATTGTTTCTTTTCTTGGTGTCGTGCAAATCTCCTTAATCTGAACAGCTCAAAATGCAAGCTGATGACATTCTCACGTGCCTGCCCAAAGTACGTATCATACTCTTTGGACCGAAAACTCAAGTTTTGCGAACATATATCATCAATGGTTAATAAAGCTATGGGTGTACTCGGCTTTATTAAGAGATGGTCCAAGGAGTTTGACGATCCTTACTTAACTAAGACTCTCTTCACTTCGCTTGTTCGTACAATTCTCGAGTACGGATCATGTGTCTGGAACCCTCAGTACACAGTTCATAGAGACCGCATTGAATCCATACAGAAAAACTTCTTAATGTTTGCCTTGCGAGGCCTTAACTGGTATGTAAATTCAAGACTTCCTTCCTATCCTAGTAGACTTTTGTTACTTAATCTGCCTTCTCTAGCCAATCGTAGAACCATGCTTGGTGTTATATTTATTAACCTTATCCAAGGTGACATAGATAGTAGCGACTTACTTAGTAGACTACACTTTTCTGTCCCTGGTAGAATCACCCGTAATTACCTTCCTCTAAAACTTCCCAATTGTAGCTCAAACTATGCCCTGCATGAGCCATTCAGGGTATTATGTTCGGACTATAATAAACTATACTTCATCGTAGCTAACAATAACAACTTGATATCTAGCTTAAAATTACAACTCCTCGCTCACTTATCTAGAATTTAGTTAAATACATAATTATCTTCTTTCTATTCATAGTAGTACTTTCAACATACTGCATGCTTTAACACTCTACTCATAATTTTATTTGCATTTGGTTACTAACACTAACTCTCCTGATCTGATTGGGTTTTTCTGGGTTTTCCCCAATCCTCTGCAACAAATGTCGGATCGGCTTTTCTTTATCCCAGTTTGCACGTTTGCACATTTGCACAATTTTAAAAAAATTTTTTTTTTTTTTTCCTTTACATTTAAGGTTTTACCCTTAATTTAAAATTACCTTTAGTTTAAAATTTCAACTTAAATAATTTAAATCTAATTTCAATTGTTTCTTTACTTTTAAAAAGTCGACTGATCATAGTTCGACTATAAACTAAACTAAATAAAAAAACGTCTTAATGTTTGCCTTGCGAGGCCTTAACTGGAATGTAAATTTAAGACTTCCTTCCTATCCTAGGTGACTTTTGTTACTTAATCTGCCTTCTTTGGCCAATCGTAGAACCATGCTTGGTTTTTATTAACAACCTTATCCAAGGGGACATAGATAGTAGCGACTTACTTAGTAGACTACACTTCTCTGTCCCTGGTAGAATCACCCGTAATTACCTTCCTCTAAAACTTCCCAATTGTAGCTCGAACTTTGCCCTGCATGAGCCATTCAGGGTATTATGTTCGGACTATAATAAACTATACTTCATTGTAGCTAACAATAACAACTTGATATCTAGCTTAAAATTACAACTCCTCGCCCACTTATCTAGAATTTAGTTAAATACATACTTATCTTCTTTCTATTCATAGTAGTACTTTCTAGTGTTGTGTCGTTCGTGAACGAAGGAACTAAATTGAACTATTCACCAAACTGAACGAACGAACTAGGTCTGCCTTTATAGTTCAATATAATTCGTTAGTTCAATTTAGTTCACTTAGTTCAATTTAGTTCACTTAGTTCAATATAGTTCACTTAGTTCAATATAGTTCACTTCTCTTTTTAGAAATCAAATTAATGCATTAAACTTTCTATAGTATCTGTTTTTAAACTCTTTATTAATTCTTATTATTATTATGTATAAGTGTTTTGGACATAAATTGAATAAATAATATTAATTTTCAATGACAGCATTGTATGAAATAAATTCAAACCATTTTTTTTTAAGCATTTTTAAGCAAGTTTAAAAAATGAACGATTGAATTAAATGAACGACCTAGTTCATTGAGTTTAAACGAACGAACGAACTTATTCCTCAAATTGAACTAGGATTACCCAACACTAGTGTGTAGGGAGGTGGAGAACGACATGTGTTCGTTTATGCGTCAAACGAAGACTGGAGTTAAGGAACTGCTTGGAATTTTCGTAAACTTTCCGACCAGTTCTCGTCGCTGGATTCTTCTTTTAATAACCTTAAGTTATTTCATGAATGGTAGAGAAGTCTTCTGTTAGCGCCACCCAGCTCCCTCTAATTGACTAGCCAGGTACGCCAGTGACACAGCCGCTGATGCCGTTCACCAATCCTCCGATGGTAACGTGATCTGCGGTTCTTCTAGAGAATGTCATTGGGAGTGTGCAACCAGTGATGCCTAAAACATCTGATATGTCTGCTGTGGTCTCGTTGCCCGTCCCACAGTTAGTAGATTTTCATAGGGCGTGTTCAAGTTCTGGATTACCAGAAGAGAACCTCTGCTCTGGTATTATACCGGAGGCGCCAAAAAAACTTGAAGGTGTTCCACAAAAGAAACAAATTGTTGTTTCAAGGCTTGCCCCTGAACTCACATCAAACGATGTTACTGCTTATATTCAAGCAAAAATTCAAGCCTAAAATAAAATAAATTATAAATTTGGAAAAATTTAAGTTTTCTTATGAGTGGGACATATCGTCCTTCATAATAAGTGTCCCCAACGAACTCTTTGGCATTATATGTTCCGCCCAATTTTGGCCGGAACACGTAGTGCTTAAAGAGTTAGAAGCAAAGAAGAAAAAAAATCGCCCACCGATTAAACTTCCTTTGCCTTCTTTAGCATCTGCCCAAAAAATACGACAAAAAAAACTAACAAGCTTCTTAACTTCTTAAGCCGGAGATTCTTTACTCCGAAGTCTTTCCAAATAAGTACACAACCTACAGGTGTGATCGACCTGACCGTCGTGGTGGTGGAGTTCTTATTGCAGTTGATTCAACCATCAATTCTGAACTTTTACAACCGGAGATTCAATCTGCTATTGAATTACTCTGTGTAAAATTACACTTCCACGGTTTCTTTCATTATATAAGCTGTTCTTATATTCCGCCGTCATCGGAGTTATCAGTCTATTTGCAACATTTGTCGGCAATAAAGACTATATTTAATCTGTTATCAGACAGAGATCACTTTTCAGTCCTTGGGGGCTTTAATATTCCTAATTGAAATTGGACAACAAGTGTTGACTCAAATACTCTGCTGCCTTCACGGTAACATGACCCTTTCGACGGTCTGTTTGATATGTCATTGTCACAGGTCAATCATATCTTAAACTGTAGTAACAGATCGTTAGATTTATGCTTTGTCTCCGATCCATCTAGAGTGAGTCTAAACAGGACACAGCCAATTTCTCTTCCTGAAGATCCTTACCATCCCACTCTTGAAGTTACTTTTGAGTTTGGCTCATATATGGATAAACATGAAAAACTGTGTAATCGTGTACGCTGCTTTAGAAAAGAAGATTTTAACTTATTAAATTTGTAAATTTCCAATTTTGATTGGTCGGAACTATATTTATATTTTTTGATATTTCAGTAGCGACCAATATTTTTTTAAAACACAATTAATTCATTTTTTTGATATTTGTGTTCCGCGCTTTTATCCATCTTCCTCGAGTAAGCCGCCATGGTTCTCAAGAGAGCTGTCACGGTTAAAAAATTTAAAGTCGAGTCTTTTTAAAAAGTATAAAAACAATAATTCGCCTTCAGCCTTTTCTCGCTACTTAAGCGCGCGGTCAGATTTTACAGTCTTAAACGCGAAATGTTATAAGACCTATTTAACTCGTTGCAAGGTTCAGTTTATTTAGAACCCCAAATAGTTTTATAGTTTTGTTAACACGAAGCGTAAGTCTACCGCATTTCCAACGAAACTAACGTTTGAAAATGCTTGTGCAGATAACGACCAAACCATGGCCGATTTGTTTGCAAAGTTTTTTCAAACTTTTATCCATACAACATTCCAAGTTCGAATGGTATCTTCTCTCCCTTTCTAAACGAAAGCTCACTTGTCAAGGATCTTTATTTAGTTAAGCCAGTTTTCTCACCAGGCCCTGACGGTGTTCCCGCCATTGCTCAAACTATTTTCGCTGTCCTTAGAAACTTCACTCTTTCCTTCTATTTGGAAAGAATGTTTTATTATTCCCTTCTTAAAAAGGGCAGCAAGTCTGATGCAAGCAATTATAGAGGTATCTCTAAATTGTCGGCTATACCTAAATTTTTCGAGAATTTTATAACGTTGGACCTGAATTGTGGACATTGCCTGCGCCTCGGTCGACGCAAAGTATGGAAAGTTGTTCGGCATTTCTAGTGAATGATCAGTTCGACGTACACTGCATCGAACTGCATCCTGACCTCTTTCCTGAGATCGAAACTCAGCATCTTGCCCTCGCCTCGAAAGACGCGAAGTGTTGGCAAGTTGTTCGTCTGTTTTAATTGCAGAATCACTGTGACGTACACGGCGACGAACTGCATCCTGACCGTTTTCCTGAGATCGAAACTCAGCATCTTGCCTGCGCCTCGAACGACGCGAAGTGTTGGCAAGTTGTTCTTGTAATCTGATTGGCGAAGAAGCCCGAAGAGTAGTGTGACGAATTGTGTCCGGTAATTGCTCAACGGCCCCAAATGTTCTATTACTTCTGCGGACTCGATGCTGTTGACTATCTCTAACCCTTTCAGCTTCCCTAAGTTCTAAATTATTCCTTCGTTCTCTATTTGCCTCTAGATTATTTATTCGTTCCTGCTCAGAAAAATCTACATCAGACCTATTCAAACGTTTTTTTATTTTTCGCTGTGCTTGACTCCTATTGCAAGCTGACTTTCTCTTAAGTCTATGTGTCTTCTAATATATAAGTTGTGAAATAATATGTATGTTAAAAACAACATTCTTATTAATCAATTTAATTTGAATATATATTTATCAAAAATTATTTTGGAGACTGGCTCGAGGTCAAGATAAAGTTGAATAAAATAAATATTTTCTTTTTATTCCGATATATTTCGGTTACACTTCGGTAACCGTCTTCAGGGCTAAAACACAAAACTACAAAAATTGGATTTTTAACATTATTTCTTTAAAAATAAATTGAACAATATTAAATTACACACATACATTTTTCACGTCTGCTCTTGCGGGCGCGGAGTTCTTAACTGGCTTAATAAGTAAATGTCTGTATATGTGAGCGCAGTTTTCTGTGTCCGTTTTGTAGTTTAATCTTTCATGTGTTGGTGTGTTTATTATGTGTAGCATTTCGAGAGTGTAACGTTTAGCATAGTGTTGTTCTTGTTGTAATATTGTTGTTGCGTCAAAATTCGGAGAGTGATGTTTGTTTGCACAGTGGGTCATAAGAGCTGTTTTTTGTGTTGTACTTTGGTGTCTTAATTTAAAATCTGATTTGTGTTGTGTTAATCTTGTTTTCAGTTTTAGTTTTGTCGTTCCTACGTATACACCATTGCATGTTTCCGTACTGTTGCCACTGCAAGGAATCTTATAAATCACATTGTTTTTGTCTTGTGGATTTATTTTGGACATAGTATTATTATAAAAATGTTTTAATGTGTGGAACGGTTTATGTGCTATTTGTATTTCTGTATTATTGTAACAATCGGATCTCATTAATCGTTCTGATAATGTTGGTACATAGGTTAGAGATCTATATGATTTCACTTGTCTGTTTGTAGTTTCTCTTGGTGCTTCCTGATATTTTTTAATTAGTTTTTTGACTAGATTTTTTGGAAAGTCATTGTCTGTTAGGATTTCTGTTATTATATTATTATTATACTGTGTCCCCAGTACACTATTCATAAGGAACGCATCGAATCTGTACAGAAGAACTTTAACTGGGATGAAAATTTAAGACTGCCTTCCTATACTAATAGACTTCTATTATTAAATCTGCCTTCCCTAACCAATCGCAGAACCATGCTAGGCGTCTTATTTATTACCAACCTTATGCAAGGTGACATTGACAGTGAGGCCCTGGTAAGGCAGCTACACTTCTCTGTCCCTTGCAGAACTACACGTAACACCTTCCTCATTTTTACCGCGTTTCCACGTCGTAAGTTATGCGACGGTGCCTTTCGGTCGGTCAGACGGGAGGTGGACTTCATCTGGGTTCCGCGCGAGTTATAGATCCAACGATGTTCCAGAGGGTTTGTTTGCTGAACCAAAAGGGGAAGGGGTCTTCTTTTTCCGATGGATGAGATGACGTTGAATAGTTTTAACTTTTATTTTTAACTGTATTATTCACTTTTATTCTTATATAGGGAGGATTTTGGAATTAAAATACGTCCGTTTGTTTCGGATGATAGATACAGAATGAATTTATTCAACACCACTCGATACTTAAAACGACTCAGTACATATTTTGTGCTTCTAAGAATTTACAATGTTGCAACAATGCCTAGTCGGCATTCTGGCCCTTTTCCTGAGCAATGTACTCTTGGGTCTGGGTTCACTTATATATAAGTATACATTTTAGTGTGTAAGTGTTTAAGAGTAAATATAAGTGCCGCCGTTGAGAGTTGAAGTCGTATTACTCTCTTTGTTGTTCTCCCGCTTCGGTTTAGGAGGAGGTACGATGGGAAGGGTGCATGTGGTAACTCGCGCAACAAGCATCGGCTTGGTGTAGTTTGGACCACTTGTTAATACATTCTTTGTATTCAACGTCCTCATAAAATGTGTATGCATACTATCTAAATATCCTCTAGCCTACTACATATTAATCTTATTTATTTCGTTTATTCTAATATGTACTGTGATGTATACAAATCCGCTACTTCTCATGTTAAATTAAATTTCAATTAAAATAAGTTTTATCTCAATTTGATTTTATTGAGTTTGATTTATTTATTATGCAATTTTTAAGACAAACAAATTTTAATAACTATTTTACATTAAATATAAATAATTATTATTTTTAAAAAAATTTTAACAAATTTTTATTGACCGTTTAAATTTTATTTAATGAAACCCAAAAACATTTCACATTTCGATCGCGGAAGCAAGCGGATTTTGGCACGCACTAAAATATGTATTCAATGAAAAACAGCAAGAACAACAAACATGTCGATCGCGGCAGCAAGCGAAACCCAATACAGAGTTCATCAGTACGGTACATAGCTCACTTGACCACTGATCAACTCCTGCGGCAGTCAAAATGGGGTACGACTCCCATGGTAGGCAGTGTTTTTATACCCTTCGACCATTGAAAATGGTTAAAAAAGTGTGAAAATGTAAATTTGTGAAAATGTATGTAACAGGCAGGAGGCGCGGTAGATCCCACAACGTATAAACATATATTCTTTCTCAGGATCGAGCCGAGTCGATTGAGCCATGTCCGTCCCTCTGCCCGTCTGTCCGTCCGTCCGTCTGTCCGTCCGTCCGTCTGTCCGTCTGTCGGGACGAACGCGCCGATCTCGGCTATTATTTCCTGTATACCATACGCAGATCAAGTTTATTTCCAATTTGGAAAAACACGTCTACCGACCCTACAAACCGACAATTTCGATTTACAATCGAAATACTAATTTCTTAACGTTGTTCTTTAGCATATATAATTAAGTATTTAGGTGTTCATCAAAAATAAAAAAATATATTTTTATTTTATAATTTTTTATTTGATAGAGTTATTGTTACTTATTACACCAGAGTTACTCATAAACTGACTGACAGAATTATTTTTACGGACCAGCAAACCTTAAAGTTCTACAGAGCTTTACATCTTTGTTTATCAGTGACTTAAGCTTCTTATCGTTTGACGATTGGTGTCTTGAGAGAACTTTTATGATGAGGCTTTTGAAGAGTGAAGCTTTTCAAAAGATTGGTTTAAGTAATTCATATGGAGTATGAAGTTTAAGTAATTCATATGGAGAATGAATATGTCACTCCCCCACCTTTTAGATTTTAGCTTGTCCTCAAGCCTTTACTTCTGGATATAATTGTGGAATTGGATTTTCAGTTTTTACTATTTCAGTATTATTTTCTTTAACTGTTTTAATATTTTTGTCAACTGATTTGTTTGCTTTAGGTCTTAGATATGATATTACAATGTTATGAGGTGCTGTTTTACATTTCATGTATAGGTAAAATATAGATATTATAGCTAATACAAACATGAGGATTATAAATATATTTTTATAGATTGTATAATTCTTATTGTTTATCATAATAATTTCTTTTATTTCAATATGTGACATAGGTTCAACTTTTGTGACATTATGCTCGGTGAATATTGAAAATTCTTTTAACTCTGCTGTACAATTAAATATTAGCTGTTATTAACATTTTTTTTCTTTTTAAATTTACTTTTATAGTGTGTTACATTTTGGCCTCTATTATTTTCTTTGTAATGTTTTTCATCTAGTTGTTCAATTCTGCCTGGTAATTGTCCGGTTGTATTATGTTTAGTTTCATGGTTGTATGTGTATAAAATTGTTTCTATTCTTGTTTCCCTATTTTCTCTATTATTTTCAGTATTGATAATGCGGATCTTTTCATTTATTGTTTTGTGATGACGTTCTACATCTGCTATTCCTGTTTTGCTTGGGGTGATATCTAATTGTATTTCTTCGTTATTTAGCCAAATCTTTAAAGAGTTGCTCATGAACGCTGAGTCTTTGTCTGCTTTAATTTTTTGTGGTTTTCCCATGTCGTTAAATATTCTAGTAAGGGCTCTTTTGGCTTCTAGCCAATCTCTACTATTTGTTTTTATAAGTGATGCAAATTTTGAATAAACGTCAATACAGGATAAATATTGCTCATTGTCAATAGCATAAAAGTCAATTACGTAAAGTTCTCTTGGGTTATTTGTCTCTGGAGTTATCTCAAAAGCAAGTTTTGTTGATCTGTGTTCTGTTTTTGCGAGATTGCAGACTTCGCAATCATTAATGATATTTTGAATTAATTTATTATAGTCAGGAAAATAGTGAGTTTCTTTAAAGAGTCGTGTCATTTTTTCGATACCAGGGTGCAGTAATTTCAGGTGTTGAGAAATAATGAATTCCTTGAATTCAGCGTAAGAGTTAATGTCCTTTAGTTTAATTATACTTTTTAAGATTTGTACGTTACTATGTGGGTTAATAGTTTCATGGCATGCATTTTGAAGAACGGAAAAATCACTGTCATTGTCTATGTAAATTACGCTAGTATGGTTTAGAAAATATTTTATTAAGAAGTCTTTTGCTATTGGGAGAGTCATTTCAGTATATTTTATAGTGATTTTAGTTTTAGTGAAATATTTTGATATGTCTACTTGGTCTATGGATTCTTCTATTTGTCTAGTGAAATAGTTTATGGGTTTCTCAGTGATTTGAATATAAGTTTCGTTACTTTCTTATGCACTATGTATTGTTGCTGCTGTTGAAATATTTTCTTCTTCACCTACCATATTTTCTTCAAATTTAACTCGAGATAAAGCATCTGCTACATGATTTAGTTTTCCTTCCAAATATTTTATTTTAAAATTATATTCACAAAGTTTGATTCGCCAACGTTGTAATTTCATTTTGGGTTCTTTTATATTATTTAGCCAGACATGATCACTTTATATTTCAAAAGGGACTCCATATAAATATGGGCGGAAGTATTTGGTTGCCCAAACAATTGCCAATAATTCTTTTTCTATTGTACTGTAATTCTGTTCGTGGTCGTTTAATGTTCTGCTTGCAAAACTAATTGGTTTATTATCATGTGATAGCACGGCTCCAATGGCGAAATTGCTGGCGTCAGTAGTAGCTTGAAATGTTTTTGTAAAGTCTGGGCAAATGAGGATGGGTTCGTTCATGATAAGGGTTTTTAACTTTTCAAAAGATTTAATATACGCTTCGTCCTTTATATTTATTTTAGCTCCTTTCTTTAAAAATAAGGTGAGAGGTTTTGCTATTTTGGCAAAATCTGGAATGAACTTGCGGTAATATCCGCATAAGCCTAAAAATGATTTAATTTCTTTAGAGGTTTTTGGAATAGGAAATATTTCAATCGCTTTTACTTTTTCTTGGTTGGACTTATGGTATGACCTAAGAAATTTGTTTGTTTTTTTAAAAATTCGCATTTGTCTAACTGGAGCTTAAGATTTGCCTCTTTAAGTTTCTGAAAAACTTTGTTCAGTGAGTTCAGGTGTTCAGTAAGGCATGTTGAGTAGATGATAACATCATCTAAATATACGAGGCAATGTTTGTTAATGAGGTCTTTAAGAACGAAGTTCATGCAACGTTGGAATGTTGCTGGGGCATTTTTCAAACCAAATGGCATGCGAGTAAACTCGTAGTGACCGTGTTTAGTTGAGAATGCAGTTTTTGGTATGGATTTAGGGTCCATTTCGATTTGGTGAAAACCCTTCGCTAAGTCGATTGTTGTGAAGTATTGACATTTTCCTTTATTGCCTAATATTTTATCCATGTTCGGGATTGGGAATTTATCATTAATAGTTATTTCATTTAGGTTTCGATAGTCGACGACTAACCTGAATTTTGGTTTGCAAGATTCGTCTATCTTTTTGGGAACAATCCATAAGGGACTGCAATAGGGAGAGTCGCTTTCGCGTATAATGCCTTGTTGTAGCATTTCCTCAATTTGTTTGTTAACTTCTGCTACATAAGCAAAAGGATATGAATAGGGTCTTTTATACACTGGGTTTTCGTGAACTGTTTTGATTTCATGGCGTATGATGCTTGTAAAAGTTAGGTTTTCCTTGTCAGAATACTGGATGTCTTTAAATTCTTTTAGTAATTGTGATAGTCTATGTTTTTCTTCATTGTTTAAATGGTCTAGTCGGTATGTGTAGTCTAAGTTTATGTCATTGTCCAATGCATAGTTTATTTCGGCTGTATAGTGGTTTTCTTGTAAAATTGCTTAAAAATTTTTTGACGAATTTCCGTCAGAAAGTTCAAGTTCTTTATGAAGGAATGATCTTCCATTGATAATTGTTTCTTTTCTAAAATAATCTATACAACCGTTGTTTTCCATTAGTACTTTCCTTCCTAATAGAATGTCATAAAATGGTGATAACGAATGAATATAAAATTTCTGCGATTGCTAAAAAAGGCCATTGGCCGGAAGATTTACGAATTTATTTAGTTTTGAATAGCCTGTCATACTTTTTCGTGGAACTGTTCGTCGTTGTTATTATCTTGGTCAGCAATATTATTGTAATCTAACTCGTATTGATGGTGACTTTCATCTGTATCCATACGTGATTGTCCGCTGCCTTCTCTAAAACGCTTATTCGGCACTCTTGGTTGTTGGGGGGCTGATAATAGTTTTGGGTGTCGTTCTGTCGGTCGCGAATTAAGTCTGCTCTGAGTTCATTAAACAATGGTCTGTTCTGATCGAATTGTTGTTGCCTAGACGGAAAAGCTTGTTTATGAGGGGTTCGGTTGTTTACATTTGGGTTTTGGATCTGCGTGGGATTTATTAATGGGTTGAAGGGGGTTACGAATTGTTGATTGGCATGAGAGTTTTTGTTTTTATTTGTGTTGGTATTAGTGTTTAAATTTAGTGAGTTTGTATTAAGTTTTGGACAGTAATCTGATTTCTTAGAAATTGGGTCTTCGTAAAGACCTTCTTGTTGGGCAATTTGTCTTAACTTTTGGACAGTTGAAATGTCATGCCTCACTAGGGTCATGAACAGCCTATCAGGGAGTGAGCGTTGAATAGTATTTTTTATTGTAGTTGCCATTGCTTGTGAATAAACTAATGTTATTTTGGTTGTTTTCTAAGGCTAACTTATTAACAATAATAGTTGACTTATTTTCTAATTCTTCACAAAATTGTCGTAAATTACCTTTGTAGGGCGTTCAATAAAAACGTCGCAAAAGTTCCTCCAGGGGGGTTATCATTTGATAATGCCATTTTTGATTAATTTTTTCTTTTTGAACGTTTTTTTTTTTTTTTTGATTTGTAGCGGTCACATTTGTTTTGTTTAAGCGGGCAACTGTTCTTGTTCACTTCACAGTTTGTTGGATTTAACTTATGTAGCGGTCACACCTGTTTAAGTGGGCTACTGTTTAAGTTTTTTCACAATCACTTCTCGGCTATGAACACCGTTGGGTTTATACGAGGGTCGCTTGATAAGTCCGTGACTTTTTGAATAAAATATATTTTTTTCGTCAAAGAAGCGTTTTATTTCTCAACATAATCTCCTTTTAGCTCTATACATTTAGTCCAGCGTTTTTCCAATTTTTTTATTCCTTCCAAATAATAGGTTTTCTCAAGGCCCTCAAAATAGTCGTTTGTTTCTGTGATGACCTCTTCATTTGACCCGAATCTCTTACCGCCGAGCCATTTCTTCATGTTTGGAAACAAAAAATAGTCACAGGGGGCTAAATCTGGAGAATATGCTGGATGGGGTAGCAGTTCGTAGCCCAATTTATGAAATTTTGCCATGCTGACTACACACGTGTGCACCCGTGCATTGTCCTGATGGAACAGCACTTTTTTTTCGCCAAATGCGGTCGTTTCTGCTTCAAATCAATATCGAATCTGTCCAAAAGCTCTGAATAATATTCGCCGGTGATCGTTTTACCCTTTTCAAGGTAATCGATGTGAATGATACCTTGTGCATCCCAAAAAACTGTGGCCATGACCTTGTTGGCCGACAGACCCACCTTGGCCTTCTTTGGTGCACGTTCACCCGGAGAAACCCACTGTCTTGATTGTTCTTTGGTCTCTGGTGTGGTGTGGTGGATCCATGTTTCGTCTACGGTAACGAAACGGCGCAAAAATTCGTTTGGATTGCGGTTGAACATCGCCAAACACTCCTTTGAAATGGTCACACGGTTGCGCTTATGGTCGTGTGTGAGCAATCGCGGCACCCATCGCGCGGAAAGCTTTTTCATGTCCAAATATTCATGTAAAATGTGATGTACCCGTTCAGTTGAGATGCCTACAGCCTCAGCTACCTCACGCACTTTCATTCTCCGATCATCCAATATCATTCCATGGATTTTGTCGACGATTTCTGGCATGACGACCTCTTTTGGGCGACCTGAACGTTCGGCATCACTTGTACTGGTACGACCACAACGGAACTCAGTAAACCATTTCTTAACCATTGAAATTGATGGTGCAGAGTCCCCATAATATTTATCAAGTCTTTCCTTGGTTTCGGTGATGGATTTTTTACGCAAAAAATAATGCTTAATTAGCACACGAAATTCACTTTTTTCCATTTTCGTTAAAATTCACGAGATCGTCTGCTTTCAATGCCTATAAAACGCAAACTAAGAAACGCAGCTTTCTCAAAATTTTACAGTCAGCTGTTAATCGATAACTGCTGACAGGAGCAGTGTTGTATTTAGAGCAGGTGCGCGGCAAATACAAAAAGTCACGGACTTATCAAACGACCCTCGTACTTTCAACTGATGTCACTGAAGTTGCCGTCGCGATTCACGTGAGTTCTTTTGCGGATGATAGTTAAAGGCTTAGATTAATTTTTGCCTCATCAATAACTAACATCCTACCGGCTGCACCAATTAAGTATTTAGGTGTTCATCAAAAATAAAAAAATATATTTTTATTTTATAATTTTTTATTTGATAGAGTTATTGTTACTTATTACACCAGAGTTACTCATAAACTGACTGACAGAATTATTTTTACGGACCAGCAAACCTTAAAGTTCTACCGAGCTTTACATCTTTGTTTATCAGTGACTTAAGCTTCTTATCGTTTGATGATTGGTGTCTTGAGAGAACTTTTATGATGAGGCTTTTGAAGAGTGAAGCTTTTCAAAAGATCGGTTTAAGTTTTCATATGGAGAATGAACTTTGAGGCTTTTGAAGAGTGAAGCTTTTCAAAAGATTGGTTTAAGTAATTCATACAAAATACAATATGAATTGGATTGGACAATAAACACATAAGTTATTAGATAAACCATTTCGACCCTCCTACCAGCAAACAAGTTGTCGATGACGCCATAACTATATTACTTGTACAGGAAAGAAAAGGACGATCGATGCAAGCGCGTAGCGCGATCTTTTTCTCGACTCTTTTTTTCCATCCATCGCAAAATCGTAATCGTAAAATCCGGATTTTGCAGAACAGGTGCTTACGTTAGAGCGGCTTTGAGTCGCTCGAATGCATTTTGTGCTTCTTCGGCTAATAAATTGGTTATAGCTATAACGTTTTGTTGGTTGTAGTTATAATATATGGTTATAGTCGTGAGTCCGAGAAATTAGCAATGGACCTGCGATACCATCCCGCTGGTCCCAAACAACCTCGTAATTGCATCATCTTATTTTGGAATCGGCCAGTTTGCAATGGATTCGATCTTTCCTGGGTCTGTTGATATTTCTCCACCTCCAATAATAAAACCTAAATATTTTGAGTCCGACACTCTGAAATGACTCTTTTCTATAATTAGAGTTAGATTTGCCTTTTTTAACTGCTCTGCCAGTCTGACCAGCACCGTTAGATGCGATTTAAAATGTGTCGTAACTACTTAGAGATCATCCAATTACCCGAAGCAACAGAATATAAGCTGCGGTGGAATCACCTCGTTCATCATCGTTTGAGCTGCATTACACAGCCCAAATGGCATTAACCAAAATTGATACAAAGGTCGTCCGGGTACTGTGAATGCTGTGAACGGTCGTGAATCTTCCGCAAGTGGAACTTGGCAATAGGCGTCTTTGGGGTCGATTTTAGAAATTACTTTAGCTTGCGGTAGTCGAGCAAATATCCCTTCGATACTCGGATACCTTTCGAACATCTAAGTATAGTAGTACTTTTCCTGGTTTAACTTTGCTTAACGGGTGATGCATTTCCTACTTCAATTTTATCTTCTAACAGTGGCGTTTTTCCCAAGTCTTGCTTAGCGAATGAGGTCTTAACCGCCTTCAACTGTTGACGTTGCCCTTTGTTGATTCTTGATGTGCTTCGGCTTTTATCTCGAGAGCCTCCTCCATTAGTAAAGCTGAAAAAGGCCCTGGTGCTAATTTAAATTCTTTCCAAAAGTCTATCCCTAATATTAGTGGTTTTTCTATAGAAGGAATTACGAAGAGTTTTATAAGTTTCACTTGACCTCTATATTTCACCAATGTTCATAGGAAACCTACGACAGCATGCGACCTGCCGTCAGCCGTTCGGACTAGGGAATTTATTTTCTTAAATTCTGGAGTTGTCTCCCATTCAACTCACGTAACTTATATTCGCCCATGGTCGCATAGAAGCCACCATCATTCTTTTTGTTTATTATCGATGAGACCAATAAACGTTTCGTTAATCTAATATTTCGCCAAAATTTCCTCATACGTTGTGTTGATCGTTTAGGCTCGCTCGAAGCGTTGGAATTGGAGAGTTTGAATTATCTGGTTTAGTGCAAAATTGTGCCGGTAAGTCTGGTAAGGGCGTCGATCTTGTCAGAATTACTGAGCTAGCCGGTAAATCTAGTGATAGAGATTTTAGTTTTCAGGGCCGTTCGTGTCTGACTCACGAATGGACTCCGCTCGGTTTTCCGTCTTTTTACCAAGGCAACCTGGTTTGTAAATATTTTTTTCCCCACAACCGTAGCACAGAACACTTCTTTCATACACTTATCCCACCCATGTCCGTCTTCATCACAGTTCCAACACCGAAACACTCGTATCGGCGCGTCGCTCATGTTAGGATCTGCATTTTGATAGGGAATCTCCTCGTCTAATGCTGCCACATTCCTTTTTGCCAACGTCAGATTAGGTATCTTCTTTGGTATAGTTTGCGCATTTGGATAAGTTTGCGCAGGTGAACGTAGAGCAGTTCGTGCCTTATGAGGAGAAGCAGATTCCGAAGGATTCCTGTGTAGTATGCACACATATCGGTTAACCACTGTACCTATATGTAATCGTAATATACAAGCACATTGTAGCACACTGTTGCAATGTGTACATAAACAGTCCAGCCCAAGTGTATGCGTAATACGAGCACCCACTTGGGGGCTAACATACATAATTGCATGGTCAGCAGTTCTCACGCTGGCCAAGCGCTAATCGCTTACTATGTGTGCCTATAGCACTCCTCCTCCAGCACCGTCGCTCGGCGACAGTACATATATATATATGTAAGATATGCATATAAGCGTCGCTGTGCTGCAGGCTATGCCGGCAGCGCTGATCCTCGAATTAGGCTAAGCCTTTGTATGTAGATCATAAGAACATTAACGAATTTACTTCGAATAGAGCGGGACCTTCCCTGCTCCATCAAACAAATAAAGAAAAAAGTAAAAAATATTAAACCAAAGAAATAATACATGGCGACCCAGGACACAAAGCCTAAGGACTACGAAGGACCCAGGACCTAAGGCCTAAGGACTACGGAGGACACAGAAGACTGCACCACAAAAATCGTACGGTGTTTCGTGCTTTGCTCTGACAGAACAAAAACAATAACGACGACGAGACCACACGACAGCTGCTTGCAACCTGCGGCACAATCAACACATAATTCTCACTAGACTGGACTGGGAAGGCAGATGGAAAACAAAAATCTGAGTGAGTAGAGTAAGGCAATGGGGAAAAAGCGCGGCGGTGTGCGGCAAAAACTAAAAAAGAGAATAGCTCACCTAACGTGGCTATTAAATTCTCAAACGCCACCACCAGCCTGGTCAAATGCTCGCAAATTACAAGCTTGACTTTCTGCAACAAGAGTTACCAAAAGCGCCAGTAACAAACCAAAGCCAAACTCTCTCACTCATTAAACCCACATATGAATCGAAAACTAAAACTATAACACCACCACCCAGAGCCAGCTTACCAGTCTACAGAGAACAATGCCCGTTAGATTGCGTATACACCTGCAATCATCGTAAGGAGCCCAACCAGCCGAAGGAGGCCTGTGTAACAACAGCAGCTTGTTCAGCCAGCACCGGCACCACTTAACGCATCAAGTTAAGCCTCTAGCCAACAACAGCAGCAACAACTACGTACGGATAGGAAAAGGGAACCGACATCGTTTCCAAGAGCAAAAATTTTTTTATAGCACTGTGTTGCAAAATTTTTTTTGATTGCACTACGATGCATATTTTTTTTCGTAATTATAAAAAATTAGGTAGGAAACCTGTAAATTCATACGGATGAATTAATTTTAAATTTCTCACCGCCGCAAGTCGTTTTATCAGAAAAAGAAGACAACAAAAAAACAAAATAGATATCTTAAAAATTAAAATAAAAAAAAAAAACGCATCAAATACAAAATTAATAAATAAACAATAAGTAAATGTCACCTAACAATTCTATAAGTAAATTATATCCAGACCCAATATATTCAGAAAAAACTGTATTAGGAGAAAACTTTTTTTCAAACATGGGTCTATGAGATGTTAAGTCAGTGGACTCCACTGCCAATGTAATTAACAAGGTCGAAGTTGTGCCTTTAAACCTGGATTACATAATAATTTGTTAAATCATTATGACAATAATTATGTTGATAAATATATGTTATAAACTATATAAAATAAATAGTAAATGCCTTAAGAAAAGATATATAAGCAGAGCTAATGACTTGAACAGGGTTTGATAGCTGAAAGGCAATAAATAAAGAAAAAACAAAACAAAAAAAATTAACCCTAGTAAGCAAGCATAAAACTGTCATGTCAAAAGCTTCAAAAAGAAATAAAAAACACAAAAATGTCAGAAACAATAAAAATTGTTGAAATGTAATGACAACTAAATTTAATTAAAAAAAAAAGAAGAAAACAAGGAAACAAGGCTAGTTATGAACATATAAATAAATATTAAAGCAGAATATAAAATATAATTAAATAAATTTTTTGATTAAAACCCCAGTTTTTAACTTGATGGATTGGCTAAATATAATAGCTAAAATCAAGAAACTGCGCGAAGACTTTGATATATCGTTTAAGTGCCTCAATAAGAGTGCACCAATAAGTAACGATACGAAGATAAATCATTTAGAAAGACTATTAGGGAAATATAACGAGGTCCGTGTCATAATACTTGACCACAATACGAAACTATCTTCGATACAACAGACACAGATATAATATCTCGATTAAGAGAGAACATATTATATGTGTCACAAAGGCACAAGTTACAAGTACTTGTTCCGAATATACTAAATTTACCAGCTGAACTATTACTAGACGTAATTGCTGAGGAAAGAAATAGTAAGCCAACAGAAAGTAAAATAGTAAACAAGATGGCACAATCAGTAGTAGATTTCCTAAAGACAGCCTCGTCTCTATTATTTGAGTACGACGGCAAAGCCGAAAACCTACAGGGTTTCGAAAACGCTCTGAACTTGTTAGATTCGATAAAAGGAGAACATGAGACTTTAGCAGTCAATGTCATTAAGACCAAACTAAAAGGTCTTGCTAGGAATCTCATTAGCACAGAAAAAACAATAAAGGAAATTAAAGATAAACTCTCACGAACAGTAAAGGGAGAATCTGTTGAGGTACTCTCTGCATAATTGGTAAATCTGCAGCAAAAGAACAAAACAGCCAACCTCTACACGCAAGAGGTGGAGCAATTAACAAAAGCAACAAGGAATTGCTCGATAAATAATGTAAAAGTTATCATGCAAGCAGGCACGTTCAACATGAACGATGCCATATCTAAATTAATAGACAGTTGCACAGAAGAAACTGGACATTCCAACACTGTTCTTTTCTACCAAAATCAGACCCAGTGCGGTACATACCGCGGTCGTTATAATACAAGGTGCCGCCCTTATTACAGAGGCGGCCATCGTTATAACAATTCCAATAATAATAATAATAGAGGAAACTCTAACTCTAACCGTGGCAACTCGAACCGAGGCCAAAATAACAACAATCAAGGAAATGTAAGAGTAGCCCAAAATAACTCGGGAAACTCCGAACAACCTTTAGCTGCTCAACAATAAATAGTTACAAGGTTCACACAATTAATCTTAGCCAAAACATATTTGTGAATTTTGTCAATGTAGAAACAAATAAAAAACTTGTCTTTTTAATAGACACAGGTGCAGATATTTCTCTTCTAAAAGAAAATTCTGATATCTTTAATGATATTCAAGGAATAGGACACGAATTAATTCAATCCAAAGGATTAACTTCAATTGAGATACAGACAGGCAATTACATAATTCCACACGATTTTTATTTAGTAGATTCACATTTCTAAATCCCATGTGATGGAATATTAGGCATTGATTTCATAAAGAAATTCAAGTGTCAATTAGATTTTAATCAAACAGAAGATTGGCTCAAGATGAGACCAAATAATTTGAATTTCCCAATATATGTTCCAATAACATACAGTTCTGGTAATAACTCAATAATTCTACGAGCAAGATCCCAGGTTGTCCCAAAAATACAACTATCCTCAAATGAAGATAGTGTTTTAATACCTAACCAGGAAATTCAAAATGGCATTTATGTTGCAAACACAGTTGCAACAACCAAAAATGCATTTGTCCAATTACTGAATACAACTGGTAAAGATCAAATAGTAAATATAAAAGATCTACAATATGAATCACTTTCAAACTATCTGTCATGTCTCAATTACCAAAAAATTTTTCCACCGCAATTCAAATCTACACTAACAGATTTATGCACCAAGTATAGCGATGTATTCGGACTTGAAACCGAATCAATTACAACAAATAATTTCTACAAACAAAAGCTAAGATTGACAGATGATGAGCCAGTATATATTAAAAATTATAGAAATCCTCATAGTCAACTTGACGAAATTCAAGTACATACATGTAGAAAAATTAATTGATAACAAAATAGTCGAACCGTCTGTGTCCCCATATAACAGCCCACTTTTGTTAGTTCCAAAGAAATCTCTTCCCGGATCTGACAAGAAAAAATGGCGATTAGTAATTGACTATCGTCAAATTAATAAAAAACTGTTGTCCGATAAATTCCCACTGCCTAGAATTGATGATATTTTAGATCAACTAGGTAGAGCAAAATATTTTTCATACCTAGACTTAATGTCAGGTTTTCATCAAACTGAACTCGAAGAAAGTTTAAGAGAGCAATGGCTCATATCGCTTCACGCTATTACCATTCGGTTTAAAAATAGAAATGTAGGAAATACAACCTAAAGCTACATCCAGAAAAATTTTAATTTTTCATGCATGAAGTCACATTTTTGGGACACAAATGCACAGATCAAGGAATCTTGCCAGATCAAGGAATCTTGCCAGATGACAAAAAATATGACGTCATCAAAAATTAACCAGTCCCACATGATGTGGACAGTGCTAGACGATTTATTGCATTTTGCAATTGCTATAGACGTTTTATCCAAAATTTTGCCGAATATTCTCGTCACATAACAAGATTATGTAAAAAAGATGTAAAATTCGAATGGACAGCTGAATGCCAGCATGCCTTCGAACATCTCAAATCGGCACTAGTTAATGCCAATTTATTACAATATCCAAATTTCAGCAAAGAATTTTGCATAATAACGGAGCAGTGGAGCAGTGTTAACTCAACACAAAAATGGTCTCCAACTTCCAGTGGCATATGCATAAGGAGCGTTTACCAAGGGTGAAAGTAACAAAAGCACAACAGAACAAGAATTGGCAGCAATTCATTGGGCAATAACTCATTTCAGACCATATATTTATGGTAGACATTTCACTTTCAAAACAGACCACAGACCACTTACATACCTGTTCTCTATAATAAATCCGAGCTCTAAACTAACTCGTATGAGACTTGAATTAGAGGAGTATAATTTTACAGTTGAGTATCTAAAGGGAAAAGATAACTATGTAGCTGATGCGTTATCAAGAATAACCATCAAAGAACTACAAGAAATAACAAGAAATATAAAGAAAGTCACTGCAAGATATCAAAGTAGACAAAAATCCTGCGCAGGAGATAAAGAAATAGAATTGACTAAGTAATCTATAGAAAAAGCTTCAAAGCCCAACGTATATGAAGTCATAAAAAATGACGAATTACGTAAAGTAGTGACCTTGCATATAAAAAATATGCTATGTTTCTTTAAACATGGTAAGAAAATTATTGCAAGATATGATGTCAGCGATTTATATACTAATGGAATACTTGATTTAGGTCACTTATCCCAAAGGCTTAAAATGCAAGCCGGTATAAATGAAATCAGCCAACTCAAAGTGGCACCATGGGAAAATATCTTTGAACATGTTTCAATTGATAATTTCAAAATAATGGGCAATAAAATATTAAATTCATTGAGAATAGAAAAATAAAAAGAAAAAGGAAGCTATATTGTCTACATTTCACGACGATCCAATACAAGGAGGTCACACAGCCATCAAAAAAACTTGGCCAAGGTCAAAAGATATTATTACTGGAAAGGTATGTCTAAAGATATAACTGAGTACATTAGAAAATGTCAGAAGTGCCAAAAATCAAAAGTGACAAGAAATACAATAACTCCTTTAACAATAACGGAAACCCCAATAAAAGCTTTCGACAGCGTGATAGTGGACACTATTGGTCCGCTACCAAAATCAGGAAATGGCAATGAATATTCAATCACACTAATATGTGATTTAACTAAATATCTAGTTGCCATACCAGTTGCAAACAAAAGCGCTAATACTGTCGCTAAAGCAATTTATGAATCTTTTATTCTAAAGTACGGTCCAATGAAGACGTTCATTACGGACATGGCAACAGAATATAAGAATTCAGTTATAAATGACTTGTGCAAATATCTTAAAATAAAAAATATAACATCAACTGCACACCATCACCAGACAGTTGGAACAGTCGAAAGAAGTCACCGAACTTTCAATCAATATATACGTTCATACATATCGGTTGATAAAACTGATTGGGACGTATGGCTTAAATATTTCGTATACTGTTTTAACACAACCCCATCAATAGCGCATAACTGTTGTCCATATGAACTTGTCTTTGTTAAAACAAATAATTTGGCAAAACATTTTGATAGCATAACTAATATAGAACCCATCTATAATGTGGATGATTATGCTAAGGAAAGTAAATATAGATTAGAAAAGCCTATAAAAGAGCTAGAATTATGATAGATGGACATAAAGAAAAAAATAAGAAACTTTATGATAAGAAAGCAAGGAACATAGATATATCAGTAAGAGATAAAGTTCTATTAAAAAACGAAACAGGTCATAAGTTAGACTCGAAATATACAGGTCCGTACAAAGTAACGGAAATAGGAGAAAATAATAACATTATAAGTAATAATAAAAATAAAAAGCAAACTATTCATAAATACAGATTTAATATTGCTATTTCATAAATATTTATAGTATGGTCATACATAGGCATAAAAATAATAGAAAAAAAAAAAAAAATAAAAGTATTCACTACATACTATAAATGTACTAAAAACAATCATAACACAATTTTTTTAATATTGTATAAACTACCTTTAAAATAACTTCATAATATTACGTTATTTTTCAAAAGGAGGGAGATGTAGTATGCACACATGTCGGTTAACCACTGTACCTATATGTAATCATAATATACAAGCACATTGTAGCACACTGTTGCAATGTGTACATAAACAGTCCAGCCCAAGTGTATGCGTAATACGAGCACCCACTTGGGGGCTAACATACATAATTGCATGGTCGCAGTTCTCACGCTGGCCAAGCGCTGATCGCTTACTATGTGTGCCTATAGCACTCCTCCTCCAGCACCGTCGCTCGGCGACAGTACATATATATATATATAACATATGCATATAAGCGTCGCTGCGCTGCCGGCGTAACTTGGTGCTCCTCGAATTAGGCTAAGAAACCTTTGTATGTAGATCATAAGAACATTAACGAATTTACTTCGAATGGAGCGGGACCTTCCCTGCTCCATCAAATAAATAAAGAAACAAGTAAAAAATATTAATTCAAAGAAATAATACACCTCAAAAAGCTTCTGTTCGGCAACGGGATTGGAAATACGGGATGATAACATCATTACTTCGTCATAAAATGATTCAAACGATTATCCTATCTTTTGTTTCCTTGATCTCATCTCCTCTAATATATCGGTGTCGGTTCGGTAGCCCGTATACTGTTCATTGAGCGCTGCTCCGATGATACTTAGCGAAAGCTTAAGCCAGCTAACTGACTTGCCACGATGTTCTCAATATGCTCTCCTAACAGATCATAATCGATGACTCGGGACGATTCTCGGTGGGACCTATGGTATATTGGATCTGCTCCTTGATGCACTCCTGTCTGAGTTAGTTGCACCTCGTCCCTGTCTCGCTGGAGTCTTAAGTTTTGTTACTGGGACTGCTGCGGTGTTAACTGTAGCTATAGGAGCCAGATGTGATTGCATCGCAGCTGTAGAAGTTGATGGCTCCAAGGACAAATTTTTATCCGTTTCCGTAGCTCTGTGTGGCTTTTTAACCACCACAAAGTCTTTGAGGTGACTCTATGAAAAATTGGGTGTTCTTTGAATTGCCGCAGCCAATCAGCTATACTCCTGTCATGAAAGCTGTGTAGACACAAGCTGATAAACACTCGCTCCCCAAAGTCGCGTTTGATTTTGAATTTGACAATTCATGTATACAAGTACTTACATACATCCATATTCATAATATTCAAAATATGCGTACGTGCACATATAATTGTTATTTAATAATTCATATTTTAGGAACAGTAAAAGCTACAAAACAATAAAAAGTTATTAAATAAATATTAGTTTTGATAACTCGATATATTATGAGTTATCGATATTGGCCAATTTATAAAGAAATACCGATATAAACGATCTCACGTCACTAAGAAATTGCGGCGAAATGGATGCAAGGTGGCAGCGGATTGCATAGTCGCGTTCTGCTCGACTGTTGCTCTCGTTCCCGTCTACTTTATAAGCTCATGTTTGTAGTGGTATCTTCAGTTCTTTAATCCACCCAAAACCTTACGGACGCTCTCGGTCCAGAATAAATATTGTAAAAAACTATAAAACTGTTTTACTCTTACGGTACGGAACGTGGGCAAGTCCATGCCGCGTTGTCTTAGTTTCAGTTTAGACTCGTACCCGAAGTGCACAGTTGTCGGCCCTGTCCGGCAACGGGAACATTAAACATTCGCATCAGTGTTTCCTAGCGTGAGCAATACCTGCCGCGCAAGTGAGGGAAAACATAACTAGTACACCGCCCATTGCGACAGATTGCCGCGACTGGAATCCACTTCTGACGCACCCGTCAAGTGGAGGTACCTTTGAGGGAGTTTCTGGCACCCTGACGACACTACCGTCGTAGGACTACGAGTGAGCGCATACCTGCTGCTCGTAGACCATTGCTCTTCAAGCTACCCGCAGCCTTTCTGCCGCAGCCAACGAGGGACCGCGCGTTACTTCCAATTATTACTGGCGTCCAACATTTTGAAGAACTCCACGAATTAGATTACGGTCTCAGAGATGTTCTTGTAAGTGAAAAACTTATTCATTATCGCCTCAGAGTAGGGAGTATTAATTAATTGCAATCGTAGCATAACTAAATTTGTTTTTTCTTTTTTTCGATAATAAAAGCGAGACATTCAAAAGTAATAATAAGTAATAGTGGATAAAGTAAATATCAGTTTCATTCTGTGAAGATTGTCGCTGTCAATCCAATCAAAGAGCTGTGTCAGCACATTCCCACGCTGCGCCTCTCTGTTGAGTTGCGTTTATATCGAGTGTCGCACAGCTGAAAATTGACGCGCAGACGCGATTGCATTGTATATGAGTAATTTGAATAACGACGAACTTCTAGACCGTCTGAATAACGAGGTATTGACGAGAAAGCTAGCCGGACAGACATGAACGCAGAAGACATTCAGCGAATTATCACAGCAGCTGTATCAGCTGCTTTAGAGCAGCAGAGGATAGGCTTTGAGGGCAGACTACAGCAATTAACCGATCAGCTTCAGGCCACAACTGTATCCGCACCCGAGATAAAAGTCTACGAGCCGATCCAGGTCTTACAGGGCAACGGGAATGTAATTAATGCCTAGATGCAGTAAAGTCACTCCCAGAACTCAATGGGTCGAAGGAACAGTATGTCTCATGGAGACAAGCAGCAATGGCTGCCTATGAACTTTTCAAACCCCATGGGAGCAGCTTTAGACATTACCAGGCTGTTCTTATAATACGGAACCGAATTAGGGGATCAGCCGATCCGGCTCTAGCTTCGTTCAACTCTGTTTTGAACTTTGACGCTATCATCGCCCGACTTGACTTCACGTCTCGGATAAACGCCCATTGCATTTGCTGCAGCAAGAGCTCGCAACACTTCGACAGGGTCCACTGTCCATCATTCAATTCTACGAGGAGGTTGAGAAAAAACTCACACTCCTAAGAAATAAAACGACCATGACTCATGAAGCGAGCCAAGCACGCTTTATGAACGAGAAACACAGAGCTGACGCACTTCGAGTGTTCGTATCAGGTCTACAACGAAATCTCACTGACGTTCTTTTCGCGGCTCAGCCAAGAGACCTACCTTCTGCCTTAGCCATGGCACTGGAAATAGAGTCAAATCATGACAGGCATGCGTTTTCAGCTCAGTACTTTAGATCATTGGAGTACAAGGATACCAGACAGATCCAAGACAGCTCCAATCAACGACAGGCGGAGTCTGAGAAGAACCATTACTTCAGGAACAGGGAGTCCGTCCGAATGATAGGAAGCAAGGTTCCAGGTTCCGACAACCAACTAACTTTCAACGGCAAGCTGCCTCAGGGCCAAACCAAGCACCGTCACCGGCTTTCGGCGGTAACCAACAGCAGGGTAATCAGAAAAGGCCAGCAAGTTCTCAGAGAGTATCCGATTTTAGGCGACAGAGGGTAAACCATCTACGTCAAGAGGATCAGGAGGAGGCCGAGTATGAGGAGCAGTATGCTCAGGCCGCTGAAGAGGTCGCTGATAAAATAGAGGCAGACAACGAGTTGCAATATGAGACTGATGCTCTCAATTTTTTAGCGGAGTATCCCTGCTCCCGTTCGTCCATCGAACAGTAGCAGGGAAAACGTTAAAATTTCTAATTGACACCTGGGCTTCAAAAAGCTACTTAAGACCAGACCTGAACATAGATCCCCCGTTCCAATGAAAACCGCATTCGTAGTGAAGTCCATTCATGGCTTCAACAACATCAATTACAAGAGTTTCCTTAATATATTCGGTGTCACCAGCTCATTCTTTCATGTACCCGGACTTACCACGTTTGACGGAATAATTGGGTTTGATCAGCTTTCACAAGTTGATGCAACCGTCGACTTAAAAGATAAACTTATTCGATTCAACGGTGGATCTGAACCTTTAAAGTTCATAAGATGTGCCCAGGTTAACTTACCTCGTCTACCTTAGACGACATTGAAGTTCCTCTTAACGTTCGTAAGAGTTTCCTTCAAATGATGTCTACGGGCTTAAAGGCCTTTGCCTTTGTTGTTGCAACAATTCGAAAAGAGGATGTTGAGCCGGTTTATTCAAAAATGTACCCGTTCCCCATGGGTGTCCCAATTCTTTAAAGAAGAAGTTGAGTTTCTCGGCTTCGTCGTAACAAAAAGAAGGCACCAAAACAAGTACAGAAAAAGTGAGGGCAATCAAAGAATTCAAGCAACCAAGTAACCTGCTTAAGTTGATATCCTTTTTGGGGCTCGCCAGTTACTAACAGCGGTTGATAAATTTTCCAAGTTTGCTTTGGTCCAACCAGTAGCCTCGCAAACTATTGTAGTTGTGAAAATTCCCATACTGTAGTAATATGAAGTACGTGTAGTTATAATTAGTATGTAAGACTCTGTGTAATTGTATTGTATGTATCGTTTAGTTTGTCGATCATGGCTCAACGCCATCTATTGTAACTATTGTAGGTTAAACAGTTGTAGTTCACTAAGCGGCCTCTAGCGAGAACAAGAGGAGTAGAGAAAGAAGAGAAGCGACGCACTTCACTTTTCCATGCAACGCAGAATTGTATGGACGCGGATTGTGAAATTAAAATAATTGAGCCTAAAATAAAAACTTTAATTGATTTCTAACTAAAAAAGGCTATCCGACTATTCTATCTACTAAAATTCAGAAGTGGTCGTGAATCTACGTTTATAAGACTATTATGGATGATATGGACATACAAAATTTAAGTGGCGATTTGAGTGACTTAACTTTAGACGAATGCTACCGTCAACAAGCACCCGCTGCGAAGCACCCCATGCAGTATAACAACCGTTTTGCCGGCCAGCGGCCTAACGACGGAATAACGGAACAGGCAGACGACGAAAACAGCGAGATGGCAACAGCGAGCAGTATTGACGACGTCAATACACTTCGTGATGAAATTGAAATTCAACAAGCTGGCAACGATCACCTAATGTGTGAAGCTGGCAACACTGAAGAAATCGCTAACGGTACAAGTTCATTTGTGAACAATACGTTGGATGCTGTTCGTTTTTGCAAAGCAAATGCAAATAATAATGTAAAAGGCAATCTTGTAGAGCTACGTCAAAGCTTAGGAAAACGTAAATGGCTTAATGACGAAGTGTTTGCAAGCTATTATTATGACAAACTGATGTTGGCAAACAAGTTAAACATTACCGATGACGAAATGGTGCAGTATATACTGGAGGGTATACCGAATGTTGAACTCAGAAACCAAGGCAAGTTACAACGTTTTGCTACACCAGCTGCAGTTCTGGATGCGTTTCGTGATATTGGAATGCCACGTCCTACTGGAGGAAAAAGTCACTCTGGAGCTGTACCAAAGACTTCGACCCCGGACCAGAGGGTTGTTAAATGTTTTAACTGCAATTGTTCGGGACATATAGCTGCAGAGTGCCGAAAGCCGAAGCGTCCATATGGAGCGTGCTGTGCGTGCGGCAGAAGTGGGACATTTGGCTAGAGAATGTTCACTATACAAGAAGACAACACCAAAGGACAATTATGTAAGATACTTTAATATAAGTTTCTATGATGCAAATAATTTTAAGTCAAATTCTGTCTCCCTAGGGTGCCTCTTAGATTCAGGGAGTCCGATAACAATTTTAAGAAGATCTACAATTTCTAAAGAATTACAGTTAAGCCACAATGAATCGGCAAATACTTATTTTGGTATTAATGAAAGTAAATTGAATGTACTTGGAAAAATTACTTGTTTATATAAAAATTTAAATAAAGTTATAACTATTGAATCTTTTGTTGTGAGTAATGAATCCATAAGGCACCCAGTGGTTTTAGGCAGAGATTTTTTAAATACGAGTAATTATAAGTTAATTCAGGTTGTTGAGGTTGGTGGGAATATAAGCAATGACTATGTGCAAAGTAAAAGTAATGTAAAAGAACAAAGACAAAGCAACGTGAATAAAATTAAAAGAAAAAACAAATTAAAAGACATGCAAAGCAAAGAAAAGTTAGAAGATGTACAAAGGAAGGAAATGTAAAAGAACAAAGACAAAACAACGTGAATGAAATTAAAAGTAAAGGCAAATTAAAAGACATACAAGGTAGAGAACAATTAGCTAATATGCAAAGCAAAAGTAGTGCAGAAAATCGAAGACATAACAATATAGGAGAGACTCAGAGTAAAGATAAAGTAAATAAAATTCAATTTTGAGAAAAAATAGACAATGTAAAAGAAATGCTAAGTGATTACGTTGAAGCAGAAAGATATAGAAACGAAGAGGTCTAACGTCAAAGAAAAATGAGCATGAATGGAATAAAAAATGATACAAAAGAAGAAAGTTTCGAAACGCAAATGTTGCTGGTCGATGTAGACTGTGAAAATAAAAAAGAATACAAGGTGGGAGAAGAGATGAATAATGTGAACACGAAGAGATTAAAGAATCTGTTTGACAATTATTATGTTAAACCTATTAGGCCAGTTGACTATCGTACGCTGAAATGGCAGAGGTACAAAGGATACTAGATGAGAATACGGATAAGGGGGTCAGAATATGTTTCACCGAAAGTACTTGTTAAAAAGAAGACAGGGGAATTAAGGATGTGTGTAGATTACCTCCGTTTAAATAAAGTTACGTCAAAAGATAGTTACCCCATACCACTGAAAGATGATTTGTTAGATAGGTTAGTAAATAAAAAGTTATTTTCAAAGTTAGATTTAAAGAGTGGCTTTAACCATGTTTTTATGGATAGTGATTCTACAAAGTATATGTCATTTATAACACCATTAGGACAATTCGAATATCTTTGAATGCCATTCGGGTTGACAAACGCTCCTTCTACGTTTTAAAGATTTATAAATATCATATTCGAAGATCTGGTACGAGAAGGCAAAGTTATCATATATCTTGATGATATAATGATTGCTACAGAAGGACTAGAAGAATATTTTAATATCTTGAAAGAAGTTTTTCAATGCTTAGTAGAAAATAAATTAGAACTTAGACAAGACGAGTGTGAGTTTTTGAAGTCGTTTATAGATTATTTAGGCTACACAGTAACAGGAGAAGGCATAAAAGCAAATGAGTCAGGTATAGAAGCCATTAAATCGTTTCCGGTGCCAACCAAGGTTCACGAAGTACAAAGTTATATCGGTCTATGCTCTTGTTTTAGACGATTCATTCAGGATTTCGCTCTAGTTGCAAAACCATTATATGACCTTACAAGAAAAGATAAAAAATTCATGTTCGGAGAGAAAGAGTTAAGAGCTTTCAATATGCTAAAGAAAAAGCTGGTAGAAGCACCAATATTAGCAATATATGATCCCAAAGATGAGACCGAACTTCATTGTGATGCAAGTTCGTTAGGGTACGGTGCTATATTGTTACAACGAAGAATGATGCGAAGTTACACCCAATTTTTTACTTTTCAAAACGGACGACAGAAGTTGAGTCAAGGTATCACAGCTTTGAGTTAGAAACACTTGCAATAGTCAACGCGTTGAAAAGGTTTCGAGTCTATTTACAAGGCATTAACTTTAAAATAGTAACAGATTGCAATTCGCTTACGTTAACTTTAAACAAAAAAGAATTAAATCCACGAATTGCAAGGTGGGCTCTCGAGCTACAAAATTATGGTTACACTCTTGAACATAGGTCAGGAAAAAGAATGCAGCATGTGGATGCATTAAGTAGAAGTAATAGTATAATGATAATAGAAACAAACACGTTTGAAGAAAACTTAATAATATGCCAGGGAAAAGATCCAAATATTAGAAATATAAAGAATAAATTGTCTGAACAGGAAAGTGAATATTATAAAATGCGCAATGGTGTCGTTTATAGAAAAAAAATCAGAGATTAATGTTTTGTGTACCAATGTCAATGGAAACCAATGTGTTTTTTAAGTATCATGATGAGATGGGACATGTAGGGGTTGATAAAGTGGAGGACTCGATTACGAAAACTTATTGGATTCCGAACGTACGAAGAAAAGTAACAGATCACATTAACAATTGTCTGAAGTGTATTGCATTTTCTAATTCCAAAAGGCAGTGATCCATTTGAAGTATTACATGTTAACCACTATGGACCTATCAATAGTAAAGATACGAAAAAAGACATATACTGATAGTATTAGATGCGTGTACGAAGTTTGTTAAACTATACCCAACCAAAACGACAAGTTCATAGTAGGCCCAAAAATTTAATATCTGATCGAGGCAGTTGTTTCACTTCTAACGAATTCGAAGACTTTCTAAAAGAAACTAACGTTAATCACATTAAAGTAGCTACAGCGTCTCCACAAGCTAATGGACAAGTAGAAAGAGTAAATAATAGATACAGAAAATAACGAGGCGTGGCATAAAGTTCTGTACAAAGTGGAGTACGCAATGAACAATACAAGAAATAGAAGTACAAATGTATGTCCAAGCGTAATGCTTTTTGGGGTAAAACAGAAAGGAAACAGTGTCGATAGTCTGAAAGAAAACGTCATAGATCCAAATAACCAAACGATAAGGCACTTAGAAGAAATTAGACGAAACGCACAGATAAGCCAAGAAAAGGCTCAAGCATATAATAATACATATGTAAATGCAAAACGCCAAAAACCTAAAGTCTTTGCGGTAGGCGATTATGTACACTCAGCGACATTAAAAAATTTGAAATCCTTTTCAAGGACTTTGTATCTATTCGTTCAAAGTTCTTCCAAAATGTTTCTTTAAGGCTAATTCCATACTTGAGTGTAGTTAGACAATTTTCGATACATAAATGAAACATTGTAAATATTTTGACAGTTCACAAATAACGTGATTCAGGAAATCATTTTTTTCCGGGCAACTTTTATTTGACTAATGCCTAGATGCAGTAAAGTCATTCCCAGAATTCAATGGGTCGAAGGAACAGTATGTCTCATGGAGACAAGCAGCAATGGCTATAACTTTTCAAACCCCATGGGAGCAGCTTTAGACATTACCAGGCTGTTCTTATAATATTCGCCACCATGTGAGTTACAAATGCAATGTCTTTTGCTTAGTTCAATACTAATTAATATTTTTTTTTTTAATCTATCATCGCCTTGACTTCATAGGATAAACCACCTTTGAAGCCTTTATAACACTTCACTGTCCATCCTTCATTGGTATCGAGGAGGTTCATATAAATTCCTGCAACAAATTAAACATGTCTGATGTCTTCATACCATACTTTTTATGAACGATTCCCGTAATTCTACCAGAGTTTTGGGCTTCCGCTTTGCTATTTTTTTGCTCATCAGGTCTACAACGAAATCTCACTGACTTCTTTTCGCGGCTCAGCCAAGGGACCTACCTTCTGCCTTAGCCAAGGCACTGGAAATAGACGTCAAATCATGACAGGCATGCGTTTTCAGCTCAGTACTTTACGATCATTGGAGTACAAGGATACCAGACAGATCCAAGGCAGCTCCAATCAACTGACTGGCGGAGTCTGAGAAGAACCATTACTTTTGGGGGAGCCGTCCGAATTTTTGAAGCTTTTTCCTGTTGCCGACAACCAACTAACTTCTTCAATCGGCAAGCTGCCTCAGGGCCAAACCAAGCACGTCACCGGCTTTCGGCGGTAACCAACAGCAGGGTAATCAGAAAAGGCCAGCAAGTTCTCAGAGAGTATCCGATTTTAGGCGCAGAGGGTAAACCATCTAAATTCAAGAGGATCAGGTGGAGGCCTATTTCTACGAGCAGTATGCTCAAACGGCCGCTGAAGACTTATTTTCGCTGATAAAATGAGCTTCCCGGCAGAAAGAGGTGCAACATGAGTCTATGCTCTCAATTTTTTCTGTTGTATCCAACAGCTCCCGTTCGTCCATCGAACAGTACAGAGCTTTCATTAAAATGTTCTAATTGACACCTGGGCGTTCAAAAACTACATTTTGCCCAGACCATGAACATAGATCCCCCTTTCCAATGAAAACCGCATTCGTAGTGAAGTCCCTTTGGCATGATTTCTAACATACATGCGCAATTACAAGAGTATTCCTTAGTATAATTCTGTGTCACCAGTTCAGTCTGTTAAACTACCCGGACTAAAACGTTTGAAGGAAAACATTGGGTTTGATAGGGGTCCAAGATTTGCATGCATACGAAAGACATTTGGGGAAACCCCAGGTTCGAGAAGTCAAAGGTGGATCTGAACCTTTAAATTTCATAAGATGTGCCCAGGTTAATTACCTCGTCTGAGCTGTAGTACGTAAAAAATTTTAACTTAACGTTCGCAAAGCGCATCAAGTCAAACTTATACCAAAATTTAAAGGACCATACGTAGCCTTTCAAAGTTTTAGACAATGATCGATAATTAATGTTGAAGACGGTGGATTAAATTTTCAACCGTTCCCCAAGGGTGCCCAATATTCAAGAATAGTGGGCTATACATAATCTTAAACAAAGGATGCAATTCAAAAAATTTAAAAGAAAATTTAAATGATAATATAAGTGTAGAAAAAGATAAAAATAAACTTGTAAACAATAGAATTATAGCAATAAGTAACAGGGTCAAAGCAATATTGTAACAAGAATGCAAAGTCCAACCAGTAGCCTCAGAAACTCATTGTCAGTGGAAACGGCCGAGTTGTAGTAATATGTAGTACGTGTAGTTATAATTAGTATGTAAGACTCTGTTTAATTGTATTGTATGTACGTTTAGTTTGTCGATCATGGCTCAACGCCATCTATTTTAACTATTGTAGGTTAAACAGTTGTAGTTCACTAAGCGGCCTCTAGCGAGAACAAGAGGAGTAGAGAGGGAAAAGAAGCGACGCACTTCACTTTTCCTTGCAACGCAGAATTGTATGGACGCGGATTGTGAAATTAAGATAGTCAAGCCTAAAATAAAAACTTTAATTGATTTCCAACTAAAAAAAAGGGCTATCCGACTACTCTAAAATTTAGAAGTGGTCGTGAATCTACGTTCATAAAACTATTATCGATGATATGGACATACAAAAATTAAGCGGCGATTTGAGTGACTTAACTTTAGACGACTTAAAGTTGTGGTGAAAAGTTTAAATTACCAACCAAGGCAGCAGATCGGCTTTACTGTTGCAAATTAAAGATGCTACCGTCAACAAGTGCAAGCTGCAGGAAGTCTGCGTGGCGAAGCACCCCTAAGCAGTAAAACAACCGTTTTGCCGGCCAGCGGAGCGCCTAACGACGGAATAACGGAACAGGCAGACGACGAAAACAGCGAGATGGCAACAGCGAGCCGTATTGACGACGTAAATACACTTCGTGATGAAATTGAAATTCAACAAGCTGGCAACGATCACCAAATTCATTTGTGAACAATACGTTGATGCTGATCGTTTTGCAAAGCAAATGCAAATAATAATGTAAAAACACGACACAACCTAGCAATGTTGATTTCAACACTGTCAAGGAGTTTATACCTGAATATGACGGAAAAAATAAATGACTGGTTGACAGTGGTAAAAATGTGCGAGCGGTATTCAATATCAGTGACGATATTATACGCCCGCTTATTTGTGCTTGTTTTGCAAAGCAAAAAAAATATTGGCTTTTTTTTCAACCCTCACTGTTGTCAGGAGACATAGATACATTTTTCACAAATGCAAATCAGATTGAACGAAAGGCAATCTTGTAGAGCTACGTCAAAGCTTAGAAAAACGTAAATGGCTCAATGACGAAGTGTTTGCAAGCTATTATTATGACAAACTGATGTTGGCAAACAAGTTAAACATTACCGATGACGAAATGGTGCAGTATATACTGGAGGGTATACCGAATGTTGAACTCAGAAACAAAGGCAAGTTACAACGTTTTGCTACACCATCTGCAGTTCTGGATGCGTTCCGTGATATTGGGATGCCACGTCCTACTGGAGGAAAAAGTCACTCTGGAGCTGTACCAAAGACTTCGACCCCGGACCAGAGGGTTGTTAAATGTTTTAACTGCAATTGTTCGGGACATATAGCTGCAGAGTGCCGAAAACCGAAGCGTCCAGATGGAGCGTGCTACGCGTGCGGCAAAGTGGGACATTTGGCTAGAGAATGTTTACTATACAAGAAGACAACACCAAAGGACAATTATGTAAGATACTTTGATATAAGTTTCTGTTTTTGTCTCCATAGGGTGCCTCTTAGATTCAGGGAGTCCGATAACAACTTTAAGAAGATCTACAATTCCTAAAGAATTACAGTTAAGCCACAATGAATCGGCAAATACTTATTTTGGTATTAATGACAGTGAATTGAATGTACTTGGAAATATTACTTGTTTATTTAAAAATTTAAATAAAGGTATAACTATTGAATCTTTTGTTGTGAGTAATGAATCCATAAGGCACCCAGTGGTTTTAGGCAGAGATTTTTTAAATATGAGTAATTATAAGTTAATTCAGGTTGGTGGGAATATAAGCAATGACTATGTGCAAAGTAAACGTAATGTAAAAGAACAAAGACAAAGCATGAATGAAATTAAAAATAAAAAACAAATTAAAAGACATGCAAAGCAAAGAAAAGGTAGAAGATGTACAAAGTGAAGAGAATGTAAAAGAACAAAGATAAAACGACGTAAATGAAATTAAAAGTAAAGGCAAATTAAAAGACATACAAGGTAGAGAACAATTAGCTAATATGCAAAGCAAAAGTAGTGCAGAAAATCGAAGACAACAATATAGGAGAGACTCAGAGTAAAGATAAAGTAAATAAAATGCAATTTCGAGAAAAGATAGACAATGTAAAAGAAATGCTAAATGAAAACGTTGAAGCAGAAAGATATCGAAACGAAGCATGAATAGAATAAAAAAATGATCATAAAAGGAAGAATAAATGAAAATAAAAAGAAGACAAGGTGGGAGAACGCAAATGAATACTGGTCGATGTACACTGTAAAATAAAAGAGAATCAAGGTGGGAGAATTATTATGTTAAACCTAATAGGCCAGTTGAACCCAAAGAGATTAAAGAATCTATATGAAAATTATTGTTGATAGCGAAAAACCGTTTCGATGCCCCCCTCGACGACTATCGTACGCTGAAAAAGCAGAGGTACAAAGGATACTAGATGAGAATATGGATAAGGGATATATACGTCCAAGTGAGTCAGAATATGTTTCACCGATAGTACTTGTTAAAAAGAAGACAGGGGAATTAAGATTGTGTGTAGATTACCGCCGTTTAAATAAAGTTACGCCAAAAGATAGTTACCCCATACCACTGATAGATGATTTGTTAGATAGGTTAGTAAATAAAAAGTTATTTTCAAAGTTAGATTTAAAGAGTGGCTTTAACCATGTTTTTATGGATAGTGATTCTACAAAGTATACATCATTTATAACACCATTAGGACAATTCGAATATCTTCGAATGCCGTTCGGGTTGACAAACGCTCCTTCTACGTTTCAAAGATTTATAAATAAAATATTCGAAAATATGGTACGAGAAGGCAAAGTTATCATATATCTTGATGATATAATGATTGCTACAGAAGGACTAGAAGAACATTTTAATATCTTGAAAGAAGTTTTTCAATGCATAGTATTATAGAAAATAAATTAGAACTTAGACAAGACAAGTGTGAGTTTTTGAAGTCGTTTATAGATTATTTAGGCTACACAGTAACAGGAGAAGGCATAAAAGTAAATGAGTCAGGTATAGAAGCCATTAAATCGTTTCCGGTGCCAACCAAGGTTCACGAAGTACAAAGTTATATCGGTCTATGCTCTTATTTTAGACGATTCATACAGGATTTCGCTATAGTAGCAAAACCATTATATGACCTTACAAGAAAAGATAAAAAATTCATGTTCGGAGAGAAAGAGTTAAGAGCTTTCAATATGCTAAAGAAAAAACTGGTAGAAGTACCAATATTAGCAATATATGATCCGAAAGATGAGACCGAACTTCATTGTGATGCAAGTTCGCTAGGGTACGGTGCTATATTGTTACAACGAAAGAATGATGCGAAGTTACACCCAATTTTTTACTTTTCAAAACGGACGACAGAAGTTGAGTCAAGGTATCACAGCTTTGAGTTAGAAACACTTGCAATAGTCAACGCGTTGAAAAGGTTTCGAGTCTATTTACAAGGCATTAACTTTAAAATAGTAACAGATTGCAATTCGCTTACGTTAACTTTAAACAAAAAAGAATTAAATCCACGAATTGCATGGTGGGCTCTCGAGCTACAAAATTATGGTTACACTCTTGAACATAGGTCAGGAAAAAGAATGCAGCATGTGGATGCATTAAGTAGAAGTAATAGTATAATGATAATAGAAACAAACACGTTTGAAGAAAACTTAATAATATGCCAGGGAAAGGATCCAAAAAATAGAAATATAAAGAATAAGTTGTCTGAACAGGAAAGTGAATATTATAAAATGCGCAATGGTGTCGTTTATAGAAAAAAAAGTCAGAGATTAATGTTTTATGTACCAATGTCAATGGAAACCAATGTGTTATTTAAGTATCATGATGAGATGGGACATGTAGGGGTTGACAAAGTGGTGGACTCGATTACGAAAACTTATTGGATTCCGAACGTACGAAGAAAAGTGACAGATCACATTAACAATTGTCTGAAGTGTATTGCATTTTCTAATTCCAAAAGGCAGTGATCCATTTGAAGTATTACATGTTGACCATTGTGGACCCATCAATAGTAAAGATACGAAAAAAGACATATACTGGTAGTAATAGATGCGTGTACGAAGTTTGTTAAACTATACCCAACCAAAATGACAAGTTCAAAGGAAGCAATTGAAGCTTTAAATAACTATTTTATTGCATATAGTAGGCCCAAAAATTTAATATCTGATCGAGGCAGTTGTTTCACTTCTAACAAATTCGAAGACTTTCTAAAAGAAAATAACGTTAATCACATTAAAGTACAGCGTCTCCACAAGCTAATGGAAAAGTAGAAAGAGTAAATAGGGATTTAGGTCCGATGATGGCTAAAATAATAGATACAGAAAATAACGAGGCGTGGCATAAAGTTCTGTACAAAGTGGAGTACGCAATGAACAATACAAGAAATAGAAGTACAAATGAATGTCCAAGCGTAATGCTTTTTGGGGTAAAACAGAAAGGAAACAGTGTCGATAGTCTGAAAGAAAACGTCATAGATCCAAATAACCAAACGATAAGGCATTTAGAAGAAATTAGACGAAATGCACAGATAAGCCAAAAAAAGGCTCAAGCATATAATAATACATTTGTAAATGCAAAACGCCAAAAACCTAAAGTCTTTGGGGGGAGGGAAATAAGAAAAAAAAAAAAATTAAAATTCTTTGCAAGGCGCATCTAGTAAACTTATACCAAAATTTAAAGGACCATACGTAGTGTCAATTTTAGACAATGATCGATACTTAATTGAAGACGTGGAAAATTTTCAACAGCAAAAACACTATTAATGTTTTAAGGGCAAACAGGGGTTTAATTAAATTTTTTTTATTTAAAAAATTTCCCCCAAAATTAAATGGTGGAAGGGAAAATTTTTTTTAAGGGGAAAAGGGGGAATGGGTGGCCATGAACTTTTCAAACCCCATGGGAGCAGCTTTAGACATTACCAGGCTGTTCTTATAATACGGAACCGAATTAGGGATCAGCCGATTCTCTTTTTTTTTTTTTCTTTTTTTTTCAGCCTCTACGCTTCGCTATCACCCCGCCTTGACTTCACGTCTCGGATAAACGCCCATTGCATTTGCTGCAGCAAGAGCTCGCAACACTTCGACAGGGTCCACTGTCCATCCATTCAATTCTTACGAGGGGGTTGGGAAAAACTCCCACCCCTAACAAATAAAACGACCATGACTCATGAAGCGAGCCAAGCACGCTTTATGAACGAGAAAACAGAGCTGACGCACTTCGAGTGTTCGTATCAGGTCTACAACGAAATCTCACTGACGTTCTTTTCGCGGCTCAGCCAAGAGACCTACCTTCTGCCTTAGCCATGGCACTGGAAATAGAGTCAAATCATGACAGGCATGCGTTTTCAGCTCAGTACTTTAGATCATTGGAGTACAAGGATACCAGACAGATCCAAGGCAGCTCCAATCAACGACAGGCGGAGTCTGAGAAGAACCATTACTTCAGGAACAGGGAGTCCGTCCGAATGATAGGAAGCAAGGTTCCAGGTTCCGACAACCAACTAACTTTCAACGGCAAGCTGCCTCAGGGCCAAACCAAGCACCGTCACCGGCTTTCGGCGGTAACCAACAGCAGGGTAATCAGAAAAGGCCAGCAAGTTCTCAGAGAGTATCCGATTTTAGGCGACAGAGGGTAAACCATCTACGTCAAGAGGATCAGGAGGAGGCCGAGTATGAGGAGCAGTATGCTCAGGCCGCTGAAGAGGTCGCTGATAAAATAGAGGCAGACAACGAGTTGCAATATGAGACTGATGCTCTCAATTTTTTAGCGGAGTATCCCTGCTCCCGTTCGTCCATCGAACAGTAGCAGGGAAAACGTTAAAATTTCTAATTGACACCTGGGCTTCAAAAAGCTACTTAAGACCAGACCTGAACATAGATCCCCCCGTTCCAATGAAAACCGCATTCGTAGTGAAGTCCATTCATGGCTTCAACAACATCAATTACAAGAGTTTCCTTAATATATTCGGTGTCACCAGCTCATTCTTTCATGTACCCGGACTTACCACGTTTGACGGAATAATTGGGTTTGATCAGCTTTCACAAGTTGATGCAACCGTCGACTTAAAAGATAAACTTATTCGATTCAACGGTGGATCTGAACCTTTAAAGTTCATAAGATGTGCCCAGGTTAACTTACCTCGTCTACCTTAGACGACATTGAAGTTCCTCTTAACGTTCGTAAGAGTTTCCTTCAAATGATGTCTACGGGCTTAAAGGCCTTTGCCTTTGTTGTTGCAACAATTCGAAAAGAGGATGTTGAGCCGGTTTATTCAAAAATGTACCCGTTCCCCATGGGTGTCCCAATTCTTTAAAGAAGAAGTTGAGTTTCTCGGCTTCGTCGTAACAAAAGAAGGCACCAAAACAAGTACAGAAAAAGTGAGGGCAATCAAAGAATTCAAGCAACCAAGTAACCTGCTTAAGTTGATATCCTTTTTGGGGCTCGCCAGTTACTAACAGCGGTTGATAAATTTTCCAAGTTTGCTTTGGTCCAACCAGTAGCCTCGCAAACTATTGTAGTTGTGAAAATTCCCATACTGTAGTAATATGAAGTACGTGTAGTTATAATTAGTATGTAAGACTCTGTGTAATTGTATTGTATGTATCGTTTAGTTTGTCGATCATGGCTCAACGCCATCTATTGTAACTATTGTAGGTTAAACAGTTGTAGTTCACTAAGCGGCCTCTAGCGAGAACAAGAGGAGTAGAGAAAGAAGAAAAGCGACGCACTTCACTTTTCCATGCAACGCAGAATTGTATGGACGCGGATTGTGAAATTAAAATAATTGAGCCTAAAATAAAAACTTTAATTGATTTCTAACTAAAAAAGGCTATCCGACTATTCTATCTACTAAAATTCAGAAGTGGTCGTGAATCTACGTTTATAAGACTATTATGGATGATATGGACATACAAAATTTAAGTGGCGATTTGAGTGACTTAACTTTAGACGAATGCTACCGTCAACAAGCACCCGCTGCGAAGCACCCCATGCAGTATAACAACCGTTTTGCCGGCCAGCGGCCTAACGACGGAATAACGGAACAGGCAGACGACGAAAACAGCGAGATGGCAACAGCGAGCAGTATTGACGACGTCAATACACTTCGTGATGAAATTGAAATTCAACAAGCTGGCAACGATCACCTAATGTGTGAAGCTGGCAACACTGAAGAAATCGCTAACGGTACAAGTTCATTTGTGAACAATACGTTGGATGCTGTTCGTTTTTGCAAAGCAAATGCAAATAATAATGTAAAAGGCAATCTTGTAGAGCTACGTCAAAGCTTAGGAAAACGTAAATGGCTTAATGACGAAGTGTTTGCAAGCTATTATTATGACAAACTGATGTTGGCAAACAAGTTAAACATTACCGATGACGAAATGGTGCAGTATATACTGGAGGGTATACCGAATGTTGAACTCAGAAACCAAGGCAAGTTACAACGTTTTGCTACACCAGCTGCAGTTCTGGATGCGTTTCGTGATATTGGAATGCCACGTCCTACTGGAGGAAAAAGTCACTCTGGAGCTGTACCAAAGACTTCGACCCCGGACCAGAGGGTTGTTAAATGTTTTAACTGCAATTGTTCGGGACATATAGCTGCAGAGTGCCGAAAGCCGAAGCGTCCATATGGAGCGTGCTGTGCGTGCGGCAAAGTGGGACATTTGGCTAGAGAATGTTCACTATACAAGAAGACAACACCAAAGGACAATTATGTAAGATACTTTAATATAAGTTTCTATGATGCAAATAATTTTAAGTCAAATTCTGTCTCCCTAGGGTGCCTCTTAGATTCAGGGAGTCCGATAACAATTTTAAGAAGATCTACAATTTCTAAAGAATTACAGTTAAGCCACAATGAATCGGCAAATACTTATTTTGGTATTAATGAAAGTAAATTGAATGTACTTGGAAAAATTACTTGTTTATTTAAAAATTTAAATAAAGTTATAACTATTGAATCTTTTGTTGTGAGTAATGAATCCATAAGGCACCCAGTGGTTTTAGGCAGAGATTTTTTAAATACGAGTAATTATAAGTTAATTCAGGTTGGTGAGAATATAAGCAATGACTATGTGCAAAGTAAAAGTAATGTAAAATAACAAAGACAAAGCAACGTGAACAAAATTAAAAGAAAATACAAATTAAAAGACATGCAAAGCAAAGAAAAGTTAGAAGTACAAAGGAAAGGAAATGTAAAAGAACAAAGACAAAACAACGTGAATGAAATTAAAAGTAAAGGCAAATTAAAAGACATACAAGGTAGAGAACAATTAGCTAATATGCAAAGCAAAAGTAGTGCAGAAAATCGAAGACATAACAATATAGGAGAGACTCAGAGTAAAGATAAAGTAAATAAAATTCAATTTTGAGAAAAAATAGACAATGTAAAAGAAATGCTAAGTGAAAACGTTGAAGCAGAAAGATATCGAAACGAAGAGGTCTAACGTCAAAGAAAAATGAGCATGAATGGAATAAAAAATGATACAAAAGAAGAAAGTTTCGAAACGCAAATGTTGCTGGTCGATGTAGACTGTGAAAATAAAAAAGAATACAAGGTGGGAGAAGAGATGAATAATGTGAACACGAAGAGATTAAAGAATCTGTTTGACAATTATTATGTTAAACCTATTAGGCCAGTTGACTATCGTACGCTGAAATGGCAGAGGTACAAAGGATACTAGATGAGAATACGGATAAGGGGGTCAGAATATGTTTCACCGAAAGTACTTGTTAAAAAGAAGACAGGGGAATTAAGGATGTGTGTAGATTACCTCCGTTTAAATAAAGTTACGTCAAAAGATACGAGGGTCGTTTGATAAGTCCGTGACTTTTTGTATTTGCCGCGCACCTGCTCTAAATACAACACTGCTCCTGTCAGCAGTTATCGATTAACAGCTGACTGTAAAATTTTGAGAAAGCTGCGTTTCTTAGTTTGCGTTTTATAGGCATTGAAAGCAGACGATCTCGTGAATTTTAACGAAAATGGAAAAAAGTGAATTTCGTGTGCTAATTAAGCATTATTTTTTGCGTAAAAAATCCATCACCGAAACCAAGGAAAGACTTGATAAATATTATGGGGACTCTGCACCATCAATTTCAATGGTTAAGAAATGGTTTACTGAGTTCCGTTGTGGTCGTACCAGTACAAGTGATGCCGAACGTTCAGGTCGCCCAAAAGAGGTCGTCATGCCAGAAATCGTCGACAAAATCCATGGAATGATATTGGATGATCGGAGAATGAAAGTGCGTGAGGTAGCTGAGGCTGTAGGCATCTCAACTGAACGGGTACATCACATTTTACATGAATATTTGGACATGAAAAAGCTTTCCGCGCGATGGGTGCCGCGATTGCTCACACACGACCATAAGCGCAACCGTGTGACCATTTCAAAGGAGTGTTTGGCGATGTTCAACCGCAATCCAAACGAATTTTTGCGCCGTTTCGTTACCGTAGACGAAACATGGATCCACCACACCACACCAGAGACCAAAGAACAATCAAGACAGTGGGTTTCTCCGGGTGAACGTGCACCAAAGAAGGCCAAGGTGGGTCTGTCGGCCAACAAGGTCATGGCCACAGTTTTTTGGGATGCACAAGGTATCATTCACATCGATTACCTTGAAAAGGGTAAAACGATCACCGGCGAATATTATTCAGAGCTTTTGGACAGATTCGATATTGATTTGAAGCAGAAACGACCGCATTTGGCGAAAAAAAAAGTGCTGTTCCATCAGGACAATGCACGGGTGCACACGTGTGTAGTCAGCATGGCAAAATTTCATAAATTGGGCTACGAACTGCTACCCCATCCAGCATATTCTCCAGATTTAGCCCCCTGTGACTATTTTTTGTTTCCAAACATGAAGAAATGGCTCGGCGGTAAGAGATTCGGGTCAAATGAAGAGGTCATCACAGAAACAAACGACTATTTTGAGGGCCTTGAGAAAACCTATTATTTGGAAGGAATAAAAAAATTGGAAAAACGCTGGACTAAATGTATAGAGCTAAAAGGAGATTATGTTGAGAAATAAAACGCTTCTTTGACGAAAAAAATATATTTTATTCAAAAAGTCACGGACTTATCAAACGACCCTCGTAGTTACCCCATACCACTGAAAGATGATTTGTTAGATAGGTTAGTAAATAAAAAGTTATTTTCAAAGTTAGATTTAAAGAGTGGCTTTAACCATGTTTTTATGGATAGTGATTCTACAAAGTATATGTCATTTATAACACCATTAGGACAATTCGAATATCTTTGAATGCCATTCGGGTTGACAAACGCTCCTTCTACGTTTCAAAGATTTATAAATATCATATTCGAAGATATGGTACGAGAAGGCAAAGTTATCATATATCTTGATGATATAATGATTGCTACAGAAGGACTAGAAGAACATTTTAATATCTTGAAAGAAGTTTTTCAATGCTTAGTAGAAAATAAATTAGAACTTAGACAAGACAAGTGTGAGTTTTTGAAGTCGTTTATAGATTATTTAGGCTACACAGTAACAGGAGAAGGCATAAAAGCAAATGAGTCAGGTATAGAAGCCATTAAATCGTTTCCGGTGCCAACCAAGGTTCACGAAGTACAAAGTTATATCGGTCTATGGTCTTGTTTTAGACGATTCATTCAGGATTTCGCTCTAGTTGCAAAACCATTATATGACCTTACAAGAAAAGATAAAAAATTCATGTTCGGAGAGAAAGAGTTAAGAGCTTTCAATAGCTAAAGGAAAAGCTGGTAGAAGCACCAATATTAGCAATATATGATCCCAAAGATGAGACCGAACTTCATTGTGATGCAAGTTCGTTAGGGTACGGTGCTATATTGTTACAACGAAAGAATGATGCGAAGTTACACCCAATTTTTTACTTTTCAAAACGGACGACAGAAGTTGAGTCAAGGTATCACAGCTTTGAGTTAGAAACACTTGCAATAGTCAACGCGTTGAAAAGGTTTCGAGTCTATTTACAAGGCATTAACTTTAAAATAGTAACAGATTGCAATTCGCTTACGTTAACTTTAAACAAAAAAGAATTAAATCCACGAATTGCAAGGTGGGCTCTCGAGATACAAAATTATGATTACACTCTTGAACATAGGTCAGGAAAAAGAATGCAGCATGTGGATGCATTAAGTAGAAGTAATAGTATAATGATAATAGAAACAAACACGTTTGAAGAAAACTTAATAATATGCCAGGGAAAGGATCCAAATATTAGAAATATAAAGAATATGTTGTCTGAACAGGAAAGTGAATATTATGAAATGCGCAATGGTGTCGTTTATAGGAAAAAAAGTCAGAGATTAATGTTTTATGTACCAATGTCAATGGAAACCAATGTGTTTTTTAAGTATCATGATGAGATGGGACATGTAGGGGTTGACAAAGTGGTGGACTCGATTACGAAAACTTATTGGATTCCGAACGTACGAAGAAAAGTAACAGATCACATTAACAATTGTATCAAGTGTATTGCGTTTTCTAATATGTCGGGTAGAGTAGAGGGGTTTTTACACTCGATTCCAAAAGGCAGTGATCCATTTGAAGTATTACATGTTGACCACTATGGACCCATCAATAGTAAAGATACGAAAAAAAGACATATACTGGTAGTAATAGATGCGTGTACGAAGTTTCTTAAACTATACCCAACCAAAACGACAAGTTCAAAGGAAGCAACTGAAGCTTTAAATAACTATTTTATTGCATATAGTAGGCCCAAAAATTTAATATCTGATCGAGGCAGTTGTTTCACTTCTAACGAATTCGAAGACTTTCTAAAAGAAAATAACGTTAATCACATTAAAGTAGCTTCAGCATCTCCACAAGCTAATGGACAAGTAGAAAGAGTAAATAGGGATTTAGGTCCGATGATGGCTAAAATAATAGATACAGAAAATAACGAGGCGTGGCACAAAGTTCTGTACAAAGTGGAGTACACAATGAACAATACAAGAAATAGAAGTACAAATGAATGTCCAAGCGTAATGCTTTTTGGGGTAAAACAGAAAGGACACAGTGTCGATAGTCTGAAAGAAAACGTCATAGATCCAAATAACCAAACGATAAGGAATTTAGAAGAAATTAGACGAAATGCACAGATAAGCCAAAAAAAGGCTCAAGCATATAATAATACATTTGTAAATGCAAAACGCCAAAAACCTAAAGTCTTTGAGGTAGGCGATTATGTAGTAGTAAAAAATTTGAATTCCTTGCAAGGCGCATCTAGTAAACTTATACCAAAATTTAAAGGACCATACGTAGTGTCTTAGACAATGATCGATACTTAATTGAAGACGTGGAAAATTTTCAACAGTCACAAATACCGTATTCAGGAATATAGGCTATACATAATCTTAAACAATGGATCAATGCAAAAAGTGTTGCAATGTCTGAAAATGAGCTAAGTGAAGAAAGTGATGAGGACAACGAAGAAAATATCGATATAACTCCAAAAAATGATGTAAATAAAGAAAGTCATAATGTAAATTTAAATGATAATGTACGTGTAGAAAAAGATAAAAATAAACTTGTGAACAATAGAATTATAAATAAGTATGGTCAAAGCAATATTGTAACAAGAAGCAAATCAACGAGTATCAGGAGATCCTCAATGTCAGAACGGTCGAGTTGTAGCAATATGAAGTACGTGTAGTTATAATTAGTATGTAAGACTCTGTGTAATTGTATGTATCATTTAGTTTGTCGATCATGGCTCAACGCCATCTATTGTAACTATTGTAGGTTAAACAGTTGTAGTTCACTAAGCGGCCTCTAGCGAGAACAAGAGGAGTAGAGAGAGAAGAGAAGCGACGCACTTCACTTTTCCATGCAACGCAGAATTGTACGGACACGGATTGTGAAATTAAAATAATTGAGCTTAAAATAAAAACTTTGATTGATTTCTATCTAAAAAAGGCTATCCGACTATTCTATTTACTAAAATACTTCAACTGGTGAATGTCTTTCCCGAAATAAAAGTTATGTACTGTGACAATGAACCTTCTTTCAACTCAGACACGATTCGATCAATGTTGAAAAAACAGTATGACATTGACATAGTAAATGCCCCGCCCCTACATAGTACTTCCAATGGGCAGGTGGAAAGTCTCCACAGCACACTAACGGAGATCGCTAGATGTCTGAAACTGCAAAGGGCGACAAATGACATCGTAGAACATTTTCTTCAGGCAACTGTTGAGTATAATAGAACCTTTAACTCCGTAACCACGGCGAGACCAATTGAGATCATACTGCTTCTAAGCATGCACCAGAGATCTTCAAGAGGCTCGAAAGAGCTCATCAAGAGCAGTTAGATAGAAACAATCCCTCTCGCCAAAATAGAATATTCGACGTATCGGAAGAGATTTTAGTAAAGGCCAACAAAAGGCTAGGAGACTAGGTTACACCACTGTATGTAGAACAACATGTTAAAGCAGACTTGGGAACAACTGTTCTCATTATAAGGAGGGTGGTCCATAAGAAAAATTTACGTAAGAGCTTTTCATTTAGTGGCACCAGACGGGCTTGATAGCTTCTCATTCGAATTCCAGACACTTCTGCCTCTTATCTTTGCTTGGATGGGCCCCCTGGACGAACGCAAGATTGACGGACTATTCCAACTCCAACTATATCCCCATTTCGGACGGCACCGCAATTGTTTGGAACGAGACCACCCATATAAGACACACCTCAAACTTGACAGAGTACAGACGGTACGTACAAGAGACCATAGAACTGACCGAAACTTTTCCACTTTCTCATATGAGAAAGATCCTAAAGGTGGACACATTGCACATACGAACATTAGTGACGACCTTCGGGGCACATAGAAGACATGCGAGAAGCATAAATTTTCTGGGATCAGCCCTTAAAGTTATTACAGGTACTCCGAACGCAGACGACTTGCTGCAGATTCGACTGACGAAACAAGAACTGATAAGGGCGAACAACAGACAGATTGCTGAATACTATCGTAGTGGTGATCGGCTGTGCTTTGATTTCGCTCCTCTTATTTTATTTTTAAACTCCAAATTAACGTGATTTGCTGTATTCATTGTGTTTTGAATTTGTGATTTAGCAGTGTACAGTGTCTGTGCTAACAAGTGAGATTCACTGGTGTCTGTTATAACCACTAATATTGTGTTTAAAGTAGATTTTATTCTTGATTAACTGACGCGTCTTTAGCGTCTTGTTATTTTTGTTTTTGTTTCTATTTCGCACTCCCACGCTCATTCTCGCTTGCATCGGTCTCTGAGTGTGCTGCGCTGTGCTAAGAGTTATTGTTGTGTTGTTGCTCTTTCTTGATTTCGTGTCTACACTTTCTCGCGCTCTCGCTCTCACGCTTTCTTACGCTCTCTTGTTAACTACGCTAGTGTTAGTGGTAACCAGCTGTGTAACATTAGATTACTTTTGCTTTCTTGCTCTTTTTTAACTTTTTCCTTTTGGAACTTATTTTTCGTATTTCGCTTTAACATTTTTGTTTGTTTTTTTGGTGTTCCCTACCATATTTTTTGTAGGCATATTAGTTCGCAATAAAAATGATGGTGTGCTCCGCAACTTCTTGCAAATGCAAGGCCGATTCAAAGCCAGACTTTGTTTGTTGCTGGTTGTGTGATAAATTCTATCACATAAAATGCATCGGCCTAACAGCACGAATCAAAGACTCCCTCAACAACAATGAATCTGGCCTGAAATGGTCATGCAAAGTTTGTCGGGTGAAAGAGCTAACTTTGAGTAAAATGCTTAGGGAGACTAAATTGAAATTTGAAAAGCTGCGTGCAGCATTTTCAAATCTCCAATCTGAATTTTCAGATATGGAAACTCAATTTACTAGTTTCGAATGTTCCGATGAGCCTTCCGCACTTCCACCGGCAACTCCTTTAGGTATAACATCTCCAGTTATTGCCTACTCAACCCCTTCTACGTCTCCTAACATTCCTCCAGCCGCCCCGGCTGTTTTGTGCGATCCACCACTTTTGATCGTCACCTCTCCAGTCGCGCCTTTATCCAAAAAGAATCTTCAAAATTCTTTTGATAACACTGCCGTCAATACTCAAACGGTTGTTTCAAACGTTAAATCGCTTGTCGCGGTTAAGCCCAAGAAACAGGTTTTCGTTTCACGCCTTGCACCCGATACTTCGATTGATGATGTAAAATCATTTATTCAATCAAAAATTTCTGTACCGAACATTGTTGTAGAAAAGTTTAAATTTAACTACACGCGAGATATCTCATCCTTTAAAATAAGTATACCTGCAGACAATTTTCAATCTGTTTGCAGCGGAACCTTCTGGCCGCCTGACTTAATTGTAAAAGAGTATTCTCCAAAACAAAAAAATCGAACTGCGGTACCGCTTCCTTCAACTTCTCGCGCCTCTTCTTCTTCTAGTGCAAAATCAAAAAACCAGTAGAGATATCCCATCTTTATTTCGCTTATCAAAACGTTAGAGGCCTAAACTCTAAGCACTCTAATTTTAATATTTACCGAAACCTGGTTAAAACCTGATGTAGAAAACTGCTCAATATTTTCTGATAAGTACACCTCCTTCAGATGTGACCGTTTATCACGAATTGGAGGTGGTGTTCTTATAGCTGTAAAGTCAGATCTTCCTTCCGAACTTGTTCCATTAGACCATTGTTCTTCCTTAGAATTTTTATGTGTTAAAATGACGATGTGTCAAATTTCAATTTACATTACCTGTTCGTATATTCCTCCCTCATCTGATATATCTGTCTACCTGGACCATCTTTCATCTATCCAATCTGTTGCCTCCAAACTATCTGATAGAGATTATCTGCTAGTTTTTGGTGATTTCAACTTACCAGAAGTTACTTGGTCATCTCAATCCGATATATTGGTGCCCTCTGTATTTAACTCTTTTTTAAATGGCCTCTCGGAGCTATCTCTTTATCAAATAAACACTGTTCCTAATTGTTGTGGTAGAATGCTTGATTTAATTTTCTCTTCTGACATTTTACTAAATACTATCTCTAGAATGAATCCCTTAGTTCTTCCTGAAGATCCCTATCATCCTACATTGGACCGGGTTCTAACTCTGCCAACTTCTATGCAAACTGCAACTGTTTCCCCTATAATAAAATCACGTTGTTTTCGTAGGACCGATTTTCAAAAATTGAATTGTTTAATTTTGGGACATGATTGGTAATTTCTTTATTCATGTTCTGATCTAAATACATGCATTTCATTTTTTTATTCCTCTATGAACTCATTTTTTGATCAATGTGTTCCTGTTACTTTTCACGTAAAGTCCAATAGGCCTCCTTGGTTTTCACGTGAGTTAATAAGGCTGAAAAATTTGAAATCGCGGTATTTTAAAAAGTTTAAATTAACTCGTAATCCTTCTGATTTTACACGTTATATTGCTGCAAGAGCAAACTTTATTGCTCTGAATGCAAATCGTTACAAAAAGTATTTGCGTCGCTGCCGTTTGCAGTTTGCTCAGGACCCAAAGAAGTTTTATAACTTTGTTAACTTAAAAAGTAAATCAAGTAGATTTCCTACCTCTCTATCATACGAAAATAAGGAAGCAACTGATGATCAGGCAGCCGCCGATTTGTTTGCAGACTTTTTTCAATCAACTTATTTAACTGAACCTTATACCATTTACATCCATACCCTTATATTATAGAAAATTTTAACAATGTCTTCTGTCCTTCTATCGACAAAACCTCTCTACTAAATGATCTTAAATCGAGAAAACCCGTTTTTTTGGCCCTGACGGAATTCCAGAATGCGTACTTAGATTTTGTGCTGATTCGATTTTGAAGCCAATTCATAAGCTATTTGACTTGTCACTATCCAATAGTTATTTCCCACCTATTTGGAAAAACTCTTTTTCCAGTGCTCTTCACAAAAGTGGTTCTAACCATGATGTGAAGAACTAAAGATGTATTTCCAAATTGTCCGCAATTCCTAAGATTTTTGAAAAAAAATTTACGGCTCAGTTAACTTTTATGTGTAAATCTATAATTTCACCCCATCAACATGGGTTTATAAAGGCAAGATCAACAGCTACTAATCTTTTAGAATTATCATCTCTCATCAATGTAGGATTTCGGAACAAAATGCAAACCGATTTATTTTTTATTTAGTTTATAGTCGAACTATGATCAGTCGAGTTTTTAAAAGTAAAGAAACAATTGAAATTTAGAATTAAAATTAAATTTAAATTATTTAAATTGAAATTTTAAACTAAAAGTAATTTTAAATGAAGGTTAAAACCCTTAATGTAAAGCAAAGAAATTATTTTAAAAATGTGCAAAATTTTGCAAACTGGGATAAAGAAAAAGCCGATCCAACATTTGTTGCAGAGAATTGGGGAAAACCCAGAAAAACCCAACCAGATCAGGAGAATTAGTGTTAGTAACCAAATGCAAATAAAATCATGAGTAGAGTGTTAAAGCATGCAGTTTGTTGAAAGTACTAGTGTTGGGTAATCCTAGTTCAATTTGAGGAATAAGTTCGTTCGTTCGTTTAAAATCAATGAACTAGGTCGTTCATTTAGTTTAATCGTTCATTTTTGAAACTTGCTTAAAGGTGCTTAAAAAAAAATGGTTTGAATTTATTTCATACAATGCTGTCATTGAAAATTAATATTATTTATTCAATTTATGTCAAAAACACTTATAGATAATTATAATAAGAATTAATAAAGAGTTTACAAACAGATACTATAGAAAGTTTAATGCATTAATTTGATTTCTGAAAAGAGAAGTGAACTATATTGAACTATATGAACTATATTGAACTAAGTGAACTAAATTGAACTAATTGAACTAAATTGATCTAACGAACTATATTGAACTATAAAGACAGACCTAGTTCGTTCGTTCAGTTTGGTGAATAGTTCAATTTAGTTCGTTCGTTCACGAACGACACAACACTACTACACACATCGCAACAATAACGCAAACCAGTACGCTTGGCTACGGCGTCAGCCGTCGTTGGTACATAGCCAGTACGAAATGCTTGCCTGGGCGGCAGTCACCTGCTTAAGGCAGGATTTTTTGAAGCATATTACCACGTCCATTATAAGGGACACCTACTGTATAAAACGTAAAATGCCAAAAAGAAAACGACAAAAACAAGAAGAGGTGTGTGCGCGAGAGAAAGAAAAAAACACGTCCGTTCACTGTGAAAGTTCACCTTCACATTGTGTATAAGTTTGGCATATCAACATTGTAAATAAGCTCGGCATATCGAAATTATATATAAACATTATGCTTAAGTCATTGTTCTCTTTCCGGTGGCATTCTGTCTGTTTCGCAACATCGGCTCTCAAGCAACAGGTGTAGAGGCAGATCGCCAACGGAGAGAGAGTCAGTCAAATGCTAACGCTGAAAACGTCGAGTACAAATAAACGAAGAGATAGACTAATTTGTGCGGTTTCGTTTTACTAAAGAGGGGGATACATACATATCAGAAGTGGGCCGATCACGAGCAAAAAGAATAAAAAGCAAACATAAAAGGGGGGTTGAGCGAGTTAAAGGAACCAACCACGGGAACAAAGGGAGAATTGGTTTTGCATTTGAATAAATTAACAAACGAAAAGCGAAATCAATTGAAATTATTATTAAAAATCGATGAAGAAAATTTCTACGAAGGCGGCGGTAATAATGTTCAAAAACCGGGACTTGACATAAATCCTACTTAATAATAATCTTCTAAATATTAGTACCTAAACAATCCCTTTCTTTTATACTCATAATCATATAATCTATGTAAATAACTTAGATATTAAGAATAGTTTCAATTGATACCGATTCAATTAAGTTGTCCAAGAAGGGTAATAGTACGCTAATTAAATAATTTCGTTTAACAATAAATAAATGTTCAAAAAGGCAAAAGAAATAACGGAAAAGACGGAGAGTATAAAGACAACGAAAGTGGCAGCAAAGCTGGAGATAGCAACGAAGACGGCGACGAGAATAGCACTGTGCACAACAACAAAAGTAACGGCGAACATAGCGGCCGAAGCGGCGTGCGCAATAACAAGAAAAACAGTAGCATCGAAAACAGCGGTGCTGACGGCGCTCGCAACAACAACGGCGGCAACGAGGATGATGACAAAGACGGCGGTGAGGAAGGCAACAAAGACGAAGGCAGGCAGAAGAGAGGGGTGAGGCATTGCAGTTGGCAATAGAAACGACGAAGCTGGAGGAAATGATGAAATTAGCAGCGCTAGCAACAAAGTTGCCAAAACTAGCAACAAAAAGTGCGGCGAGGGAAAACGAAATACAGTGGGACAAGCAGAGTGCGCATGGCAAAGATGTAGTAAACGAATTTTCGGGAGATACATTTGCGCGAGTTTCCAATCCGACCCACTGTCTTCTCTCTGAATCAGCGTACAAAATTGGATGTTCGATAAACATATCGATAACCTTGCACAACATTAATATCGCAACATTAATATTAATAACAACGAAAGAGTGGATTGTGCAGTTCTGCATGATCGGCAATTATTTCATTCGGACTGGTAGCCCCGGTGGGCAGACCAAAAAGCAACAGCCAGAGAAAACACGAATTAAAAACTTCACTTCTTGTCTTGCACTAACCCAGAGCAGTTTATTTTTGCAGGTTACATTTAAAATTTAATAATTTCATAACAGAGACTAAACGACTGCAGATCCACACTAGCAACTCCTCTGGTGGTAATTGGCGCAGCCGGATTCAGAATAAATCTACATTGGACACTGGAAATATCTTTGTCATTAAAGAAAAGGTAGTAATTGTGATGGCAACTTAAGAGCCTGTACACATGTGTGTATGTACAAGGAAATGTGAATGGAATGAAATCAATCGATGATCATCATTTCCAAATGCATACACGTTTATACAAAATACATTAGGTTATATCGGCAGGCCCCCAAGTGGGGCAAGGAATCAATCGTTGATCATCGTCACCATAATGTGTATAAAATATATGTATGTATGTTTCAAATAATTTACATAGACATAAGACAAAACAAAAATGTACAATACACATACATACATATATACATGGGGCGGAATCAATTGTTGATCATCGTCACCATAATTGGTACAAAATCAATCGTTGATCATTGTCACCAAACTGAATGAAAAAATTTTAACAATTGTAAACTAAAACAAAAATGGCGCACACATACACATACAAGAAGCTTACCGTTCCTGGGATTCATATTTTGCATTCTCTGTTTTTCCCGCTTCGCAACATTTTATCATAATTTTACCAATACATGCTCAAATGACGAACTTCTTAAAACTGTGCATAGCAATAGAGATGTTCTCTCTCTTTTCCTCTTTCATATTTCTTTTCCTCTTTCATTATTTTCACCTTCTATTATAAAAAATTTATTAATTTTTAAAATTAATAAAAATGCACACAAAAATTTACACATAAATCAAATTAATCACAAATTTTTAAGCCAAAATAAAACTTTTAAAATTTAATTTTATTATAATTTTAAAAATTAAAGTTTTATAAATTAATAATAAAATAATAAAATTAAATTAAATTTAAATTTATAAATTAACCCTCTAATAAATAAAATTTAAAATTTATATTAATTTATTATATTTTATAAATTAATTTACAACTTTTATTAAATAAACAATAAATTTAATTTTAATTGTAATAATAACAAAATTTAATAAAACTTTATTATAATAATTATACCAATACATGCTCAAAAGACGCACTTCTTTAAAATTTTGCGTTGCAAAGCGATGCTCCCTCCCTTTCCCTCTTTTACAGTAGCAATATGAAATTTGTGCGGACGGCCACCGTCATTGCACACTAGCAACTCCCCTGGTGGTAACTCGAGCAAATGGATCTCACAAGGCGAAAATTTGACGACCGAAAATGGACAGCGGGCGAAAGCTTTGTTACTTATGCAGACGATAATGTGATGTTTGTACATGGAATAAAAATGGACGAGAAAGAATTGTTGGGGCATCATTGAAGGCATTCCAAATCAAATGCTACGTAAACAAGCTCGTATTCAATGCTTTGCAGATGGACGGCACATAAAACGGGCATTTGCGGAAGTGAAGCTACCGAAAGTCTATGAAGCAGACAAGAAGGCACCATCGGTGGAGAAGAATAGCAGCACACTCTCGCGTTGTTTCAATTGCAACTCGAAGGGACACTGGGTCAAAGAGTGCAGGAAGCCAAAGCGCGAAAAAGGGTCGTGTTATGCCTGTGGTGAGATTGGGCACTTTGTAGCAAAGTGTATGAAAAACAAAGAATGGGGATAACAACAATTATGTGAGATATTTTCAAATTATGTTTATGAACTATTCCAACACAAAATTTATTACAGCATGCCTCATGGATAAAGTATCAAAAGATGTCATTGAATTACCAGTTTTAAGGTCATTTTATGGATTAAATAATAGTCCCTAAAAAACATATGGTAAAATATTGTGTTACGTTATGAAAAATTTTAATAAAATACACTTTAATTTATTAATTAATAATGCAAACGAAATTATGAGTCATGACGTGGTTTTGGGATGAGATTTTATGGAAGCATGCAATTTAAACTTGAATGTGGACACCTTGAAAATGAACAGTGGATAAAATTGAAAGTCGAAGTAACAATACGAGTAAAAACGATAAAATGTAAACGTAAATAATATTAAAACAGTTAATGATAGTGTTAGTCAAGGTAGTAGTGAAAGTCAAGTGATAAGTGACAAGGTTAAAAAAAAATTAGGAAAAGCTGTCAATTTTGAAATAAGCACAGTGGAGAGAGAAATGCTTGAAATTAATGAAATACATGACTCAACTGAATACAAAATAGGTGATCAGGTGGATCATAATGTGAGATGTCAATTCACTGAGTTGTTAAAAAATAGATATGTTAATAAAGAAAGACCGAATGAACCAGAGATTCGGTGTGAGATACAATTGAGATTAGAGGACTGGAAACCGTTTAGTAGTTCTCCTAGAAGATTAGCATATACCGAAAACGAAAAATTGCAGATTATTTTAGATGAGTATTTAGAGAACGGATTCATTTAACCGAGTGAATCGGAGTATGTATCTCCAATAGTGTTTCTGAAAAAGAAAACAGGAGATCTAAGGTTATGTGTTGATTACAGAAAACTTAATAAACAATGGTTAATAAATAAAACGATGTTCTTGAAGTTAAATCTTAAACATGGCTACTTTCATGTTTTTGTTGATAAGGAATCAACTAAATACACATCTTTTTGACACCTTTAGGACAGTTTGAACTTTTAAGGATGCCAATGGGTCGGAAAATTCAACGGCGGTTTTTTAGAGATTTATTAATAGAATTTTCGAGGATATGATATGGAAGGATAAAAATATTATATTATTATTATAAAAGAGGGAGTCTCCCAGCGGAGAAGGCGCGAGGCAATGCGATCATGAAGCTCTTTTGTACATAGAATGCTCTCCCTATAATGACAAAAGCCATTCTGCTTCCCTAATGAAGCATAACAGATCTTTCGTCGAGGAACGGACAATATGCTCGGGACTTGCGAATTCCACGTGCAGATGTTTCCTCCTAGTCCATACCAAGGCCGGACAGTCACATAGAATGTGTTTAGTAGATTCGTCGTCCTTTTTGCAAAGCCTGCTCTCCGCATCCGAGGACAAGCGCATTTTTTTGAGGTGGTAGTTCACCAAGTGGTGGCCACTAAGGTAGCCAACAAGGAGGTAAAGGTCTCTCCTAGAGAGTAGCTTGGTCCTTCGATCAACTGTGCGATTGGTGAGCTATTTAGCCTGCCGCATCCTTGGTTGGAAGAACCAGTAGTTCCAGCACAGGTTTTCACCAGGGAGGAGATAGTTGACCACCCCACGCCACAGAAGGGTTCGGGGCCAAGTAGGGGGGCTGATGACCCAGCCCTCGCTAGTTCGTCCGCCAGCTCGTCGCCATGGAAGCCAGAATTTCCAGGTACCCAAATGAGGATAATTTTATTCTTATTCGACAGCCTCTGAAGATAGTTCCAGCAGTCCAGAAGCCCAGATTGAAGCTTAATTCTAAGAAGGCTCATAGCAGCAACTTCCTTTATGCGGATGTGCAGCGGAGTCAGATTCAAAATAGATTCCATTACTGCGGTGGGACAGGTGCGAAGTGCACCCGTCAAGGAGAGGCAGAGCAGCCTATGCAGTTTCGTGCATTTGTTGATGACAGTGACCTGCGTAATCTTAGGCCACCAAACAATAGCAGCGTAGGTTACGATCGGTCTTACCATCATCTCAAATAGCCACCGGATGGTGCAGGATTTGAGACCCCATATTCTACCGAAAAGCCTTCTACATGCCCACATGGCATGAGTGGCCTTTGATAGAGTGTTATGTAGGTGGGAGTTCCAATTTAGTCGTTTATCAAGGGTTACCCCTAGATATTTGACTTCATTGGAAAGGTCCACGGGAGAGCCGCCAATGTGTAATTGACCAATGTCAACAGAGTATCGCTTAGTGAAGGGAACAATGATTGCCTTTTGTGGGTTGATGCTAAGACCTACATCTTCACACCACCCACTGACCGTGTTCAGAGCTGATTGCTTCAAGTCTGTCACGGTGTTGGCATAGTTCCCCTTCACTATGAGAGCCAGGACGTCGGCATAGCCAATCGCTTGCACGCCCTGTTCTGCAAGTATAATTAGTAGTTCGTCGACTACTAGGGACCAGAGCAAAGGGGATAGGACCCCTCCCTGGGGACACCCTTTAACCGCACTAATTTAGGCGGTCGTCGTGTCCAGGGTAGAGGAGATAGTCCGGTGTTTGAGCCTGGCGTCAATCCACCATCCTCAAGCGCAGCAGAGGTAGACCCGTAGCCGGTGTTATCGAAAGCAACCTCTATATCAAGAAAAGAGCACAAAGCAATGTTCTTTGATACGAAGGCTTTTTCAATTTTACCCACTAATTTGTGGAGAGCGACCTCTGTCGATCTACCGGCTATATACGCAAACTGCGTGGGGTGCAGAGGGCTGTTTTTCTGCAGAGAGCACCGAATGTGCATATCTAAGAGCCTTTCCGCAGTCTTGAGCAGGAGGAGGTAAGGCTGATCGGTCGATATGACTTAGGCTGGTCAAGAGGACGATTTCCCTGTTTGGGAATGAATACCAAATTGACTCTCCTCCAAGAGTTGGGTATGTGTCCCCACGTGAGACTAGCTCTAAGAAGGCCGACCATTGGATCGAGGATATGATCCAGGCTGTTTTGAAGAAGGGCTGGAAAGATTTTATCACCCCCTGGGGCTTTCAAGGGAGCAAAGGAATCTACAGCCCATTTGACCTTTTCAGGATCGAAAATGGTTCCAGATAGACTGGCTCCACGTGAGTCAGGTGACAAGGTGGCGTCAACGTGACTGGAAAGATCTGGGTTCTCCACGGAACCTGGGAAGTAAACTTGCACACAGTAGCTACCACGTATCGCGTTTGGAGCGTCTAACGTTTTTATTATAGTGTGTGAGAGCGTCCCAACTTATGCGGTTAGATCTGGCCTTGTTGAAAAGGCTTCTAACCATCCTTCTTTGTGCTGCCAACTCTTCATTCCACCAAGGAACTTTACGGTTGACCATTAAAGTCTTCCGAACTGAGCTGACTTCGAAGGACGTAATAAGCACATCTTGGAGCAAGTTGGCAGCAAGTTCTATATCACTGATAGAGTTAGGATTGCTGATCAACAGGTCTGCTTTCAAAGCCACAGAGGCTTTGAAGAGTTCCCAGTTTGTCTTTTTGGGACAAAAGGAGTTCTGGCGGATATCGACTTGGCCAGGAAGGTCGAACCTGATGTGCTGATGGTCCGACAGGATGGCTTCGTCTGTGACCCGCCAGTTAACAAGCGAGCTCGCAATTGAGTTGCTGACTAGGGTGAGATCTAAAACCTCTTCCCTAATAGAGTTTATAAACGTGGGTTTACACCCTACGTTAGCTATATCTAGATGACTAAACATTAGCTAATCTAAAAGAGACTCACCACGTTTAATGACGTCGTTGCTCCCCCAGATTGTGTGGTGGGCGTTGGCATCACAGCCGATCACAAGCGGCTTGTTGTGAAGGCGGCAGAAATCCACAAACCGCTGAATTTCTGCGGGGGGTACATCATCCACATCGCCCGGGAAGTAAGCAGAGGCGATCACTACTTCCCGGACGCCAGTGGCTACCTTCATAGCCGTTGGCACCAGGTCTCTGTGAATGAAGTTAGTTAAAGGAAAGTGTCTCACACTGTTATTAACCAATATAGCAGTGCGAGGGGAACCTCCCATACGGTCATATAGTAACTTACATGATCCGCATGATAGTCCACGGACGAGGCCACCTATTAACCATGGCTCTTGGACGAGAGCCAGGTCAATCTTGTCTTTACAGACGACCCTGCACAGGGTGGTTGACGCTCCTCTGGCGTGGTGCAGGTTCGTCTGGAGCACCTTAATTGCGCTCGCATCCTCCTTTAGCGCTTTAGAGACAAGGCCCCATGCCTCAAAGGTGGGGGCATCCTTCGTCGCTTCTGGAAGGGCGCAGGGAATGGTTGGAGAAGGGGACGGGGGACGGGCAGGAGAGGAGGAGGCTCTGGGGACGGAGTTCTTCAGGAGAAGCTTAACTCGTCCAAAGAAGAATTTCACCTTCCCGTTGCACTCCGTCAGAGCCTTATACGACTCCTCGTCGACCAACATCGCGAGGTGAGTCGTGGTGCCATTGAGGCTATGTTGGACGACCCGCCACTGCCTCGTTGAGAAGCAGTCTGAATTTGGATACCAAGGTATCCCAAAATGGCGGCGGGAGTTAGTTCAGCATTACTGGGGAAGTATCCTCTAATGAGGTGAGCTTTAGGGAACTCAGACTTCTCCAGTAGTTTAATGTCAAGGGAGCTGATGGATCTGATGTGTCCAACGGCTCCCCTGACCCAGTCAGCAGTGCAGCTGTCCTCGCACACCAGGAGCAGCCATTCGTTTCGGGGTATGCAACCCTCGAAACCTGGACTGACGCCCGGTGTGGGATGAAGCTGCAAAGCCTTGGCAATGCTAGCTTTCACCGTAGCCGCCTGCTCCGGTGAAAGCGGGTTTTTAGAGTCAGCCGACGTGAAGCCCAGTTTCACGCTGCTTGTCACCTGGCTGTGAAGTGGCTTTGTGGACTCCACATGAGTCTTTTTGGGCTTCTTTGAAGAACCTTGGGGTTCGAGGACGGTATCGACAGCGCGCGTCCGTTTGGCCTTGGTTTCCACGGGGGGCGCGGTGGCGATAGCTAGAGCCTCTGCTCTGCTCGAACCCTTCGCGAGTAATGCTTTGAATAGCCTCTTCTCAAGTGTCTTCAATTTTACGAAGGCGTTCTCAGACTCCAGTCGCAGCTTCTGGATCTGAGATCTCTGAGAGGTCTAGATGAAACTGGAGGGCGACAGGTATCCAGAGTCCGCATACTAACGACCGGGCTACCCCCCTGCCATGCATCCCTTGGCGTATGCTGTTCCGCCTTGGATTGGGGTGATTTATAGAATACCAATCTTCGCCCGACTACAATTAGTCACCACCCCTAGCAGAGACATGAATACAGGCCAATGACAAGGGAATAGAAGCAATTAGGGATTTTCCAGTACCAGATAAGGTGCATGGTGTCAGAAGCTTTTTGGAATTATGTTCATATTTTAAAAGATTCATGAAGGGTTTTTCAACGATTGCAATACCTTTATATGACTTATTGAAGAAAGACAAAGAATTTTCGTTTGAGGAAAAAGAGTTAAAATGTTTTGAGACGCTTAAGAAAAAGTTAGTGGAAGCTCCAGTGTTAGGGTTATATTATTATAAGGATGAAATACAGTTATATACAGATGCAAATGCACAAGGTTTTGGTGCAGTGTTATTGCAAAGGAAAAAGGATATCAAATGGCATCCTACATTTTATTATTCGAAAGCCACAACAACGGATGAGACCAAATATCATACTTTTGAAATTAAAAAATTAGCCATCCTGTATGCAGTAAGAAGATTTAGAATCTATATACAGGGAAAAAGATTTAAAATTGTTACGAACTGCAACGAATTAACGTTAACGTTAAATAAAGTAGAATTAAACACTCGGATTGCGAGGTGGGCATTAGAACTATTAGAGTACTATTTTGAGATAGTTCATAAAGCAGGAAAGCATAATACAAATTTTATGTAAATATTACAATGAATCTCCGGAGCCATGGTCAGAGGTGCCTGGCAGATAGGCCTAAAATGCTATGGGGTGGTTCCCAAGAACAAAATTAACCAAAAATATGAATAAGTAGATGGCGCCAACAACTGGGTCAACTCGGGCTGGGATGTCAGCCCAAACGTCGGTGGAAGGCGTGACTGCTACCACCGGCGGGCACGGGGGGGTGAAAACCCCTCTACGTGTCGCCAGCGGTCACACCTCTGTACTGGTGGGAGCAGGCCAGAACAGTTGCACTACGACTGCCACAACAACAACAACAACAACATCAAAGAACGCCAAGATGCGGCGCAGTACCAGAGTCCATGCAGACTCGGACAGTGACCCTCAAGGCAACGAGATCAGCGCTGAGATGGAAGAAAGCCTCCTGCGCTCCCCTGTCAAGGGTTCCAACTCCCCCTAGTAGGGAAGGGCCCAAAAAGACAAAAGAGGGCTTGAGAGCCAAAGCTCAGTACAAAGCGGCCCTAAAAATCAAATCTCGGCTCGCTAGCAGCAACAAACTCACCCCTGAGGAGAGGAAAAAGCTGGAGTGGGCCGAAGAGAAGATCGAAGAGGGACGAAAACACTTCGAGGGCAAATCGGCAATGAAGGCCACTTCAAGCCAATATGCCAATAAGGTCGAGGAGTTGCTGCTCAGGCAGCGGTCTGAAGACCAAGACAAGGCGGATGTGCCCGCGAGCAGTAACCCCAACGGCAAAATGACACCCGAGAAGTGGAAGATGGTAGAGCTGAGGCTGTTGGACGCCCTATTCAAAAGAATGGAGGAGCCAGAGTCTCAGCCTACCACCTTTGACGGAGCGGGGTGGCTCAATGGGGTAAAGATACTGAGCTGCAAGGATGACCTCACCCTGAAGTGGGTCACCGAGACTGTATCCAAGATGGACGCCCCCTGGGAAGGTGCTAAGCTGGAGGTAGTTAACAGAACCTGTATTCCGTCAGTACCAAAAGCGAAGGTACTCTTCCCAAGGGTCGTACCTAAGGAACAGGCGCTCAAACTGCTCCGATGGCAGAATCCGGACGTGCCTACCGCTGACTGGACGGTACTACACGTTGGCAAGCCGGAAGGCAACGGCCAACAGATGGTCCTCCAGATCAATAAGGAGGCCGAGGATCTGCTGTACCCAAGGTTCGGGAAGATGGCGTGGGGAGTAGGCAATGTATACCTACGACTCAAGAAGCGCCACCCGAACGATGCCAACGCCAACACGCTGGAGGCCGGCGAGGTGGAAAAGGACCTTGAAGCCTTGACCGACGCGGCCAACAGCCTCGACATTGACGATGAAACGGAGGAGGATGGTGACCTGACTATCATAGCCAACCCATCTAAGCAGAAGGAATCTGAAAATAGCCATGAAGCTACAGATCCTTCAGTTAAACCTCCATAAGAGCAAGTTGGCGTCGGCGGAGCTCCTTCTAACCCTGGAGGAGGAGTCCGTCGACGTGGCCCTAGTCCAGGAGCCCTGGATCGCGTCGGGCAACAAGATCGCTGGACTAGGGTCTAGCAACTATTCCATCTTCTACCCGACCACCGTAAGTAGAGCTAGAACTGCAATTCTTGTAAGAAAAGGCATCTACGCTTATCTTATGTCCAATTACAGCACTGACGACATCACGGTGATAGCGCTAGAGGGTTGCAGGGACGAACCACTCCTAATGGCGTCCTGCTATCTAGCGCAAGACAGGGAATCACCGACGGAGGAGACGGAGCGTCTGATACAGGAGGTGAGCCAGAAGAGGCAACCCCTGGTGATAGGCGCCGACGCCAACGCCCATCACACCCTTTGGGGCTGCAAGGACGTAAACAATAGGGGTGAGTCGCTTCTAGACTTTATTCTTAAATATAATCTTAAGATCGCGAACAGGGGGGAGGAACCCCTCATCAAGCGTTATAGATTTAACACTCGCGTCTGGAACAAATACCGAAGTCACTGAGTGGAGGGTTCTCAGCAAACCCTCCTTCTCTGATCACAGGTATATCCAGTTCAAAGTTCAACTCGAGTGCAAAGTGATAAAAAGTCTTTACAAGAATCCCCGGAATACCAACTGGGATATGCATAAGACCAAAGTGACAAGGACACTCCCAGCACCATCACCGATCATATCAACGGCAGACACTGAGAAGTCCGTGAAGACTCTCTGTCACCACCTAACCTCGGCCTTCAACGCAGCGTGCAAAACCTCAAGTGTAAGAAGGAAGCACAGGCCACCCTGGTGGAATCCAGAATTGAAGGCACAACGCACAGACCTTCAAGAAATCTTCAAACTGGCCAAACAAGCGGATGAAGATCTTGTATGGGACGAATACAGAATAAGGCTCCGCGACTTTAAGAAAAAGGTCCAGACAGCCAAAAGGAACTCCTGGAGATCCTTCTGCTCCGGCATAGAGAAGGTCACAGAAACCGCTAGGCTTAGGAAGCTTCTGTCGAGCCAACCGGCAATCCAGAGCCAACTAAGAACCAGTGATGGCCAATGGACGAGTAGCAGCAGGGAAGCGACTAATGCCCTTCTAAGCGAGCACTTCCCCGGATGCACAGATGTACTCGATCCGCAACAACAAATGCACACGAACCCAGTGTCCGACGTACCTGGGAACATAATCACACCACATAAAATCCAGTGGGCCATAGACTCGTTTGAAAGTTATAAATCCCCTGGCTTGGATGGCGTAATACCAGCCATGCTACAGAAGACCAAAGAAAAGGTCACTCCATGGCTGGAATCGAAAGATTACAGACCGATAAGTCTCACCTCCTTCCTGCTAAAAACCTTCGAGAAACTTCTGGATCTACACATAAGAGGAGGCATGGACCGACTCGTAGAATCCAACCAACACGCATACACAAAAGGGAAATCGGTGGAAACAGCGCTACACTCCCTAGTAGCCACCATCGAAAAAGCCCTACACCACAAGGAATTTGCCCTAGGAGCGTTCCAGAATATCTCAGGTGCATTCAACAATGTATCTACGGAAGCGATCATGCGGAGCCTGAGAGCCGCAGAAACCCACGAAGCTGTTAACTCTTGGATATGCAATCTATTGAGCTGCAGAAGAGTAAGAGCCGAATGGGGAACCACGACCATAACTAAAGCAGCACACAGAGGCACGCCACAAGGCGGAGTGCTGTCGCCGCTATTGTGGAATTTAGTGGTAAACGACGTCTTAAGGAAATTTAAACGGAAAGCCCCCAAGATAACCGCCTATGCAGACGACATAGCCATAATTATCGTGGGCAAATGTCCAATGACAATCAGCTCTGTCATGGACAATACACTCAAAGAAATACTGAAGTGGGCGATGGAGGTCGGACTCAGTATCAATGCGGACAAGACGGATCTAATTCTCTTTACCAAGAGATACAAGATACCGCAATGGACTCCGCCATCTATAAACGGTGCCATGCTCGAGCCAAAAAAGAGCGTAAAATATCTAGGAATAGTACTGGACAGCAAACTGAGCTGGAAACCCAATGTCGAGGAAAGGGTTAAGAAAGCCACAAATGCACTTTATGCATCGCAAAAGATGCTAAGTAGCACGTGGGGCTTGTCTCCCAGACTAATGCACTGGATCTTCATCTCAATTGTTCGTCCAATACTACTCTACGGTATCCTAGTATGGTGGAGGGCCACTAAGAAATCCACATACCTCCTAACAATGGAAAGGGTACAAAGACGTGCATTGATGTGCATTACTGGGGCACTGAGATCTACTCCAACAAAGGCCTTGGAAGTGATACTCGGAGTTCTCCCAATTGACATACAGGCCAAACTACTAGCACAGAAGACCGCGCAACGTCTTCGTGCTACGGGACATATGGCCTTCGCAAACTATGGGCATAGCGAAGTGGGAGGAGAGTCATTCAATAGCACGGACTATATGACCCCAATAAACAACTTCTCCAGAACGCCCACTCTAATGGGTCATGAAGATTGGAAAATCGGCATGGACGAAAACGCAACAAAGCTATTTACGGACGGATCTAAAATGGAAGCCGGCGTGGGCGCCGCGGTCTACTGTGAGGATCCGCTCATTCAAGTGTCGTACAAGTTGCCGGATTACTGTAGCATCTTCCAGGCGGAGGTCTTTGCTATAAGGAAGGCGGCAGAACTTGCGACAACACTCAACAAAAATCGGGTCAACATCCTAGTCGACAGTCAGGCGGCTATCAAATCCTTGCAGTCCTATGTCATCAGCTCCGAAAGTGTACTGGCAAGCAGGGAAGCATTAGATGCATTAAGCATCCGATCGAAGGTGCGCATCTTCTGGGTTCCCAGCCACCAGGGCATTGACGGAAACGAGATGGCAGACAGGCTAGCGAAAGAGGGTGCCGAATCTAGACAGCTGACAGTGGAAGACCTGAAGCCACCTCTGCGATCAATAAGCCACAGCCTAGAACAAGGCGCGGCGGTAATAGCAGGAAGAAGATGGCACAATACAAAAAACTGCAAAATAACCCGCACTATGTGCAACAACGCAAACGCGAAATTAGCCCATTATGTCATTCAGCTCCCGAGAAGAGACTGTAGAACAATGATGGGCATACTCACGGGCCACTGCCTGACCGCAACTCATGCTAAAAAGCTGGGCATCACCGACAATGACGAATGCAGGAAATGCAAGGAACCAGATGTAAGAGAAACTCTGGAGCACCTCATCTGCGTCTGCCCCGCTCTCATGACCTCGAGAGCGAAGTACCTGGGACGCCCCCTGCTTGCATCACTAGAAGAAGCAGCGGGTCTGGCACCCCAAAAACTCCTGGCTTTCGCCAAACTTACCAGCATACCAGACTGGGATAATTAAACTAAGAAATTAACAGCCTCCATCACTTATCGGCCGCACTAAGGATCATACTGATCTATGTGAGGCCCCCATTAGGGGGCCTGCCGATATAACCTAACCTAACCTAACAATGAATTAGGTCACTTAGGGAGAGATAAGGTTATAGATGCTATAGTTAAAATTTATTGGTTTTTGAATATGAAAAAAAAAGTTAGTAAACATATAGGAAATTGTTTGAGATGTGTGGCATTTTCACCAAAGTCAGGAAAAGAAGAAGGAATGCTGCATAGCCCAAAGGAGAACGTGCCGTTTGAGATAATACACATCGATCATTACAGACCGGTAGATAACAGTAGGGTAAAGAAACATCTGTTTATAATAATAGACGGATTCACTGAATATGTTAGGTTATATGCAACAAAGAAACCGAACACAAAAGAAGTGATTCTAGCATTAAAGGATTATTTTCAACTAAATCAGTCGACTTAAAATTAAAATTAAAATTAGATTATATTAAATTAAAATTGGAAATTTTTAAACAAAAAAAAAGAAAATAATTTAGATTTTAAAATTAAATTTTGCAAAAAGTCAAAAACTTAAAATTAATTAAAAATATATATTTTTAAATTTAGGGTGGGGATAACGAAACAAAAATTCTCGATCCAACATTTGCTGCAAAGGATTGGGGAAAACACAGTAAAACCCAATCAGATCGGTAGATTAATATTAGTTGTTAGCATGTAGTGTTAATTGATTAAGGATAGACAGATTCACAGAGTAAAGGGAGGACTCGGAGTTGAAAACTCTAGACAGTCTGTTGTAGTCAGCACAGAGAACTCGGAAAGGGTCATGCAAGCTGTAGTTAGTATTACAAAAGGCCAAGGATAGTGGCATAAAATTACGAGTAACTCTAGAAGGAATACAGAATTTAATTTGAGTAAGCAGAGTAGGGGAATCTATATTGTACTTTATTAGCTTTACAATAAACATAACGCCTTACATTACGGTTAGTTAAAGAAGGTAGGTTAATTAGAAGTAGTCTACTAGAGTATGGTGGTAAGTCTACACCCGGAAACCAATTAAAACTGCGCATAGCAAAGAGTAGAAACTGCTTTTGAACAGACTCAATTCTATCTTGATGAATATGATATTGCGGCGACCACAGGCAAGACCCATATTCAAGAGTTAGACGAACAAGAGAAGTGTAAAGCAACTTTGTCGTGAAAGGATCCTCGAATTCTTTGGCCCATCTTTTGATGAGTCCAAGTAGTCGAAATGCCTTACTGACAGTTTGTGTAATGTGACGATCAAATTTCAATTTGTGATCAAAGAGGATAAATAAAGAGGATACCTAAGAGGATACTCTTAAGAGTGGGATTAAGCTAAGATTATAATTGATGACATGATAGTTACCTCTGTAAAATGACATAACCTTGCACTTCAAACAGTTAAGATGCAGCAGATTATGGCTGCACCATTAAAAAAACAAATCAAGATCTGTTTGAAGAAGGTTATTTGCAGGATCATTGTGTGTCAAACAGAGTTTCACATCATCAGCATACATAAGAATGTTAGATTGAAGGAGTATTGAAGGAAGATTGTTAATAAAAAGGTTAAATAGCAATGGTCCAAGGTGGCTGCCTTGAGGAACACCAGAAGTAACTAAGATCGGCTTAGAAAGACATTCTTTAAAAAGAACTCGTTGAGACCTGTTAGTTTAATAATCAGATATCCACAGAAGGAGCTTTTGAGGAAAAGCAATCAAATTTAACTTATGAATTAAGAGATTATGATATTATATGTAAGTCAGTATAGACCACATCAGTTTGCATTTTGTTCCGAAATCCTAGATTGATGAGAGATGAGAATTCTAAAAGATTAGTAGCTATTGATCTTGCCTTTATAAACCCATGTTGATTTGGTGAAATTGTAGATTTACATATAAAAGTTAACTGAGCCGTAAAATTTTTTTCAAAAATCTTAGGAATTGCGGACAATTTGGAAATACATCTTTAGTTCTTCACATCATAGTTAGAACCACTTTTGTGAAGAGGAATAGAAAAAGAGTTTTTCCAAATAGGTGGGAAATAACTATTGGATAGTGACAAGTCAAATAGCTTATGAATTGGCTTCAAAATGGAATCAGCACAAAATCTAAGTACGCATTCTGGAATTCCGTCAGGGCCAGGAGATCGATTTAAGATCATTTAGTAGAGAGGTTTTGTCGATAGAAGGACAGAAGACATTGTTAAAATTTTCTATACTATAAGGGTATGGATGTAAAGGGGAACTATAAGGTTCAGTTAAATAAGTTGATTGAAAAAAGTCTGCAAACAAATCGGCGGCTGGCTGATCATCAGTTGCTTCCTTATTTTTGTATGATAGAGGGGGAGGCAATCTACTTGATTTACGTTTTAAGTTAACAAAGTTATAAAACTGCTTTGGGTTCTGAGCAAACTGCAAACGGAGGCGACGCAAATACTTTTTTTAACAATTTGCATTCAGAGCAATAAAGTTTGCAGCAATATAACGTGTAAAATCAGAAGGATTACGAGTTAATTTAAACTTTTTAAAATACCGCGACTTCAAATTTTTTAGTCTTACTAACTCACGTGAAAACCAAGGAGGCCTATTGGACTTTACGTGAAAAGTAACAGGAACACATTGATCAAAAAATGAGTTCATAGAGGAATAAAAGAATTAAATGTAAGTATTAAGATCAGAACATGAATAAAGAAATGACCAATCATGTTCCAAAATTAAACAATTCAATTTTTGAAAATCGGTCCTACGAAAACAACGTGATTTTATTATAGGGGAAACAGTTGCAGTTTGCATAGAAGTTGGCAGGGTTAGAACCAGGTCCAATGTAGGATGATAGGGATCTTCAGGAAGAAGTAAGGGATTCATTCTAGAGATAGTATTTAGTAAAATGTCAGAAGAGAAAATTAAATCAAGCATTCTACCACTACAATTAGGAACAGTGTTTATTTGATATAGAGATAGCGCCGAGAGGCCATTTAAAAAAGAGTTAAATACAGAGGGCACCAATATATCGGATTGAGATGACCAAGTAACTTCTGGTAAGTTGAAATCACCAAAACCTAGCAGATAATCTCTATCAGATAGTTTGGAGTCAACAGATTGGATAGATGAAAGATGGTCCAGGTAGACAGATATATCAGATGAGGGAGGTAATGTAAATTGAAATTGGACACATCGTCATTTTAACACATAAAAATTCTAAGAAAGAACCATGGTCTAATGGAACAAGTTCGGAAGGAAGATCTGACTTTACAGCTATAAGAACACCACCTCCAATTCGTGATAAACGGTCACATCTGAAGGAGGTGTACTTATTAGGAAAAATTGAGCAGTTTTCTCTTTATTTATTTATTTATTTATTTAGTTTAGTTTATAGTCGAACTATGATCAGTCGACTTTTTAAAAGTAAAGAAACAATTAAAATAAGATTTAAATTATTTAAGTTGAAATTTTAAACTAGAGGTAATTTTAAATTAGGGAAAAAACCTTAAATGTAAAGAAAAGAAAAAAATTATTTAAAAATTGTGCAAATGTGCAAACGTGCAAACTGGGATAAAGAAAAGCCGATCCAGCATTTGTTGCAGAGGATTGGGGAAAACCCAGAAAAACCCAATCAGATCAGGAGAGTTAGTGTTAGTGTTAGTATGCAAATAAAATTATGAGTAGAGTGTTAAAGCATGCAGTATGTTGAAAGTACTACTATGAGACTAAATTCTAGATAAGTGGGCGAGGAGTTGTAATTTTAAGCTAGATATCAAGTTGTTATTGTTAGCTACAATGAAGTATAGTTTATTAAAGTCCGAACATAATACCCTGAATGGCTCATGCAGGGCATAGTTCGAGCTACAATTGGGAGGTTTTAAAGGAAGGTAATTACGGGTGATTTTACCAGGGACAGAAAAGTGTAGTCTACTAAGTAAGTCGCTACTATCTATGTCACCTTGGATAAGGTTGTTAATAAATATAACACCAAGCATGGTTCTAGAGAAGGCAGATTAAGTAACAAAAGTCTACTAGGATAGGCAGGAAGTCTTGAATTTACATCCCAGTTAAGGCCTCGCAAGGCAAACATTAAGAAGTTTTTCTGTACGGATTCAATGCGGTCTCTATGAACTGTGTACTGAGGGTTCCAGACACATGATCCGTACTCGAGAATTGGACGAACAAGCGAAGTGAAGAGAGTCTTAGTTAAGTAAGGATCGTCAAACTTCTTTGACCATCTCTCAATAAAGTCGAGTACACCCATAGCTTTGTTAAACAATTGATGATATATGTTCGGAAAACTTGAGTTTTCGGTCCAAACGGACACCTAGATCATCAACCAGGGAAATTCTTTCTAAGGTACAACCAAAGAGAGTATGATACGTACTTTGGGCAGGCACGTGAGAATGTCATCAGCTTGCATTTTGAGCTGTTCAGATTAAGGAGATTTGCACGGCACCAAGAAAAGAAACAATCTAGGTCAGATTGAAGGCGAGAATGACAGGAGTCGTCTCTAAATTGAAAACAGAGCTTGACATCATCCGCGTACATGAGAGTACGCGAGTTAAGTATGACCGTTGGGAGGTCATTGATGAAAAGTGTAAAAGAGGACTCGTTGGGTTCTGTCACTCAAATAGCTCACTATCCAACTAAGAAGTTTTGGTGAGAAACCGAGAAGATTTAGTTTATGTGCAAGAAGGGAATGGTTGACTGAGTCAAATGCCTTACTGAAATCAGTATAAATGACATCAGTTTGAAGATTTTCCTGAAATCCTTTTACCACAAAGGATGTCAGCTCAAGCAAATTTGTCGTGGTAGAACGACGCTTCACAAATCCGTGTTGAAAAGGGGATATAACGGATCTACTAAAATGCTGCAAGTGAGGAGTAATAACATTCTCGAAGAATTTCGGTATAGCCGACAATTTAGAGATACCTCTATAATTGCTTGCATCAGACTTGCTGCCCTTTTTATGTAAAGGGATGATAAAGGATTCCTTCCATATGGATGGGAACGAGGCAGTTACTAAGGACAGCGAAAATAGTTTGAGCAATGGCTTACATAAGGAGTTGGCACAGTATCGAAGTACACAGGAGGGAATACCATCGGGACCTGGTGAGAAGACTGGTTTAACCAATCGAAGATCCCTAATAAGTGAACTTTCATTCAGTAAAGGTGTGAAGATGCCATTCGAGCTTGGTGCGGTATATGGATAGGAGTGAATGTTTGGCGTAGAGGAGGAATAAGTTGTTTGAAAAAACTTGGCAAACATATCGGCAATGGCCTGATCTGTGTTCGCCTCAGCGTTATCGAACATAAGTTTAGAAGGAAAGCCCGCTGACCTACGCTTCATGTTAACAAAACTATAAAACTGTTTAGGATTCTGAAAGAACTGAATCCTACATCTTGTCAAATAGTTTTTATAACACTTCGCGTTAAGCACGGTAAAATTTGCCCGAGCAGTTAGGTAGCGGGAAATGACAAGCGGTGAGTTTTTCAGCTTGTATTTCTTAAATAAGCTACTCTTTAAGTTTTTTAAGCGAGACAACTCTTTTGTAAACCAAGGAGGCCTACTTGAGCTTGTCGGATAGAAAAACGGAACACAGATATCAAAAGCAGAGTTAAGGGTTTTATAAAATATATTGATAGCCACTGACATATCAGTTGATAGATAAAAGTCAGACCAATCACAATATGAAATTAAATAATTTAAGTATTCAAAGTCTGCTTTCTTAAAGCAGCACACGCGATTGCACGGCTTTACACTTTTATCCACAAAGCTAATAGCCAAGTCGAGATTCACTTCGAAAGTGGGATGATAAGGATCTTCAGGTAGGAAAAGAGGTTGTGCCCTGTCTAAAATCACCCTGGAAGGATCTGAGACGAAACATAGATCAAGCGATCTGTTTAAAGTGTTTTTGACATGATTAACCTGCGACAAAGACATGTCAAACAAACCGTCAAACAGATCATGTTGCCGGGAGGGCAGAAGGAAGTTTCCCTCCGCAATGGATGTCCAATTACATTCCGGGATATTAAAGTCACCCAGGACTATGAAATGATCTCTGTCTGATAACAGGTTAAAAATAGTCTTAATTGCAGACAAATGTTGCGAGTAGACTGATAATTCCGATGACGGCGGAATATAGGAGCAGGTTATATACAAGAAAAAACCGGGAAAGTGTAGTTTTACACAGATTAATTCTATGTCGAATTGAAACTCCGGCTGTAAGAGTTCCGACATAATGGAGGAGTCTACTGCAATCAGTACTCCACCACCCCGTCGGTCAGGTCGATCAAGCCTGTATGTTGTATACCTATCTGGAAAGACTTCAGAGCTTAGAATCTCTGGTTTTAACCAGGTTTCGGTAAAGGCAATAATTTGGGAAAAAAAGGCAAGACTATGAAGATAAAGACTAGAGATTTTACTACAGAGGCCTCTAACATTTTGATAGGAAAGAATTAAGGAAGAAAGAATATTTGTGTGTTCCCTAGCATTTTCAAAGGCATGAAGAGAAGAGAACTTCAGTTTTTTGAGGACTTTGCACTTGTTGTAGGTCCACTTGGCGATGTAACGGCCAATGTGGGAAGAGTGACGGTCGTGCGGCTTTTTTGTTTTGGAGTGAACTCCTTAACAATAAGGTCGGGCGGCCAGAAAGAAGCTGCGCAAACGTCTTTAAACTGTTCTGCAGGGAGATTAATTTTGAAAGAAGAAATGTCGCGCATTAATTTGAAGTTGAATTTTTGAACAATCAAATCATTTACAGGCATCCTTTCGAGAATGTACGATTGTACATCTTCTATGGTTGTGTCTGGAGCCAAGCGAGAGATAAACACCAATTTTTTGGTTTTAATCGCAATCAGAGGTTTTATACTCGGTGCCTGACTAGCAGGCATGATTGCGGGAACATTACCCGTTACGTTATCATTGCTCGTAATGGGAGTAGGCACAAGAGGGGCAGCAAGAGGTTTCGGTGCGGTAACATTGCTGCTGGTTTTTTTTTTTTTTTGTGCAACTAGAAGAGTAAGACGGTATAGGGGAAATTAGACTTAGAAGATCAGAAGAAGAAGCCTTGGAAGAAGGTAGATTGGTGGTCTTTAGATTCGTAGTAACTGAATCTAAAGGAATATTAAGAGGAGCAGGTGGCTTACTAAGAGCCGTAAAGGCGTTGAATTGGGTCTCCATCTCCAAAAATTCAGATTGGAGATTAGAGAAAGCTGTGCGTATCCGATAAAACCCGAGTTTGGTTTTATTGTGGATTTTCCGTAGATCGGATTCACCCACACAGCACGCTTCGCACGACCATTTAAGGCCTACATTGGCGTTGACGGCATATCTAACCCGCAAAGTTAGGCCACAGCATTATAAGTGACTAAAATTGTCACAGAGCCAGCAACCAATGTAGTCCGCATTAGCATCTGAAGAGCATTTGCAATTTGCTGCAGAGCACGACACCATGTTAATAAAATAAATATGCCTGCGAATAGTAGGGGACAACGAAGAGAGCAATAGAATATTAAGACAAATTTCTTTAGAGAGCAAGAAACAGTTACAGCGCCGAAAACAGGCAAGCAAGCGAACGAAAATAAAAAAACAAATATAGCGAGCACTCGAGGTAAACAAAACAACAACAGCTGTTACGTCTACAACAACAGCACTACACAACTTACTCAGAGAGCGAAATTTACTTTCGTGAGCGGGAGAGCAGGAAAGTGTGAAAATATTAGTAAAAACAAAAACAAAAAACTTGACGCCAAGACGCGCAAGTGTAAAGAATTAAAATTTTTGTAAGCGAATTCACTAATAAGGCAGGATTAGTATGCTACTTTAAGCTTTTATTCACAGGGTTAGCAATAGTAAGATACGGCACTATTAATGAAAGCACATAAGGAAATCAATTAAACAGAAATTGTTAAGAAACACAGGGAGCCAAAGCGAAACACGTCCAACCACCACGAATAAGGATGAAGAATTTTCTACTAATATTAAAATTTGATGATCGAACGATACACCATTCAAAAACAAATTAGAGAGCTTAGAGTTTAGGCCTCTAACGTTTTGATAAGCGAAATAAAAATGGGATATATCTACTGGTTTTTTGATGTTCCACTAGAAGAAGAAGAGGCGCGAGAAGTTAAAGGAAGCGGTACCGCAGTTCGAATTATTTGTTTTGGAGAATACTCTTTTACAATTAAGTCGGGCGGCCAGAAGGTTCCGCTGAAAACAGATTGAATTCTGCAGGTATATGGTACTTATTTTAAAGGTTGAGATATCTCGCGTGTAGTTTAATTTAAACTTTTCTACAACAATGTTCAGTACAGAAATTTTTGATTGAATAAATGATTTGGAAGCTCCAGTGTTAGGGTAATATTATCATAAGGATGAAATACAGTTATATACAGATGCAAGTGCACAAGGTTTTGGTGCAGTGTTATTGCAAAGGAAAAAGGATATCAAATGGCATCCTACATTTTATTATTCGAAAGCCACAACAACGGATGAGACCAAATATCATACTTTTGAAATTAAAAAATTAGCCATCCTGTATGCAGTAAGAAGATTAAGAATCTATGTACAGGGAAAGAGATTTAAAATTGTTACGGACTGCAACGCATTAACGTTAACGTTAAATAAAGTAGAATTAAACCCTCGGATTGCGAGGTGGGCATTAGAACTATTAGAGTACTATTTTGAGATAGTTCATAAAGCAGGAAAGCATAATACAAATTTTATGTAAATATTACAATGAATTAGGTCACTTAGGGAGAGATAAGGTTATAGATGCTATAGTTAAAATTTATTGGTTTTTGAATATGAAAAAAAAAGTTGGTAAACATATAGGAAATAGTTTGAAAAGAAGAAGGCATGCTGCATAGCCCAAAGGAGAACGTGCCGTTTGAGATAATATCATTACAGACCGGTAGATAACAGTAGGGTAAAGAAACATCTGTTTATAATAATAGACGGATTCACTGAATATGTTAGGTTATATGCAACAAAGAAACCGAACACAAAAGAAGTGATTCTAGCATTAAAGGATTATTTTCAACTAAATCAGTCGACTTAAAATTAAAATTAAAATTAGATTATATTAAATTAAAATTGGAAATTTTTAAACAAAAAAAAAGAAAATAATTTAGATTTTAAAATTGAATTTTGCAAAAAGTCAAAAACTTAAAATTAATTAAAAATATATATTTTTAAATTTAGGGTGGGGATAACGAAACAAAAATTCTCGATCCAACATTTGCTGCAAAGGATTGGGGAAAACACAGTAAAACCCAATCAGATCGGTAGATTAATATTAGTTGGGGGATAACGAAACAAAAATTCTCGATCCAACATTTGCTGCAAAGGATTGGGGAAAACACAGTAAAACCCAATCAGATCGGTAGATTAATATTAGTTGTTAGCATGTGGTGTTGATTGATTAAGGATAGACAGATTCACAGAGTAAAGGGAGGACTCGGAGTTGAAAACTCTAGACAGTCTGTTGTAGTCAGCACAGAGAACTCGGATAGGGTCATGCAAGCTGTAGTTAGTAATTCAAAAGGCCAAGGATAGTGGCATAAAATTACGAGTAACTCTAGAAGGAATACAGAATTTAATTTGAGTAAGCAGAGTAGGGAAATCTATATTGTACTTTATTAGCTTTACAATAAACATAACGCCTAACATAACGGTTAGTTAAAGAAGGTAGGTTAATTAGAAGTAGTCTACTAGAGTATGGTGGTAAGTCTACACCCGGAAACCAATTAAAACTGCGCATAGCAAAGAGTAGAAACTGCTTTTGAACAGACTCAATTCTATCTTGGTGAATATGATATTACGGCGACCACAGGCAAGACCCATATTCAAGAGTTAGACGAACAAGAGAAGTGTAAAGCAACTTTGTCGTGAAAGGATCCTCGAATTCTTTGGCCCATCTTTTGATGAGTCCAAGTAGTTTGTGTAATGTGACGATCAAATTTCAATTTTTGTTCAAAGAGGATAAATAAAGAGGATACCTAAGAGGATACTCTTAAGAGTGGGATTAAGTTAAGATTATAATTGATGACATGATAGTTACCTCTGTAAAATGACATAACCTTGCACTTCAAACAGTTAAGATGCAGCAGATTATGGCTGCACCATTAAAAAAACAAATCAAGATCTGTTTGAAGAAGGTTATTTGCAGGATCATTGTGTGTCAAACAGAGTTTCACATCATCAGCATACATAAGAATGTTAGATTGAAGGAGTATTGAAGGAAGATTGTTAATAAAAAGGTTAAATAGCAATGGTCCAAGGTGGCTGCCTTGAGGAACACCAGAAGTAACTAAGATCGGCTTAGAAAGACATTCTTTAAAAAAAACTCGTTGAGACCTGTTAGTTTAATAATCAGATATCCACAGAAAGAGCTTTTGAGGAAAAGCAATCAAATTTAACTTATGAATTAAGAGATTATGATATTATATGTAAGTCAGTATAGACCACATCAGTTTGCATTTTGTTCCGAAATCCTAGATTGATGAGAGATGAGAATTCTAAAAGATTAGTAGCTATTGATCTTGCCTTTATAAACCGATGTTGATTTGGTGAAATTGTAGATTTACATATAAAAGTTAACTGAGCCGTAAAATTTTTTTCAAAAATCTTAGGAATTGCGGACAATTTGGAAATACATCTTTAGTTCTTCACATCATGGTTAGAACCACTTTTGTGAAGAGGAATAGAAAAAGAGTTTTTCCAAATAGGTGGGAAATAACTATTGGATAGTGACAAGTCAAATAGCTTATGAATTGGCTTCAAAATCGAATCAGCACAAAATCTAAGTACGCATTCTGGAATTCCGTCAGGGCCAGGAGATCGATTTAAGATCATTTAGTAGAGAGGTTTTGTCGATAGAAGGACAGAAGACATTGTTAAAATTTTCTATACTATAAGGGTATGGATGTAAAGGGGAACTATAAGGTTCAGTTAAATAAGTTGATTGAAAAAAAGTCTGCAAACAAATCGGCGGCTGGCTGATCATCAGTTGCTTCCATATTTTTGTATGATAGAGGGGGAGGCAATCTACTTGATTTACGTTTTAAGTTAACAAAGTTATAAAACTGCTTTGGGTTCTGAGCAAACTGCAAACGGAGGCGACGCAAATACTTTTTGTAACAATTTTCATTCAGAGCAATAAAGTTTTCAGCAATATAACGTGTAAAATCAGAAGGATTACGAGTTAATTTAAACTTTTTAAAATATCGTGATTTCAAATTTTTTAGTCTTACTAACTCACGTGAATGCCTTCTTAGAGCCAGTCTCACGTGGGGACACATACCCAACTCTTGGAGGAGAGTCAATGTGGTATTCATCCCCAAACAGGGGAATCGTCCTCTTGACCAGCCTAAGTCCTACCGGCCGATCGACCTTACCTCCTTTCTGCTCAAGACTGCACATTCGGTGCTCTCTGCAGGAAAACAACCCCCTGCACCCCACGCAGTTCGCGTATATAGCCGGTACATCGACAGAGGTCGCTCTCCACAAATTATTGAGTAAGATCGAAAAGGCCTTCGTATCAAAGAACATTGCTCTGTGCTCTTTTCTTGATATAGAGGGTGCTTTCGATAATACCGGCTACGGGTCTATCTCTACTGCGCTTGAGCGCAGGAACATTGCCCGTCCCATAATCCGGTGGATTGACGCCATGCTCAAACACCGGACTATCTCCTCTACCCTGGACCCGACGACCGCCCATATTAGTGCGGTAAAAGGGTGTCCCCAGGGAGGGGTTCTATCCCCTTTGCTCTGGTCCCTAGTAGTTGACAAACTACTAATCATACTCGCAGAACAGGGCGTGGAAGCGATTGGCTATGCCGACGACCTGGCTCTCGTAGTGAACGGGAACTATGCCAACACCGTGACAGAGCTGATGCAATCATTGTTCCCTTCACTAAGCAATCATTGTTCCCTTCACTAAGCGTTACTTTGTTGACATTGGTCAATTACATATTGGCGGCTCTCCGGTGGAACTCTCCAACGAAGTCAAATATCTAGGGGTAACCCTTGATAAGCGACTAAACTGGAACTCCCACCTGCATAACGCTCTACCAAAGGCCACTCATGCCATGTGGGCATGTAGAAGGCTTTTCGGTAGAATATGGGGTCTCAAATCCTGCACCATTAGGTGGCTTTTTGAGATGATGGTAAGACCGATCGTAACCTACGCTGCTCTTGTGTGGTGGCCCGGACCGCAGGGTTTGGGATGCTGGCAACCCCATCAGAGACCCAAATGGTATACATTGGTACACCGACGGGTCAAAGACTGAACAGGGGGTTGGAGCTGGGATACATGGTCCCTACCAGGACCTCGATTGCTATGGGCAACTGGCCTCCCACAGTTTTCCAATCAGAGGTTCACGCCATTGAGTTCTGCTGCCGTCTTATCCTTGAGAAGGGGACTAGAGGAGCGAAAATATACATCTTCTCTGACAGCCAAGCGGCCATACTAGCCCTCTCCTCAAAAAGAATAGGCTCGCGTATGGTGGCTGACTGCTGGAATTGTCTCCAGAGGCTGTCAATAAGGAATAAAGTCACCCTAATTTGGGTACCTGGGCACTCTGGCTTCCAGGGCAATGAGCTGGCGGACGAACTAGCGAGGGCTGGGTCATCAGCCACCTTGCTCGGCCCCGAACCCTTCTGTGGCGTGGGGTGGTCTACTATCTCCTCCCTTGTGAAAACCTGGGCTGGAAGATTGACTGAACGCTACTGGTTCTTCCAACCAGGGATGCGGCAGGCTAAACAGCTTACCAATCCCAAAGTTGATCGAAGGACCAAGCTACTCTCCAGGAGAGACCTCTATCTCCTTGTTGGCTACCTAAGTGGCCACCACTTGGTGAACTACCACCTCAAAAAAATGCGTCTGTCCTCAGACGCGGAGTGCAGGCTCTGCAAAGAGGACGATGAAACTACTAAACACATTCTATGTGACTGTCCGGCCTTGGTATGGACAAGGAGGAAACATCTGCACGTGGAAATCGCAACTCCAGAGCAGATTGTCCGCTCCTCGACGAAAGATCTGTAATGCTTCATTAGGGAAGCAGAACAGCTTTTGTCATGACAGGGAGAGCATTCTGGGTACAAAAGATCATATTGGTCGCAGTGCCTCGCGCTTTCTCCGCTGGGAGACTCCCTCTTCTATAATAATAATAATAATAATTATTATTATTATTATTATTATTATTATTATTATTATTATTATTATTATTATTATTATTATTATTATTATTATTATTATTATTATTATTATTATTATTATTATTATTATTATTATTATTATTATTATTATTATTATTATTATTATTATTATTATTATTATTATTATTATTATTATTATTATTATTATTATTATTATTATTATTTATTATTATTATTATTATTATTATTATTATTATTATTATTATTATTATTATTATTATTATTATTATTATTATTATTATTATTATTATTATTATTATTATTATTATTATTATTATTATTATTATTATTATTATTATTATTATTATTATTATTATTATTATTATTATTATTATTATTATTATTATTATTATTATTATTATTATTATTATTATTATTATTATTATTATTATTATTATTATTATTATTATTATTATTATTATTATTATTATTATTATTATTATTATTATTATTATTATTATTATTATTATTATTATTATTATTATTATTATTATTATTATTATTATTATTATTATTATTATTATTATTATTATTATTATTTATTATTATTATTATTATTATTATTATTATTATTATTATTATTATTATTATTATTATTATTATTATTATTATTATTATTATTATTATTATTATTATTATTATTATTTATTATTATTATTATTATTATTATTATTATTATTATTATTATTATTATTATTATTATTATTATTATTATTATTATTATTATTATTATTATTATTATTATTATTATTATTATTATTATTATTATTATTATTATTATTATTATTATTATTATTATTATTATTATTATTATTATTATTATTATTATTATTATTATTATTATTATTATTATTATTATTATTATTATTATTATTATTATTATTATTATTATTATTATTATTATTATTATTATTATTATTATTATTATTATTATTATTATTATTATTATTATTATTATTATTATTATTATTATTATTATTATTATTATTATTATTATTATTATTATTATTATTATTATTATTATTATTATTATTATTATTATTATTATTATTATTATTATTATTATTATTATTATTATTATTATTATTATTATTATTATTATTATTATTATTATTATTATTATTATTATTATTATTATTATTATTATTATTATTATTATTATTATTATTATTATTATTATTATTATTATTATTATTATTATTATTATTATTATTATTATTATTATTATTATTATTATTATTATTATTATTATTATTATTATTATTATTATTATTATTATTATTATTATTATTATTATTATTATTATTATTATTATTATTATTATTATTATTATTATTATTATTATTATTATTATTATTATTATTATTATTATTATTATTATTATTATTATTATTATTATTATTATTATTATTATTATTATTATTATTATTATTATTATTATTATTATTATTATTATTATTATTATTATTATTATTATTATTATTATTATTATTATTATTATTATTATTATTATTATTATTATTATTATTATTATTATTATTATTATTATTATTATTATTATTATTATTATTATTATTATTATTATTATTATTATTATTATTATTATTATTATTATTATTATTATTATTATTATTATTATTATTATTATTATTATTATTATTATTATTATTATTATTATTATTATTATTATTATTATTATTATTATTATTATTATTATTATTATTATTATTATTATTATTATTATTATTATTATTATTATTATTATTATTATTATTATTATTATTATTATTATTATTATTATTATTATTATTATTATTATTATTATTATTATTATTATTATTATTATTATTATTATTATTATTATTATTATTATTATTATTATTATTATTATTATTATTATTATTATTATTATTATTATTATTATTATTATTATTATTATTATTATTATTATTATTATTATTATTATTATTATTATTATTATTATTATTATTATTATTATTATTATTATTATTATTATTATTATTATTATTATTATTATTATTATCCCGGACCGCAGGGTTTGGGATGCTGGCAACCCCATCAGAGACCCAAATGGTATACATTGGTACACCGACGGGTCAAAGACTGAACAGGGGGTTGGAGCTGGGATACATGGTCCCTACTCCAGGACCTCGATTGCTATGGGCAACTGGCCCACAGTTTTCCAGTCAGAGGTTCACGCCATTGAGTTCTGCTGCCGTCTTATCCTTGAGAAGGGGACTAGAGGAGCGAAAATATACATCTTCTCTGACAGCCAAGCGGCCATACTAGCCCTCTCCTCAAAAAGAATAGGCTCGCGTATGGTGGCTGACTGCTGGAATTGTCTCCAGAGGCTGTCAATAAGGAATAAAGTCACCCTAATTTGGGTACCTGGGCACTCTGGCTTCCAGGGCAATGAGCTGGCGGACGAACTAGCGAGGGCTGGGTCATCAGCCACCTTGCTCGGCCCCGAACCCTTCTGTGGCGTGGGTGGTCTACTATCTCCTCCCTTGTGAAAACCTGGGCTGGAAGATTGACTGAACGCTACTGGTTCTTCCAACCAGGGATGCGGCAGGCTAAACAGCTTACCAATCCCAAAGTTGATCGAAGGACCAAGCTACTCTCCAGGAGAGACCTCTATCTCCTTGTTGGCTACCTAAGTGGCCACCACTTGGTGAACTACCACCTCAAAAAATGCGTCTGTCCTCAGACGCGGAGTGCAGGCTCTGCAAAGAGGACGATGAAACTACTAAACACATTCTATGTGACTGTCCGGCCTTGGTATGGACAAGGAGGAAACATCTGCACGTGGAAATCGCAACTCCAGAGCAGATTGTCCGCTCCTCGACGAAAGATCTGTAATGCTTCATTAGGGAAGCAGAACAGCTTTTGTCATGACAGGAAGGGGTACAAAAGATCATATTGGTGGCGGTGCCTCGCGCTTCCTCGCCGGGAGACTCCCCTCTCCTCTATAATAAAATAATAATAATTAAGATCAAAAAAAAAAAAAAAAATAGTAAGAACATGAATAAAGAAATGATCAATCATGTTCCAAAATTAAACAATTCAATTTTTGAAAATCGGTCCTACCAAAACAACGTGATTTTATTATAGGGGAAACAGTTGCAGTTTGCATAGAAGTTGGCAGGGTTAGAACCAGGTCCAATGTAGGATGATAGGGTTCTTCAGGAAGAAGTAAGGGATTCATTCTAGAGATAGAATTTAGTAAAATGTCAGAAGAGAAAATTAAATCAAGCATTCTACCACTACAATTAGGAACAGTGTTTATTTGATATAGAGATAGCGCCGAGAGGCCATTTAAAAAAGAGTTAAATACAGAGGGCACCAATATATCGGATTGAGATGACCAAGTAACTTCTGGTAAGTTGAAATCACCAAAACCTAGCAGATAATCTCTATCAGATAGTTTGGAGTCAACAGATTGGATAGATGAAAGATGGTCCAGGTAGACAGATATATCAGATGAGGGAGGAATATACGAACAGGTAATGTAAATTGAAATTGGACACATCGTCATTTTAACACATAAAAATTCTAAGAAAGAACCATGGTCTAATGGAACAAGTTCGGAAGGAAGATCTGACTTTACAGCTATAAAAACACCACCTCCAATTCGTGATAAACGGTCACATCTGAAGGAGGTGAGCAGTTTTCTACATCAGGTTTTAACCAGGTTTCGGTAAATATTAAAATTTGATGACCGAACGATACACCATTCAAAAACAAATTAGAGAGCTTAGAGTTTAGGCCTCTAACGTTTTGATAAGCGAAATAAAAATGGGATATATCTACTGGTTTTTTGATGTTCCACTAGAAGAAGAAGAGGCGCGAGAAGTTAAAGGAAGCGGTACCACAGTTCGAATTTTTTGTTTTGGAGAATACTCTTTTACAATTAAGTCGGGCGGCCAGAAGGTTTCGCTGAAAACAGATTGAATTCTGCAGGTATACTTATTTTAAAGGTTGAGATATCTCGCGTGTAGTTTAATTTAAACTTTTCTACAACAATGTTCAGTACAGAAATTTTTGATTGAATAAATGATTTTACATCATCAACCGAAGTATCGGGTGCAAGGCGTGAAACGAAAACATGTTTCTTGGGCTTAACCGCGACAAGCGATTTAACGTTTGAAACAACCGTTTGAGTATTGACAGCAGTGTTATCGAAAGAATTTGTAAGATTCTTTTTGGATAAAGGCGCGACTGGAGAGGTGACGATCAAAACTGGTGAATCGCACAAAACAGCCGGAGGAATGTTAGGAGACGTAGAAGGGGTTGAGTAGGCAATAACTGGAGATGTTATACCTAAAGGAGTTGCCGGCGGAAGTGCGGAAGGCTCATCAGAACATTCGAAACTAGTAAATTTAGTTTCAGATTGGAGATTTGAAAATGCTGCACGCAGCGGTTCAAATTTAAATTTAGTCTCCCTAAGCATTTTACTTAAAGTTAGCTCTTTCACCCGACAAACTTTGCATGACCAGGCCATTTTCATTGTTGTTGAGGGAGTCTTTGATTCGTGCTGTTAGGCCGATGCATTTTATGTGATAGAATTTATCACACAACCAGCAACAAACAAAGTCTCGCTTTGAATCGGCCTTGCATTTGCAAGAAGTTGCGGAGCACACCATCATTTTTATTGCGAACTAATATGCCTACAAAAAATATGGTAGGGAACACCAAAAAAACAAACAAAAATGTTAAAGCGAAATACGAAAAATAAGTTCCAAAAGGAAAAAGTTAAGGAAGAGCAAGAAAGCAAAAGTAATCAATGTTACCCAGCTGGTTACCACTAACACTAGCGTAGTTAACAAGAGAGCGTAAGAAAGCGTGAAAGCGAGAGCGCGAGAAAGTGTAGACACGAAATCAAGAAAGAGCAAAAACACAACAATAACTCTTAGCACAGCACAGCACACTCAGAGACCGATGCAAGCGAGAATGAGCGTGGGAGTGCGAAAGAGAAACAAAAACAAAAATAACAAGAACCTAAAGACGCGTCAGTTAATCAAGAATAAAATCTACTTTAAACACAATATTAGTGGTTATAACAGACACCAGTGAATCTCACTTGTTAGCACAGACACTGTACACTGCTAAACCACAAATTCAAAACACAATGAATACAGTACGTTAATTTGGATTTTAAAAATAAAATAAGAGGAGCGAAATCAAAGCACAGCCGATCACCACTACGATACATACTATTGTATGCTGCTAGGAAGCTAATACCTAAAGATAAGGGTCCTTATGTAATAGAGAAGGTGTTGAAAAATGATAACTTTTTAATTAAAGATGTTGCAGGTTTTCAATTGGCGCGTAATCCATATCAAGGTGTGTGGTCAAAATATTAAACATTGGATAGGGAGTTGAAAATAAATTTGTATAATTAAGTAAAAGAAAATTGTAAAAATTAAACAAATAGCAACTAAGAACAATGTAATAGTTATAAGTTGAAAATTTCGATAAGGTCAGCTGATCTTAAAAGTCAGAATGGCAGAATTGTAGTAGGCTTGGGGGTATGTAGATAGTATGCGTACCATACATGTAAGGTTATTATTAAAAAGAGTTTATTATAATGGTTCAAATCAATTCAGTAAGTTAGTTAATTACAAAAATATGGCGTTACAACTTCTGTGTTTTAGACAACTTAATACCGGGCAACTTTTACAACTTAATAGCGATCGATCTACGCGAGTTCAACTGTCAACTTTTTACGCTCGACGACCAACTACGACTCTCTTTTTCATCCGTCTTCTGGCAACACTCTTCAGTCTGCGAGATTGCCAACTTTGCGCAAATGCTGGGGTTGCCAACCTGCATCATAGTATACCATCTTACATTCGGCCCTCCTGATCTTCCTCATCCGTCCCGGATGACAAAATATCCTCGTTCACGGCTACATATTTCCATAGCTTCATATTATCGCAGCTAGTAGCCGTAATATTTGGTCCCTCGGCGTTTATTGATGCCTTCTTCACATCATACCGACCGTTTCTCTTGACCTTAATGACAGCATATGGTCCAAGATATTCGCTATAGCGACCAAGTCACCCAACTTGTAGATCTGCTCCGTACGACGCTTCTTGTCGTAGTGCATCTTATATTTCTTCTGTGCCTCTTCAATGTTATGCTTTGCCTCTATGCGCAGCTGCTGCCGCTCCTCGTTGAACTTTTCAACAAACTCCTGCTGCAGCATGTCTAACAAACGATCATCCACCTTCTTACATATACTTGTACCAAACATAATCCCGAACGGCGTTGACAGTGTTGACGAATGTACATGCGAGTTAATTGCCATCTGTACACGTGGCACATACTTATACCACTTAGCAGGTTCATTTGAAGACAGCTTCGCAAGAATTTCAATAATGCAGCGATTGACCCTCTCGACTTGACCATTGCCTCTTGCAACTCCTGTTGTTGAGTAAATCTGCTCGACCATGTTGACCTCCAGAAACTGTTTATAAGCGTTTGATGTAAACGCTGATCCTCTGTCACTTATTATACGGGCAGGAAATCCGAATACACTTGCCCATTCGCTTAGTTTCTTTACAACTTCATCTTGTCCTGTCGACTTTACAGCATACAGCCACACGAATTTGGAGAATCCATCGACTACTGCAAAAATGTACTTGTACATCTTAGAAGTTATATCCATCGGTCCAAGATGGTCTACATGCAGTGTTTGCAAAGGAGCATCACCTTTTCCTATGCAATGTAAACGTCCTTCTTGTTTGCCCAATTTTTTGCTGTGTATTATACAAACAATACAGTTAGAAATGTACTTCGATACTTTACCCTCTAAATGCGAGATAAAGTATTGCTGCTTTATGTCATGCGTTGTTTTACGTGCGGCGAAATGACCAGAGTCGTGAGCGTTTTTAATGACGTCACGCTCCATCATCTTGGGAACAACTAAGAGTTCACAACCATCAACTTCCTTAAAGAGTAGTCCACCCTTCAGTTTGAAATTCTCAAAAGGTCCATTCTGAAGCAACTGCACTACTGCTTTAACGTTATCGTCTTCTTGCTGCGCTTTTCGTAATCGTGCTGACATCTCAGTTGTAATCATTAAAACATCCTGTGGGTAGCGACTGAGATGATCGACGTGTTTCATCTTTGCACCTGCTCGATGTTCCATATCTGGGGCGAAGCTTTTAATGTAGAGTACCCATTCCTCCACATCACGGGGTATGTCATCTTTATTTGTCGTCTGCTTAAATGCTGAACAATCCGTTACCAACTTGAAGCGAGATCCCAACAAAAAATGTCGAAATTTCTTAAGAGCAAGGTATGCAGCCTTAATCTCCAAGATATAACTGTGCTTTTTGGCCTCAGCTTCACTCGTCTTTTTGCTCCAGAAATACACGGGGTGCATATTTCCTTCAAAGCGCTGCAGCAACACAGCTCCTAATCCGTCCTTGGAAGCGTCAGTATGTAGCTCTGTCTGCGCCTCCCTAGAATATATGTGCAAGACTGGTTCACTTGTTAACAGATCTTTTAATTTTTTAATTGCTTCCTTTTCTGCTTCACCAATTATAAATGCAGAGTTCTTCCTTAACAAATTCGTTAACGGGCGCGCTATCTCTGAATAACGCGGAATAAACTTTCGAAAAAATCCAGTCAAACCCAGAAACGATTGGACGCCTTTTATATTCTTAGGATAAGGAAATCGTCTTACTGCTGATGTTTTGTATGCCCCAGGCCAAACTCGTCCGTTTGCCACTGTATGACCCAGAAAGTTTATACTCTGCTGTAGGAAACTGCACTTTTTCCATTTGATCCTCAATCCATACCTAGCTGCTGTTTCCAAACCTTTCTTACTCTTCTGCATGCATACGTCTCCGGACTCTGCGAAGATAACAATGTCGTCCATATGATCCTTCTTATTGATCACGACTACTCGACTCGCTACATTTGAAAATGATTCGCGTACAATACCCTTCTGCAGCCATTCATTGACCTGTCTCTTTACAGCTTCTGCTTCGTTCGGTGAAATTCGACTAGGTGCTTGTCGAAACGGTACAATGTTACCATCTGGAACAATGTTCAGCATGATCGGACATTGCTCATGATCCTCCTCTTGCAACTGAAACGCAGCTTTAATCATATCTTTGACGTCCTTCTGGTAATTTTCGGGTGCAGTAATTTCGTTAATGTCTTCAAAAACGCTGTATACATCCATTGCATACTCATCTGTAGAAGTATGTTCGTTAATTATACGTTGAAATAAAAGCCATTCGAATCAGCTGTGAATTCAAATTTCTTTATAAAGTCGCCTGCTCAAAGATATTCCTGGCTTAGAGATCTGCACTAGATCAGATTCTATGACCAAGGAACTCTTCTTTGGTGCAAAATTTAGAACCCTCATCCCGGACCGCAGGGTTTGGGATGCTGGCAACTCCATCAGAGACCCAAATGGTATACATTGGTACACCGACGGGTCAAAGACTGAACAGGGGGTTGAAGCTGGGATACATGGTCCCAACTCCAGGACCTCGATTGCTATGGGCAACTGGCCCACAGTTTTCCAATCAGAGGTTCACGCCATTGAGTTCTGCTGCCGTCTTATCCTTGAGAAGGGGACTAGAGGAGCGAAAATATACATCTTCTCGGACAGCCAAGCGGCCATACTAGCACTCTCCTCAAAAAGAATAGGCTCGCGTATGGTAGCTGACTGCTGGAATTGTCTCCAGAGGCTGTCAATAAGGAATAAAGTCACCCTAATTTGGGTACCTGGGCACTCTGGCTTCCAGGGCAATGAGCTGGCGGACGAACTAGCGAGGGCTGGGTCATCAGCCACCTTGCTCGGCCCCGAACCTTTCTGTGGCGTGGGTTGGTCTACTATCTCCTCCCTTGTGAAAACCTGGGCTGGAAGATTGACTGAACGCTACTGGTTCTTCCAACCAGGGATGCGGCAGGCTAAAGAGCTTACCAATCCCAAAGTTGATCGAAGGACCAAGCTACTCTCCAGGAGAGACCTCTATCTCCTTGTTGGCTACATAAGTGGCCACCACTTGGTGAACTACCACCTCAAAAAAATGCGTTTGTCCTCAGACGCGGAGTGCAGGCTCTGCAAAGAGGACGACGAAACTACTAAACACATTCTATGTGACTGTCCGGCCTTGGTATGGACAAGGAGGAAACATCTGCACGTGGAAATCGCAACTCCAGAGCAGATTGTCCGCTCCTCGACGAAAGATCTGTTATGCTTCATTAGGGAAGCAAAACAGCTTTTGTCATGACAGGAAGAGCATTCTGGGTACAAAAGATCATACTGGTCGCAGTGCCTCGCGCTTTCTCCGCTGGGAGACTCCCTCTTCTATAATAATAATAATAATAACTCACGTGAAAACCAAGGAGACCTATTGGACTTTACGTGAAAAGTAACAGGAACACATTGATCAAAAAATGAGTTCATAGAGGAATAAAAGAATGAAATGTATGTATTAAGATCAGAACATGAATAAAGAAATGATCAATCATGTTCCAAAATTAAACAATTCAATTTTTGAAAATCGGTCCTACCAAAACAACGTGATTTTATTATAGGGGAAACAGTTGCAGTTTGCATAGAAGTTGGCAGGGTTAGAACCAGGTCCAATGTAGGATGATAGGGATCTTCAGGAAGAAGTAAGGGATTCATTCTAGAGATAGAATTTAGTAAAATGTCAGAAGAGAAAATTAAATCAAGCATTCTACCAATACAATTAGGAACAGTGTTTATTTGATATAGAGATAGCGCCGAGAGGCCATTTAAAAAAGAGTTAAATACAGAGGGCACCAATATATCGGATTGAGATGACCAAGTAACTTCTGGTAAGTTGAAATCACCAAAACCTAGCAGATAATCTCTATCAGATAGTTTGGAGTAAACAGATTGGATAGATGAAAGATGGTCCAGGTAGACAGATATATCAGATGAGGGAGGAATATACGAACAGGTAATGTAAATTGAAATTGGACACATCGTCATTTTAACACATAAAAATTCTAAGAAAGAACCATGGTCTAATGGAACACCAAGAACACCACCTCCAATTCGTGATAAACGGTCACATCTGAAGGAGGTGTACTTATTAGGAAAAATTGAGCAGTTTTCTACATCAGGTTTTAACCAGGTTTCGGTAAATATTAAAATTTGATGATCGAACGATACACCATTCAAAAACAAATTAGAGAGCTTAGAGTCTAGGCCTCTAACGTTTTGATAAGCGAAATAAAAATGGGATATATCTACTGGTTTTTTGATGTTCCACTAGAAGAAGAAGAGGCGCGAGAAGTTAAAGGAAGCGGTACCGCAGTTCGAATTTTTTGTTCTGGAGAATACTCTTTTACAATTAAGTCGGGCGGCCAGAAGGTTTCGCTGAAAACAGATTGAATTCTGCAGGTATACTTATTTTAAAGGTTGAGATATCTCGCGTGTAGTTTAATTTAAACTTTTCTACAACAATGTTCAGTACAGAAATTTTTGATTGAATAAATGATTTTACATCATCAACCGAAGTATCGGGTGCAAGGCGTGAAACGAAAACATGTTTCTTGGGCTTAACCGCGACAAGCGATTTAACGTTTGAAACAACCGTTTGAGTATTGACAGCAGTGTTATCGAAAGAATTTGTAAGATTCTTTTTAGAAAAAGGCGCGACTGGAGAGGTGACGATCAAAAGTGGTGGATCGCACAAAACAGCCGGAGGAATGTTAGGAGACGTAGAAGGGGTTGAGTAGGCAATAACTGGAGATGTTATACCTAAAGGAGTTGCCGGTGGAAGTGCGGAAGGCTCATCAGAACATTCGAAACTAGTAAATTTATTTTCAGATTGGAGATTTGAAAATGCTGCACGCAGCGGTTCAAATTTAAATTTAGTCTCCCTATGCATTTTACTTAAAGTTAGCTCTTTCACCCGACAAACTTTGCATGACCATTTCAGGCCAGATTCATTGTTGTTGAGGGAGTCTTTGATTCGTGCTGTTAGGCCGATGCATTTTATGTGATAGAATTTATCACACAACCAGCAACAAACAAAGTCTCGCTTTGAATCGGCCTTGCATTTGCAAGAAGTTGCGGAGCACACCATCATTTTTATTGCGAACTAATATGCCTACAAAAAATATGGTAGGGAACACCAAAAAAACAAACAAAAATGTTAAAGCGAAATACGAAAAATAAGTTCCAAAAGGAAAAAGTTAAGGAAGAGCAAGAAAGCAAAAGTAATCAATGTTACCCAGCTGGTTACCACTAACACTAGCGTAGGTAACAAGAGAGCGTAAGAAAGCGTGAAAGCAAGAGCTCGAGAAAGTGTAGACACGAAATCAAGAAAGAGCAAAAACACAACAATAACTCTTAGCACAGCACAGCACACTCAGAGACCGATGCAAGCGAGAATGAGCGTGGGAGTGCGAAAGAGAAACAAAAACAAAAATAACAAGAACCTAAAGACGCGTCAGTTAATCAAGAATAAAATCTACTTTAAACACAATATTAGTGGTTATAACAGACACCAGTGAATCTCACTTGTTAGCACAGACACTGTACACTGCTAAACCACAAATTCAAAACACAATGAATACAGCACGTTAATTTGGATTTTAAAAATAAAATAAGAGGAGCGAAATCAAAGCACAGCCGATCACCACGACGATACATACTATTGTATGCTGCTAGGAAGCTAGTACCTAAAGATAAGGGTCCTTATGTAATAGAGAAGGTGTTGAAAAATGATAACTTTTTAATTAAAGATGTTGCAGGTTTTCAATTGGCGCGTAATCCATATCAAGGTGTGTGGTCAAAATATTAAACATTGGATAGGGAGTTGAAAATAAATTTGTATAATTAAGTAAAAGAAAATTGTAAAAATTAAACAAATAGCAACTAAGAACAATGTAATAGTTATAAGTTGAAAATTTCGATAAGGTCAGCTGATCTTAAAAGTCAGAATGGCAGAATTGTAGTAGGCTTGGGGGTATGTAGATAGTATGCGTACCATACATGTAAGGTTATTATTAAAAAGAGTTTATTATAATGGTTCAAATCAATTCAGTAAGTTAGTTAATTACAAAAATATGGCGTTACAACTTCTGTGTTTTAGACAACTTAATACCGGGCAACTTTTACAACTTAATAGCGATCGATCTACGCGAGTTCAACTGTCAACTTTTTACGCTCGACGACCAACTACGACTCTCTTTTTCATCCGTCTTCTGGCAACACTCTTCAGCCTGCGAGATTGCCAACTTTGCGCAAATGCTGGGGTAGCCAACCTGCATCAAAGTATACCATCTTACATACATATTGTATATACGTTTGGCATATCAACATTGTATGTTACATAGGTTGGCATATCAAAATTGTATATAAACACAATGCTTAATTCATTCTTCGCTTTCGGGTGGCATTCTAGCTGTTTCGAAACATCGGTTCTCTAGCAACATGCGAAGAGGCTGATCGCAAACGGAGAGAGAGTCAGTCAAATGCTAACGCTGAAAACGCCGAGTACAAATAAACGAAGAGAGAGACTAATTTGAGCGTTTGCGTTTTACTAAAGAGGGGGATACATATTATACCCCTACAATACCAAGGTGATGACCCGGCCTTCGCTAGTTCGTCCGCCAGCTCGTTGCCCTGGAAGCCAGAGTGTCCCAAAGAAGGGTAACTTTACTATATTCTTTTTCAACAGCCTCTGGAGACAGTTCCAGTCAGCCACCATACGCGAGCTTACTCTTTTTGAGGAGAGGGCAAGTATGGCCGCTTGGCTGTCCGAGAAGATGTAGATATTCGCTCCTTCTCAAGGATACGACGGCAGCAGAACTCAATGGCATGAATCTCTGATTGGAAGACTGTGGGCCAGTTGCCCATAGCAATCGAGGTTTGGGAGTTGGGACCATATATCCCAGCTCCAACCCCCTGATTGTTGATTGCATCAACTCTGTCACGGTGTTGGCATAGTTCCCGTTCACTATGAGAGCCAGGTCGTCGGCATAGCCAATCGCTTCCACGCCCTGTTCTGCAAGTATAATTAGTAGTTCGTCAGCTACTAGGGACCAGAGTAAAGGGGATAGGACCCCTCCCTGGGGACACCCTTTTACCGCACTAATATAGGCGCTCTACCAGGGGAGAGGAGATAGTCCGGTGTTTGAGCATGGCGTCAATCCACCGGATTATGGGACGGGCAATATTTCTGCATTCCAGCGCAGCAGAGATAGACCCATAGCCGGTGTTATCGAAAGCACCCTCTATATCAAGAAAAGAGCACAAAGCAATGTTCTTGGTTACGAAGGCTTTTTCGATTTTACCCACTAATTTGTGGAGAGCGACCTCTGTCGATCTACCGGCTATATACGCGAACTGCGTGGGGTGCAGAGGGTTGTTTTTCTGCAGAGAGCACCGCATGTGCATGTCTAAAAGCCTTTCCGCAGTCTTGAGCAGAAAGGAGGTAAGGCTGATCGGCCGATATGACTTAGGCTGGTCAAGAGGATGATTGCCCTGTTTGGGAAAGAATACCACATTGAGTTTCCTCCAAGAGTTGGGTATGTGTCCCTACGTAAGACTAGCTCTAAGGAGGCCGAACAGCGGATCAAGGATGTGATCCAGGCTAGTTTGGAGAAGGTCTGGAAAGATTTGCTCGCCCCTGGGGCTTTGAAGGGAGCGAAGCAGTCTACAGCCTATTTGACCTTTTCAGGATCAAAGATGGTTCCCAAAGCCAGTCTCTACGTGAGTCAGGTGACAAGGTGGCGTCAACGTGACTGGATTCTGGGTTCTCCACCGAACCTGGGAAGTGATCTTGTTATAAAAGGTCAAGTGCTTCCCTGCGATCTTGAGTGAAAGAGCCCTCTGATCTTTTAAGAAGCCCTATTCCATTAGACGACCCTTTGGATGCCTCTGGCAGCGAATCTATGCTACCACAGTAGCTGCGCCACGTATCGCGTTTGGCCGTAATGTAATTGTAATGTTCTTGTTATAGCTTGTGAGAGCGTACCTTTAGACGTCCCAACTTACGTGGTTAGATCTGGCCTTGTTGAAAAGGCTTCTAACCTTCCTTCTTTGTGCAGACAACTCGTCGTTCCACCATGGAACTTTACGGTTGGCCGTTAGGGTCTTCCGAGCTGAGCTGACTTCGAAGGATGTAACTATCACAATTTAGAGCAGTTTGGCAGCAATTTCTATGTCACTGATAGAGTTTGGCTTGGTCTGCTTTGAAAGCAACAGTGTCTTTGAAGAGTTCCCAGTTTGTCTTTTTGGGACAGAAGGAGTTCTGGCGGATCTCGACTTGGCCAGGAAGGTCAAACCTAATGTGGTGATGGTCCGACAAGGTGGCTTCGTCAGTGACCCGCCAGTTTGCAAGCGAAATCGCAATCGAGTTGCCGACTAGGGTGAGATCTAAAACCTCTTCCCTAATAGAGTTAATAAACGTAGGTTTGCACCCTACGTTAACTACATCTAAATGACTACACATTAGAAAATCTAAGAGAGACTCGCCATGTTTGTTGACGGCGCTGCTCCCCCAGATCGTGTGAGCGGCTTGTTGTGTTGGCGGCAGAAATCCACAAGCCGCTGACCCTCTGCGGGGGGTACTTCATCCACATCGCACGGGAAGTATGCAGAGGCGAACACTACTTCCCGGACGCCATCAGCTGTGGCTACCTCCATAGCCGTTGCCACCAGGTCGCTGTGAGTGAAATTAGTGTAGTTATAGGGAAGTGTCACACTGTTACTAGCCAGTATAGCAGTGCGAGGGGCACCTCCCATATGGTCATATAGCAACTTACATGATCCGCATGATAATCCACGGACGAGGCCACCTATTAACCATGGCTCTTGGACGAGAGCCAGGTCAATCTTGTCTTATAGACGACCCTGCACAGGGTGGCTGACGCTCCTCTGGCGTGGTGCAGGTTCGCCTGGAGCACCTTAATGGCGCTCCGCATCCTTCTTTAACTCCTTTGTGATAAGGCCACATGCCTTGCCTCCCCGAGAGTCGTTGCCTCGGATGCCCTTCGGCAGCCTGGCAGAGCTGCTCGGCGGTAAAATTTTGTATATAAACATAACGTAACCTGTGTTTAGATTTGAATTGATATCACTCAACGTCGGAGTAATATCAACTGTATTTTATTGTACGAGTATTATTATTAATTTGCTTGCCTCAGGTGCATAACCATGTGGCAGAGGTCGCCGCAATAAGTACAAAAACAAATTTGGCTGCGGAGTAAGAACGAGTAGTCAAGTGAGAGTTACTTTTCATACTGATTTTATTTTCTTCATTATTTTTATTTTATTTTCTTTGTGGGGTTTATATACACGTTTCTTACATTCATTATTTACTAAGTCCGCCTGCATATCAGCGAACGGTCAGTATTTATTGTGTTTGTACGCCTACCAGCGAAGGTCAGTGCATGTGCCTGCGTATCATCTGCGTATCATCCTCCCGGCCGTTGAGCATATGTTCAAGAATCGTCGATATTGATTCTAAATTGATGCAGGTTCTCCTTCCTTGTACTTGTCATTCCTTTGTAGTATTTGTTTCTAATATAGAGTATGGACATGATCATCATGAACAGGAGTCCACCGTATAATGCGATGTAATGATGTTTAATCGGTTCAATCTCTTGAGGTAATTGAAATGTGTTGCTTGGAAAGAGTTTCTTTCGTAGTTGTTGTAAGTCGATGTAATGTTACATCAACTCTTCCTTCGTTAGTGTGGTGCCAGGTTGTGCTGTTGTTGTTTCAATTTTGTTGATCATATCTCCAAAACGAGCGAACAAGGTAGGTATGATTGTCTTGATGGTGTTTTGACTGGTGAGAGTCATCAAAGAGTTTCGTAGTGTACATCCAGCAGTTACACTTAGTATTCCAGAGTTTTGTAGAGTGATGTCTGATGCTCCATCCAGACACACTGCTGATAATTGCACTTGAGAATTTGTAAAGGTTTTGTTTGACTGTGTTAAATGACATGATGCATCTGTTCTGTTGTGAAAGACTTTCATTTCGCAACTATTGTAGTTTCAGTTGTGAATTTTGATTGTTTATTTCTGCATATAAAATTATTATTTTATAGAACATTAGCATGTTGTCCGGCGTGACAGGTAGCATTTGTTCATTCTTCAGGTGTTCTCGTATTTGATTCAATTGTTGCTTTAATTGTTTTGGTGAGATCAGTGCTGGACTTATCGTATTATGACGAATGTCTGTTAACACATTAATAATCTCACTTTGCATTCCTTGTAAGTTTGTTGCCAAGAGTGTTAGCTAAGTTGTAATTGTGATGTACCATTGAAATGACTTGTAATGATCCTTTTTTTCTTTGCAGCTGTCATGAATTCTTCTATAGTTGTGAGTCTTTTGGAGTTGGACACTTCATCTCGACGTATCACATTACACATTAACATTGTTGAATCGATTAACTTGGTTTGGTTTTCAATCAGCTTTAAAAAGTAATTCTCATTGTCCTTTACCTTCATGATAGTGTTCGACATTTCAAGTGCATAATTCGAATCTATGGTAATACTCTAAAGAGTCTACCGGCAATATTTCCAACAATATCCAACGGTGCTCGTCGTGATCGCGATTTTGTTAGTAAATAATTTTCTGTTTGAAGATCTTCTTCGATGTGCTTAAAATGTTGGTACATGCCTTTGCATGCCTGAATTTGACTGAATTCCATACATATTTCTCCAATCTTCTTTGTTCCCAATGAAAATTTCATCATATCTTGCCAATAAGGTTTTAGGTCGTAAAATGCAACAATATTCCTATCGGATGTAGTGAGCTGCGTTGTCCCAATCCTTTCAAAGAAGATCCCTGGCTTTCGTCCAAACTGGATTATGTTAATTGATTGAGCCATTGCGAGGGGCAATAGCAACATCATAACTAACAACGTCGTTGTCAGTGATGGCATATTTAATTGGCGTCGTTTGGGTTTCGTTTCCTCTTCGCGTTGTTCTTCATCTTCTATCGGCTGTTTGTGACCCGGTTCTTCTTCCGGAAATAGTGGCGCGATATGTTGGATGTCCCTTTTGAAGATGCCTCTTGCTGTTTTCAACTCCACAACTCGAACGAAGTCATCCTTTCCAGAGATTGCATTGATTATACGTCCCATTGGCCAATGCAGAACTGGTGTGTTGTCCACTCTTATTAGCACCAGCATGCCTTCTTTAACTTTAGCATATGATTTTTTCCATTTATGCCGTTCTTGGAGTTGCTGTAGGTAGTCCGTTGACCACTGTGACCAGAACTGATGTTTGACCTTGGGTACTGATGTCCATCTCTGTCCTAATGAAACAGGTTGTTGCGATGGTCCATGGTCCTCTTGCGCCGTCAGTGGTTCTTCTATTATAAAATGTCCTGGTGTTAATGCAGTCATGTCGTTTGGATCATTTGACATCGGCACTAGTGGTCGAGAATTCAATATTGCTTCAATCTCGACTACCACTGTTTCTAATTCTTCATACGTTAGTTTAACAGAGAAGACATTCTTTAGTAGTAGTTGCTTGGCTGATGTAACGGCTGCATCCCATAGTCCGCCGAAGTGAGGTGCTCTGGGAGGAATAAATTTCAAATTTACTCCCTTTTGATTGTCGCTCTCGATAATGGCCTTTTTAGCCTTGTCTGGCTGAATTGCTTCTTCCAGTTTTTTGAGCGTGTTGCTGGCTCCCACGAAGTTTGTTGCATTATCACAATGTGAAGTCTGACACTTCCCACGTCGACTGATAAATCTTCGAAGAGCCTCTAGAAACGCATCGGTCGTAAGGTCGCTTACGAGTTCCAAATGCACTTTTTTTATTGCAAAACAGCAGAATATGGCAATATATGATACATGTGGTTGCTTTCCACGGAGCTTATAGTGAATCTTCACCGGTCCACAATAGTCTACCCCAGCATTAAGAAATGGTCTTGCTTAAGTGACTCTTAACGGTGGTAGATTTCCCATGATTTGTTGGATTAATTTAGGTTCGGGTCTTGTGAATCTTACACAATTTTGTACGATATTCCAGGCTACTGTTTTTTCCTTAATGGCCCAGTATCTTTGCCGCATTGTTGCTAAAAGAGCTTGAGGTCCACAATGCATGTTATCCTTATGACCTTGCTCAAATATCAATTTTGTTATCGGATCATTGTATGGCAGTAGCATAGGATGTTTTGCGTCAAATGTGATCTCTGCTGCTTCTAGTCTTCCACCTACTCCAATAATATTTTCATTATGGAGGAATGGTGCTAGAGCATTTAAGCTGCTGTGTCTGTCCATTTCACGATTTTTCTGGAGATCCTTAAATTCTGCCCTGAAGCCATTTTGTTGAAAGTTCCGAATGACTATCTTCTGGGCTTCATTTATTTCTTCCAATTTTAGTCGTTCTTTAGCTTTCCGTTTTCGAAGACGCATCAGATATGCAACTATTCTCAATAATTTATAATATTATATGAGTTGCCATGATTGATTGTGTAAATCAATTTTTCTGATTTGGTTGCTGCTAATACGACTTCAGGGACGACCTTGGATGATTCAGTTCCCTTTGCTACAAACGGCGATGGCCATGTCGATGGAGGTCCATGCAGAAATAGTGGACCATAGAACCACAAGCTGTGATCCTTGAATTTTGAAGCAGCTATTCCTCTTGATGCGACATCAGCAGCGTTGTCTGCGCTTGGGATATGTCTCCATTCCTTTTGTATGGACGTATCATGAATGGTTGTTATCCTGGTGGCTACAAATTTGTCTTTAATCGTTTTCTGATTGTTGATCCAGGAAAGTACTAATTCTGAATCGAACCAATAATACGTACATAGGTATGGTCTCCAAGGATAGCTGTTCCTTAACCGTGCTTGTTATTTCTGCTCCTAGAACGGCAGCCTTTAATTCCAATCGAGGAAGTGTAATAGCGTTGAGCGGTGCCAGTCGTGATTTAGCGCATAACAGTTGAACACTTATTCGTTTATCCTTGTGAATGGAGCGAATGTACACTGCCGCCGCATATGTCTTTTCTGATGCGTCTACAAATGTGGGAATTTCCCTTTGGACAGGAACTTGCTTTTTATAGACATGTCTGTCAATTTTAATTTCGTTAAAAACTTTGAGATCCTCTCGATATTGCTTCCACTCCTTTTGCAGTGGTTGTGGTAATTCTTCATCATACTGATATGCTTGTCTAGTCAGTTCCTCCATGAAGATTTTTGCTTTAATTACCACTGGCGTTAATAATCCCAGTGGGTCAAATATTTTAAAGATTTCCGAGACAACATCTCGCTTTGTTATTATTTCCTTCCTGCTAGTTTGTGTTGTAATGTTGTTTGGGTATATGTTATGTTCTGTTGGCACTTGTTTCATATGTCCAAGATCTTCATACTCCTTCATGAATTGAATGTACCCTTTCTTTAGCGTTGAATCCTTTTGTAGTCATTTCTCTAATGATACGGATCTTCTTGACGCTATGTCATGAGACTCCCCCAACGCTGATGCATCCTCCATTTGTGGTAGGCGAACAATCAACCTTTAATCTTTGGCAATTTGTAGGTTCGACCTTTTTCTGTTCGGTAAGCATCGCACATGTTGATGATGTTGAGGCCCTATTTTGAATTCTTCTCGCGATGATTCATCCAAGTTTGGTGTCTTGAAGCATGTCCTTTTTTCAATGACACTTGTCCTTTATTTAGGATTTCGAAATAGTGTTCGACTCCTAGGAGAACGTCTATTTTTCCCGGTTTTCCAAAGTGTGGATCTGCCAATGTTATATTTTGTGGCAATTTCCAACTAACGAGGGAGATATAACGCGTTGGTTGGTCATTCACAATATTCGGCAAAATCATTGCTTCCAACCAAGAACGTTGATACGAGCATTGAATGTGTGAACCTTTCCTCCAATGCCATTGATTTTTATGGTCGAGTGTGTTGATTTAAGAGCCAATGTCTTCACAGCTCGTTCTGATATGGCGTTTATTTGAGATCCTAAGTCTAGGAGAGCTTGAAATTCGGTCTTTTGTCCACTGTTGCCCTGAATCGTAACTCGGGCAGTGGCTAACAGAATATAGCTTGATTGTTGTCCACTTGCGGTAGCAACTGTTGTGCTTTCAGGTTTTAATTTTAAGTGTAATAATGTGTTCTGTTTCTTGTTACACTTAAAACAGTCCCTTTTCGAACATGAACTTGTTGGATGCTCTGAACGGAAGCATTTTGCACAGAGTTTCTGTCTCTGTACCCAATTTAAACGTTCTGCTGCTATTCGTTTTAAGAAATCATTACATTTAAAAATACTATTGTTGATAATAAAGTGGATAACTTTATTTAGGTTTTATTATTTCTTAAAGTCAATTTAGTTTGTGTCTCGTGCACTTCCATTCCGTTTTTCATATTTAGAGCAAGTAAAGTAATTATGTTATTTAACATTACATTAAGTATTTGAAATCAGCTGATTTGTTCTTATGCTAATTAACATTAATACATTTATTCCAAAACGCCTCTTAAATTTGTTGTCTTGATTTTCTTTTCATTACTTTAACTTTACAGCATTTCTGTTTCTTATAAATTTTTTTTTGTCTAACGCTTTGGTTAACATGTCTGCTATATTAAGGCTAGATTCTATGTTTACAATGTCTATAATAACTGAAAAATTCGCTAAGCGTTTTTAGCGAACTACAATAATTTATTAACAAAACAAAAAATGTCAGACGCGGTGGTTCGATTTATAATACGAGGGTCGTTTGATAAGTCCGTGACTTTTTGAATAAAATATATTTTTTTCGTCAAAGAAGCGTTTTATTTCTCAACATAATCTCCTTTTAGCTCTATACATTTAGTCCAGCGTTTTTCCAATTTTTTTATTCCTTCCAAATAATAGGTTTTCTCAAGGCCCTCAAAATAGTCGTTTGTTTCTGTGATGACCTCTTCATTTGACCCGAATCTCTTACCGCCGAGCCATTTCTTCATGTTTGGAAACAAAAAATAGTCACAGGGGGCTAAATCTGGAGAATATGCTGGATGGGGTAGCAGTTCGTAGCCCAATTTATGAAATTTTGCCATGCTGACTACACACGTGTGCACCCGTGCATTGTCCTGATGGAACAGCACTTTTTTTCGCCAAATGCGGTCGTTTCTGCTTCAAATCAATATCGAATCTGTCCAAAAGCTCTGAATAATATTCGCCGGTGATCGTTTTACCCTTTTCAAGGTAATCGATGTGAATGATACCTTGTGCATCCCAAAAAACTGTGGCCATGACCTTGTTGGCCGACAGACCCACCTTGGCCTTCTTTGGTGCACGTTCACCCGGAGAAACCCACTGTCTTGATTGTTCTTTGGTCTCTGGTGTGGTGTGGTGGATCCATGTTTCGTCTACGGTAACGAAACGGCGCAAAAATTCGTTTGGATTGCGGTTGAACATCGCCAAACACTCCTTTGAAATGGTCACACGGTTGCGCTTATGGTCGTGTGTGAGCAATCGCGGCACCCATCGCGCGGAAAGCTTTTTCATGTCCAAATATTCATGTAAAATGTGATGTACCCGTTCAGTTGAGATGCCTACAGCCTCAGCTACCTCACGCACTTTCATTCTCCGATCATCCAATATCATTCCATGGATTTTGTCGACGATTTCTGGCATGACGACCTCTTTTGGGCGACCTGAACGTTCGGCATCACTTGTACTGGTACGACCACAACGGAACTCAGTAAACCATTTCTTAACCATTGAAATTGATGGTGCAGAGTCCCCATAATATTTATCAAGTCTTTCCTTGGTTTCGGTGATGGATTTTTTACGCAAAAAATAATGCTTAATTAGCACACGAAATTCACTTTTTTCCATTTTCGTTAAAATTCACGAGATCGTCTGCTTTCAATGCCTATAAAACGCAAACTAAGAAACGCAGCTTTCTCAAAATTTTACAGTCAGCTGTTAATCGATAACTGCTGACAGGAGCAGTGTTGTATTTAGAGCAGGTGCGCGGCAAATACAAAAAGTCACGGACTTATCAAACGACCCTCGTATTAATAGCCGTTAATAATGTATGTACATACATACAACTACATATAGACAAGAATACTTTGCATGCAAGTGTTAGTTAAATATGTATGTGCCAGAAATTGAGCTGTTCACTAATTTTAAACTGCTTACGCATCGATTTGCAACAATATTACTCAATAATACACGCTCAATTTGTGGCACTAAATACCTGAAGGCAGTCTAGGGTTTCAATAGACATTGATCGATTTAACTTATCCATCGGCAATATTCCCAGTCCAGATATTCCTAGTCCAGTAGCAGCAAACACTGGTGTGGCGGCGACGAAGAATAGCAGCACTTTTCTCGCACTCGATTTAACACGATAAACTTTGTTTAAAGTTTTCTTTTTCCCGCACGTACAAACGACTGTGAAGGCCAGGCAACAATTAAAATTGTCAACAACAATTATAATACTGAAACACACCGATGTCCCTGCTCGGGCGCCAATGAAAAATTCGCTAAGCGTTTTTAGCGAACTACAATAATTTATTAACAAAACAAAAAATGTCAGACGCGGTGGTTCGATTTATAATATACAACTTTAATTGCTGCTGGCTTCACAGATTTTTCAATACTAAATTCGAGCGGTGACCACAGCTTGGCCACGCACTCTCAAATTTGCCGTCGGCAATTGCCGATCGGCTTGTACAAATATAAGAGAAACTTACACTAAACAATTCATATGCTTTCTCTTAAACTAGCTTAACTCTATCAATTCAATGTGCTTATATTCTAATAATAACAATTTAACTCTAATAATATTTGTATAATATTTAATATTATTAATAATATTTATAATTATATGCTGCTCCGACATTCCGGCCCAGTTGACGAGCTCCGGTCTTCTACCAATGGCAGTCGAGCAAGCTTATGTATTGGGCGCTTAGTAGTGCCTGTTGCCGTCCTTAGCTCCACTCGGACCTTGCCGTCCTCCCCTTGAATTGTGCGCGTTTAGCGCCCTATTATCCATTGCTGAGGGGGTGTGTTGTCGTCGTGCACTAGCACGACCGCCCCTTCCTCGAGGTTGGCCTCGCCTTTGGCCCATTGCGCTCGCTGCTGGAGACTGTGCAGGTAGTCCTTGGACCACCTGTGCCAAAAGTGCCGTTTGAGCACCGACAATTGTTGCCACCGCTTCAAAGATCCGGGTCCTGGCTTCTTGCTGGTTTCGTCTGGCTCGCACTCTGACGGCAGCGCTAACAAAGGCTGTCCGATAAGCAGATGGCCTGGCGTCAGCACCTCTCCATCGCTGTCGACGAGCAACGGCCTGGAGTTGAGCAGCGCCTCGACGTCCACCAGGTGCGTGCTCAGCTCGTCCTGTGTCAGGTTGGCGTTGCTCGCTCCTCTCAGAAGCCTGTGTTTGGCGGACTTCACCGCGGCTTCCCAAAGTCCTCCGAAGTGCGGGGCGCGGGGGGGGAGTCCCTTGTGACAAAATCGAAGCACATTAGCCATTATGCGAATTACTTTAGGAAAGCTGGAGCGACGATTTATGAGTTCTATAAAACAATTTGGCTCAACTTCTGCTAATGTACATACAACAGTACATTTTTTATCTTCTGAAGTTTTGATTTCCGACGCTATCTCAATCTGGTGAAGCTGAGGCCATTGGTCTTCCTCCAACTTCAAGAAACCTGGCCCATCAAACCATAACGAGCTAACAATCTCATCTATATCGGTTCCTCTCGATACTAAATCCGCCGGATTAGCATCTGTTGGAACATGACGCCACACAATACCATTCGACAACTCCTGAATTTCTGCAACTCTATTTGCCACAAATGTGCCCAATGTGCAAGAATCGCGTTTAAGCCAGTATAACACAACCTGTGAATCTGACCAGAAATTCAAACTTTCAATGTTAAATTTGGTTAGAGTTGTCGCAATTTGGTGCCACAGCTTAACCAACAAGAGTGCTGCGCATAATTCTAATCGGGGTATTGTCTTCACGTTTAGTGGGGCTACCCTAGACTTTGCCGTGAGCAATGTAGTGCCAACGTCTCGGTTGCTGCACGTTCGCACGTAGATGCAACCGTACGCATGACTGGATGCATCAGCAAAGCCATGTATTTGAACCTTTTGATACGTATTAAGACATACGAATCGAGGAATGCAAATTTTGTGTAACTCGCGCAACGTCATGGTGAACCTATTCCATGTCGTGTGAAGGCTCATTGGAATGGCTTCATCCCAATCTATTTTAAGTCTCCACAATTCCTGCAACAACATTTTGGCCTTGGTAACAATTGGACATAGCAGCCCAAGAGGGTCAAATAAACGAGACGCTGCAGACAATATGTTGCGTTTCGTTGGCCTATCCGAAACAAAGCTGTCCACGTCGAGATAATATTTAAATATATCCTCTTGAGGTGCCCAGCGCATCCCAAGAGTTTTGACGGAACTCTGCTCATCAATCTTCAGAGTCACCAGCTTTTGTTTTAAACGACAGATCATTACAGTTGGTTGCCCACTTGGCAAGTGGAACTTGATTGCAAATAGCGTTAAGTTCTTTAACACTATCTGCACCTGCCAACATATCGTCAACATAGAAACACGTTTTAATCACATCTGATCCAATAGGATGTGATTGGGCGTGCATGTTGGCCAGCTCAAATAAGCAGCGTATCGCCAGAAAGGGTGCAGAAGTTGTACCATATGTGACTGTATTAAGTCGGTATGCTTGAATATTTTGTGAAGTATTTTCTCTCCACAAAATTAGTTGGAAATTTCTGTCTTTTTCAGAAATATTGATCTGCCTATACATTTTTGAAATGTCAGCAGTTACGGCATACTTATTCAACCGGAAGTTAATCAGGGTTGAATATAGCTCCCTCTGAATTGTCGGCCCCACCATCAGTGTTTCGTTTAGAGAAACAGCTGTTGACGTCTTACTAGAAGCGTCGAAAACTACACGAAACTTGGTGGAGGAACTTTCAGGCCTAAGAACGCATTGATGAGGAATATAAGAATGCTGTCCTAGAGGAGTTGACTTCAGAATGGACATATGTCCCAAATCCAAATATTCTTTCATGAAGTCATGGTACATGCTTTTTAGAACTGCATCCTTCGATAATTTACGCTCAAGTTGCAAAAAACGCCTTTCAGCAGTTTGAAAGGACAAGCCAAGAATTTTAGGATCGGTCTTGAAAGGGAGATCCACTTGGAAACGACCAGAAGATAACTTTACAGTTTTCTTGAAGAACAGTTCACAAGCTTGTTGTTCAGCTGTTTGGCGACCAGCCTTCGACTCGAATGGACATTGATCCAATTCCCAGAAACGGTTAACTAACGAGTCGAGAGAACAATTAGTTTGGGCTACTAAACACCCACTGAACTGATGCCTAGGCACTTGTCCAGTATATTTGCCTGCTACTATCCATCCTAGCAGCGTTTTTTGCATTGTTGGAAGTTCAGAACCCAGTTTTATTTGCCCAACGCACAACAATTCATAAAATAATTCTGCTCCCAAAAGAATGTCCACCTTAGCTGGCCTATAAAATTCTGGATCTGCCAGCTATATATTTTTGGGTATTTTCCAATTTGAAATACTCATGGACTGTCCTGGCTGTGTTGTTGAAATGGATTTCAACACCCAACAGTCAGCCGAAAAAATGTGGGAATTTATGCGCGACTGAATAGAAGCACATATCTTGCTTTTGCTACGAGGGTCGCTTGATAAGTCCGTGACTTTTTGAATAAAATATATTTTTTTCGTCAAAGAAGCGTTTTATTTCTCAACATAATCTCCTTTTAGCTCTATACATTTAGTCCAGCGTTTTTCCAATTTTTTTATTCCTTCCAAATAATAGGTTTTCTCAAGGCCCTCAAAATAGTCGTTTGTTTCTGTGATGACCTCTTCATTTGACCCGAATCTCTTACCGCCGAGCCATTTCTTCATGTTTGGAAACAAAAAATAGTCACAGGGGGCTAAATCTGGAGAATATGCTGGATGGGGTAGCAGTTCGTAGCCCAATTTATGAAATTTTGCCATGCTGACTACACACGTGTGCACCCGTGCATTGTCCTGATGGAACAGCACTTTTTTTTCGCCAAATGCGGTCGTTTCTGCTTCAAATCAATATCGAATCTGTCCAAAAGCTCTGAATAATATTCGCCGGTGATCGTTTTACCCTTTTCAAGGTAATCGATGTGAATGATACCTTGTGCATCCCAAAAAACTGTGGCCATGACCTTGTTGGCCGACAGACCCACCTTGGCCTTCTTTGGTGCACGTTCACCCGGAGAAACCCACTGTCTTGATTGTTCTTTGGTCTCTGGTGTGGTGTGGTGGATCCATGTTTCGTCTACGGTAACGAAACGGCGCAAAAATTCGTTTGGATTGCGGTTGAACATCGCCAAACACTCCTTTGAAATGGTCACACGGTTGCGCTTATGGTCGTGTGTGAGCAATCGCGGCACCCATCGCGCGGAAAGCTTTTTCATGTCCAAATATTCATGTAAAATGTGATGTACCCGTTCAGTTGAGATGCCTACAGCCTCAGCTACCTCACGCACTTTCATTCTCCGATCATCCAATATCATTCCATGGATTTTGTCGACGATTTCTGGCATGACGACATCTTTTGGGCGACCTGAACGTTCGGCATCACTTGTACTGGTACGACCACAACGGAACTCAGTAAACCATTTCATTTCTTAACCATTGAAATTGATGGTGCAGAGTCCCCATAATATTTATCAAGTCTTTCCTTGGTTTCGGTGATGGATTTTTTACGCAAAAAATAATGCTTAATTAGCACACGAAATTCACTTTTTTCCATTTTCGTTAAAATTCACGAGATCGTCTGCTTTCAATGCCTATAAAACGCAAACTAAGAAACGCAGCTTTCTCAAAATTTTACAGTCAGCTGTTAATCGATAACTGCTGACAGGAGCAGTGTTGTATTTAGAGCAGGTGCGCGGCAAATACAAAAAGTCACGGACTTATCAAACGACCCTCGTATCTATTGTTGCACCTCCAACCATCGAAATAGCTAGAGATGTTGGCTCCCGCTTGAGCCGTAACATCTGGGCCATACTCTCTGATATCAAATTGATTTGGGAACCACTGTCAAGCAAGGCTCGTGCAGAATGCAACTGACCAAATCTGTCTTTAACATCAACGACAGCAGTGGCGAGAACAATTTGTGCATTATTTGACACATGGCCCAAATGCACGTCTGCCACAGTTGCTTGATGTGTAGATACCTCACCTTGATCAGGAGTAGTATACCTGTGAAGCAAGGAATGGTGAGGCCTTGAACAAACTCTACACTTTGGCGCCTTACACTTAGAGACTGTATGCCCAACAACCAAACAATTTAGGCACAACTTTTGTGCTTTGACATATTCAAAACGCTGCATAACTGAAATTGCAGAAAACGATGGACACGAAGAGATATTGTGCGTTTCTGACTTGCAAAAAACACACACAGACGTTGATGGACGCCCTCCATCAGAAATAGCAAAGGATGACTTACCCTGATGGGGCTTCTTGGCGTCAATTCGCGACCTTGTTTTGTCACGAGTTGACTTCTCGGTTGACAAATACTGATATCTTTTATTCAGTTGTCTAGCACAATCTTCCCAGGATGGCAGCGTATCATAATCAAGCTGCTCTTCAAAACGAGACTTGGTACCATAGTCTACATTTGCCATGACCATATGAATTATCATTGCATTAGCAATGTCTCTGTCGTTACCTAACGACGACAACGAAGCATAAATAGCAGACACCGTGTCTATGATCGATCTCAAACTCGATGCAGATGGTTTTGTCATGCTAGGTATGTCAAACAATTGCGAAACAGTATCAAAGAATATAAGACATTTGTTGTCATATACTGCCTTGAGACTAGCGAGGGCCTTTGGATAGTTACAATCCGTTAATTGATACGGCTTAACTACCCCCAATGCTTCATCGGACAAACACGACACTAAATGGTTGAACTTCTCGACGTTTGACAAGGAATTGTCATTGTCGACCAAACTTTCAAACAGGCAGATAAAATTTTTGTATTCCGAATGTTTGCCACCAAATCTGGGCAAACGCATTTTCGGCAATTGGAATCGCTGGCTCGAAACTATGGAGCAATTGTGCTCAATTAGTGGCTCTGGCGTTGCCTTGGATGCATTTATATATAATGCCTTTGTGATGACACACAAATCTTCTAACGGCCCTCTAGAATCATTCTGAGGGTTTAAATTATCCAACTCAGCCTGTAAATCCATTGCCTTTTCGATGTAACCGTCTAGAAGTTCTAAACGGCACGCTAACTCTGTTTTATCAGACGAAATGGTCCTTGATTTAATTGCTGTTTGCATACGGGAGATGTCAGCGCTAACCTTATCAAATCTTTGCAAACATAGCGATAATTTTGCTGACTTGTGGCTTTTCACTAGTCTTTTCAGACTCAAACATGTTGCTTTAAAAGAAAATATCAATAACTCAACAACAAAAATAATCTCACAACTTTGTGAGCTACCCTCGCAACGACGCCGACTATGTAAATCTAGCTTGCCTAATACACACACACACGCAACCTATGTGTTGTGTGAGCAAACGACGAAAATGATCCAAGCGATCCAAAGTAAGGCAAGCTAAACGTTTACTGTAACTACGTTTGTAGGCAGCAATGTAAAATGCGGGGTGCGGGGTAAGCAATGCTAACGAAAGAATATATACACACGCACTCTAAGTGGTATGTATATCCAACAAACGAAACAAGCAAAAAGAGTATCAAATCAAAAGTTCGCTGACACTACGTTTGTTGACAGCTGTAAAATCTGCGGGGTGCGGGGTAACAAAATGCAAGCGCCGCCGAATGCAAGCGAGATCGAAAGCGAAACAACACAAAAACTGAGAGCGCAAGCAAAGAACGGTCCGAGCTCAGCGGACGTGTGTGTATGTGCAAACGCAAATATGTATGTGCGTATACCTTTATGTATCAACAGATGTTCGAAATTCGCGAATATATGTAAATATGTAAAGATCGCGATATTTTTGCGTTGGCACAATAACACACTCAATTAAAAACAATTTAACCACCAGAAATATTATGTTTATTTTATTTATGTTTTATCAAAATAATGCAAACGAATATTACTTGTTAGTATATACCAAAAACCAATATATGTATGTTTTATGTTATTCTATGTACATATGTGTAATGTTGTACCGTTGTCTGCTGTTCGCAGAATATTTGGGCGGCTTGTTAGGCGATTTATGTACGAGGGTCGTATGATAAGTCCGTGACTTTTTTAATAAAATATATTTTTTTCGTCAAAGAAGCGTTTTATTTCTCAACATAATCTCCTTTTAGCTCTATACATTTAGTCCAGCGTTTTTCCAATTTTTTTATTCCTTCCAAATAATAGGTTTTCTCAAGGCCCTCAAAATAGTCGTTTGTTTCTGTGATGACCTCTTCATTTGACCCGAATCTCTTACCGCCGAGCCATTTCTTCATGTTTGGAAACAAAAAATAGTCACAGGGGGCTAAATCTGGAGAATATGCTGGATGGGGTAGCAGTTCGTAGCCCAATTTATGAAATTTTGCCATGCTGACTACACACGTGTGCACCCGTGCATTGTCCTGATGGAACAGCACTTTTTTTTCGCCAAATGCGGTCGTTTCTGCTTCAAATCAATATCGAATCTGTCCAAAAGCTCTGAATAATATTCGCCGGTGATCGTTTTACCCTTTTCAAGGTAATCGATGTGAATGATACCTTGTGCATCCCAAAAAACTGTGGCCATGACCTTGTTGGCCGACAGACCCACCTTGGCCTTCTTTGGTGCACGTTCACCCGGAGAAACCCACTGTCTTGATTGTTCTTTGGTCTCTGGTGTGGTGTGGTGGATCCATGTTTCGTCTACGGTAACGAAACGGCGCAAAAATTCGTTTGGATTGCGGTTGAACATCGCCAAACACTCCTTTGAAATGGTCACACGGTTGCGCTTATGGTCGTGTGTGAGCAATCGCGGCACCCATCGCGCGGAAAGCTTTTTCATGTCCAAATATTCATGTAAAATGTGATGTACCCGTTCAGTTGAGATGCCTACAGCCTCAGCTACCTCACGCACTTTCATTCTCCGATCATCCAATATCATTCCATGGATTTTGTCGACGATTTCTGGCATGACGACCTCTTTTGGGCGACCTGAACGTTCGGCATCACTTGTACTGGTACGACCACAACGGAACTCAGTAAACCATTTCTTAACCATTGAAATTGATGGTGCAGAGTCCCCATAATATTTATCAAGTCTTTCCTTGGTTTCGGTGATGGATTTTTTACGCAAAAAATAATGCTTAATTAGCACACGAAATTCACTTTTTCCATTTTCGTTAAAATTCACGAGATCGTCTGCTTTCAATGCCTATAAAACGCAAACTAAGAAACGCAGCTTTCTCGAAATTTTACAGTCAGCTGTTAATCGATAACTGCTGACAGGAGCAGTGTTGTATTTAGAGCAGGTGCGCGGCAAATACAAAAAGTCACGGACTTATCAAACGACCCTCGTATTAATAGCCGTTAATAATGTATGTACATACATACAACTACATATAGACAAGAATACTTTGCATGCAAGTGTTAGTTAAATATGTATGTGCCAGAAATTGAGCTGTTCACTAATTTTAAACTGCTTACGCATCGATTTGCAACAATATTACTCAATAATCACCGCTCAATTTGTGGCACTAAATACCTGAAGGCAGTCTAGGGTTTCAATAGACATTGATCGATTTAACTTATCCATCGGCAATATTCCCAGTCCAGATATTCCTAGTCCAGTAGCAGCAAACACTGGTGTGGCGGCGACGAAGAATAGCAGCACTTTTCTCGCACTCGATTTAACACGATAAACTTTGTTTAAAGTTTTCTTTTTCCCGCACGTACAAACGACTGTGAAGGCCAGGCAACAATTAAAATTGTCAACAACAATTATAATACTGAAACACACCGATGTCCCTGCTCGGGCGCCAATGAAAAATTCGCTAAGCGTTTTTAGCGAACTACAATAATTTATTAACAAAACAAAAAATGTCAGACGCGGTGGTTCGATTTATAATATACAACTTTAATTGCTGCTGGCTTCACAGATTTTTCAATACTAAATTCGAGCGGTGACCACAGCTTGGCCACGCACTCTCAAATTTTCCGTCGGCAATTGTCGATCGGCTTGTACAAATATAAGAGAAACTTACACTAAACAATTCATATGCTTTCTCTTAAACTAGCTTAACTCTATCAATTCAATGTGCTTATATTCTAATAATAACAATTTAACTCTTATAATATTTGTATAATATTTAATATTATTAATAATATTTATAATTATATGCTGCTCCGACAATACCTTTTTCATAATTTTCGTTAACATAATGATACGGCAATTCAATGTGCTTCGAATTTTTTGTAAAGTTACCAAATTTATAATATTAAATATTTCACATAGCATGTTTTTGACAAATAATATTTCTGTTACTGCTTCGGACATGGCAATGTACTCTGCAAACGTTGAGCATTTTGTTACCGTGTGTTTTTTGTGTGTTTTCCAATATATTGTATTGTACCTAAAGTTAAATTCTGTCTTATATAAATATTTTAATACTCTTAACGCATATTTATAGTGTGTTGAATTATAACAACTTTGATATCTGCTTAAGTAATTTACGGAATATGATATATCTGGACTTGTACCTGCGCTTATATATAATATTTCACCTATCAAGTTTCTGTATTTAATTTTTTCATCACATTCAGTTGCTTGATCTATTTTTAATTTACTAAATTGCTAGTGATTTAATATATCTTTTTTGATTTAACGTCATTTTCTTACTTTCAGTACTATAATTAATTTCTATTCCAATATAACTGCCGATTTTTCCTAAATCTTTCATTGTAAATTTGTTCATTAAACTGTCTTTTATTTCCGTTATTTTTGTATTGTTCTCAAGATGTCATCTGCAAATACTAAGATATATATTTCATCTTTATCCTTTCTTTTTACATATAAACAATAATCGTAGATGCTTCTTATAAAATTTAATTTGTCGAGATATTTATGCAAACATTCGTACCATCCTCTGTAGTGTGCAACCAAAATTTAGGATAGGTTGAAATGTTGCGTGAAGCTATGCACGTTATTATTTTCCGGCTCTAGCTCGTCGGCTTTGGGGGTGGAGGTCTTGTTCACACAACATAGAACTACTAACAATAATAACAAAAATCAAGAAAGAACGTGCTGCGACAAAATGAACTAGAAATTTCAAAACCGGAAGAGAAAACAGATATACATGACCAAAACGGAAAGACAGGATAGAAGATAGGAGCCTAGAATGGTATGCCGGCGAACTTAGGTGTTGAAGGAGTTCGCGTTTGCCCACCCGACCATGATCACCTCCATTGAACTTTTAGTTCAGGTGACCCCTTTTTCCCCTACAACAGCGGGAGCGTTAGCATTGAGTTCAAAATTTTAAAATTTCTAAAACATTATAAATTTAATTAACTTTTCTAAAGGTAGTCGTATAATCTAATTCAGTTAACCTATTCATTTCTAGCTCTAACATTTAAAGACAATTTATTTGTTTCTTAAAATCTGCTGTTTGTTCACTTGTTGTATGTTTCTTTTGCCATAGTTTTAGAGGCGTTGTTAAAAATTGCAATTCATTAACAAAAAAAAAAACTCTCAAATTTTATTGCCTACTTTTGGCTGTTATTTAAAAGGAGATATAAACTATTTCCTTTTGAAGTATAAATTTTTGGTTGCTTTGTCTATATTTCAAACATAATAAAATAGATGATTTTACTTACGGTGATTCCGTCGGCGAAAGATCGATCTCTGGCTCGGCACCTGTTTGTTTAAAGTTCTTTTACAAAATTTAAAATATAGCACTTAGCAACAAAACCTTCAATATAGACATTTTTAAATAACAAACGTTGAGGGGAAAGAGACAACAACCTAAAGTGAACATACTTCTTATTTTTACACATGAATTATTATAAATGATTCTACAGATAAAAACTTAAATTAATAGAACATTTCTCTATAATTATTCCTATTACTATTATTTCTATTTTTGTTGCTCTCAAAAGTATGTGGTAGAATTCAAGGTGGGCATCATTCAATTATTCCCATTATAAAATTGTTAATGATCTGGCTGTTGTATAATTATAGCGCGGGCTGACAATTGAAATTATTAGACAATGGAATTATCTACCTAATGGCACATTTTCTTTTCTTCTGGTTCTATGATTGACCGAGTGGTCACTTAGCGCGAAATCGCAATTTGGCTATACGCTAAATTCTTATAGTTTTGCTGCCTTTTAGGGGATACGGAAATGCTACTCCGTCTTAGCGGAGTTGCAAAGCCTGCTTTTTAAACTGCTCCTTATTATGCTGTGCTTGATTTAGACTATACTTATTAAGAAATGATGATTTTGGCCGAGCTCGAAGATCTGCCGATGCTTGATGAAATGTCTTCTGCCCTGACCGGGATATCCCTTTGTGACGGGCCTTTAATCAACGTCCAAATCTCTGTCCGGTCCCAATTGATGTAATTCTGCCAAAATTTATATTTCCTATTTATCTATATTTTTTGGCCATTCTTTATGCTATTAATAATTTACCCAAGGATGTTGAAATTTCTGGCGTTTTCTTTCAAGTATCTCTATGTCTCCAGCCACTTTGTAAAATTTTCACTTCTTTTCCACTTTTGCACTTTTTCACTTTTCCCGCTTTCCAGCCTATCTCTGGCGCCAACTCTTTCGCTAATGCTGACTTGCACTTTCTTTTACTTTCTTTCTACCAAGCTCTGCTTCGTTCTAGACCCTTGAAGATATCTGGGTATTTTTCTCCTAATTATACCTGGCCTATAGGTCTATTAGTGTAGCCAACTACTTCACCATTTTTATAATATTTATAGTATACTTTTGAGGATTTTCTAAAATTTTATTTTTTTTTGCTCCTCCCTTTTGTTGCATACCTTTGGGCTTCTTTATATATATTTTATTAGAGTCGATGCTACAAATTCCCCCCTGCTAAAATTAGACTAGGGGTCCAAACGATCACTAGGCTGATTCAACCTACATCGACTCTCATTGGCGTATGTCTTTTGCGTGATACGTGCCCAATGATCGACCCTGCAAATCTTCCAGTTCATAACACGAGTTTCCAACCTTTTTACGCACTCGGGCTTTAACAAATGATAAGCCTAACTTAGCATTGTAGCCCGTCTGGAAACAACTCTGCTTAAAGTTACGTCGAAAGACTTCTTGTCCCGGTATATAATTTACTTCTCGGGATCTTAAATTATATGCTCGTTCATTTTGCTCAAAGCTTTTTTCCATGTGAGCTCTCGCTGCTCTGCGAACAATCTCAAACGAGTCATCCCTATTAAAAGTCAACGAGCGATCCTCTAATAAATTAAGTTTCCTTAATAGTGCATAAGTTGAACCAGCTGTAATCATATGCTGACCAAACGCCATATAATAAGGAGTAGTACCGATACTGGAGTGCACTGAAGATCTTAAGGCACAACATATTCTATTGAGGTATTCGTCCCAGTCTTTTTGGTCTGGTCGTACGTATGACTTAATCCCAGAGAGAATCGATCTATTTACACGCTCCGCCGCATTTGCTTGTGGTGAATAATAGGCGGTGAGCGTGTGTGATATTTCGTGACGACTCAATAAGTTTTGAAAGGCTGCTGACTTGAACTGGGAACCGTTGTCAGAAACAATGGTTTCCGGTATCCCAAATGTCATGAAAAGATCATCTTCAAGGTATTTGATGACAATTTCGGCCGTAATCTTTTTTACTGGCTTAAGGAATATGTATTTCGAAAAATGATCTAAAACTATAAATATACCAATATTTCCGCTCCTTGATCTAGGATAAGGACCTAAAAAATCAATGTATAGTTTTTGGAAAAACCTTTCTGACACCGACGCTTTTCCCATTGGGGGTCTTAGCACCTGATTCGGGGCTTTTGTTTGCTTACAAACTTCACAGGCATTTACGTAAGCTTTGACATCTGGCACTAACCCTGGCCAAAAATAAAACTGTCGTATTCTTTGTATAGTTTTATGTATTCCACCATGAGAAGAAAGAGGATCATCATGTGCTTTATATAAAACATCTTTTACTAACTCTTTCGGTACCCATAACTTCCACACATGTTCATCGTGAACTAGATGTCCTGTACTATGCTCCGCTCGCCGGTAAACATATCCTGCCTCTGTTTTTAAATCAGGAAATTTACTCTGGTTCGCCTCGATACGTTCTATAAGCTCTCGATACTCCTTCGTTTTAAAATATTCGGAATCTAAATCGATTTTGACCTCGGGTCGCTTTTCTATTGATGCAATCTCCCTGTCATTAACCCTTGACAAAACGTCTGGTACCACATTCAAGGAACCTTTTCTATGTTCGATTTTGAACCGGAATCTTTGTAATGATAGGGCCCATCGTGCTAACCTCGAACTTAAGTCGTTATTCGACATTAACCACTTTAGAGAAGCATGGTCCGTCACGATTGTAAATTCGTGACCTTCTACATAGGCTCGGAAACTTTTTAGACATACTATTGCCGCCAAACATTCTTGCTCTGTAACTGTGTAGTTTTGCTGTGCTTTGTTCAGTTTTTTTGAAACAAAAGCAATCGGACATTCATCCCCTTCTGCAGACAGCTGAACTAGAACTCCGCCTACTCCTGTTTTGCTGGCGTCGCAGTGTATAAAAAATGGCTTGGTAAAATCTGGACTGTGTAAGACAGGTGATTCTGAAAGCTTAAGTTTTAAAATTTCAAAAGCCTGCAATGCTTCTTCACCTAAATGGAACTTCCGCTTAGTGGTCATGGCGTCTGTCAACGCCGAAGAGAGCGATGCATAATTTGGCACAAATTTCCGGTACCATCCGCAAAGTCCCATAAAACTTCTTAGAGTTTTAAGATTATTTGGAACGGGAAACTGCTTTATAGCCGCTATTTTCTCTGGATCAGTTCTTATCCCACCATCGCCTATAATGTGGCCTAAGTAACGCACGCGTTGCATACAGAAGTGACTTTTGTTTACGTTGATTGTCAAACCAGCCCGCTTAATTTGTAAAGCTATCACTCGAAGCACTTCTAAATGTGACTCAAAACAGGGTGAGATAATTAGAAGATCGTCTAAATATACAAATACCTCGTTTCGCAGATGTGGGGGCACCACCTTGTCCATTAATTGAGACATGGTACTGGCCGCATTACACAATCCAAACGGCATGACCTTAAATTGATAAAGTGGCCTACCAGGTACTGTAAAAGCTGTTTTTTCTCTAGACTTTTCTTCTAATGGCACTTGCCAATATGCATCTTTTAGATCTAAGCTTGTTATAAAATTTGCTTTGGGAAGTCTGCTTAGAATTCCACTTATTTGAGGCAAAGGGTATGCCGACTTCTCCGTAAAGCTGTTTACTTTCCTGCAATCTAAACAGATTCTTATCTTTCCAGGCTTTCTTACTATAACAATCGGAGAAGACCAACCACTGTTTGATTCTTCTATCACTCCTAACTGTAGCATTCTATCTATTTCAGCATACATTTCCTTTTCAACGGCTGGTGAAACTGGAAAATGTCGTTGTTTTACTGGTTTTGCATCTCTTACGTCGATTGAGTGTTCTATAAGGTGCGTCTTTCCTAGCCCTTCTTTAGCAAATGACGGAAATGCTTTTACCACGTTAGCCAATTTGAATTTTTGCGCAGCTGATAGTTCATGCTGATCAGCACTGTTATCATTAGATGGTAACTCTATTTCAGCGACTTGCAAATTGGAGGGTAATAGCTGATATAACTTCCAAAAATCTATTCCAAGATATAAATCTTGTTGCAGTGATGGGACTACAAATATTTCGATGGGTTTTTTCTCACCTCCGTATTCTACTTCTACCTTCATAGAGCCCACGATTGTTTGTGTGGCTCCATCTGCAGTACTGACCTGGCACTTTAATTGTTTGAAAGTTATGCCTTCCCCTAATATTTGGGTAGCTAGCTTGCCACCTACACAACTTATGGCTGCACCTGAATCCAACAAACCATATACTGTGCGATTTAACAATGTAACTGGTATAAATGGGCGAGGATCTGTTGAACTTTTCGAGACTGCACATAACTGTTTTAATCCAATTTTACACCTCTTTACTTTTTCCCAAAACGACCTGATTCTGTTGGAACTACGAGATTTAAATCTCTCTGACAAGGGAATTATTTCATTAATTTGTAAATCTGTTGAAAATGTTGACATATCCGGTATTGTTTTTGTTGTTAGTTTATTATTATCTATTGGTCTGTGTTCATCGATTGATTTTTCAGCACAGCCGATGTCTTCGGTTTGTGTATAAACTTCGACGTGCTGACTTGTACGTTTTTTGAACAGCGATTACAATTGGGCTTATAAGTATTGGCCGCGCCACAGCCATAACAAAAGATTTTCCTATCTGACAGACAGTCTTGGTATCTGTGCCCTGTTTTTCTACAGTTCCAGCATACTAACGCTACAGCTTCTATCTCTACATCTGTTAATGCCTCTTCGGATTCAGACTGCTCATCAGTTTCTGCTAACAACTCTGCTACAGTTCTTTTGACAGGATTACTTTTTGTGAAACCTTGCATGTTTTTGACGTCTTCCATGAACGCTTCTCTACGCCTACAAATTTCTCGAAGCTCAGAGACAGTCCCTATTTCCAGATTTAAAATTTCGTGGCGGATTTCTGGTCGTAAATTGTTTCTGAGTACCTTGACGAGTTTTCTGTTAGGCCATGGCTGTTCTAGCTGGTCTAACAGGCTCGAAATTCCTTCGTAAAATCCATCAAAAGACTCATTGACCTTCTGCTTTCTGTTTCGGATCAACTCCTCTAAGTCGCTATCGTCTCGTTCTTGCCTAAATTGTAGTCGCAGTGCATCACAGAGCCTATCCCATCGTACGTGCTTCACCACTTTGTGATGTCGCCAATAAAACTCAGTTGCCTTCCCTTCAAACAAAACACTGATATTAGAGCAAAGCACTTCGAAATTTCCACCTAACGTTTGATGCGTAAGGGCCTCAACTCTATAAATGAAGTTGTCAACTGACACTCCAACTCCTGAAAACTTGACTTTCCAGGCGTTAAGTATGTGTACAACTTTGTCTGGCCTTTGAGACAAATCTGAGGCAGCACTTCTCACTGAGTACTGTGGAGTTCCTCTTGATGTACCCTGACTGTATTGGTTTTCTTCTGGTGGATCGGCTCTTTCTTGAGGAGAAACCCCCCTACTAGAAACCGCTTGTGCTTGAGGTATCATTAACCGCTGCATACAATCTACCACCGTATTTTGGATTAACTCGGCCATTTTCTCTGACAGAGAATTTAGAAGTCGAGTTTCCATATCTTCGAAAGCTGCTCTCGATGTGCTTGGTCTTTCGTCTGTGCCTTGACTAGTTATTGCCGTTGCTACTGCACCTTTCTCATTTGCCGTCCTGCTTTGCGATCGTGTGTTGTGTGCCACTGTTTTCTTGCCTGACGCACTCGTAGTTGGCCGGCATGTAATATTACAAACAGGACACGCGTCACTTGTTTTAAAATGTGTTGTTAAACAATCTCGATGAAACTCATGGCCGCAATTGGTTCTATAACTTTCTATCGAAATCACCCTTTCCTTGCATAAGGCACATGTGACTGCTGTATCTGCAGCTTCGGGAGAACGATCTAAGCCCATCTTTCTGATCGAGACACCAATAAATTCCCAAAATAAATACTCTAAGTAATATAAACTAAATAAACTATAATACTAGGACTTTAAACAAAATTAAATAGAACAAAACGAATATAAGGATATAAAAAAAATATAATAATTCTCATAAGATAGTTGAACTCTCAGCATAACTTCCCGCTGTTAAGGGATTGCGTAATTTTGGCTTTACCACTCTAGTTATAGAAATAAAAGGGTGTAGAACTTTAAAATTTATTACTTTAATTTTATTAAGTTCATGTTATGTAATTTGTTTCTTATCACTCTTTATGGATCAGGTTTTCTAATTAATAGATAACTCTGATTTTCCTATAAATCGTGATAAGTCACAAGTTCTATTAGCTGAAATAATTCCAGTATTTTGACACTTCCTCTTGGTTAGTGCTTAGTTCTGAAACTTTGCTACTATATTCCAAAGAATCTTTTATCAAAATACTGTTGTTAGAAAGATAGTCTAATGTTGTTTGTAATTGATCTATGGCCAGGTGATTAGCCTAAGCTAAAGTCATCCTGTTTTCTCATATGATCATTCACTCACTTCATTGTCCCTGAGCTATCAATTTGACAAGTTCCTTAACCGTGGTAGGAAGAAAATATTTTCCCCGCTAACTATTTCCAGGCGGGTAAAAAAAATTCGTCATTGATCAAGAGTGTGAAAAAAGAAGAAAATTATAGAAAATAGATTGATCAAATCTGCTTGTGAGTCACATTAAATTACCATTAATTTAATGCAGCCACGACGTTGGGCGCCACTTATTTTTATTATTATTATTTATTATAAATGTAGTGTGCAACCAAAATTTAGGATAGGTTGAAATGTTGCGTGAAGCTATGCACGTTATTATTTTCCGGCTCTAGCTCGTCGGCTTTGGGGGTGGAGGTCTTGTTCACACAACATAGAACTACTAACAATAATAACAAAAATCAAGAAAGAACGTGCTGCGACAAAATGAACTAGAAATTTCAAAACCGGAAGAGAAAACAGATATACATGACCAAAACGGAAAGACAGGATAGAAGATAGGAGCCTAGAATGGTATGCCGGCGAACTTAGGTGTTGAAGGAGTTCGCGTTTGCCCACCCGACCATGATCACCTCCATTGAACTTTTAGTTCAGGTGACCCCTTTTTCCCCTACAACAGCGGGAGCGTTAGCATTGAGTTCAAAATTTTAAAATTTCTAAAACATTATAATTTTAATTAACTTTTCTAAAGGTAGTCGTATAATCTAATTCAGTTAACCTATTCATTTCTAGCTCTAACATTTAAAGACAATTTATTTGTTTCTTAAAATCTGCTGTTTGTTCACTTGTTGTATGTTTCTTTTGCCATAGTTTTAGAGGCGTTGTTAAAATTTGCAATTCATTAACAAAAAAAAACTCTCAAATTTTATTGCCTACTTTTGGCTGTTATTTAAAAGGAGATATAAACTATTTCCTTTGAAGTATAAATTTTTGGTTGCTTTTTCTATATTTCAAACATAATAAAATAGATGATTTTACTTACGGTGATTCCGTCGGCGAAAGATCGATCTCTGGCTCGGCACCTGTTTGTTTAAAGTTCTTTTACAAAATTTAAAATATAGCACTTAGCAACAAAACCTTCAATATAGACATTTTTAAATAACAAACGTTGAGGGGAAAGAAACAACAACCTAAAGTGAACATACTTCTTATTTTTACACATGAATTATTATAAATGATTCTACAGATAAAAACTTAAATTAATAGAACATTTCTCTATAATTATTCCTATTACTATTATTTCTATTTTTGTTGCTCTCAAAAGTATGTGGTAGAATTCAAGGTGGGCATCATTCAATTATTCCCATTATAAAATTGTTAATGATCTGGCTGTTGTATAATTATAGCGCGGGCTGACAATTGAAATTATTAGATAATGGAATTATCTACCTAAAGGCACATTTTCTTTTCTTCTGGTTCTATGATTGACCGAGTGGTCACTTAGCGCGAAATCGCAATTTGGCTATACGCTAAATTCTTATAGTTTTGCTGCCTTTTAGGGGATACGGAAATGCTACTCCGTCTTAGCGGAGTTGCAAAGCCTGCTTTTTAAACTGCTCCTTATTATGCTGTGCTTGATTTAGACTATACTTATTAAGAAATGATGATTTTGGCCGAGCTCGAAGATCTGCCGATGCTTGATGAAATGTCTTCTGCCCTGACCGGGATATCCCTTGGTGACGGGCCTTTAATCAACGTCCAAATCTCTGTCCGGTCCCAATTGATGTAATTCTGCCAAAATTTATATTTCCTATTTATATATCTTTTTTGGCCATTCTTTATGCTATTAATAATTTACCCAAGGATGTTGAAATTTCTGGCGTTTTCTTTCAAGTATCTCTATGTCTCCAGCCACTTTGTAAAATTTTCACTTCTTTTCCACTTTTTTACTTTTCCCGCTTTCCAGCCTATCTCTGGCGCCAACTCTTTCGCTAATGCTGACTTGCACTTTCTTTTACTTTCTTTCTACCAAGCTCTGCTTCGTTCTAGACCCTTGAAGATATCTGGGTATTTTTCTCCTAATTATACCTGGCCTATAGGTCTATTAGTGTAGCCAACTACTTCACCATTTTTATAATATTTATAGTATACTTTTGAGGATTTTCTAAAATTTTATTTTTTTTTGCTCCTCCCTTTTGTTGCATACCTTTGGGCTTCTTTAATTCCAGTATTTTGACACTTCCTCTTGGTTAGTGCTTAGTTCTGAAACTTTGCTACTATATTCCAAAGAATCTTTTATCAAAATACTGTTGTTAGAAAGATAGTCTAATGTTGTTTGTAATTGATCTATGGCCAGGTGATTAGCCTAAGCTAAAGTCATCCTGTTTTCTCATATGATCATTCACTCACTTTATTGTCCCTGAGCTATCCATTTGACAAGTTCCTTAACCGTGGTAGGAAGAAAATATTTTCCCCGTTAACTATTTCCAGGCGGGTAAAAAAAATTCGTCATTGATCAAGAGTGTGAAAAAAGAAGAAAATTATAGAAAATAGATTGATCAAATCTGCTTGTGAGTCACATTAAATTACCATTAATTTAATGCAGCCACGACGTTGGGCGCCACTTATTTTTATTATTATTATTTATTATAAATGTAGTGTGCAACCAAAATTTAGGATAGGTTGAAATGTTGCGTGAAGCTATGCACGTTATTATTTTCCGGCTCTAGCTCGTCGGCTTTGGGGGTGGAGGTCTTGTTCACACAACATAGAACTACTAACAATAATAACAAAAATCAAGAAAGAACGTGCTGCGACAAAATGAACTAGAAATTTCAAAACCGGAAGAGAAAACAGATATACATGACCAAAACGGAAAGACAGGATAGAAGATAGGAGCCTAGAATGGTATGCCGGCGAACTTAGGTGTTGAAGGAGTTCGCGTTTGCCCACCCGACCATGATCACCTCCATTGAACTTTTAGTTCAGGTGACCCCTTTTCCCCTACAACAGCGGGAGCGTTAGCATTGAGTTCAAAATTTTAAAATTTCTAAAACATTATAAATTTAATTAACTTTTCTAAAGGTAGTCGTATAATCTAATTCAGTTAACCTATTCATTTCTAGCTCTAACATTTAAAGACAATTTATTTGTTTCTTAAAATCTGCTGTTTGTTCACTTGTTGTATGTTTCTTTTGCCATAGTTTTAGAGGCGTTGTTAAAATTTGCAATTCATTAACAAAAAAAAAACTCTCAAATTTTATTGCCTACTTTTGGCTGTTATTTAAAAGGAGATTAAACTATTTCCTTTGAAGTATAAATTTTTGGTTGCTTTGTCTATATTTCAAACATAATAAAATAGATGATTTTACTTACGGTGATTCCGTCGGCGAAAGATCGATCTCTGGCTCGGCACCTGTTTGTTTAAAGTTCTTTTACAAAATTTAAAATATAGCACTTAGCAACAAAACCTTCAATATAGACATTTTTAAATAACAAACGTTGAGGGGAAAGAGACAACAACCTAAAGTGAACATACTTCTTATTTTTACACATGAATTATTATAAATGATTCTACAGATAAAAACTTAAATTAATAGAACATTTCTCTATAATTATTCCTATTACTATTATTTCTATTTTTGTTGCTCTCAAAAGTATGTGGTAGAATTCAAGGTGGGCATCATTCAATTATTCCCATTATAAAATTGTTAATGATCTGGCTGTTGTATAATTATAGCGCGGGCTGACAATTGAAATTATTAGATAATGGAATTATCTACCTAAAGGCACATTTTCTTTTCTTCTGGTTCTATGATTGACCGAGTGGTCACTTAGCGCGAAATCGCAATTTGGCTATACGCTAAATTCTTATAGTTTTGCTGCCTTTTAGGGGATACGGAAATGCTACTCCGTCTTAGCGGAGTTGCAAAGCCTGCTTTTTAAACTGCTCCTTATTATGCTGTGCTTGATTTAGACTATACTTATTAAGAAATGATGATTTTGGCCGAGCTCGAAGATCTGCCGATGCTTGATGAAATGTCTTCTGCCCTGACCGGGATATCCCTTGGTGACGGGCCTTTAATCAACGTCCAAATCTCTGTCCGGTCCCAATTGATGTAATTCTGCCAAAATTTATATTTCCTATTTATATATCTTTTTGGACATTCTTTATGCTATTAATAATTTACCCAAGGATGTTGAAATTTCTGGCGTTTTCTTTCAAGTATCTCTATGTCTCCAGCCACTTTGTAAAATTTTCACTTCTTTTCCACTTTTTTACTTTTCCCGCTTTCCAGCCTATCTCTGGCGCCAACTCTTTCGCTAATGCTGACTTGCACTTTCTTTTACTTTCTTTCTACCAAGCTCTGCTTCGTTCTAGACCCTTGAAGATATCTGGGTATTTTTCTCCTAATTATACCTGGCCTATAGGTCTATTAGTGTAGCCAACTACTTCACCATTTTTATAATATTTATAGTATACTTTTGAGGATTTTCTAAAATTTTATTTTTTTTGCTCCTCCCTTTTGTTGCATACCTTTGGGCTTCTTTATATATGTTTTATTAGAGTCGATGCTACACCTCTTGGGCTCTCTCTCAATCCGTATAATGCCTTAATTAATTTATAAACATTGTTTTCTCATGTTTCGTAGCCTTTCGGTTCATTTAATTAAACTTCTGGTTCTACATAGCCATTTAAAAAGGATGTTTCGACATCCATCTGATTTATAAACAGACCATTTTTACAACAATATGATAGTAATATCTTTAATGTTTGCATTTTTCCTACTGGTGAATATACGTTTTCTAGTCGTTCTCTTTGTTGGAAACCTCTTACTACTAGTCTAGCTTTGTAAGTCCCATCACTTTTCTTTTTTTTTCCCATTTAACATCTATAATCTTTTTGTTTATCGGTTTTTCTACAATTTGCCATGTATTATTTTTATCTAAGCATTGCATTTCTGTGTTCATTGCTTTGAGCATATAAAACATGCTTTGATATATGGTAAATAAAATGTGTTACTGGGTTACCCTATAGATTTACTGGTCTTTTCTTTCTATTTGATGTTCTCCTCACTCTCGCTTTTGTCGCCAGTTTTTGAATTAACTTCGTCCATGTCATTTAGTTCGTCTGCCTTAGCGTTATCTTTATCATCTTCATCATCTTCTTCCTTTTTTTTTTATTTCACTTTCATTATCATTCTGATTGTTTTTCTCTAGGCAAATTAATTTTGTTTTCTCTTCCACAACTTGAACTTGTCTTGCGTTTATTACTCTATTGTTTAGTAAAACTCTGTATCCGTTTGTATTATATCCAACTAAAACTCCTAATTCCGATTTGTTATCCCATTTGCTCTTTCTGCGTACTTCTGGAACTCTAACAAAAACTCTACTTCCGTATATTTTTAAATTTTCTACATTTGGTTTTATACCGAAAAATATTTCATATGGGCTTTTATTTACTGCAGTGTTTGCGATTGTTCAATTGTTTAAATAAGCTACTGTGTTCATAACTTCTGGCCAATAACGCCTATGAATGTTTGCCTCTCTCATCAAGCACCTACCAATATCCATTGCCGATCTATTATATCTTTTTGCTACGCCGTTTTATTCATGTACATACGGTGGACATGTAGTTAACTGAATTCCCTTATATTTTACAAAGTTTAATATTTCTCTATTCATATATTGTTTACCGTTATCGCATTGTATTTGTTTTACTTTCTTACTGAACTGATTCTCAACATAATTTACATATTCTTTTAAGCAACTCGCTGTTTCAGATTTATTTTTAATACAATAAATTCTTGCGCATTTACTAAAGTCGTCAACAAATGTCAAAAAATATTTTTCCCCACAATAACCTGTTGTGCTGTGTGGTCCGTTTAAGTCTGTATGTATTAACGCTAATGTTTCTTTAGTTTTCTTTCTTTTGTTCTCGAATGGTTCGTTTGACATTTTTCTTTGTATACAATTCGCACATTTTATTTCGGTATTCTCGATTTTATTTGGCAGACCATCTAGCATTTTACTCTTAATAATTCTATTCAAATATTGAAAATTTACGTGGCCTAGTGCTCTGTGCCATTTTTCTTTTTCAGTTAATTTAGTTACATTTGTATATATTTCATTTGTTTTGTTTTTAAGCATGAAGCTTTTTACATTATATAGACTATTGTATCAATTTTATTTGCAACTGTCAACAATTCTCTTTTTTCGTTATAGATTTTTGTATCATTATTTCTGGCTGCGACTGTACATTTATTTTCAGTTATCTTTGATATGCTTAGCAAATTTTGTTTTATGACTTTTACAACGTATACATTATTAATATTGATCAAATTTTCATTGTTGTATGTTCTAAAATATGTTTCCACATTTCCAATCTTGGTTGCTTGCTACTGTGTGCCATCGGCTACTTTAACATCAATTGGATTTTTCACAGTTCTTAAAAAGTCTACAATCGTTTATAATGTGATCAGTGCATCCACTATCTAATAACCAATTTACTGTAGTTTCGTTGCTACTTTCGCTGTTATTACATTTTATTATTTTTTCGTTTCTTATCATTGACTGTACGACTGTACGCCGTCGGTGTTTCCTTGTTGTCTTCCTTAGTTCCCGTCTCCTGAGTAATGTCCCCGTCACGCTCCACGTCCTCGACCACTTCCATGATGTTACCTCTGCCTCGACCGCGTCTTTGAATCGTATTCTGATATCGCCGCCTGCTGTCTTGTTGTTGTCTGTTTTCGCCTCTCGCATTTTGCTCAGCATGCCAGCAGTCCCTCTGAATATGACCTGTTTTGCCACACACATAGCATTCTTTTTTAGTTTTGGTGTTAAATGTGCCTACGTTTTTTTGTCTGTCCACTGGACCTCTGTTATAGCTTTTTTCTTTCACTTTTGATTTTACGTACTCTACCGTTCGTTGTGCTTTCGGAATCACTTTTAAGAAGTCTCCAATATAACTGTAGCTTGTTTGTAGCGCTTTTAACAGATACCGCATTTTTTCGTTTTCGTCTATGGTGCATCCAGCGTTTTTAAATTTATTCACTGCTTTCTCGAATTCTATAAAAAATTCTTCCACTGTTTCATAGTCTTTTAGTTTGATATCGTCGATTTTTCCTCTGCACAGTATTTGCAGGACTTTTGATTTTATCGAATATATTTCGTTTAACTTGTTCATAATTTCTAATGTCGTTTGGCACTCACTAACATATACTAATTGTTTATCTGATATTGTACTGATTAAAATTGTTTTTGTTTTCAAATCTGTTTCCATCCATGTTGTTACATTATCTTCCGTTGTTCTTGTCACTCTGTTGGTTCTTTGCACTCTTTGTATTCTAGTATTGTCATTAGTCTGAACTTCTAGCTTCCAAAATTTACCCCATCGAATATGGGCATAACAATGTCTTCGATTTTTGCGTTTGTACTCATTTTTCACGCTTCACTTTTAATCTGTTTGTACACTTCTTTTATGTCTCTTTCTATTTGATTCATTTTTTGCTCATTATACCCTTGGACCATTGAAAATGGTCAAAAAAGGGTATACTAACTTTGTGCAAATGTATGTAACAGGCAGAAGGAGGCGTCGGAGACCCCATAAAGTATATATATTCTTGCTCAGGATCAATAGCCGAGTCGATTGAGCCATGTCCGTCTGTCTGTCCGTCTGTCTGTCTGTCTGGATGAACGCGCCGATCTCAGCTATTACAAAAGCTACGGACACCAAATTTAGCATGAAGATTCCTGTATACCATACGCAGATCAAGTTTATTTTCAATTTGGAATAACACGCCTACCGCCCCCGCAAACCGCCAATTTTGGTTTACATTGCTATTTACATTCGAAGAACTCATTTCTTAACGTTCTGCTTTAGCATATATATAGATAAATAATATATGAACTTATCCTCCAAATTACAATCCGATCAGACAATAAACACTGAAGTTATTAGATAAACCATTTCGACACTTCGACCAGCAAAGAACTTGTCGATGACGTCAGAACTAAATTCCTTATGCATGAAAGAAAAGGACAACGATGCGAGCGCGAAGCGCGAGCTGTTTCTCGACTCTTCTTTTCCATGCACATGTCAATTACCGAAAATACATGTGCATAAATATATGCTAACACTCAACCAATAGGTGGCGTATATATGAATATGAAGAAAGCAAAGAAGTTGTCGATGACGTCAGAACTAAATTACTTGTGCATGAAAGAAAAGGATAAACGATGCGAGCGCGAAGCGCGAGCTGTTTCTCGACTCTTCTTTTTCATGCACATGTCAATTACCCAAAATACATGTGCATAAATGCAAACACTTAACATACTTAATTTGTGTTCACACATACATATGTAAAATTATATACAACCAATAGCGTGGTTGATCGGCATGCATGAATGCAGGTATTTACTAGATTTCTAATATAGACATATTATTTATATATTGACTTTTTATTAAATAAATATTAATTTAGATTTCACGATATATTATGAGCTATCATATCGATAGCTTTTAATATATATTAAACATATCGATATATATTTCATATGTATTGCATAAAAATTTATTTGTGTAAATTATATTATATCCCCACGTCTATTGAAACTATGTTTGAAAAAAATGTACTAACATTTCTTCTACTTTGTTTTTTTAATATATGTATATTTTGTATGTATATTAGATTCTATAGATCATTATTATAAATTTCAGGTTACGCGCACTTTTTAATTGGGGCGATAAATTATTGGCAACGTATCAAAATTGTTGCAAGGTGGCAGCGCGCTTCAGTGTTATGTTAATTTGTAGTTTGCGATTGGCGTGTTCGGTGTCGTCGTCGATTGTCGATTATCATTTGTATTTTCGATATTAAATATAAAATAATATATAATTAATTCGCGTGTTCGTGATACATTTAACATTTAATGCAAATTAATATAAGTCGAGTATATAATAAGTAAATCCTCGTGTGTGATTGTTATGCGTTAACGGAACATTTTTTATGCGTGTGAATGATTGCGACCTGCCCGGAACGTGGCGAGCAATTTTAGAAAAGTGCGGTACACAGCGTAACGTATTTTTGTGCATGCATACATATATGTGTATAGACTCTTCTGAAGTGTGTGTGATTGTACGTGAACATCGGTATCGGTTCGTTTCCGCGATTCAAATTGGAATTTTCGCTGGAATTTCTTGCAGGTTTAATTTATTATTTCTTTGATTTATATTTATTCTTTTTTCCACATTTTGTTTATTTTTATTTTCCTTATTAAATTTTATTATTATTTGTTCTTTCATTAGATATTTATTTTCATTTATAATATAATTATTTTAAATAATATACTTATATTTATTTAAATATATGAATATAATTATAATATATATATATCTATTTAAATATATGAATATATTTATATATATAAATAAATATACTAACTTTATTTTATATATATAACTATATATTAATTTTTGATAAATATATATTCAAATTAAATTAATTTATAAGAATTTTATTTTTAACATACCTATATATTATTTTAAAACTTATATATTAGAAGATGCCTAGACTTAAGAGAAAGTCAGCTTGCAATAGGAGTCAAACACAGCGAAAAAGAAATAGTTTGAATAGGTCAGATATAGACTTTTCTGAGCAGGAACGCGTAAATAATCTAGAGACACATAGAGAACGTAGGCAAAATTTCGAATTTAGGGAAGCTGAAAGGGTTAGAGATAGTCAACAGCATCGAGTCCGCAGAAGTAATAGAACATTTAGGGCCGTTGAGCAATTACCGGACACAATTCGTCACACTACTCTTCGGGCTTCTTCGCCAATCAGATTACAAGAACAACTTGCTGACACTTCGCGTCGTTCGAGGCGCAGGCGAGATGCTGACCTTCGATCTCAGGAAAGAGAGCAGGATGCAGTTCGTCGCCGTGTACGTCGCAGTGATTCTGCAATTAAAACAGACGAACAACTTGCCAACACTTCGCGTCGTTCGAGTCGCAGGCAAGATGCTGAGTTTCGATCTCAGGAAAGAGAGCAGGATGCAGTTCGTCGCCGTGTACGTCGCAGTGATTCTGCAATTAAAACAGACGAACAACTTGCCAACACTTCGCGTCGTTCGAGTCGCAGGCAAGATGCTGAGTTTCGATCTCAGGAAAGAGAGCAGGATGCAGTTCGTCGCCGTGTACGTCGCAGTGATTCTGCAATTAAAACAGACGAACAACTTGCCAATACTTTGCGTCGATCGAGGCTCAGGCAATGTCCACAATTCAGGTCCAACGAAAGCGGACGAGATGCTGTTAGAAGGGCGATTCAGCGACAAAATCAGGAGACGCGAATTTTAGAAAGGGCAATAGATAGAAATCAAAGGTCTCAGGTTAGAAACAATCCTATTCGTAGGATTGTTGAGCAGGCACGCAATACTAGTGCACGCCGCAGTGCTCGAATTCGAGCTCAACGTGAGGCCTTTGAAGCCCATAGGAATATGTCGCAAAGAGTGAGTCTATATAGGAGTATTTGCACCAATAGGATAGCAGAGAATAGGAGAAACGCGTCCCGCAATAGAGTGGACCGTGCGAATACCCTTCCAGATGATAGGATATCGCAGGTTAAAACTAGTTTAGATTGCCTAATAGCCAATTTTAATAAGACAGTCAAGCAGGGACCCGATCAGGTTTGCATATGTTGCAAAGGTTTGTGGTTTCCACATCAAGTGGACAAAATTTCGCGTGAGGTCATAGAGGAAAAGTGTAGTGAGGCAGATAGTGTTGATATTTTGTATCTTTCCTCTATGTTTCCATCCCATAATAATAGGTTTAGCTTTTGCAAAACCTGCAGCCGCAGTATTAAGTCAGGGAAAAAACCAAAGGCTTCTATTACAAATGGCCTAAATTTTCCGGAGCTTCCGGAATGCCTGAAAGGCTTGACGCCTCTAGAAGAAAGGCTGATTTCTCCCCGTCTTCCTTTTATGATCATAAAGTCTCTTGGATATGGACGTCAAAGTGCCATTAAAGGAGCAGTGATCAATGTGCCAATTCCAGTTGCAAATGTTGTAACTTCCCTTCCCATGACATTTAATGAAGCCGAAGTAGTTCAGATTCATCTTAAGCGTAGGATGAGTATAACCATGATTTCATGGCTGAAACCATAAGGCCCTCAAAGATAGTTGATGCAATTCGGTATTTAGTGAACACAGAACTTTATAAGAAGCACCAGGTTACTATCAATGAGCAGTGGTTGTCTTCTTACTCAGCTGAGACTGTACCATTTGTTGCGTCAGCAGACGACAGGGACATTGTGTGTCAAATGTTAGAAAAGGCAGCACAACCTAATGAGCATAGAGTAGTAGAAGAAGAGGTGGAGTTGAATCCAGGAGGTCAAGAAACCTTCATGGAAAATGTCCCTGTTGAAAACATAGATATTCCTCGAATTGCTGTAGCACCAGGAGAGGGTCAGCGACCTCTTGACATGATAACCGATTGTGATTCAGAGGAGCTGGCTTTTCCCACAATATTTGCAGGCATTAAAAGGAAATGTCAGGAAAGTTTTACAACTATAGTTAGATCAGAGCTTAGGAATTTTGATAGAAGAGGTTGTAGAACTGATAAATTATTTCATAACTTCAAAAAGTTAGAAATGATTAGCATTAGGAATAGCACATCAATTTGCTTACGTAAGCACTCTGCCACTCAAGGCATTTCGGCTGCTGATGTGCGTAATGATGAAACTTTAAATAGGTTAATACTTCATGATGATGGCTATAGGCTTTTAAAAGGTATTCGCACGTCTCCTGCTCATTGGGAGGACGAGAAAAAGAAAGTGATGGCTATGATTAGGCAGGTAGGGCTTCCAACTTTTTTTATAACATTTTCCGCAGCGGAAACTAGGTGGCCGGAGCTTTTAGTCTTGCTATGTAAAAATGTAGACAAGCTAGAAGTATCCGAAGAAGAAGCGTTAAATTTGGGGTTTAATGAGAAAGCTCGTCTCATTAGAGCAGACCCAGTGACCTGTGCCAGATATTTCGATTTTCGATATAGACAGGTTTTAAAACTGATGAAAAAGGAAGGCGGTGTCTTTGGTTGTCACCAGGTCATCAAGTTTTATTGGCGAGTGGAGTTTCAGCAAAGAGGCTCTCCACATATACATGGCATGTTCTGGCTGAAAGACGCCCCAAAGCTCGACCTAAAGAATGAGTCCACATTTATGCCTGTGAAGTCCTTTATTGATCAGTTTATTACTGCTGATTCTAGTTGCCCGGACGTTGCTCCATATTTGGAGTATCAACTCCATAGTCACGGGCACTCTTGCAGGCGAGAAATTAGGTCAAAACAAATTTGTAGATTTGGTATCCCATACCCTCCCATGCCTCAAACAGAAATTCTTCTCCCTTTAGAAGAAAATGCTCCAAATTTGGCCGAGCATCGTAGGAATTTCGAAAAAATTCAAAGTCTGCTCGACTTCCCATTTGATCGTGAAAGCGTAGAAAATTTTAACGATTTTAACAACTTTTTGTCCCACGATCAACTTAACCTTAGTTATGAGGGCTACATTAATGCTGTAAGATCAAGTATAAAGAAACCAAAAGTTTTTTTGAAGCGATCTTTTGCAGCAATCAAGCTTAACGCTTATAACAAGCACCTCCTTTTGTTGCAGCGAGCAAATATGGATATTCAGTTTATTTTAGACCCCTATGCTTGCTGCAGCTACGTCGTTAATTATATTAACAAGTCTCAGAGAGGTATCTCAATGTTGATGCGTGAGGCAATCAATGAGATTAAAGACAATAACAATGTAACTATTAAGCAAAAGTTACAACATTTAGGTAACAAATTTATATTTGCCACTGAGATATCCGCTTTTTATAGCTACTGCAAATCAGAACGAGGAGCTCGCAAAGAAAATGCAGATGACTTTGACGATGATGTGCCTAGGGCTTCTGAATCAATAGTTTACGCTCTTCGCGATAATAGTGGCTTCATCAGAAAGAGGACCACTGCGTGCATAATTAGGTATAGGAGATTTAATGTCAATACAGAAACAAGTGACTATTTCAGAGAGCTAAAAATGCTTTACGCCCCATGGCGAGATGAGCATTTGGATTTAGTCACACATGACTGTGAATTGTTCTGTAGGGAAAATTCGGAGTTAGTAGAGAACAATCGCAGAAAATATAATTTACTAGATGATAGGGAACTAGAAGATGCTCTGAGCCACTTAACAGAGGAAGCAGAAAATGAGAATAATCAAGTAGGAGAACAGGAAGTGGTAGATGATGGCTTCACAGTTTTAGGATTGCCTGAAATAGATCCACATTTAAATGTTTTGAATGTGGATGGAAATATTGATATGAATGATGAAGATAGTAATGTCCGTTTTATCAAGCTTCCAGCCTTAGTTTCTCAGGAAAGCTTAGCTAATATAGTTAGATCTCTTAATTTAAAGCAGAAGCTATATTTTACACATGCTTTGCATAATCAAACCAACCAAAATCAATACAGTCTTTTATGAATTTGTTGGAGGCGGCGCCGGAGTCGGAAAGAGTCGACTTATATCAGCAATTTTTCAGTCATTATCCGTAATGTATAACAGTATACCAGGAGCTGATCCGACATCTGTTAAAATCCTCTTATGTGCACCAACAGGAAAAGCAGCATTCGGAATTAGTGGTTCGACATTGCATTCCATGTTTTCACTTCCTGTTAATCAATCTCGCTCAGCACCTCTAAGGGCCTTAAGCCATGATTTAGTTAATAGCCTTCATTCAAGGTTAATCGATCTTAAATTAATTATTATTGATGAAATATCAATAGTTAGCTCTCTAATGTTTTCATATTTAGATTCCCGTTTGAAGCAAATTTTCAACAATACTTCTCCTTTTGGTGGTGTTTCTATCATCGTATTCGGTGATCTTAGACAGTTACAGCCGGTAGGCGGTAGTTGGATTTTCGATCCAAACACCACTGACCCTTACCATGAAATATTTGGTACGTATCTCTGGGATCTTTTTTGTATTTTGAGCTCACACAGATAATGCCGCAACTTGACGATCAGCTTTTCGCTTCAGCGTTAAATAATATGGCATCGGGTTGTATGACAGCCGATGATATTGTCCTTTTCCAATCTAGAATATGCGAACCATCGGCAGTGCCCGATGATGCAATTCATCTGTTTAGTAATAATAATGAGATTGATTTATTTAATGTAACGAAACTTAACTCAATTGCTACTGAGCAATTTTTCTCTACTGTTGAAGATTTTATTAGGGCCGGCCATTTGGAACCAGCTAGGAAACAAAGAATATTAGAAGAAGTGAAGGGTTTTAAAACTTCCGCTACACAGGGACTCTGTACGTCTCTTCTCCTAAAAAATACTGCCAAGTACATGATGACGGTCAATGTAGACACAGGGGATGGATTAGTAAACGGGGCATCAGGTGTGTTGATGCAAATAGATTTCAATACATCCAACACTCCCAACATTTTATGGATGAAATTTACAGAGGAAACTGTAGGAGAATCTGCGCGTTCGAAGTGTACACATCGTACAGATCCTTCATGGACTCCTATTCAGAAAATTGTTCGCAGTTTTCAATATTCAAATAACGCACAAATTAACATTGACCGTAGGCAGTTTCCAATTGTGCCTGCTGAAGGCATCACAATTCATAAGAGTCAGGGAGCTACGTATGGCAAAGTGGTAGTCCATGCTAATTCCAGAATGCAGCGTGCTGCATTATACGTAGCTTGCAGTAGAGCAACTACTGCTTTAGGATTATTCATTATTGGGAATTTTGTTCCTCCTAAGTCTCCCCAAAATAATGATAAAGTGAAAGCCCAATTGAAGAAATTGCGAACTGAAAAACTACTGTGTACTCATTACGATTATTTAATTAACAGTTCTGCCCTTAACATTTTCTTCCATAATACTCAGAGCTTGAATTCCCATCTTGAAGATATTCGATCGGACAAGCTGATGCTTCAGTCATCAATATTATGTTTCGTGGAAACTTCCATAAGCAATGAAACTGTAGAAATACCTGGGTTCACTATTGTGGTTCAACTTGAATCAATTAGGCCTTTAACAGGCATCATAATTTATGTAAAGAACGAGCTAGTAGATAGAGTTTCCCATACCTTTAGCAGTAGAAAAACTTTTGGCTCAGTAGTTTTTGAGTTCGGCATATTTAGGTTTGATGCCATAAGTTTTCTTATATTATATAAAAGTCCAGACTTTCCTCTGTCCACATTTAAAATAGAATTTGAGGAGATAATTCATCAATTTTCTCGTTTAAGTGATTTAGGGGATAGCTTGCTAGTTTTAGGAGATTTTAATTTGTGCCTCAAAACCTTTAACAGGTGTAAGAGTATTTATGATTTTTTGATTAGCAAAGGATTAAGGAGTTTGTTAGATTTGAAAACGTCCACTACCAATATTGATACACATATTAATTGGGCGTTTTCAAATATACTAGATAATGAAAAGATTAGTGCTAGGACTTTTGAGTTTTTGCATAGCCATCACAATGGGATATCTGTTAGTATTCAGGCATGAGTTTGTAATGTTTGGAATAGGTTAGAAATTAAGAAATCTAAATGACAGGATATATGTAAATATGTATGTAGGCATATTTTAATAATTTAAATTTAATTATCTAATAGTTAAGTATAACCATTGAATGGAAAATTGGTTTGATAATTATTATTATTTTTTTATTTTTATACCCTTGGACCTTGTTATCGATATTAACCAATTTAAAATTTATAAAGAAATACCGATATCTACTGGTCACACCGCTTTAGGGAATTGCGGCGATAAATTATTGGCAAAATATCGAAATTGAAGCAAGGTGGCAGCGCACTCCAGTATTATTATTAATTTATAGCTTGCAATTAGTATTATACAATTAAATACTTTTTATGGCAACATACGTCCAAGGGTACTCGTATCCTACTGTCGTGTGCAACTCGACTGTTGCTCTTGTTTTTATATAGCGTCACACTTTTCTACTTCCATGTAATTTTATCAAGCGTGCACATGTATTTTGAATTTTTATCTGCTGCCATCAAATCTTTTTAGTTTATGTTTTTAATGTTTTTCCGTTTATTTGTTTAATATTTGCCAATAGTCTTGTTTGCGTATTCGTATTTTTTAATAGTTCGCACTTTTAATATTGCTTTTCTCTTTTCTATGTCTTATACACTTTTTCTTTTTGTCGCTTCACTTGCCTTCACTTGAACAACTTTTATTTTTCTCAAACTTGGATTTAGTTAGAGACCTTGGATTAATTTTAGTAATTTTTTACAGAGTTTGCATCGTTACCAGTCGTTTTGGGTTGATCTATTGTAGTAACCTCTGTATTAGTGCTGTACTGAGCACTCGCTTGTTATTAAATCTTTCTTCTAGCATATTCCATGCTGTTGTGTAATTTCTTTCAGTCAGTGAAAGATGGCGTTTGAGTCTTTCTGTATCGCCAATTACATGATTTTTTAGATACCACATTTTTAAATAATGGGTATTGAAGTGGCTTCATGAATAATTTTCTTGAACATGCCATGACATTGCTGCCATTTATGGTAGTCTCCATCAAACTTCGGGATGGAGACCTGGTAATGGAGATGGTAATGGTGGTGCTGAAGGTAATGTAGTAGTGTTGTAAATTGTAGCCGAGAGAAACTGGATCGGCAAACCTTTTGTACATTTGAACATGGATATCCTTGATAACCTTCCAATATTGTTCAATTATGGGTTAGAATCCAGCTTGAGTTTCGTCTGACATTATTTTCATTATACGATCCAGACTTTTAAGCAAAACCCGTTGTTCCCGAATCATGGGCTGGATCTCGCTTTCGTCCATTGATATCTTGTATTCAGAGTCCATTTCCAGAACACGCATTTGTTTCTGGAATATATGTATATATTCATGCGTCGCTCTTTTTATTACTTCAAAGTACTTCCCACTGAAGTACTCAAGGTTCACCGTTGTTCCTTGCAAAATCGTGCGAATCTTTTCAACATTTAACTCGAAAAGTTGTTGGTGGGACTCCAGCGCTGCGATTCTATCGCTGAAGTACTTTGGATGTGTTTTTCTTTCGGCGGGATCCTTCTTGAAGTTACGTATAAATTTATGGATCTCCTCGCCGATTTGTGATTGCTGCGCCAGCAAATTGTTGATGCTTGATGTGGCCATTTTTAATTTATTAACTGTTGTCAAAACTTTAAGAGGTATTTTTTCCGATGTGCCTCGACTCACACCGTGTTCTCTCTAACAGTACAAATTAACAAATGTTTTTTTTGTATTTTAGAAGTTTGTCGCCTGGTTGACAACTTCGTTGGTCCAGCGTCGTGATCCTGAAGTCCTTGTCGCCTGGTTGACAACTTCTATAATTCCAGAGTCAGAGGTTATTAGGCGTTTGTCGCCTGGTTGACAAATTCTCGTGGTCCTAGTCTGGGGTCACCAAATGTTTAGATTTGAATTGATATCACTCAACGTCGGAGTAATATCAACTGTATTTTATTGTATTATTATTAATTTGCTTGCCCCAGGTGCATAACCATGTGGCAGAGGTCGCCGCAATAAGTACAAAAACAAATTTGGCTGCGGAGTAAGAACGAGTAGTCAAGTGACTACTGTGGGGTCTTTGTGGGGTTTATATACACGTTCCTTACAAGCTAGGTATTTACTTAGGTTCTAAATACGTGAGAAAGACAAATGATAATTATCTAAGTCTAATCAAATCTGCTGATTTATAGCATGCAGATGGTGCGAAATCGTGCATCTGCATGCATAACGATAAACGGTCACTATTTACTAAGTCCGCCTGTATATCAGCGAACGGTCAGTATTTATTGTGTTTGTATGCCTACCAGCGAGGGTCAGTGCATATCAGTAAAGGGTCACTGTTGATTTAGGTATGTGTGAAACGTACCCTGTCGCCTATCTGCTTAAGATTGCAGTGTGCCTGCGTAACATCTGCAGCGTACGATTTTCTGAAGTTATGTAAAATCGTACAACCTGCTTATATAATCTATTGTCGTCGCTCGAATTCGCTACTCCTTATATATACATATATATAAGTAAATTTAATAATTCAATTATATGTACGTGTATATGAGTACCCAGAGAACACCACGGGGAGGCCATTAAAATAATAATGGGGTCATATAACAAAACAAAGTTTTGAGGAGCTACGGGTCGACTTGAGCTGATATAAAACAACTCCAAAGTTCCCCAAAAGAAGAAGAAAACTTATGGCATCAAACCTAAGTATGCCGAACTCAAAAACTACTGAGCCAAAAGTTTTTCTACTGCTAAAGGTATGGGAAACTCTATCTACTAGCTCGTTCTTTAGATAAATTATGATGCCTGTTAAAGGCCTAATTGATTCAAGTTGAACTACAAAAGTGAACCGAGGTATTTCGTCAGTTTCATTGCTTATGGAAGTTTCCACGAAGCGTTATATTGATGCCTAAAGCATCAGTTTGTCTTATCGCATATCTTCAAGATGGGAATTCAAGCTCTGAGTATTATGGATGTAACGGTTGGCAATTGGTTGCCATTCCCTAAAGGCTGTTGGAATTCATGGACTTGACCGCACGTTTAAATTTCCGGTTCCTGCTCGTCGGCTAAGGGGTGGTGATCCTTAAAATGGCCAAGTCCAAGACCTACAATATAATTTATATAAAATTACGTGCTGACGATAACGAACTAAGACGTTGGAGAGATATCTGCAACCCTTCACTTTGCATAGGTAATATTGGCAAACCGGGGTATAAGGTTGGCACACAGATGTTATGTGGCCAGTTTAGCCCGCCCTGCCTTTGGTCGCCCCATTCCTGTGGGTGCATCTTGGATGGCGACCCCTTTTAGAGACTACATTAGCTTGGGTTCAATCGTTATAATTAATTTATTTCATATTTAAAAAAATTACACCTAACATTTAAACAATTTAAACTTATAACCTGACATGACACTAAAATATAAAACTAAATTGTATAAATAATTAATTTAAAAATAAAGTCTACTGGCTAAATCAGCTGAGGGTCAAAGAAAGAAATGTGACATGGTCACACTTCTATTTTCACTCCAATTAACTGAATGGAGAGAATGGAGAATTGTAATCGAGTGAATCAGTGTCGCGTAATACTTTAAAAAAAAGTGCGTGTAGTGTGATCGCAAATTGATTATTTTCTTAATTTTTGCTCGGATGTGATAAATAAAAAAAAGTAGGTAAGTAGTTTTAGTTACGTGGATGTTTCAAAGGTTACTTTTTTTTTGTTTTGTGATGATTGTGATTTGTTTTAAAAATTTAAGTGCATATTCTAACATATGTTAGCCATGAAAGTGTTTATGTGCTGTTTACTCACTTTGTTTTCCACATCCCGCGACGAAAGCGCTTTCGAAGAGGTGCTAAGAAAAAAAGGTTTATAATTTACATATGCACATACACAAACCGACCTTGAAATACCACGAAATTAAAACATATATAATTATGTATGGCTATGCGCTTGCATACACGTACATAGCCACATACAGTTGTATGTTTTAATTCTGTCTCCTCTTTACTCTAAATTTTCTTGTATGTCTCCTGAGTGCTTTTGTGTGTATTCTTTTCTCGCGTTTCAAACTCAATTCTTAATTCACTCAAGTCAATGACCTACATTTCGAGCCCTAAATACAACAGCTGACAAATTTGCAGCAGAACAAATATAAAGTAGAGGGACAAATACTAACGAACCTTTTAATAAATTTTTTAAATAATGTGAAAATTTCAATTAAACAAGGAAAAATTTTTAACTAAATTAAAAATAAAAAAATGATTTAAAATGTTTTTTTTTTGTGTGGTGCCGTTTGCTTAAATTTGTATTAACTTCGCAAAAGGATGTCTGACGTGTTGGCCGCTATGATTTTGGCGGTATTTAAGGTGCTGGTGGTTTAAGAATTTCCCTAGCCGTCGTGATGGCTGCTGGGATTTTGGCGGGAATTAATGTGCGATTCAAGTAAATTTTTTTCCATTTTTTTTTTTTTTTTTGTTGGTGCCAGTCCAGAATTTCTCTATCCGTCGTGATGGCTGCTGGGAGCAGGGATGACGATGCCAAACTTCCTGCTGCCGAAATAATGCACGCAGTCGCGGCCAATAGGCACCGCTCGACCAGATGCAGTATAATCGGCTGCCCTTTGTCTCCTGGCAGTTCAAGTGGCGTACCCTTTGGACTCCTGGGTCCAGTTCTGCAACCATGATTTTGTCAGAATTTAACAATACAAATCTGTTCTTCTCTTCCAGATCTTATCCGGAGGACTCACCAGCAATGGATACAGGTAAGTATTTATAACTTTTTTTTTTAACCTCGCTCTCTTCGTGCCTCAAAATCTTTGGCAACATCCCGGATAAGTAGACTGACTTTTAACCATAGATGGCGCTTTATTAAAATTTTTCTTTTTTTTTTTTCCGTTTCAGTTTGAACTGGACGTTACAAATTCCCCCCTGCTAAAATCAGACTTGGGGATCATTTTATTCACAAGGCTGATCATCTGTAACCCAAAGCTACTGCCGAATATCTTTAGCATGGTAGTTGCCGATAAAGTTACCCTGCAAGTCCTCAAGCTCGTAATTGGCATTCCCCAACTTTCTCCGAATTCTAGCTTTTACAAACTTTGGCCCCAGTTTAGCATTATAACCAGTTTGAAAGTCGCTCTGTTTAAAGTTCCGCCTGAACACTTCGTCTCCAATTCAATGGCCTTTGAGCGTAAATTATACAATCTTTCGTTTTTGTCATGTTGCCTTTTCATAACATCTCCTGCTCTTTTCCGTATAATTTCTAAAGAATCTTTTTTTTTTTTTTTTGGACGTTGAATACAATGAATGTATTAGCAAGTGGTCCAAACGACACCAAGCCGATGCTTGTTGCGCGCGGAACCCAGACGAAGTCCACCTCCCGCCTGACCGACCGAGAGGCACCGTCGCATAACGGACGACACGGAAACGCGGTAAAAATGCGAGTAGAAACGCGAGAGAAAGAAAATTAACGCGATATAGGGAATAAAAAGTCGAATAGAGGATACACGCGACATGCAAGTGAAAAATGAAAATTAAGAAAAAGAAGATAGAATGACGAGGAATAATATTAGGAGGATACTATTACTAATTAATACTAATACTAATTACGTGCTAGATAGACAAGAATTAAAGACTTCATAGCAGCGATAGAGTTAGTGCTAGCTATGACGTGTTGAAGTTTATTGTAGTCCGAACATAATACCCTGAACGGATCGTGCAGTGCATAGCTCGATCTACAATAAGGAAGAGTTAGTGGAAGGTAATTACGTGTCGCTCTGCAAGGGACAGAGAAGTGTAGCTGCCTTACCAGGGTCTCACTGTCAATGTCACCTTGCATAAGGTTGTTAATAAATAAGACACCTAGCATGGTTCTGCGATTGGTTAGGGAAGGCATGTTTAATAATAGAAGTCTATTAGTATAGGAAGGCAGTCTTAAATTTTCATCCCAGTTAAGGCCACGTAAGGCAAAAAGTAAAAGTTTTTCTGTACAGATTCTATGCGTTCCTTATGAATAGTGTACTGGGGACACCATACGCATGACCCGTATTCAAGAATGGGACGAACAAGTGAGATGTAGAGGGTCTTTGTAAGATAAGGATCGTCAAATTCCTTAGACCATCTCTTAATAAAGCCTAAGACACCCATGGCTTTATTGACCATATTAGAAATATGATTGGAAAACTTAAGTTTTCGGTCCAAAAGAACCCCCAAATCATCAACTAGGGTGATTCTTTCCAAGGCACAACCACAAAGAGTATAAGAAGCATACTTTGGACTGGCTCGAGAGAATGTCATCAGCTTGCATTTAGAGCTGTTCAGGTTTAAAAAATTGGCACAACACCAAGAATAAAAACTATTTAGGTCGGCTTGTAAGAGTGAGTGACAGTGGTCGTCTTTAAATTGGTAACAAAGCTTTACATCATCCGCATACATGAGAGTACGGGAGTTACGTATGACCAAAGGAAGGTCATTGATGAAAAGCGTAAAAAGTAGGGGACCGAGGTGACTCCCTTGAGGAACCCCAGATGTGGCATGAAGTGGGTTTGAAAGGGTGGTTTTAAAGAGGACTCTTTGAGTTCTGTCAGTCAGATAGCTAACAATCCAACTAAGTATTTTTGGTGAAAAACCTAGAAGGTCAAGCTTATGTGCCAGAAGGGAGTGATTCACTGAGTCAAAAGCTTTACTGAAATCAGTATAAATAACATCAGTTTGAAGATTTTCCTGAAATCCTTTTACCACAAAGGATGGCAGCTCAAGTAAATTTGTCGTAGTTGAACGACGCTTTATAAATCCGTGTTGAAAAGGAGAAATAACGGATCTACAGGAATGTTGCAATTGAGTTATAACATTCTCGAAAAATTTAGGTATAGCCGACAGTTTAGAGATACCTCTATAATTGCTTGCATCAGACTTGCTGCCCTTTTTATGAAGGGGAATAATAAAAGATTCTTTCCAAATAGAAGGAAAGAGTGAAGTTTCTAAGGACAGCGAAAATAGTTTGAGCAATGGCTTACTTAAGGAGTTGGCACAGAACCGAAGTATACAAGCAGGAACACCGTCAGGGCCAGGTGAGAAAACTGGCTTAACTAAATAAAGATCCTTGACAAGTGAGCTTTCGTTTAGAAAGGGAGTGAAGATACCATTCGAACTTGGAATGTTGTATGGATAAAAGTGAGTGTGATGTGTAGAGGGTGAATACGTCGTTTGAAAAAACTTTGCAAACAAATCGGCCATGGTTTGGTCGGTATCTGCACAAGCATTTTCAAACGTTAGTTTCGTAGGAAATGCGGGAGACTTGCGCTTCGTGTTAACAAAACTATAAAACTGTTTGGGGTTCTGAGTAAACTGAACCTTGCAACGAGTTAAATAGGTCTTATAACATTTCGCGTTTAAGACTGTAAGATCTGACCGCGCGCTTAAGTAGCGAGAAAAGGCTGAAGGCGAATTATTGCTTTTATACTTTTTAAATAGACTCGACTTTAAATTTTTTAACCGTGACAACTCTCTTGAGCCACCATGGCGGCTTACTCGAGGAAGTTGGATAAAAGCACGGAACACAAATATCAAAAAATGAATTAATTGTGTTATAAAAAATATTGGTCGCTACTGAAATATCTGTAGACAAATATAGTTCCGACCAATCAAAATTAGAAATTAACGAATTTAATAAGTTAAAATCTGCTTTTCTAAAGCAGCGTACACGATTACATAGTTTTTCATGTTTATCCATACATGCGACAAACTCAAAAGTAACTTCAAGAGTGGGATGGTAAGGATCTTCAGGAAGAGAAAGTGGTTGTGTCCTGTTTAGACTCACTCTAGATGGATCGGAGACAAAGCATAAATCTAACGATCTGTTACTACAGTTTAAGATATGATTGACCTGTGACAATGACATATCAAACAGACCGTCGAAAAGGTCATGTTGCCGTGAAGGCAACAGAGTATTTGAGTCAACACTTGTTGTCCAATTACAATTAGAAATATTAAAGTCCCCAAGGACTGAAAAGTGATCTCTGTCTGATATAAGATTAAATATAGTCTTTATTGCCGACAAATGTTGCAAATAGACTGATAACTCCGATGACGGCGGAATATAAGAACAGGTTATATAATGAAAGAAGCCGGGGAAGTGTAATTTTACACAGAGTAATTCAATAGCAGATTGAATCTCCGGTTGTAAAAGTTCCGAATTGATGGTGGAATCAACTGCAATAAGAACTCCACCACCACGACGGTCAGGTCGATCACACCTGTAGGTTGTGTACTTATTTGGAAAGACTTCAGAGTTAAGGATCTCCGGCTTTAACCAAGTCTCAGTAAACACAAGAACTTGAGAAGAAAAAAAGAGACTGTTTAAATATAAAGTTGAAAGTTTAGTACAAAGACCTCTAACATTTTGATATGAAAGAGTTAAGAAGCTTGTTAGTTTTTTTTGCTCGGATTTTTCTTGGCAGATGCTAAAGAAGGCAAAGGGAGTTTAATCGGTGGGCGATTTTTTTTCTTCTTTGCTTCGAACTCTTTAAAAATTACGTGTTCCGGCCAAAATTGTGCGGAACATATAATGCCAAAGAGTTCGTTGGGGACACTTATTTTGAAGGACGATATGTCCCTCTCATAAGAAAACTTAAATTTTTCCACTTTTATATCCAAGGCTTGTATTTTTGCTTGAATATAAGCAGTAACATCGTTTGATGTGAGTTCAGGGGCAAGCCTGGAAACAAAAATTTGTTTCCTTTGTGGAACACCTACAAGCTTTTTTGGCGCCTCCGGTATAATACCAGAGCAGAGGTTCTCTTCTGGTAATCCAGAACTTGAACACGCCCTATGAAAATCTAATAACTGTGGCACAGGCAACGAGACCACAGCAGACATATCGGATGGTTTAGGCGTCACTGATTGCACACCCCCAATGACATTCTCTAGAAGAACCGCAGATCTCGTTACCATCGGAGGATTGGTGAACGGCATCAGCGGCTGTGTCACTGGCGTACCTGGCTGGTCAATTAGAGGGAGCTGGGTGGCGCTAACAGAAGACTTTTCTACCCGTGAGGATTTCTTGCGCTTTGGGGGATTCATTCAATAACTTAAGGTTATTGAAAGAAGAATCCAGCGCCGAGAACTGGTCGGAAAGTTTACGAAAACTTCCAAGCAGTTCCTTAAATCCAGTCTTCGTTTGACGCATAAACGAACACATGTCGTTCTCCACCTCCCTACACACATCGCAGCAATAACGCAAACCAGTGCGCTTGGCTACGGCGTCAGCCGTCGGGCCAGAAAATCCGGCACACTTCGCGTGTACTACGTTGGTACATAGCCAGCACGAAATGCTTGCCTGGGCGGCAGTCACCTGCTTAAGGCAGGATTTTTTGAAACAAATTACCCCGTCCATTATAGTGGGCACCTACTGTAAAACGAGAAATGCCAAAAGGAATACGAACAAAAACAAGAAAAGGTATGTGCGCGAGAGAAAGAAATTAGCGCGCGTAAAGAGCAGTGAGCACAGAGAGCAGAAAGATAGAGCAACAACAGTGCAGCAAAGAGAGCGGCAAAGCGTGAGAGCTGCTTAGGCGCACTCAAAGAATAAGGAGAGAATAAGGAGAGAGAGCTATAGCGGTGAACTAACTACAACAACGTCGCTTACCGAAAATAAGAAGACAAAAACAAAACACTGGACAAGCAGAACCAATGCACAACAAATGTAAAATTAGCAAAGTTTAGTTTGACTAATCTACAATACAAGGCATGCACACGCGTCGTGAACGGGCTAGCAAAAGGATATATTAAAATTTAGATATTTAAACAAAACACCGGTTGTTTTGAATTCAAATCAAAAAATCAAATCGAAGCGCACAAAAAAAACACGTCCGTTCACTGTGAAAGTTGATCAATCTATCTTCCCGTGTAAAAGGCAGCGATCTATCCTCTAGCAACTCTAATTTTCTCAACAGAGAGTAAGTGGATCCAGACAATATCATTTGTTGACCAAATGCCATATAATATGGCGTAGTGCCAATTGCTGAATGTATACCCGATCTTAAAGCGCACGATATTTGGCTCAGGCTTGCATCCCAGTCCTTCTGATCTGGTTTTATATATGACCTTATAGCTGCAATAATTGACCGGTTTACGCGTTCGGAAGAGTTTGCCTGAGGTGCATGCACAGCAGACAGCATGTGACTTATTTGAAAACGAATTAGCAGTTTTTTAAACTTGTCAGACCTAAACTGTGAACCATTGTCTGAAAACACTACTTCAGGCACACCGAATGTATAAAAGAGCTCCTTCTCCATGTAATCTAATATTACATCCGCTGACATTTTCTTAACTGCCTTAAGGCACACAAACTTTGAGAAGTGATCCAGCACTATAAAAATACCTATTTTCCCACCGCGTGAACGTGGATAAGGCCCAAGAAAGTCGATATAAAGGCGCTGGAAGAACCTTTGACTCTCAATTAACTTTCCCATTGGTGGTCGAAGTACTTTGTTCGGTGCTTTTGAAGTTTTGCAAACTTCACAATTGTTGATAAAAGCCTTTACGTCTTCCACCAATCCTGGCCAGAAATAATATTTTCTCAACCTCTCAATGGTTTTGTGGATACCTCCATGTGCACATAAGACCGAGTCATGTGCTTTGGCTATGACTTCTTTTGTCATTGCCTTCGGTATCCATAGCTTCCAAACATAAACGTCGTGTAGGACCTCGCCAATAGTATGTTCAGTTCGCCGATACACATAACCATCTTCAACTTTTAAGTCGGGAAACTTTGCTTGCATGGTCTCAATTCGTTCTCTAAATTTCACATACTCTTCAGAGACGAAATGTGGGGATTTTAAATCCACTAATGTACCGTCTTGACCGTCCACTGACGCTATATTTTCGTCGGTAATACGTGACAAAGTATCCGGTACCACATTAAGCTTTCCCTTTCCTATGCACTATTTGAAATTTATAGCCTTGTAATTTTAGAGCCCACCTTGCCAATCTACTGCTCAGGTCAGTTTGAGTCATCAACCATTTTAGCGAAGCGTGATCAGTGATAATTGTAAACTCATGGCCTTCGACATATGGCCGAAAAGTTTTTAGGCAAACCAGAGCAGCTAAGCATTCCTGCTCAGTTACCGAATATGCTTGCTGTGCTTTGTTTAATTTCTTGGAGACATAGGCGATAGGCATTTCATCGCCCTCTTCTGATACTTGAACCAACACCCCTCCTACTCCTGTTTTACAAGCGTCGCAATGGATAAAGAACGGCTTTGAGAAGTCTGGGCTTTGCAGGATTGGTGCTTCACTGAGTTTGGATTTTAAATTATCAAAAGCAGACAAGGCCTCCGCCGTAAAAGCAAACTGTTTTTTTTGTAGATAACAGGTCTGTTAAAGGAGCTGTTACATCAGCAACGTTTGCGATAAATTTGAGATACCAGCCACATAAGCCCAAGAAACTCCTCAAGGCTTTAATTGTTTTAGGAACTGGGAAGTTCTTTATTGCTGAAATCTTTTCGGGATCAGTCCTTATGCCTCCATTTCCCACTATGTGTCCCAAATAGTTAACCTCTCGTTTACAAAAATGACTTTTTCCAACATTTATCGTCAAATTTGCTCGTCTGAGATTGTTTGCAACATCCTTAAGGTCTAAATGTCGTTCGAAATCCGCTGACACAACCAGCAAATCATCTAAATAAATAAAAACCTCATTTCGTAACTGAGGAGAGATGACTTTGTCCATTAAGCGTGACATTGTTTGCGGTGCATTGCAAAGCCCAAAAGGCATTACTTTAAATTGGTAAAGTGGGCGTCCGGGGACTGTGAAAGCAGTTATAGGTCGAGAATTTATGTCTAAGGGTATCTGCCAAAAAGCGTCTTTTAAATCTAGACTGGTTATGAATTCAGCTCTAGGCAATCTGCTAAGTATACCCCCAATTTGAGGCAGAGGAAACGCATCCTTTTCCGTTACTGAGTTTATTTTCCGACTGTCTAGGCATAATCGAATCTTTCCTGGCTTATTAACAATCACAATTGGCGAGGACCATGCGCTTTCTGATTCCTAAATCACCTCTAACTGCAACATCCTGTCTACTTCGGTATACATAAGTTTCTCCTTGGCTGGCGACACTGGATAGTGTCTCTGTTTTATCGGCTTAGCTGTTCCTACATCTATATTATGTGACAATATGGTTGTCTTACCTAATCCTTCCTCTGCAAAAGATGGAAATAATTTTATAACTTTTTCCAACTTTTGTTTTTGTACAGTAGAGAGTTTATGCTTATTTTCTTCTTGGCTAATTGCTGACACTGATAAATCAGTTGGCAGTAAGTCGTATAGCTGCCAAAAATCTATACCTAAATATAAATCTAACCGTAAAGTTGGAATTATATATATACTTATTGATTTATTTAAATTTCTGTAATTAATTTCGGTTCGCAAAATTCCTACTATTTGTTGCTTATTTCCATCTGCTGTACTCGCATCTGAGTGAAGCCTTTTAAACGTGATTTTTTTCTCTAACAGTTCCTTGGCTAAGCTTCCACCGATGCAGGTCATCGTAGCGCCCGAATCTAATAATCCGAAAATTTCGCGCTCTAATAATTTAACTCTAGCATATGGACGTGGATCTGCAGCATTTAGTTCTAGCGCCGACAATCTACTCACAGCCTTCCCTATATTCTTTACTCCTTTCCAAAATGATCTAAGGCGTTTAGAACTGCGTGAGTGCGACTTGCAACTATAGGATATGGTTGGAATTAATATTCGTGGTATGTTCATAATGGGCTCTGCATAAGAAATGGCAGGAATTATTGACGAATCCTCTAATCCTTGTTTTGAATTGTTCGAGGCTGCACACTCGAGTTCATTTGTCTGTGTGAAAACGGTGTGCTGCCTTTCGAGTTTTTTGCTTGACAGCGGGCACAATTGGGCTTGTAGATTTTATCTGCGCCACACCCGTAACAAAAGACTCGTCGTTCAGCCAAACAATCTAGATACCTATGGCCTTCCTTCCTACAATTCCAACAAATTAACGCCAGTGCTCCTACTTCTTCTTTCTCTCGCTCCTCTTGATCTAATGCCTCATCGCACTCGACTATTTCTGCCACGTTACGCCTAAACGAAACCGCTTTGCTGCTACTCATTTGTGGTTTGATGTCTTCAAGGAACGCCTCTCGTCTCCTGCAAACATCACGCAGTTCGCATACGGAACTGATATCCATATGTAAGATCTCATGCCTTATATCTGGGAGTAAGTTTGCTTTTAAAATTCTAACCAAACTTGTTTTTGTTATCGGTCTCTCCATTTGATCAATTAATCGGGCTATATCATCGTAAAATGCCTCAAAGGACTCATTAGCCTTTTGTTTTCGACCACGGATAAGGTCATCCACATCCGCGTCATCCCGTTGATCCCGAAATCGCTTACGAAGCGCTTCACATAATATGTCCCAACGCACTTGGCCTACTGCTTTGTGATGTCGCCAGTAGAATTCAGCTGCCTTTCCCTCAAATAGCGAGCTTGCATTATTGCAAAGGATACTAAAATTTCCGTCTAACGTTTGGTGAGTTAATGCTTCCACTCTATATATAAAATTGTCTATGGATAACCCCTCACCCGTAAATTTCAGTTTCCAACCATTCAAAATGTGACCCACTTTGTCTGGTCTTTGCAGCAGATCGGATTGGTAACTACCCTGAGATATTGACGCTGGTCTGGCAGGTGGAATAATCACAGGAGGAACTTCTTCCAGCAATCCTACCAGTCCATTCGAACCAGTGTACTCGTTTTCACTGCGCTGAGACGTCACGCTCCTACGGCTGACACAAGCTTCGACATTTTCCTCTATCAGCTTGGTTATTTGCACAGTAAGTGCGGACATAATCTGATTTTGCATTCTACTAATTAAATCTGATGTTAACTTCGCAGATGCTGATGATGACGCTGGCTCCTCTGCCATACTAGCTGCTGTAACCGTCGCTACTGCCGATTGAGATCTGGTTCCGTATGCAGGAGAATTTGTCGCCTGTTTAGCAGCTGGGGTCCAACTAACTTTGCAAATGGGACAGTTGCTACTCGACTTAATATGCGATTTTATACGCGTTTTATGAAATTCGTGACCGCAGGGTGTCTTTTGGCTATCACTTGGGTTTAGCACTATCGCAGAACATATGCCACAGACAGTCTGATTGCCAGTTGCAGTTAAGTCTTCGTTTGACCTTGTTAGTGGCATAACTACTAATGATTTGTAATTGTAATTCTAAAGGAGAATCAAAATTAATCAAAACACTGTAATAAAATGTAATCTGATCAGGAACCCGCACTCAAATTGTTAACAAAATTAAGAAACGCAAAATGTAAACTCTTGACAACCGTAAATTAAAATAAGTAACGAATAGAACTAATCACTCGAACACGAAATTTATTGTAATAATGAAAAATCCTAATTAAATAATTGTTAAATGTTTAAAAGAAAAAATTTAAATAAATGTAAAACAAATTGATAAGCAAAAGAAATTTTTTTAGATAGACAATTAAAATGTATCATTCAAGTACTAGACACAAAATAAAAATAATGAATCCATTTAAAAAAAAATTTGTATAAATTCAATTACTCGAATTCATTCAAATAAAAGACAAAAATAAAATATAATAATTATTCAAATAATAAATCAAACACTAATAAAATTGTAATAAATCAAATAATAAAATTCATAAGTAAATTGAACCCTCACTGCTGTAATCTCTTTATTCCTTATACTTTTGTTTGCGTCTATTGGAAAAAAAAATTTTGATTAGATAAAAATCACTAGTGTGATCAAAACTCTGTTGAACTTTGATGTTGCTGGCAAGCCCTAATTTATAATCAGCTGCTTGAATCCATCCAACACCACCCTTCAGGTCCGATCTACAACTCGAAGCGATTATATTCAAGACTGACAATTTAACCCGTACCAACTGGCTCGACAAATCCTTAATCTTTGTATCGAGAATCCAAATTGGCCGTATCAAATTTCAGCTTGAAGAGAGACCAATACCTTGGCATCAACAGTGGGCATTTTCTGCCTGCTGCAAATTAAATGCATTCCATCTATTTGTGACAATGGCAATGGACAGGAAATTTAAAATTATAGAAAAGTTTTGGGTTGCATTAGTGAGTCCTACCAAAGTAAGGCTCCACTTGTTGGGCGCCAAAATAAATTATATCTGTCACGGATGGCAATTGGTTGCCATTCCCTATAGGCTGTTGGAATTCATGGACTTGACCGCACGTTTAAATTTCCGGCTCCTGCTCGTCGGCTAAGGGGTGGTGATCCTTAAAATGGCCAAGTCCAAGACCTACAATATAATTTATATAAAATTACGTGCTGACGATAACGAACTAAGACGTCGGAGAGATATCTGCAACCCTTCACTTTGCATAGGTAATATTGGCAAACTGGAGTATAAGGTTGGCACACAGATGTTATGTGGCCAGTTTAGCCCGCCCTGCCTTTGGTCGCCCCATTCCTGTGGGTGCATCTTGGATGGCGACCCCTTTTAGAGATTACATTAGCTTGGGTTCAATCGTTATAATTAATTTATTTCATATTTAAAAAAATTACACCTAACATTTAAACAATTTAAACTTATAACCTGACATGACACTAAAATATAAAACGAAATTGTATAAATAATTAATTTAAAAATAAAGTCTACTGGCTAAATCAGCTGAGGGTCAAAGAAAGAAATGTGACATGATCACACTTCTATTTTCACTCAAATTAACTGAATGGAGAGAATGGAGAATTGTAATCGAGTGAATCAGTGTCGCGTAATACTTTAAAAAAAAGTGCGTGTAGTGTGATCGCAAATTGATTATTTTCTTAATTTTTGCTCGGCTGTGATAAATAAAAAAAAGTAAGTAAGTAGTTTTATTGGTGGCGGAGCATACTTTAGTTACGTGGATGTTTCAAAGGTTACTTTTTTTTTGTTTTGTGATGATTGTGATTTGTTTTAAAAATTTAAGTGCATATTCTAACATATATTAGCCATGAAAGTGTTTATGTGTTGTTTACTCACTTTGTTTTCCACATCCCGCGACGAAAGCGCTTTCGAAGAGGTGCTAAGAAAAAAAGGTTTATAATTTACATATGCACATACACAAACCGACCTTGAAATACCACGAAATTAAAACATATGTAATTATGTATGCCTATGCGCTTGCATACACGTACATAGCCACATACAGTTGTATGTTTTAATTCTGTCTCCTCTTTACTCTAAATTTTCTTGTATGTCTCCTGAGTGCTTTTGTGTGTATTCTTTTCTCGCGTTTCAAACTCAATTCTTAATTCACTCAAGTCAATGACCTACATTTCGAGCCCTAAATACAACAGCTGACAAATTTGCAGCAGAACAAATATAAAGTAGAGGGACAAATACTAACGAACCTTTTAATAAATTTTTTAAATAATGTGAAAATTTCAATTAAACAAGGAAAAAATTTTTAACTAAATTAAAAATAAAAAAATGATTTAAAATGTTTTTTTTTTGTGTGGTGCCGTTTGCTTAAATTTGTATTAACTTCGCAAAAGGATGTCTGACGTGTTGGCCGCTATGATTTTGGCGGTATTTAAGGTGCTGGTGGTTTAAGAATTTCCCTAGCCGTCGTGATGGCTGCTGGGATTTTGGCGGGAATTAATGTGCGATTCAAGTAAATTTTTTTCCATTTTTTTTTTTTTTTTTGTTGGTGCCAGTCCAGAATTTCTCTATCCGTCGTGATGGCTGCTGGGAGCAGGGATGACGATGCCAAACTTCCTGCTGCCGAAATAATGCACGCAGTCGCGGCCAATAGGCACCGCTCGACCAGATGCAGTATAATCGGCTGCCCTTTGTCTCCTGGCAGTTCAAGTGGCGTACCCTTTGGACTCCTGGGTCCAGTTCTGCAACCATGATTTTGTCAGAATTTAACAATACAAATCTGTTCTTCTCTTCCAGATCTTATCCGGAGGACTCACCAGCAATGGATACAGGTAAGTATTTAATTAATTTTTCCCACAAAATCACTGGACACTAAAATTTCTGGATAACTTTGCAGATTTACTTGCACTCACAATGGCTGACTCGGAACGACTGACTTGGGAAAAAAAATGGCAAAGTACCGCTTGGGACCCAGCGAACGATGGCCTGCCATGTTAACCTCGCTCTCTTCGTGCCTCAAAATCTTTGGCAACATCCCGGATAAGTAGACATACTGACTTTTAACCATAGATGGCGCTTTATTAATATTTTTATTAAAATATTAAGGGCAGAACTGTTAATTAAATAATCAAAATGAGTACGCTGTAGTTTTTCAGTCCGCAATTTCTCCAATTGGGCTTTCACTTGATCGTTGTTTTGGGGAGACTTAGGGGGAACAAAGTTCCCAATAATGAACAATCCTAATTCAGCACGCTGCATTCTGGAATAAGCATGGACTACCACTTTGCTATACGTAGCTCCCTGACTTTTTGAATTATGATGCCTACAGCAGGCACAATTGGAAACTGCCAACGGTCAATGTTAACTTAAGCGTTATTTTAATATTGAAAACTGCGAACAATTTTCGGAATAGGAGTCCATGAAGGCTCTGTATGTTACGATGTGTACACATCGAACGCGCAGATTCTCCTACACTTACCTCTGTAAAACCCTTCACTTCTTTTAATATTCTTTGTTTCCTAGCTGGTACCAAATGGCCTGCCTCAATAAAATCTCCAGCAATAGAGAAAAATTGCTCAGTAGCAATTGATTTAAGTTTCGTTACATTGAATAAATCTACCTCATTATTATTATTAAACAGATGAATTGCATCAGTGGGCGCTGCCGATGGTTCGCATATTCTAGATTGTAAAAGGACAATATCATCAGGTGTCATACAACCCGATGCCATATTATTTAAAGCAGAAGCGAAATGCTGATCGTCACTTTGACGCATTATCTCTGTGAGCCCAAAATACAAAAAAAGGTCGCAGAGATACGTACCAAATATTTCATGGTAAGGGTCAGTGGTGTTTAGCTGGAATATCCAACTATCTCCTACTGTCTAAGATCAACGAATACGATGACAGAAACACCACCAAAAGGAGAAGTATCTTTAAAAATTTGCTTTAAACGGGAATCTAAATATGAAAACATTAGAGAGCTAACAATTGAGCACATAAGATGATTTTAACAGATGTCGGATGAGCTACTGATATGCTTTTATACATTACGGATAATGACTGAAAAATTGCTGATATTTGTCGACTCTTTCCGACTCCGGCACCGCCTCCAACAAATTCATAAAAGACTGACTTATTTTTGGCATTATGCAAGGCATGTGTGAAATATAGCATCTGCTTTAAATTAAGAGATCTAACTATATTAGCTAAGTTTCCTGAGAAACTAAGGCTGGAAGCTTAATAAATTCAGCATTCATCTCAATATTTCCATCCACATTTAAAATATTTGGATGTGGATCCATTTCAGGCAATCCTAAAACTCTGAAGCCATCATCTACTACTTCCTGCTCTCCTACTTGATTAATCTCATTTTCTGCTTCCTCTATAAAGCGGCTCAGAGCATCTTCTAGTTCTCTATCATCTAATACATTATATTTTGTGCGATTGTTCTTTACTAACTCCTGACTTTTCCTACAGAACAATTCATAGTCATGTGTGACTATATCCAAATGCCCATCTCGCCTGCTAATCTCGTCTACCTAATTATGCACGCAGTGAGCCTCTTTCTGATGAAGCTATTATCGCACAGCGCGTAAACTAATGATTCAGAAGCCCTAGGCACATCGTCGTGAAAGTCATCTGCATTTGCTTGGTAGTTCCACGTTATAATTTGCTGCACTCACCAATAAAACTTGCTGACCTGGTGACAACCAAAGAAACCGCTTTCCTTTTTTATCAGTTTTAAAACCTGTCTATATCGAAAATCGAAATATCTGGCACAAGTCACTGGGTCTGCTCTAATGAGACGAGCTTTCTCATTAAACCCCAAATTTACCGCTTCTTCGTATACTTCCAGCTTGTCTAAATTTTTACAAAGCAAGACTAAAAGCTTCGGCCACCTAGTTTCCGCAGCGGAAAATGTTATAAAAAGGTTGGAAGACCTACTTGCCTAATCAAAGCCATCACCTTCTTTTTCTCATCTTCCCAGAAAGCCGGAGACGTGCGAATACCTTTTTAAAGCCTATAGCCATCATCATGAAGAATTAACCTATTTAAAGTTTCATCACAACGCACATCAGCAGCCAATATGTCTTGAGTGGAAGAGTGCTTACGTAAGCAAATTGATGTGCTATTTCTAATGCTAATCATTTCTAACTTTTTTAAGTTATGAAATAATTTATTAGTTCTACAACCTCTTCTATCAAAATTCCTAAGCTCTGATCTAACTATAGTTGTAAAACTTTCCTAACATTTCCTTTTAATGCCTGCAAATATTTTGGGATAAGCCAGCTCCTCTGAATCACAATCGGTTATCATGTAAAGAGGTAGCTGACCCTCTCCTAGTGCTATAGCAATTCGAGGAATTTCTAAGTTTTCAACAGGGACATTTTCCATTAAGTTTTCTTGACCTCCTGGATTCAACTCTACCTCTTCTTCTACTACTCTATGCTCATTAGGCTTTGATGCTTTTTCTAACATTTGACACACAATGTCCCTGTCGTCTGCTGACTCAACAAATGGTGCAGTCTCAGCAGAGTAAGAAGACAACCAATGTCCATTGATAGTGCTTTTCATAAAGTTCTGTGTTCACTAAATACCGAATTCATCAACTATCTTTGAGGGCCTTATGGTTTCAGCCATGAAATCATGGTTATACTCCATCCTACGCTTAAGATGAATTTGAACTACTTCGGCTTCATCAAATGCCCTGGGAAGGGAAGTTACAACATTTGCAACTGGAATTGGCGCATTGATCACTGATCCTTTAATGTCACTTTGACGTCTGTATCCAAGAGACCTTATGATCATAAAAGAAAAACGGGGAGAAATCAGCCTTTCCTCTAGAGGCGTTAAGGCTTTCAAGAATTCCTGAAGCTCCGGAAAATTTGAGCCATTTGTAATAGAAGCCTTTGGTTTTTTCTCTGACCTAATACTGCTGCTGCAGGTTTTGCAAAAGCTAAACCTATTATTATGGGATGGAAGCATAGAGGAAAGATACAAAATATATACACTATCTGCCTTGTAAGGTAGCGTCTGAAGGCTGGGGTGCGCTCAGTCGCGCCAGGGCCACTTTGCAGGAATAATTTGTAAAATTTGCTGAGACCCGAGCCGAAACCAAGAGAGTGACCTTCTGGGTTTTTGGGGTCATCACAGAGACGATCACGTGGTGTCCCGCTGAGCCGGCATGGCTGACTTTGCAGCGTGTGTGTGTCGTTGAAAATCGTGCGCAACGGCCAACAAATGGGTCCAGTGGCCGCCCTCCCCCGCTTCGCTAATGGTCTCGGAGCCGGGTATTTACCTCAAGCCTCTGGGACCATCGACTAGCGGCTGCTCCAGAGGTTCCACTGTACGTGCTGGGTATTTACCGGCTTGCACGTCAGTGGAGCCACGGAGCAGTGCGAGGCCACGTGGACGCCTGTCCGCCTTTGCGCACGCCAACACTGTGTGGCGACGCCTGACTAGTGGCCGCCCGCGAGATTGGGTTTATCTCGGAACCGGGTATTTACCTCGTGTTCCGGGATTCACCCACTCGCGACTGTTCTCGAGGTTCCACTGTATGTGCAGGGTATTTACCGGCTTGCACATCAGTGGTTTGGCCACGCCGTCTGGCGCCCCCTTCGCCCTCGCACACGCGCTCTGCTTGTCGACGTCAGACCAGTGGCCACCATCCGTGACTCGGTTAATCTCGGAACCGGGTATTTACCTCGTGTTCCGGGATTCACCGGCTCGCCGTTGTTCTCGAGGTTCCACTGTATGTGCTGGGTATTTACCGGCTTGCACATCAGTGGAGCCCTGGAACAGCTTGGGCCACGTGGTCTGGCGCCCCCTTCGCCCTCGCACACGCGCGCTCTGCCTGTCGCCGTCAGACCAGTGGCCACCATCCGTGACTCGGTTAATCTCGGAACCGGGTATTTACCTCGTGTTCCGGGATTCACCGGCTCGCGGTTGTTCTTGAGGCTCCACTGTATGTGCTGGGTATTTACCGGCTTGCACACCAGTGGAACTCCTGAACAGCTTGGGCCACGTGGTCTCGCGTTCGCCGCCTGCGCCGACACATGCACACACTTACACACTCACACATTCACGCGCCCTTTTGTTCCCTTTGGCAGACATGCCATTTGTAAACATCATCTTTATTTTATTAACTTAGCCCAAAAAACTAACTAATACCTATGCCTACCCTTGTCCTACCTAAACACCGTCTCCTCTGCCCCGGGAACCCGGGCCCTGCCTAAAATCAACCATGTGGCGGCTCGCTCACCTTGGTCCACGCGTCTTTACTTATATGTTTCTGCTTGTCCCACTTTTGCTTCCGCACGGTCTGAATTCGCCACTTCGAGTGTCAAAATTATCGCGTGCCGCAATTAATTTCCCCCTCCATGTGCCGGCGTTAATCCCAGCAGCGCAGTCGCCAAGCTTAAGCTATCCACGCATTCTGCCGCGCTCTCTCGGCTGCGGTGACTGCAGAGCTCTCTCGGCTGCTGTGATTGCAGCGCTCTCTCGGCTGCGGTGACTGCAGCGCTCTCTCGTTTGGCTGCGCTCGCTTTGTTGTTCGGCTGCGCTTGCTCTGTCGTTCCGCTCGCTCTGCTGCGGCGCTCGCTCTGTCGTTCGGCTGCGCTCGCTCTGTCGTTCGGCTGCGCTTGCTCTGTCGTTCGGCTGCGCTTGCTCTGTCGTGGCGCTCGCTCTGCTGCGGCGCTCGCTCTGTCGTTTGGCTGCGCTCGCTCTGACGTTCAGATGCGCTTGCTCTGTCGTTTGGCTGCGTTCGCTCTGTCGTTCGGCGCTCGCTCTGCTGCGGCGCTCGCTCTGTCGTTTGGTTGCGTCTTCTTCCGTTGTTCGGCTGCGCCTGTTGTTTTTCCCTGTTGCTTTCGAGCTGCGCTCGCTCTGTCCGTTGTTTTGGCTGCGTCTTCTTCCGTTGTTCGGCTGCGCTTGCTCTCTCTGCAGGTGTTCGCGTGGTGAGCGAGCCTATACCCTGTCACCTCTTACACCTACTCTTGGGGTAGTCTGACTCGACTTTAACGCCGGGTTTTCTTGGTTTTTTTAACGAAAAATTCGTGATCGTTGCCTCTGCACTTCATTGGGAAACATAAACTTAAAACTATTCAATACTTACATCTAATTACATGCTAATAATAAGGGAAAGAAAGATAATATATATAAAAATAACAAAAAAATGTGGGGGCTCAAATTTGAGTCTTCACAGCCTCAATACACTTTTCCTCTATGACCTCACGCGAAATTTTGTCCAGTTGATGTGGAAACCACAAACCTTTGCAACATATGCAAACCTAATCGGGTCCCTGCTTGACTGTCTTATTAAAATCGGCTATTAGGCAATCTAAACTAGTTTTAACCTGCGATATCCTATCATCTGGACGGCCGTCAGCCGTCAGAGGCAGCAAGGGGAACTACATGTAACCCTAGCTAGAGGTTTACGCCGATCGTTTTAGCTTCGGCGGCGGCGTAGGGACCAAAAATCACCGGCGGCGATGGCGTAGCCGTCAGATAGAACCGGCGGCGACGGCGGCAGCTACGCCGCCAAATTAGTCGGCGGCCGGCGGCGTATGCAATTATTTAATAGATCCTTATATTATTTAAAACAAGAGATAAGTAACGCTTTATAAATTTTAAAAAAGCTCGTTACTTTTTTATAGACTTTATGCATATAAAAGCCATAAATTTTTTAATCTAAAAATTATGCTGTGAAACTTACTTTAGAATATTATTCACGCAAGCCAATAAGTCAAAAGTGCTGTGAACAGCTGTTGGTCATAGCTTAAATGATATAAAAACTTTGCAACACTACATCAGAAATATGGATGGCCCTTTTCCAACACGGCTTTATGCTGAACTTTGTAGTTTTAAAGATTGGAGAAAAAAGTATGACGCCGAGCGCCGCCGCCGCCGCCGCTGCGCCGTTTTTTTCGTGATTTGGCGGCGGCGCGTCAGAAAAAGGAAATATCGGCGGCGGCGGTGGCGTGGCGCGGCGGCGTAAATGTCTAACCCTAGCTTTGGCTAAGGTACGTGCCGTCCTTGCTCCTACTGCCGGAAGTGCGGCTATACTCTCCTCGTGAGGGCGGCTGAAAGCAGGCCCCTAGCACGGTCATGTCTCTGCTAGGGGTGCTGACTAATTGTAGTCGGGCGAAGGCGGAACAGCATACGCCAAGGGATGCATGGCCGGGGGGTAGCCCGGTCGTTAGTATGCGGACTCTGGATACCTGTCGCCCTCCAGTTTCATTTAGACTTCCCACGGTACGCGGGCTATGCCGTGGGCGACCTTCCCTTCCCGCCTAGTCGTGGGTCCAAAATTATGGATAATTCTCTCAAACAAGATAAGTCTGATGCGACTTCAACAGCATCCACCCAGGGCGAAGCCTTAACGGCCGACCCAGTACTGGGCGCAAGCTACCGGCAAGGGTTCCTCCCGCGACTGGGATCGCTAGGCGACCTCCTCCGAGCAGCTCCGCCAGACTGCCGAAGGGCATACGTGGCAATGACTCTCGGGGAGGTAAGGCATGTGCCTTGTCTCTAAAGCGCTAAGAGAGGATGGGGAGCGCAATTAAGGTGCTCCAGACGAACCTGCACCACGCCAGAGGAGCGTCAGGAGATTAACATGGCTCTCGTCCAAGAGCCATGGTTAATAGGTGGCCTCGTCCGTGGACTATCATGCGGATCATTTAAGTTACTATATGACCGTATGGGAGGTGCTCCTCGAGCTGCTATATTGGTTAATAACAGTGTGAGACACTTCCCTTTAACTTACTTCATTCACAGAGACCTGGTGGCAACGGCTATGAAGGTAGCCACTGGCGTCCGGGAAGTAGTGATCGCCTCTGCTTACTTCCCGGGCGATGTGGATGATGTACCCCCCGCAGAAGTTCAGCGGTTTGTGGATTTCTGCCGCCTTCACAACAAGCCGCTTGTGATCGGCTGTGATGCCAACGCCCACCACACAATCTGGGGGAGCAACGACGTCATTAAACGTGGTGAGTCTCTTTTAGATTAGCTAATGTTTAGTCATCTAGATATAGCTAACGTAGGGTGTAAACCCACGTTTATAAACTCTATTAGGGAAGAGGTTTTAGATCTCACCCTAGTCAGCAACTCAATTGCGAGCTCGCTTGTTAACTGGCGGGTCACAGACGAAGCCATCCTGTCGGACCATCAGCACATCAGGTTCGACCTTCCTGGCCAAGTCGATATCCGCCAGAACTCCTTTTGTCCCAAAAAGACAAACTGGGAACTCTTCAAAGCCTCTGTGGCTTTGAAAGCAGACCTGTTGATCAGCAATCCTAACTCTATCAGTGATATAGAACTTGCTGCCAACTTGCTCCAAGATGTGCTTATTACGTCCTTCGAAGCTAGCTAAGTTCGGAAGACTTTAATGGTCAACCGTAAAGTTCCTTGGTGGAATGAAGAGCTGGCAGCACAAAGAAGGAAGGTTAGAAGCCTCTTCAACAAGGCCAGATCTAACCGCATAGGTTGGGACGTCTATAGGGACGCTCTCACACACTATAACAAGAACATTAGACGCTTCAAACGCAATACGTGGCGCAGCTACTGTGGTAGCATAGAATCGATGCCAGAGGCAGCGAGACTCCACAAGGTATTAGCCAAAGGGTCGTCTAATAGAATAGGGCTTCTCAAAAGAGAAGATGGCTCTTTCACTCAAGATCGCAGGGAAGAACTTGAACTTTTATTGCAAGTTCACTTCCCAGGTTCCGTGGTGAATCCAGATCTTTCCAGTCACGTTGACGCCACCTTGTCACCTGACTCACGTGGAGCCAGTCTTTCTGGAACCATTTTCGATCCTGAAAAGGTCAAATGGGCTGTAGATTCCTTCGCTCCCTTCAAAGCCCCAGGGGGTGATAAAATTTTTCCAGCCCTTCTCCAAAACAGCCTGGATCATATCCTCGATCCACTGGTCCGCCTTCTTAGAGCTAGTCTCACGTGGGGACACATACCCAACTCTTGGAGGAGTGTCAATGTGGTATTCATTCCCAAACAGGGATATCGTCCTCTTGACCAGCCTAAGTCATATCGACCGATCAGCCTTACCTCCTTTCTGCTCAAGACTGCGGAAAGGCTCTTAGACATGCACATTCGGTGCTCTCTGCAGAAGAACAACCCTCTGCACCCCACGCAGTTCGCGTGTATAGCTGTCCCACTGCAGCAATGGAATCTATTTTGAATTTGACTCCGCTGCACATCCGCATAAAAGAAGTTGCTGCTATGAGCCTTCTTAGAATAAAGCTTCAATCTGGGCTTCTAGTTACCGAATCAGGGCATGCTAGCTTAATCAAAGATATTCCTGGCTTAGAGATCTGCACCAGATCTGATTCTATAACCAAGGAACTCTTCTTTGGTGCAAAATTTAGAACCCTCATCCCGGACCGTAGGGACTGGGATTCTGGCAACCCCATCAGAGACCCCAATGGTATACATTGGTACACCGACGGGTCAAAGACTGATCAGGGGGTAGGAGTTGGGATATATGGTCGCAACTCCAAAACCTCGATTGCTATGGGCAACTGGCCCACAGTTTTCCAATCAGAGGTTCACGCCATCGAGTTCTGCTGCCGTCTTATCCTTGAGAAGGGGATTAGAGGAGCGAACATATACATTTTCTCGGACAGCCAAGCGGCCATACTAGCCCTCTCCACAAAAAGAGTAGGCCCGCGTATGGTGGCTGACTGCTGGAACTGTCTCCAGAGGCTGTCGAATAAGAATAAAGTTACCCTAATTTGGGAACCTGGACATTCTGGCTTCCATGCCAACGAGCTGGCGGACGAACTAGCGAGGGCTGGGTCATCAGTCCCCCTCCTTGGCCCCGAACCCTTCTGTGGCGTGGGGTGGTCAACTATCTCCTCCCTAGTGAAAAACTGGGCTGGAAGATTGACCGAACGCTACTGGTTCTTCCAACCAGGGATGCGGCAGGCTAAAGAGCTCACCAATCCCACAGTTGATCGAAGGACCAAGCTACTCTCTAGGAGAGACCTTTACCTACTTGTGGGCTACCTTAGTGTCCACCACTTAGTGAACTATCATCTTACAAAAATGCGCTTGTCCTCGGGTGCGGAGTGCAGGCTCTGCAAAGAGGACGACGAATCTACTAAACACATTCTATGTGACTGTCCGGCCTTGGTATGGACTAGGAGGAGGAAACATCTGCACGTGGAATTCGCAAGTCCCGAGCACATTGTCCGTTCCTCGACATTGTCCGTTCCTTGCTTCATTAGGGAAGCAGAACAGCTTTTGTCATTATAGGGAGAGCATTCTATGTACAAAAGATCTTCATGGTCGCAGTGCCTCGCGCCTTCTCCGCTGGGAGACTCCCTCTCCTATAATAATAATAACAATAATAATCATCTGGAAGGGTGTTTACACGTTCCACTCTATTGCGGGACGCGTTTCTCCTATTCTCTGCTATTCTATTGGTGCAACTAATCCTATATAGACTCACTCTTTGCGACATAGTATTCCTATGGGCTTCAAAGGCCTTACGTTGAACTCGGATTCGAGCACTGCGGCGTGCACTCGTATTGCGTGCCTTCTCAGCAATCCTGCGAATAGGATTGTTTCTAACCTGAGACCTTTAACTTCTATCTGTTGCCATTTCTAAAATTCGCATCTCCTGATTTCGTCACTGAATAGCCCTTCTAACAGCATTTAGTCCGCTTTCGTTGGACCTGAATTGTGGACATTGCCTGCGCCTCGGTCGACGCAAAGTATGGAAAGTTGTTCGGCATTTCTAGTGAATGATCAGTTCGACGTACACTGCATCGAACTGCATCCTGACCTCTTTCCTGAGATCGAAACTCAGCATCTTGCCCTCGCCTCGAAAGACGCGAAGTGTTGGCAAGTTGTTCGTCTGTTTTAATTGCAGAATCACTGTGACGTACACGGCGACGAACTGCATCCTGACCGTTTTCCTGAGATCGAAACTCAGCATCTTGCCTGCGCCTCGAACGACGCGAAGTGTTGGCAAGTTGTTCTTGTAATCTGATTGGCGAAGAAGCCCGAAGAGTAGTGTGACGAATTGTGTCCGGTAATTGCTCAACGGCCCCAAATGTTCTATTACTTCTGCGGACTCGATGCTGTTGACTATCTCTAACCCTTTCAGCTTCCCTAAGTTCTAAATTATTCCTTCGTTCTCTATTTGCCTCTAGATTATTTATTCGTTCCTGCTCAGAAAAATCTACATCAGACCTATTCAAACGTTTTTTTATTTTTCGCTGTGCTTGACTCCTATTGCAAGCTGACTTTCTCTTAAGTCTATGTGTCTTCTAATATATAAGTTGTGAAATAATATGTATGTTAAAAACAACATTCTTATTAATCAATTTAATTTGAATATATATTTATCAAAAATTATTTTGGAGACTGGCTCGAGGTCAAGATCAAGTTGAATAAAATAAATATTTTCTTTTATTCCGATATATTTCGGTTACACTTCGGTAACCGTCTTCAGGGCTAAAACACAAAACTACAAAAATTGGATTTTTAACATTATTTCTTTAAAAATAAATTGAACAATATTAAATTACACACATACATTTTTCACGTCTGCTCTTGCGGGCGCGGAGTTCCAAACTGGCTCAATAAGTAAATGTCTGTATATATGAGCGCAGTTTTCTGTGTCCGTTTTGTAGTTTAATCTATCTTGTGTTGGTGTGTTTATTATGTGTAGCATTTCGAGAGTGTAACGTTTAGCATAGTGTTGTTCTTGTTGTAAAATTGTTGTTGCGTCAAAATTCGGAGAGTAATGTTTGTTTGCACAGTGGGTCATAAGAGTTGTTTTTTGTGTTTTACTTTGGTGTCGTAATTTAAAATCAGATTTGTGTTGTGTTAATCTTGTCTTTAATTTTAGTTTTGTCGTTCCTATGTATGTTGCCACTGCAAGGATACATTGTTTTTGTCTTGTGGATCTATTTTGGACTTAGTATTATTTAGTATTTATCAAAAATTAATATATAATTACATATATATGTCGCAGTTTCGTTGTTATTCGCCATAATGCTAGCGCAGTGAGTTTCGATCGCACTGAAGTACTACGCACAACTGCCTTGTGTCGCACACTTCTTCTACGTGCTTACCATCGAACCACACTCGGCGTCAGCGACAACACGCTGGCGCCGCGCTAAATCGGTTCTTCCCAAAACTACAAACTACAGGCAACAAATAACTGCGCAAATAGAGGCTGATGCAATATTTCCATTATGATGAAATACACTACCAGAATACCCATACACTAACACATGCAAAATTATGCTCCGACACGGCCATCCTGACCATTACACGACCTCGTGAAATATTATCATAATGCTTTTTCTTTAATGCAACAAAACCATTTTCAAATTACACTTACATTAACAAATTAAATTTCACATTTCAATATCATTCTTAGAGTAATACAAAACTTTTTAACATAATTCATTCATCATTTCATTACAATATCTAATGCGCCACACGCCATGATCAAAACAATTGTTTTGCACTTGTGCTTACATTATTATTATAAAATTCATTATAAGCCCTTCAGGCCTCCGCAGTGTCACTTGCTAAAGCTTATATTCTAATCATTTCATTACTGTCTCTTTCAACAGCTTTCTTTTCCATTTCCTTATCACTGTCTCTTTCAACAGCTTCATTTTCCATCTCTTCATCACTGTCTCTTTCAACAGTTTCATTTTCCATTTCTTCATTACTGTCTCTTTCAACAGTTTCATTTTCAACCATTTCATTTAAATTCTTTTTACATTTTTCTAATTCTTCTTGTACTTGCCAATCTGGCATTTTTCTTATGTCATCGTGAGCATATTTATATTTTCTATTGTTCGTCAACGACCTGAGCATATATCTATCCCCCTCCAACAATTCGGTTATTTCAAAAGGCCCTCTAAACTTCGGACTTAACTTTGTTTGATGCCTTTCTTCATTTTTTAACAACACGAAATCTCCAACTTGACATTTAACAACTTTGGCTTTTCCTTTATCAAATTGCTTCTTGTTATATGCTGCTGCAGCTGAAATATTGTGAACTGCCTGTGCTCTTACTTCTGTCAAATCAATCTCGTCTGCCGTATCGCAAGGTGGAAGCAACCCCAACGGGCGGGCAACTTTGCCAATAAACAGTTCTAAGAGACTTGCCTTGGTTGCTTTACTAACCGTGCAGTTTAACGCTAATTGAACCTCTCCCAACGCATCTTGCCAAGCGCGGCTGCTAGTCTCAACTGCAGTCAATAAGTTCTTTAAGGTGCTCATAATGCGTTCGACTTGCCCATTAGCTCTACTTGCACCAGTCGCGATCAAATGTAAATTTATTTTCTGTTGATCACAAAACTCACTAAATTTAGTGCTGGCAAAACACCTACCCTGATCTGCTATAATGCGATTTGGCACCCCAAACAAAGATATAGCCGACGACACAGCCTTTATGCAATTCTCAGCGTCAATCTTAATAGTGTGGATTAGGTAAACGAATTTAGTAAAGGCATCTACTTGGACGATTATATACTCTTTCTGATCAGCCTTGCCACTCAACTTTCCAGTAATATCAATATGAACGGTGTGCCAAGGTATGTTTACTTTTGGTATTGGGTGAAGGCTAGCTTGAATTTTGCCGGAAGAAGTCTTTGACATTTTACAAGTAATGCAGTTTTCAACGAACTTTCGAATATATTTAGACATGTTTGCAAACCAGTAAAAGTCATAGGCCTTATCTAATGTCTTCTCCCAACCCAGGTGCATAACTGCCTCATGAATTTGATTTATAACAGACCATCTAAATGATCTTGGAACAATTGATAAGGAACGGGTTCTGCCGTTTCGCTGAATTTTCCTATATAATATTCCGCTTCTCAATTCATAAGTTTTTGCAACATCCGCAGGAAGAGAAAATCTTTCAATTTATTTACGATATCAACTATTTCGGAATCCTGTCGCTGTTCAGCCAAAAGCCAATTACTGGATATTTCTGCTAGATTAACTCTTTTTCAGGAATCTTGCACTTTGTAGCAATTACATCAGCTGAAGTCAAATTTCTCGAAAAGAAGTCAACATGTGCCATTCGTTTACCTTCTCTATATTGCAAGTCGAATGTAAACGACTGTAAATAAGCCCACCATCTTTGTACCCTGGGAGATAGGTCAAGTTTGGTCCTTGATGCCTTAAGCGAGTTACAGTCAGTAAAGACAACAAAATTTCTACCCAGTAAATAATGCCGAAAATGTTTTATAGCCAAAACAACGGCAAGAGTCTCCAATTCATAAGAATGGTATCGTGACTCAACAAGTGAAGTGAAGTGAGGCCTATTATTGATTTTGTGTAATAGGATGGCACCGTATCCACGAGAACTTGCATCTGTATGCAACTCTATTGGATGTCGCGGGTCAAATATTACTAAAACTGGCTTTTGTGTGAGAATAGAGATAATCCTTTGTCTAATTTGTTCATGCTCTGCATTCCAAATAAATTCACTCCTTTCCGAAGTCAAAAGATATAGCGGCTTCATAAAGCAAGAAAATCCCTGTATAAATTGTCTAAAATAAGAAGCTAATCCTATAAATTGTCGTAAAGAAGAGACCGATTGAGGGGGTGGTAAAGCAGTTAACGCTGCAATTTTTAACGAGTTTGGACGAATTTCACCTGCACTCACTTCGTATCCCAAATATTGAACTGTTGACTTAAGAAAAGAACATTTTTTTAAATTAAATGCAAATCCTGCCTTGGTGAGACAATCAAGAGTAATCTGTAACCTTTCTAAGGCCTCGCTTTTTGTTGAAGCAGCCACCATTACGTCATCCATATATACGACAACAAATGTATTTGCAAGATCTCCAAGTGCTTGCATCACTGTACGCTGAAAAACGGCAGGAGCATTTTTGAGCCCAAACGGCATTGCCAAAAATTCGTATTGCCCATCTGGGGTGACAAAAGCTGTACACTCTACCGAATCTGCATGCAAGGGAATTTGGTAGTACCCACTTGCCATGTCTAAGCATGTAAAATATTTCGCTCCATGAAGTCTAGCTATCTGATCTGATATAAGAGGCAAAGGATATCTATCTGAGACCGTATTTGAATTTAATTCTCGATAATCAACGCATAAACGCTGAGAACCGTCCTTTTTGTTAACTAACATTATGGGACTTGCATAGGGTGAGCAGCTCGGTTTTATAATCTTACACTCCAATAGCTCCTTAATTTTTTCACGCACTAATTCTCTTTCATTTGGACTAAGCCTATATGGTCTTCTTTGAACAATTTTATTTGGGTCTACCAATTTAATTTTCATTTCCCCTGAGCTAACTCTAGACAAAGGAATTCCGTTAATAAAAGATTTTGAGTATTTTCCCATTAGACCCTTTAATTTGCTCATATCTTCACCAACAAGATCAGTATTTAACTCGCAAAGTTGTTTATCATTTGAACAATAATTTACAGTTTTTGATCTGATAATTTCAAATTGGCCAGGTGATACTATTACATTAAATCCTGAGAACAACACTTCTCGACCAATAATGATATCATTTCTTAAATGCACATCGTCCAAAACATGAAACAATATCTCAATACAATAGTTGTTAATTTTTACGTTACTAAGTATTTGCAATGTGCTACAAATACTACCATTGCCAATACCTTTCAACAGCACTACATTGTTAATTCTTTTACCAACAAATTTGTTACTTAGCTTTTGTTTAATTAAAGAACATTCCGATCCAGAGTCAAAAGTTATTGGATATGTCTCGCACTGATGAACCATCTCGCCCTTGGGTTCAACAACTTCACAAAGTTCCGCCCTTTTCACCTGAAGCGTGCCTTTTTCTTTCTTCGGTTTACTGCAATATGTTGAAATATGGCCACGTTCTCCACAGTTAAAACAGGTTACATCCGATTTTTGATGGTGACCAACTGCGCTTCTATCGTTGCTGTCCTTAGCACGAGATGAAAGATTTTGCTGCTGTTTAGTTCTGCATTCGATCATCTTGTGGCCTAGTTTTCCACAGAAATGACATCTTATTGTTGAAGGTTTATGACGCTTTATTTCAGACGGAGCCGCTTCTTCTTGCAGAGTTTTCTTCCTTTTGTTGAAGGTAAATGCTTTAAGCTCCGTTTGCAATTCACTTCTGGTCCGTACATTTGAAGTAAATGTCAATCGCTGCAATCCGCTATCCACATGTGCCATCTTAGCAAGCGTTACTGAAGCTGCAATTTCCTCCACATTCATATCACGCCATTTCGTAATAAGTGACGTCATCATGCGACTAGCATAATTGGAAAGGCATTCACCGTCAGTTGGACAATCTGCCAGCATTGCCAAAAACATAGCCGCTGGAGTTTCCGCACTTGCAAAACGTTGAACGAAAAGTTCTTTAAATTCGGCCCAAGTTATGCCAGGATAACAAATTTGAGCAAGCCACTGCGACGCACTACCTTCCATCGCTGCACTCAAAGCCATCACCAACGCGCTGCCTTTTATGGTGTTTTCTGCGAAAATTATGTCCACTGTAGAGCACCACGCCGTTGCATCGACGCCAGCACCGTCTGCGTTGAATTTGGGTAGCACTACCGAATTTTTATATGTTGTTTCGGATGTCGTTGTTTGCAGTGTTTTAGCAAGCTCGATAAAGTTTTTATTTTGAATTTCCATTAAAATCCGCCATGGTTCACTAGACATATCAGGTAGCGAGCCCGATCCCACTTCTGATGTCGCAGTTTCGTTGTTATTCGCCATAATGCTAGCGCAGTGAGTTTCGATCGCACTGAAGTACTACGCACAACTGCCTTGTGTCGCACACTTCTTCTACGTGCTTACCATCGAACCACACTCGGCGTCAGCGACAACACGCTGGCGCCGCGCTAAATCGGTTCTTCCCAAAACTACAAACTACAGGCAACAAATAACTGCGCAAATAGAGGCTGATGCAATATTTCCATTATGATGAAATACACTACCAGAATACCCATACACTAACACATGCAAAATATATATAATATATATCGATATCGGTTCGATTTCTGCATCATAGCTTATCTAGTCGATATTTTTTATTGTTTTTTATTTTTGCCAAACACAACAATCCTACGAATAGGATTGTTTCTAACCTGAGACCTTTAACTTCTATCTGCTGCCCTTTCTAAAATTCGCATCTCCTGATTTTGTCGCTGAATAGCCCTTCTAACAGCATTTAGTCCGCTTTCGTTGGACCTGAATTGTGGACATTGCCTGCGCCTCGGTCGACGCAAAGTATGGAAAGTTGTTCGGCATTTCTAGTGAATGATCAGTTCGACGTACACTGCGTCGAACTGCATCCTGACCTCTTTCCTGAGATCGAAACTCAGCATCTTGCCCTCGCCTCGAAAGACGCGAAGTGTTGGCAAGTTGTTCGTCTGTTTTAATTGCAGAATCACTGTGACGTACACGGCGACGAACTGCATCCTGACCGTTTTCCTGAGATCGAAACTCAGCATCTTGCCTGCGCCTCGAACGACGCGAAGTGTTGGCAAGTTGTTCTTGTAATCTGATTGGCGAAGAAGCCCGAAGAGTAGTGTGAGAAAATTGTGTCCGGTAATTGCTCAACGGCCCCAAATGTTCTATTACTTCTTCGGACTCGATGCTGTTGACTATCTCTAACCCTTTCAGCTTCCCTAAGTTCTAAATTATTCCTTCGTTCTCTATTTGCCTCTAGATTATTTATTCGTTCCTGCTCAGAAAAATCTACATCAGACCTATTCAAACGTTTTTTTATTTTTCGCTGTGTTTGACTCCTATTGCAAGCTGACTTTCTCTTAAGTCTATGTGTCTTCTAATATATAAGTTGTGAAATAATATGTATGTTAAAAACAACATTCTTATTAATCAATTTAATTTGAATATATATTTATCAAAAATTATTTTGGAGACTGGCTCGAGGTCAAGATCAAGTTGAATAAAATAAATATTTTCTTTTTATTCCGATATATTTCGGTTACACTTCGGTAACCGTCTTCAGGGCTAAAACACAAAACTACAAAAATTGGATTTTTAACATTATTTCTTTAAAAATAAATTGAACAATATTAAATTACACACATACATTTTTCACGTCTGCTCTTGCGGGCGCGGAGTTCCAAACTGGCTCAATAAGTAAATGTCTGTATATATGAGCGCAGTTTTCTGTGTCCGTTTTGTAGTTTAATCTATCTTGTGTTGGTGTGTTTATTATGTGTAGCATTTCGAGAGTGTAACGTTTAGCATAGTGTTGTTCTTGTTGTAAAATTGTTGTTGCGTCAAAATTCGGAGAGTAATGTTTGTTTGCACAGTGGGTCATAAGAGTTGTTTTTTGTGTTTTACTTTGGTGTCGTAATTTAAAATCAGATTTGTTTTGTGTTAATCTTGTCTTTAATTTTAGTTTTGTCGTTCCTATGTATGTTGCCACTGCAAGGATACATTGTTTTTGTCTTGTGGATCTATTTTGGACTTAGTATTATTTAGTATTTATCAAAAATTAATATATAATTACATATATATATATAATATATATCGATATCGGTTCGATTTCTGCATCATAGCTTATCTAGTCGATATATTTTATTGTTTTTTATTTTTGCCAAACACAACAATCCTACGAATAGGATTGTTTCTAACCTGAGACCTTTAACTTCTATCTGCTGCCCTTTCTAAAATTCGCATCTCCTGATTTTGTCGCTGAATAGCCCTTCTAACAGCATTTAGTCCGCTTTCGTTGGACCTGAATTGTGGACATTGCCTGCGCCTCGGTCGACGCAAAGTATGGAAAGTTGTTCGGCATTTCTAGTGAATGATCAGTTCGACGTACACTGCGTCGAACTGCATCCTGACCTCTTTCCTGAGATCGAAACTCAGCATCTTGCCCTCGCCTCGAAAGACGCGAAGTGTTGGCAAGTTGTTCGTCTGTTTTAATTGCAGAATCACTGTGACGTACACGGCGACGAACTGCATCCTGACCGTTTTCCTGAGATCGAAACTCAGCATCTTGCCTGCGCCTCGAACGACGCGAAGTGTTGGCAAGTTGTTCTTGTAATCTGATTGGCGAAGAAGCCCGAAGAGTAGTGTGACGAATTGTGTCCGGTAATTGCTCAACGGCCCCAAATGTTCTATTACTTCTGCGGACTCGATGCTGTTGACTATCTCTAACCCTTTCAGCTTCCCTAAGTTCTAAATTATTCCTTCGTTCTCTATTTGCCTCTAGATTATTTATTCGTTCCTGCTCAGAAAAATCTACATCAGACCTATTCAAACGTTTTTTTATTTTTCGCTGTGTTTGACTCCTATTGCAAGCTGACTTTCTCTTAAGTCTATGTGTCTTCTAATATATAAGTTGTGAAATAATACGAGTATGTATGTTAAAAACAACATTCTTATTAATCAATTTAATTTGAATATATATTTATCAAAAATTATTTTGGAGACTGGCTCGAGGTCAAGATCAAGTTGAATAAAATAAATATTTTCTTTTTATTCCGATATATTTCGGTTACACTTCGGTAACCGTCTTCAGGGCTAAAACACAAAACTACAAAAATTGGATTTTTAACATTATTTCTTTAAAAATAAATTGAACAATATTAAATTACACACATACATTTTTCACGTCTGCTCTTGCGGGCGCGGAGTTCCAAACTGGCTCAATAAGTAAATGTCTGTATATATGAGCGCAGTTTTCTGTGTCCGTTTTGTAGTTTAATCTATCTTGTGTTGGTGTGTTTATTATGTGTAGCATTTCGAGAGTGTAACGTTTAGCATAGTGTTGTTCTTGTTGTAAAATTGTTGTTGCGTTAAAATTCGGAGAGTAATGTTTGTTTGCACAGTGGGTCATAAGAGTTGTTTTTTGTGTTTTACTTTGGTGTCGTAATTTAAAATCAGATTTGTGTTGTGTTAATCTTGTCTTTAATTTTAGTTTTGTCGTTCCTATGTATGTTGCATTGCATGTTTCCGTACTGTTGCCACTGCAAGGATACATTGTTTTTGTCTTGTGGATCTATTTTGGACTTAGTATTATTTAGTATTTATCAAAAATTAATATATAATTACATATATATATATAATATATATCGATATCGGTTCGATTTCTGCATCATAGCTTATCTAGTCGATATTTTTTATTGTTTTTTATTTTTGCCAAACACAACAATCCTACGAATAGGATTGTTTCTAACCTGAGACCTTTAACTTCTATCTGCTGCCCTTTCTAAAATTCGCATCTCCTGATTTTGTCGCTGAATAGCCCTTCTAACAGCATTTAGTCCGCTTTCGTTGGACCTGAATTGTGGACATTGCCTGCGCCTCGGTCGACGCAAAGTATGGAAAGTTGTTCGGCATTTCTAGTGAATGATCAGTTCGACGTACACTGCGTCGAACTGCATCCTGACCTCTTTCCTGAGATCGAAACTCAGCATCTTGCCCTCGCCTCGAAAGACGCGAAGTGTTGGCAAGTTGTTCGTCTGTTTTAATTGCAGAATCACTGTGACGTACACGGCGACGAACTGCATCCTGACCGTTTTCCTGAGATCGAAACTCAGCATCTTGCCTGCGCCTCGAACGACGCGAAGTGTTGGCAAGTTGTTCTTGTAATCTGATTGGCGAAGAAGCCCGAAGAGTAGTGTGACGAATTGTGTCCGGTAATTGCTCAACGGCCCCAAATGTTCTATTACTTCTGCGGACTCGATGCTGTTGACTATCTCTAACCCTTTCAGCTTCCCTAAGTTCTAAATTATTCCTTCGTTCTCTATTTGCCTCTAGATTATTTATTCGTTCCTGCTCAGAAAAATCTACATCAGACCTATTCAAACGTTTTTTTATTTTTCGCTGTGTTTGACTCCTATTGCAAGCTGACTTTCTCTTAAGTCTATGTGTCTTCTAATATATAAGTTGTGAAATAATACGAGTATGTATGTTAAAAACAACATTCTTATTAATCAATTTAATTTGAATATATATTTATCAAAAATTATTTTGGAGACTGGCTCGAGGTCAAGATCAAGTTGAATAAAATAAATATTTTCTTTTTATTCCGATATATTTCGGTTACACTTCGGTAACCGTCTTCAGGGCTAAAACACAAAACTACAAAAATTGGATTTTTAACATTATTTCTTTAAAAATAAATTGAACAATATTAAATTACACACATACATTTTCACGTCTGCTCTTGCGGGCGCGGAGTTCCAAACTGGCTCAATAAGTAAATGTCTGTATATATGAGCGCAGTTTTCTGTGTCCGTTTTGTAGTTTAATCTATCTTGTGTTGGTGTGTTTATTATGTGTAGCATTTCGAGAGTGTAACGTTTAGCATAGTGTTGTTCTTGTTGTAAAATTGTTGTTGCGTTAAAATTCGGAGAGTAATGTTTGTTTGCACAGTGGGTCATAAGAGTTGTTTTTGTGTTTTACTTTGGTGTCGTAATTTAAAATCAGATTTGTGTTGTGTTAATCTTGTCTTTAATTTTAGTTTTGTCGTTCCTATGTATGTTGCATTGCATGTTTCCGTACTGTTGCCACTGCAAGGATAGATTGTTTTTGTCTTGTGGATCTATTTTGGACTTAGTATTATTTAGTATTTATCAAAAATTAATATATAATTACATATATATATATAATATATATCGATATCGGTTCGATTTCTGCATCATAGCTTATCTAGTCGATATTTTTTATTGTTTTTTATTTTTGCCAAACACAACAAGAACACTTGTCAATATCGCTATCGGTTCGATTTCTGCATCATAGACTTTTTGACAAGTGTTCTTGTTGTGTTTGGCAAAAATAAAAAACAATAAAAAATATCGACTAGATAAGCTATGATGCAGAAATCGAACCGATATCGATATTGACAAGTGTTCTTGTTGTGTTTGGCAAAAATAAAAAACAATAAAAAATATCGACTAGATAAGCTATGATGCAGAAATCGAACCGATATCGATATATATTATATATATATATGTAATTATATATTAATTTTTGATAAATACTAAATAATACTAAGTCCAAAATAGATCCACAAGACAAAAACAATGTATCCTTGCAGTGGCAACAGTACGGAAACATGCAATGCAACATACATAGGAACGACAAAACTAAAATTAAAGACAAGATTAACACAACACAAATCTGATTTTAAATTACGACACCAAAGTAAAACACAAAAAACAACTCTTATGACCCACTGTGCAAACAAACATTACTCTCCGAATTTTGACGCAACAACAATTTTACAACAAGAACAACACTATGCTAAACGTTACACTCTCGAAATGCTACACATAATAAACACACCAACACAAGATAGATTAAACTACAAAACGGACACAGAAAACTGCGCTCATATATACAGACATTTACTTATTGAGCCAGTTAGGAACTCCGCGCCCGCAAGAGCAGACGTGAAAAATGTATGTGTGTAATTTAATATTGTTCAATTTATTTTTAAAGAAATAATGTTAAAAATCCAATTTTGTAGTTTTGTGTTTTAGCCCTGAAGACGGTTACCGAAGTGTAACCGAAATATATCGGAATAAAAGAAAATATTTATTTTATACAACTTGATCTTGACCTCGAGCCAGTCTCCAAAATAATTTTTGATAAATATATATTCAAATTAAATTGATTAATAAGAATGTTGTTTTTAACATACATATTATTTCACAACTTATATATTAGAAGACACATAGACTTAAGAGAAAGTCAGCTTGCAATAGGAGTCAAACACAGCGAAAAATAAAAAAACGTTTGAATAGGTCTGATGTAGATTTTTCTGAGCAGGAACGAATAAATAATCTAGAGGCAAATAGAGAACGAAGGAATAATTTAGAACTTAGGGAAGCTGAAAGGGTTAGAGATAGTCAACAGCATCGAGTCCGAAGAAGTAATAGAACATTTGGGGCCGTTGAGCAATTACCGGACACAATTTTCTCACACTACTCTTCGGGCTTCTTCGCCAATCAGATTACAAGAACAACTTGCCAACACTTCGCGTCGTTCGAGGCGCAGGCAAGATGCTGAGTTTCGATCTCAGGAAAACGGTCAGGATGCAGTTCGTCGCCGTGTACGTCACAGTGATTCTGCAATTAAAACAGACGAACAACTTGCCAACACTTCGCGTCTTTCGAGGCGAGGGCAAGATGCTGAGTTTCGATCTCAGGAAAGAGGTCAGGATGCAGTTCGACGCAGTGTACGTCGAACTGATCATTCACTAGAAATGCCGAACAACTTTCCATACTTTGCGTCGACCGAGGCGCAGGCAATGTCCACAATTCAGGTCCAACGAAAGCGGACTAAATGCTGTTAGAAGGGCTATTCAGCGACAAAATCAGGAGATGCGAATTTTAGAAAGGGCAGCAGATAGAAGTTAAAGGTCTCAGGTTAGAAACAATCCTATTCGTAGGATTGTTGTGTTTGGCAAAAATAAAAAACAATAAAAAATATCGACTAGATAAGCTATGATGCAGAAATCGAACCGATATCGATATATATTATATATATATGTAATTATATATTAATTTTTGATAAATACTAAATAATACTAAGTCCAAAATAGATCCACAAGACAAAAACAATGTGTCCTTGCAGTGGCAACAGTACGGAAACATGCAATGCAACATACATAGGAGCGACAAAACTAAAATTAAAGACAAGATTAACACAACACAAATCTGATTTTAAATTACGACACCAAAGTAAAACACAAAAAAAAACTCTTATGACCCACTGTGCAAAGAAACATTACTCTCCGAATTTTGACGCAACAACAATTTTACAACAAGAACAACACTATGCTAAACGTTACACTCTCGAAATGCTACACATAATAAACACACCAACACAAGATAGATTAAACTACAAAACGGACACAGAAAACTGCGCTCATATATACAGACATTTACTTATTGAGCCAGTTAGGAACTCCGCGCCCGCAAGAGCAGACGTGAAAAATGTATGTGTGTAATTTAATATTGTTCAATTTATTTTTAAAGAAATAATGTTAAAAATCCAATTTTTGTAGTTTTGTGTTTTAGCCCTGAAGACGGTTACCGAAGTGTTACCGAAATATATCGGAATAAAAAGAAAATATTTATTTTATTCAACTTGATCTTGACCTCGAGCCAGCCTCCAAAATAATTTTTGATAAATATATATTCAAATTAAATTGATTAATAAGAATGTTGTTTTTAACATACATATTATTTCACAACTTATATATTAGAAGACACATAGACTTAAGAGAAAGTCAGCTTGCAATAGGAGTCAAACACAGCGAAAAATAAAAAAACGTTTGAATAGGTCTGATGTAGATTTTTCTGAGCAGGAACGAATAAATAATCTAGAGGCAAATAGAGAACGAAGGAATAATTTAGAACTTAGGGAAGCTGAAAGGGTTAGAGATAGTCAACAGCATCGAGTCCGCAGAAGTAATAGAACATTTGGGGCCGTTGAGCAATTACCGGACACAATTCGTCACACTACTCTTCGGGCTTTTTCGCCAATCAGATTACAAGAACAACTTGCCAACACTTCGCGTCGTTCGAGGCGCAGGCAAGATGCTGAGTTTCGATCTCAGGAAAGAGGTCAGGATGCAGTTCGTCGCCGTGTGCGTCACAGTGATTATGCAATTAAAACAGACGAACAACTTGCCAACACTTCGCGTCTTTCGAGGCGAGGGCAAGATGCTGAGTTTCGATCTCAGGAAAGAGGTCAGGATGCAGTTCGACGCAGTGTACGTCGAACTGATCATTCACTAGAAATGCCGAACAACTTTCCATACTTTGCGTCGACCGAGGCGCAGGCAATGTCCACAATTCAGGTCCAACGAAAGAGGACTAAATGCTGTTAGAAGGGCTATTCAGCGACGAAATCAGGAGATGCGAATTTTAGAAAGGGCAACAGATAGAAGTTAAAGGTCTCAGGTTAGAAACAATCCTATTCGCAGGATTGCTGAGCGGGCACGCAATACTAGTGCACGCCGCAGCGCTCGAATCCGAGTTCAACGTAAGGCCTTTGAAGCCCATAGGAATACTATGTCGCAAAGAGTGAGTCTATATAGGATTAGTTGCACCAATAGAATAGCAGAGAATAGGAGAAACGCGTCCCGCAATAGAGTGGAACGTGTGAACACCCTTCCAGATGATTATTATTATTATTATTATAAGAGAGGGAGTCTCCCAGCGGAGAAGGCGCGAGGCACTGCGACCATGAAGATCTTTTGTACATAGAATGCTCTCCCTATAATGACAAAAGCTGAACGGACAATGTCGAGGAATGGACAATGTGCTCGGGACTTGCGAAATCCACGTGCAGATGTTTCCTCCTCCTAGTCCATACCAAGGCCGGACAGTCACATAGAATGTGTTTAGTAGATTCGTCGTCCTCTTTGCAGAGCCTGCACTCCGCACCCGAGGACAAGCGCATTTTTGTAAGATGATAGTTCACTAAGTGGTGGAGACTAAGGTAGCCAACAAGTAGGTAAAGGTCTCTCCTAGAGAGTAGCTGGGTCCTTCGATCAACTGTGGGATTGGTGAGCTCTTTAGCCTGCCGCATCCCAGGTTGGAAGAACCAGTAGCGTTCGGTCAATCTTCCAGCCCAGTTTTTCACTAGGGAGGAGATAGTTGACCACCCCACGCCACAGAAGGGTTCGGGGCCAAGGAGGGGGGCTGATGACCCAGCCCTCGCTAGTTCGTCCGCCAGCTCGTTGCCATGGAAGCCAGAATGTCCAGGTTCCCAAATTAGGGTAACTTTATTCTTATTCGACAGCTTCTGGAGACAGTGCCAGCAGTCAGCCACCATACGCGAGCCTACTCTTTTTGTGGAGAGGGCTAGTATGGCCGCTTGGCTGTCCGAGAAAATGTATATGTTCGCTCCTCTAATCCCCTTCTCAAGGATAAGACGGCAGCAGAACTCGATGGCGTGAACCTCTGATTGGAAAACTGTGGGCCAGTTGCCCATAGCAATCGAGGTTTTGGAGTTGCGACCATATAACCCAGCTCCTACCCCCTGATCAGTCTTTGACCCGTCGGTGTACCAATGTATACCATTGGGGTCTCTGATGGGGTTGCCAGAATCCCAGTCCCTACGGTCCGGGATGAGGGTTCTAAATTTTGCACCAAAGAAGAGTTCCTTGGTTATAGAATCAGATCTGGTGCAGATCTCTAAGCCAGGAATATCTTTGATTAAGCTAGCATGCCCTGATTCGGTAGCTAGAAGCCCAGATTGAAGCTTTATTCTAAGAAGGCTCATAGCAGCAACTTCTTTTATGCGGATGTGCAGCGGAGTCAAATTCAAAATAGATTCCATTGCTGCAGTGGGACAGCTATACACGCGAACTGCGTGGGGTGCAGAGGGTTGTTTTTCTGCAGAGAGCACCGAATGTGCATGTCTAAGAGCCTTTCCGCAGTCTTGAGCAGAAAGGAGGTAAGGCTGATCGGTCGATATGACTTAGGCTGGTCAAGAGGACGATTTCCCTGTTTGGGAATGAATACCACATTGACTCTCCTCCAAGAGTTGGGTATGTGTCCTCACGTGAGACTAGCTCTAAGAAGGCCGACCAGTGGATCGAGGATATGATCCAGGCTGTTTTGGAGAAGGGCTGGAAAGATTTTATCACCCCCTGGGGCTTTGAAGGGAGCGAAGGAATCTACAGCCCATTTGACCTTTTCAGGATCGAAAATGGTTCCAGAAAGACTGGCTCCACGTGAGTCAGGTGACAAGGTGGCGTCAACGTGACTGGAAAGATCTGGGTTCACCACGAAACCTGGGAAGTGAACTTGCAATAAAAGTTCAAGTTCTTCCCTGCGATCTTGAGTGAAAGAGCCATCTGCTCTTTTGAGAAGCCCTATTCTATTAGACGACCCTTTGGCTAATACCTTGTGGAGTCTCGCTGCCTCTGGCATCGATTCTATGCTACCACAGTAGCTGCGCCACGTATTGCGTTTGAAGCGTCTAATGTTCTTGTTATAGTGTGTGAGAGCGTCCCTATAGACGTCCCAACCTATGCGGTTAGATCTTTACGGTTGACCATTAAAGTCTTCCGAACTTAGCTAGCTTCGAAGGACGTAATAAGCACATCTTGGAGCAAGTTGGCAGCAAGTTGTATATCACTGATAGAGTTAGGATTGCTGATCAACAGGTCTGCTTTCAAAGCCACAGAGGCTTTGAAGAGTTCCCAGTTTGTCTTTTTGGGACAAAAGGAGTTCTGGCGGATATCGACTTGGCCAGGAAGGTCGAACCTGATGTGCTGATGGTCCGACAGGATGGCTTCGTCTGTGACCCGCCAGTTAACAAGCGAGCTCGCAATTGAGTTGCTGACTAGGGTGAGATCTAAAACCTCTTCCCTAATAGAGTTTATAAACGTGGGTTTACACCCTACGTTAGCTATATCTAGATGACTAAACATTAGATAATCTAAGAGAGACTCACCACGTTTAATGACGTCGTTGCTCCCCCAGATTGTGTGGTGGGCGTTGGCATCACAGCCGATCACAAGCGGCTTGTTGTGAAGGCGGCAGAAATCCACAAGCCGCTGAACTTCTGCGGGGGGTACATCATCCACATCGCCCGGGAAGTAAGCAGAGGCGATCACTACTTCCCGGACGCCAGTGGCTACCTTCATAGCCGTTGCCACCAGGTCTCTGTGAATGAAGTAAGTTAAAGGGAAGTGTCTCACACTGTTATTAACCAATATAGCAGTGCGAGGAGCACCTCCCATACGGTCATATAGTAACTTACATGATCCGCATGATAGTCCACGGACGAGGCCACCTATTAACCATGGCTCTTGGACGAGAGCCAGGTCAATCTCGTCTTTACAGACGACCCTGCACAGGGGGGCTGACGCTCCTCTGGCGTGGTGCAGGTTCGCCTGGAGCACCTTAATTGCGCTCCCCATCCTCTCTTAGCGCTTTAGAGACAAGGCCACATGCCTTGCCTCCCCGAGAGTCATTGCCACGTATGCCCTTCGGCAGTCTGGCGGAGCTGCTCGGAGGAGGTCGCCTAGCGATCCCAGTCGCGGGAGGCACCCTTGCCGGTAGCTTGCGCCCAGCGCTGATTGTGGGTCGGGCAGGGACCAGGAGGCGCCCGCTGCCAACCACAGGTGTGGTGCGGCACGTTGAGGGGTTGGGGGCGGAGACCCGGATGGTCGGTGGTTCGGGGAGGGGGGCTGACTCAAGGTCAATATCGATATCGGTTCGATTTCTGCATCATAGACTTTTTGACAAGTGTTCTTGTTGTGTTTGGCAAAAATAAAAAACAATAAAAAATATCGACTAGATAAGCTATGATGCAGAAATCGAACCGATATCGATATTGACCTTGAGTCAGCTAAAATGTTTTTAACAAATGCAGGTCGTAAGCCACGCTTATTATATAATATATAGCTAGTATTTTAATTTATATATATAAATATATTTAAATAAATATATGTATATTATATATTATAATTGTATTATAAATGAAAACAAATATCTAATGATAGAACAAATAATAATAAAATTTAATAAAGAAAATAAAAACATACAAATAAACCAAAAAGAAGAAATATAAATCAAAGAAATAATAAATTAAACTTGCGTAATTCCAGCGAATATTCCAATTTGAATCGCGGACACGAACCGATACCGATAATAGACATCTGCATGATTTCACTCATAACATACGTCACATAGAATACATTCGAATGGAATTGAATTGAATGAGTGAAACGCACGAAATGAAACGACATTGTATGAGTGAGAGGTTCTCATTCCACTCATAACTTACTACCTGCAACGAAATGAACGTAAATGAATGAAGCGTAAAATGAAATGAAACATTTGGAAATGCCTAGAACATTCGAATGATTCGAGTTGTTGCGTGCGAATTCGGTCCATTCCTTTGCTTATTCTTGACAGCTGTACTTCAAAGACGCAATAATGGACGCATTATTTTCAAAAGAAGCCGACAAATCTGTATGTATTTGTGTAACGTTTTTTTTTAATTTACTATTGTTGTTTTAATGTATATATATTTATAACAATTCGCTTTTTTGTTTTGATCGAGCTTAGATTAATACCTGTGTATTTGTGACCTGTCCGTAAGTGTTTATTGTGTAATTTTTTTCAGACTTAATTCAGTTTGTTTGCAATATATAGGTTGTAAAAGGCACAGTGGACATTAAAGAGAAGCTGACTAGTGGCATGTACAGCCTAATTGAAAAGAGAGGCCGAAGCGAAGTTTGGCAATTTTTCTCCAAAATTAAAAACGATGATGGAGAAGAACTCGTCAACCTTGTAGCTTGTAAGACGTGCTATACCGTTTTAAAATTTACAGGCTGCACATCAAACTTGGTCAAGCAGAAATGTTATTTAAATAATGCAAGCAAATTTCGTCAAGGTGCTCCAATAGAAGTTAATCAGGAAACAAAAGAGGAGGGCATATCTGTTGTAACAGAATGGGTTGTCAAGAATTGCCGTCCCCTTAAAATTATTGATGACTCGGGCATCAAAAAGTTTGCTTCATTTTTAATTAATGTTGGAGCTACATATGGTGGAAATGTCGACGTCAATAAGCTGTTACCACATCCGACAACCTTATCCCGAAATATTTCAACAATATATTCGTCCCACTTTGGCCCCATAAAATCAGAAATACAAACATACAAAGCCTTTGGATATGCCATTACAAGTGACATATGGACAGATGACTATTTGAAGGCATCTTATTTGTCATGTACCGTCCATTACATTAAAGAGGGAGTTCTGGTCGATCGCCTTATGGCCATGAAGTCAATGAAGGGCTTGCCCAGCACAGGTTTGTTAACTCCATCTTTGTGTGTATAAGTATAATTCATTATTTTTCTTATCAAGGTCTCAATATCCGAACAAAAATTGAGGCTATTTTGAAGGATTTTGGATGTGACCTCGAAATTGATAAACCTGTCATTGTGACTGATCGTGGGTCCAATATGATAAAAGCCTTTTCGGACGCTGAGAATATTTATTGCGTCAACCATTTGTTAAATAACGCTGTTGAAAAGGCCATTCATTCTATTCCTGAAATGCAAAGCCTTGTTTCAAATTGCAGCAAGTTGGTAAAATACTTCAAAAAAAGCGGAATGAATTCAACACTTGGAGTATCCTTGAAGAGCTTTTGTCCGACTCGGTGGAATACCGTGTTTTACCTACTTGAGTCAGTTGAAACCAACTGGATTGAGTTGACAGCTGTCTTGAAGGAAAAAAATCAGACATCTAGAGTGGAAGAAATCAATATAAACCATTTAGGTACTATTGTTCGATTGTTGGAAACGTTTGAAAATGTGTCCAAAAAACTGGAAGCATCTAAGCGCCCAACAATCCATCTTATTTTACCAAATTTAAATAAGCTGATAAAGACCTGCCAATTTGATTGCAACGATACAAATATTATTAGAGACTTGAAATTCCAATTAAATAGCCAGTTATCATCTACAGTTAATCCAAATTTGAAAAAATATCACAAAATAGCCTTGTTCCTTTTTCCCCCAACAAATAAACTAATTCAATTTTCACTTACTGAGAAAGAGACGGTCATTAACGATTGCAAATTTTAATGAACCACTTCCTTCAAGACAGCTGCATCTTAAACAACGTTGAAACTGAGTAGCTGAAGATGAATTTGCCGAATATTTAGATGTCCCCAAAGTTGAGACAATTCAAACCAAGGTGGAAGCAGAAATTGATTTTAATGTTTTAGCTTGGTGGAATTTGAATAAACAATTTTTTCCACTTTTGCATAAAGTAAGTTGCAAAATATTTTGCATTCCAGCAAGCAGTGCGGCTTCGGAACGCGCATTTTCTAGCGCAAGAAATTTAATTACAGAAAAGCGTTGTTTCTTAGCCACCAATCCAGAAAATATAAACAAAATAATGTTTTTGCATTCGAATTTAAGTTAATTATATTGTTATTTTAGTAATAAGTTTAATATATAACCAAATTACATACGAGGGTCGTTTGATAAGTCCGTGACTTTTTGTATTTGCCGCGCACCTGCTCTAAATACAACACTGCTCCTGTCAGCAGTTATCGATTAACAGCTGACTGTAAAATTTTGAGAAAGCTGCGTTTCTTAGTTTGCGTTTTATAGGCATTGAAAGCAGACGATCTCGTGAATTTTAACGAAAATGGAAAAAAGTGAATTTCGTGTGCTAATTAAGCATTATTTTTTGCGTAAAAAATCCATCACCGAAACCAAGGAAAGACTTGATAAATATTATGGGGACTCTGCACCATCAATTTCAATGGTTAAGAAATGGTTTACTGAGTTCCGTTGTGGTCGTACCAGTACAAGTGATGCCGAACGTTCAGGTCGCCCAAAAGAGGTCGTCATGCCAGAAATCGTCGACAAAATCCATGGAATGATATTGGATGATCGGAGAATGAAAGTGCGTGAGGTAGCTGAGGCTGTAGGCATCTCAACTGAACGGGTACATCACATTTTACATGAATATTTGGACATGAAAAAGCTTTCCGCGCGATGGGTGCCGCGATTGCTCACACACGACCATAAGCGCAACCGTGTGACCATTTCAAAGGAGTGTTTGGCGATGTTCAACCGCAATCCAAACGAATTTTTGCGCCGTTTCGTTACCGTAGACGAAACATGGATCCACCACACCACACCAGAGACCAAAGAACAATCAAGACAGTGGGTTTCTCCGGGTGAACGTGCACCAAAGAAGGCCAAGGTGGGTCTGTCGGCCAACAAGGTCATGGCCACAGTTTTTTGGGATGCACAAGGTATCATTCACATCGATTACCTTGAAAAGGGTAAAACGATCACCGGCGAATATTATTCAGAGCTTTTGGACAGATTCGATATTGATTTGAAGCAGAAACGACCGCATTTGGCGAAAAAAAAAGTGCTGTTCCATCAGGACAATGCACGGGTGCACACGTGTGTAGTCAGCATGGCAAAATTTCATAAATTGGGCTACGAACTGCTACCCCATCCAGCATATTCTCCAGATTTAGCCCCCTGTGACTATTTTTTGTTTCCAAACATGAAGAAATGGCTCGGCGGTAAGAGATTCGGGTCAAATGAAGAGGTCATCACAGAAACAAACGACTATTTTGAGGGCCTTGAGAAAACCTATTATTTGGAAGGAATAAAAAAATTGGAAAAACGCTGGACTAAATGTATAGAGCTAAAAGGAGATTATGTTGAGAAATAAAACGCTTCTTTGACGAAAAAAATATATTTTATTCAAAAAGTCACGGACTTCTCAAACGACCCTCGTATATGCATACACAACTATAAAAACAAATTTCATTTCTTTTTCATTGTTTTCAGTTGTCACTCGAATCATTCGAATGAAGCGTCTCAATTTACTGTGTTCTCATTCCATTCAATTCATTTCCATCTGTTTCGTTGTTGTGCGACTGAGTCGTACGTAAATTCACTCACTCACTCATACCAGTTTGACTTTGCTTTCATTCTCATTCCATTCATTTTCGGCATTGTGCATTTGAATGTGCCTTTTTCGCCACTCATGCAGATGTCTAGTTTCCATCCCATAATAATAAGTTTAGCTTTTGCAAAACCTGTAGCCGCAGTATTAAGTCAAGGAAAAAACCAAAGACTTCTATTACAAATGGCCTAAATTTTTCGGAGCTTCCGGAATGCCTGAAAGGCTTGACACCTCTAGAAAAAAGGCTGATTTCTCCCCGTCTTCCTTTTATGATCATGAAGTCTCTTGGATAAGGACGTCAAAGTGCCATTAAAGGAGCAGTGATCAATGTTGTCCAATTCCAGTTGCAAATGTTGTAACTTCCCTTCCCAGGGCATTTAATGAAGCCGAAGTAGTTCAGATTCAATTTAAGCGTAGGATGGAGTATAACAATGATTTAATTAATAATCAAAGCTGGTGCAATTTGGTATTTAGTGAACACAGAATTTTATAATAATGATAACCGATTTTGATTCAGACGAGCTGGCTTTTTCCACAATATTTGCAGGCATTAAAAGGAAATGTCAGGAAAGTTTTACAACTATAGTTAGATCAGAGCTTAGGAATTTTGATAGAAGAGGTTGTAGAACTGATAAATTATTTCATAACTTCAAAAAGTTAGAAATTTAGGAATAGCACATCAATTTGCTTACGTAAGCACTCTGCCACTCAAGGCATTTCGGCTGCTGATGTGCGTAATGATGAAACTTTAAATAGTTTAATACTTCATGATGATAGCTATAGGCTTTTAAAAGGTATTCGCACATGTCCTGCTCATTGGGAGGACGGTGATGGCTAAGATTAGGCAGGTAGGGCTTCCAACTATTTTTATAACAATTTCCGCAGCGAAAACTAGGTGGCCGGAGCTTTTAGTCTTGCTTTGTAAAAATGTAGACAAGCTAGAAGTATCCAAAGAAGAAGCGTTAAATTTGGGGTTTAATGCGAAAGCTCGTTTCATTAGAGCAGACCCAGTGACTTGTGCCAGATATTTCAATTTTCGATATAGACAGGTTTTAAAACCGATGAAAAAGGAAGGCAGTGTCTTTGGTTGTCACCAGGTCATCAAGTTTTGTTGGCGAGTGGAGTTTCAGCAAAGAGGCTCTCCACATATAAATGGCATGTTCTGGCTGAAAGACGCCCCCAAGCTCGACCTAAGGAATGAGTAGTCCATATTTACGGGCACTCTTGCAGGCGAGAAATTAGGTCAAAACAAATTTGTAGATTTGGTATCCCATACCCTCCAATGCCTCAAACAGAAATTCTCCCTTTAGACGAAAATGCTCCAAATTTGGCCGAGCATCGTAGCATCGGAATTTCGAAAAAATTCAAATTCAATGTCAATACAGAAACAAATGACTATTTCAGAGAGCTAAAAATGCTTTACGCCCCATGGCGAGATGAGCATTTGGATTTAGTCACACATGACTGTGAATTGTTCGGTAAGGAAAATCAGGAGTTAGTAGAGCACAATCGCAGAAAATATAATTTACTAGTTGATAAGGAACTAGAAGATGCTCTGAGCCACTTAAGAGAGGAAGCAGAAAATGAGAATAATCAAGTAGGAGAACAGGAAGTAGTAGATGATGGCTTCACAGTTTTAGGATTGCCTGAAATAGATCCACATCTAAATTTTTTAAATGTGGATGGAAATATTGATATGAATGATGAAGATAGTAATGTCCGTTTTATTGAGCTTGCAGCCTTAGTTTCTCAGGAAAGCTTAGCTAATATAGTTAGATCTCTTAATTTAAAGCAGAAGCTATATTTCACACATGCTTTGCTTAATGCCAAAATCAGTACAGTCTTTTATGAATTAGTTGGAGGCGGTACCGGAGTCGGAAAGAGTCGACTTATATCATCAATTTTTCAGTCATTATCCGTAATGTATAACAGTATACCAGGAGCTGATCCGACAATTGTTAAAATCCTCTAATGTGCACCAACAGGAAAAGCAGCATTCGGAATTAGTGGTTCGACATTGCATTCCATGTTTTCACTTCCTGTTAATCAATCTCGCTCAGCACCTCTAAGGACCTTAAGTCACGATTTAGTTAGTATCCATCATTCAAGGTTAATCGATCTTAAATTAATTATTATTGATGAAATATCAATGGTTAGCTCTCTAATGTTTTCATATTTAGATTCCCGTTTGAAGCAAATTTTCAACAATACTTCTCCTTTTGGTGGTGTTTCTATCATCGTATTCGGTGATCTTAGACAGTTACAGCCGGTAGGCGGTAGTTGGATTTTCGATCCAAACACCACTGACCCTTACCATGAAATATTTGGTACGTATCTCTGGGATCTTTTTTTATATTTTGAGCTCACACAGATAATGCCGCAACTTGACGATCAGCTTTTCGCTTCAGCGTTAAATAATATGGCATCGGGTTGTATGACAGTCGATGATATTGTCCTTTTCCAAACTAGAATATGCGAACCATCGGCAGTGCCCGATGATGCAATTCATCTGTTTAGTAATAATAATGAGGTAGATTTATTCAATGTAACGAAACTTAACTCAATTGCTACTGAGCAATTTTTCTCTACTGCTGAAGATTTTATTAAGGCGGGCCATTTGGAACCAGCTAGGAAACAACGAATATTAGAAGAAGTGAAGGGTTTGAAACCTTCCGCTACACAGGGACTCTGTAAGTGTCTTCTACTAAAAAATACTGCCAAGTGCATAATGAAGGTCAATGTAGACACAGGGGATGGATTAGTAAACGGGGCATCAGGTGTGTTGATGCAAATAGATTTCAATACATCCAACACTCCCAACATTTTATGGATGAAATTTACAGAGGAAACTGTAGGAGAATCTGCGCGTTCGAAGTGAACGCATCATACAGATCGTTTATGGATTCCTAATCAGAAAACTGTTCGCAGTTTTCAATATTCAAATAACGCACAAATTAACATTGACCGTAGGCTGTTTCCAATTGTGCCTGCTGAAGGCATCACAATTCATAAGAGTCAGGGAGCTTTATATGGCAAAGTGGTAGTCCATGCTAATTCCAGAATGCAGCGTGCTGCATTATACGTAGCTTGCAGTAGAGCTACTACTGCCTTAGGATTATTCATTATTGGGAACTTTGTTTCTCCTAAGTCTCCCATCTTGAAGATATCCGATCGGACAAGCTTATGCTTCAGTCATCAATATTATGCTTCGTGGAAACTTCCATAATCAATGAAACTGTAGAAATACCTGGGTTCACTATTGTGGTTCAACTTGAATCAATTAGGCCTTTAACAGGCGTCATAATTTATGTAAAGAACGAGCTAGTAGATAGAGTTTCCCATACCTTCAGCAGTAAAAAAACTTTTGGCTCAGTAGTTTTTGAGTTCGGCATATTTAGGTTTGATGCCATAAGTTTTCTTATATTATTGTATATAAAAGTCCAGACTTTCCTGTGTCCGCATTTCAAATAGAATTTGAGGAGATAATTCAGCAATTTTCTCGTTTAGGTGATTTAAAGGATAGCTTGCAAGTTTTATGAGACTTTAATTTGTGCCTCAAAACCTTTAACAGGTGTAGGAGTATTAATAATTCTTTGATTAGCAAAGCTTTTAGGAGTTAGTTAGATTTGAAAACGTCCACTACCAATATGGATACACATATTGATTGGGCGTTTTCAAATATATTAGATAATGAAAAGAAGTGCTGAAGTGCTAGGACTTTTAAGGTTTTGCATAACCATCACAATGGGATATCTGTTAGTATTCAGGATAGCATGAGTTTGTAATGTTTGGAATAGGTAAGTGTAGGGGTCAGTTAACAAATCCAATAGGAAACTGTCCGCGTACTGATAATCGAATTAAATATCGCATGCGATAAGATTATTGTATAAGAGATAAAAGCTCAGTCACCTGCACTTCACCTCATTTGCTCTTCTCATTTGCTTGCCCTGTCACTCTAATAAAAGATGAGGTTTAACATGTTCTATCTCTTACATACACACTACAATCGAGGCGACGAAACTGAAGGGAAAAGATGAGATAAACATTTACAGTTAGTTATTCCATGAAGAGGTAATGCAAATTGGAAGAGAACTCCGCTACCTTAGCGAAAAATATTGGTGCAAGTGGTAAATCCGTGAAAAGGTGATATTAATTTTATCATATCTGAAATGTGTGTGTCTAACAAAGCGTTATTCCAGGCAGACCAGCATAAATTATATTCTTGCCGGCCGGTCTGCGACTAGTACTATCGCGCATCAGCAGCATAGACGTAACGCCGCTGCGCCAAAATCAGCAACCGGTCGGCCAATTGGTATTTAGCCGTCCCCATAACCTAAATTCTGGGAAGCGCACACTTGTGTATGCTGCAGGGAAGCTGCCTCTTTTTCGTGTAGGGCATCAACAGCCCGGGTTGCGACCTCAAGGTGCATTTTCAACACCGAGAAGCATACTGGCTGCAGTTCTCGAAAGCTCCGCAGAACTTTGACACTGGACATACATAAGAAGATGCAAAATGTTTGTCTCTCACTCTAGCGCTTGGTAGATCTGTACGAATTCATCAGCGCAATCATTTGGATCACGCAAGTTATTGAGTACTTAAAGAAAAACTCTCTTCATTTTTTTTTTATATAGAAGAACAAAAAAAAATATCACATATTAAAGTCAATTTTTCTCTACACAATTAGATTAAGACACTTATATATATATATGGTGCACATCATTCATTTGTAAATGCAAATGCAACATCATCGACTGTTTTCAACATAAATTTAAAGATTTTGAACAGCATCATCACCTGCATCTTCGAAGGGCCCAACGAACGCGCAAGGGAGGAATGTGTGTGAGTAAATGAAAGTAAAACATTATTATTTTATACAAAACAGAAAATTTGTGAAACACCGTCTCAGATGTTGCACTAGTGCATATAATTTGGCATACCTAAATTAGTTAATTAAAAAGAAAACATGTATTGCCCATTCTTTTTGCCATTATTGAATACCTTGTATACTGTAGTTGTCATTCAACATATATACAATATATATATATATATAGCCTGTCAGTTGTTAAAGTTTGAGGTTACGATGAATTTATATGTATTTAGCAAAGTTAAATTTTGAAAAGTTAAACCTATTGTTGATCAAGATGATCAGATAGTTTGTGGATTATGGTCCGTCTAAATGAAGTTATAATGTATCAAACATACTATGAAATTTAAACCAATGTAAATAAACATTTGTTAAGGGGTAACCGTCAAACTAATCCATCGTGTTACCAAGGTCGGGAGGGTACAGACGAGGGGGCAAACATCAGCTCAGCCACCCTTGCAGTCTATTAACAGACGTAACGCGCAATCCAGCAACAATTCACCTTATTTTATTTGGCCCATCATATAGCTTACAGACAGTGCACTTATTCTTTCTTTCTATCCACAAGAGGCCGTATAGAGCGGGTTAGGAAAAGATCCCACGACATATCCGACGAGCTACGTCAGAGCGACGCTAGAAGTGCACGGCCTCCTACTTTTTCTATGCGCTAGGCATTGATCTCCAGGATCAACGCTCAGTGAGGCCGTAGTATGTTTCCATCTGAATACTACATATACAAAAGTGTAGAATAGAAAAGAAAGTGGCGCCCAACACGTGGAGCCCGAGTCTGACCTGATTAGAAGCAACAACAAGCAGCTGCTATTCAGTCAGACTGGATCGTTATCAGATCGATATAGTTTAGACCTTGTAACCACATACACAGAACAAGCGATTAAACAAGGGCATATATCCACATAGAAATTGCTCCAAGATCCATCCATAATTAACATTTTACATTTTTTTTTTGCCTTGTATTTAATTCAATTCAATTATATGTTTTGGTATTGCGTAAGCGCGCTTACAACTCGCTTCAGGAATAACGACCCTAATTCGAATAACCGGATTGGTCGACCGAAACGAAACTAGGTCGCTAGTAATAGGCAGATCATTTAATTGAAAACGTAACTGGAAATTTGGAATATACTTCTTGCTATTAAGTGATAACGGATTTTCGCCATTTAGAATCGCGATTAAATTTCGAGTTCTCACGGAATAGTCGACTAAGGTGAACCAAATCATAGTAGTAGGCGGATCCGAATAATTTCAGATTACAGGTAGCGAAAGTTTGGCAGGATATTCTGTGGAGAATACAAGTTATTGGAGAAGCTTCGATTCTTGACCCAGAAGGAAAAACCTTACTTTAACAACCAACAGTTCCATTAGTTTACAATAAATGCACGTTATGTTTGAAAATAGGCGTTTAAAAATAAAATAGTATGACTTATACGTATACTTCATGAAGACGGACCTATTAAATGATAAATAAATAAAACTAAATTCGTATAACAGTCTAAAAATGTCAGTACGTCACAGCAACGAAGATTTGACAAGCGCATTGAGAGGAGACGAGACATTTTGCAACATCTGTCACCAGCCTTTGAATGAAACTGATCGCACTGCAGTAACACCGTGCAGACATCCATTTCACCTTCGTTGTATAACCGAACACTTAAGAACTTCTCGTAATTGCCCAATATGTAGGCAAACATGCACTTTAGAATCTCAATTACTAGCCAACGATAATTTACAAGCAGAACAATTAGCCACAGGACACACACAAAACGATACAACACCTAGTAATGAACCCAACGCAAACCAGCAACCCGCAAGGGGTAGAAACTCGTCCATTAGAGGCAAAAATCCAGGTAGGCGTAGGGGCATTGTCACCAGATCTCAGCAGCAGCTAAATACAAGCTCGCGTTTAAATAACAGCAGCGCTAGTACGGATAATAATGCCAACGTAAACAACACCAGAATGAATATTGATGACATTAATAATGCAATCCAAACTGCTATGCAGGTTCAGCAACAACAAATGCTGCAAAACTTGACGGCATACATACAAACACAGTTGTCTTCCTTGAGTTTAGGCCATCACATCACTTCTAACGTGCAAGAAACTAGAAACGAATTACCGAGTCAGTTACCACGAACAGTACCAATTTATAATACAATTAGTTCGAACCCAAACTCGAATAAAAGTCGACATAGTCACATCTCGACTAGGTCTAACACGCAGGTTCAGCCTGAAAAAGTTCCAAACATCATTCAAAGTTGGCGCATCAAATTTGATGGAGTCAAAGATGGTCGTAATGCTGAAGAATTTCTCTACAGAGTTAAATCATTAGCACAGCAGAACTTAAATGGAGATTATCAACTTTTGTGTGACCATTTACATTTGTTTTTCGCCGGTAAAGCCAACGAATGGTACTGGCAATACCACCGTTCCTGCAATTATCTCACTTGGGATGACTTTTGTAAGGAATTTATGCAGAAATTCAGGGATATCGACTCAGATATGGACATCTGGGAATCAATTGATAGTAGACATCAAGGAGATAAAGAATCATTTGAGGAATATCAATTCCATGTAGAAAAACTCATTGCCAGATTGAAAAACAAGATCTCAGAAGAATCTTTAGTTCACCTTTTAATAAGACATGCGAAATCCTCAGTTCGATATGAACTAATGCACCTTAACATAAAGACGTTGTCTCGACTGAGAGAAGAAATTCGCACTCATGATCAATACTGCAAGCAACTAAAGACTCATGCAGGGAAAGGTAGTGCAAATTCGCGTCCATTCATTTCGCAAATTGAGCAAGATTCTGAAGAATCGACAACAAAAGAAGTACTGGCAGTTCAGTACAAGCCACTAAAATGTTGGAACTGCGATAAAATAGGACACAGGTTTGAGGACTGTCTCGAGGCTCGCAGTATCTTCTGTTTCGGTGTGGTGCCAAAAACACCTATAAGCCCAAATGCAAGACATGTAATCCGTCGGAAAACCGACTGGCGGATGCGTCAGCCTAAACCTACCTGTCGCATCCAAAATTTTAAGGTCAGATTGTAGCACACAAACGGATCTCAGTTTAGAGTCCGAGTGCAATACACAACCCACCAGATCTGACCCAACAACAAAAACAAATATTTTTCAGCCATATCATATTCGTGCAGCACAATTTGCAGCAGCTAAGCAACGTGTCTTTGGTGATGTGTGCAGTTGTGAATGGCCACCAAAAAGTAGACGTTCAACTTCTCGCCTGCGCGCCTTTTGGAAAAATGTAAGAAATAGCCGCCGAAAACTACTATCCGCCATTTTTCTCAGCGACAGTGATAACAGATTATACACCAAAATAAAAATCTGTGACAAGAATTATGAAGCGTTGCTCGATTCTGGAGCCACAATTAGCTGCATCGGCAGCCAAGCGGCAAAATATCTAATTCAACATCCAAAGCTTCATAAATGTTCCGGACGCATTCGAACTGCGAATAATTCAGAATGTTCCGTAGTTGGCAAACTTATTATCGACATTATTTACCGAAACCAAAAAGCTCCAGTAGAATTCTTTATAATACCAGATCTGAAGCAGGATATCTACTTAGGCATAGGTTTCTGGAAAGATTTTGGTTTGTTGGATATAACGCCAACAATATCTGAACTTGACGTAGGTCGAGAAGACCATCTTATGAAAAAGAAGGTTTAGGGAGAACGCATTTGATAGAGCATAGCATCGACATAGGCGACGCTAAGCCCATCAAACAGCGTCATTGGCCAGTATCTCCCGCGAAAGAAAAAGAAATGTTTTCAGAAATTGAAAATATGCTTGCGCTTGACGTAATAGAAGAAAGTAAAAGTCCTTGGAGCAGCAACTGCGTTCTAGTCAAGAAAGGAGAGAAAATGCGGTTATGTTTAGACTCGAGAGAAGTAAATAAAGTGACATTGAAAGACGCTTATCCCTTACCCCATGTGGACGGCATCCTCAGTAGGCTACCTTCAGCACGTTTCATTACGGGACTAGACATGAAACACGCCTTCTGGCAAATTCCACTGGAACAAAAATCTCGTCAGTATACTGCATTCACTGTGCCAAATCGACCGCTATACCAGTACAAGGTCATGCCTTTCGGTTTGTGTAACGCGGCGCAAACCCTTTGCAGATTGATGGATCAAGTCATTCCTGCCCATCTACGAACCAGAGTATTTGTATATTTAGATGACCTTCTAGTTCTTTCAGACGATTTTGATTCACATATGAAGTTGTTAGAAGAAATCGCATCGTACCTTCGCCAGGCTAATTTAACGATTAACATAGCCAAATCCAAGTTTTGCATGTTAGAAATCAAATACTTAGGATTTATTATAGGATACGGCCAATTAAAGGCAGATCCTCAAAAAGTAAGCGCTATTAAAGAATTTCCCCCTCCGACTTCCGTCAGGCAACTTAGAAGATTTTTAGGACTCTCAGGGTGGTACAGGCGTTTCGTTGAGAATTACGCAACGATCACTTGCCCACTTACGGATCTTTTAAAGAAGAACAAAATATTTGATTGGAATCAGGACGCGGAAAGCGCTTTTAACTTGTAAAAATCCAAACTAACAAGTGCACCCTTGTTAATGACACCTGATTTTTCGAAGCCTTTCGTTCTACTTTGCGACGCGAGTTTATATGGTCTTGGTTGTGTGCTTGCCCAAAAGAACGAAGACGGCATAGAATTGCCAATCGCATACATGTCCGAGAAATTAACGAAAGCTCAACGAAATTACACGGTAACCGAACTCGAATGTTTAGCGGTCATAAAGGGTATTAACAAATTCAAAGCTTATAAAGAAGGCCAAGAATTCATGGTAGTTACAGATCATGCATCCTTAAAATGGCTCATGAAGCAAAAGGATTTGTCAGGACGTCTTGCCAGGTGGTCAATTAGATTACAGGGTTTTTCTTTCATAATAACATTAACATAACATAACATTGTAGCTGACGCATTGTCACGGCGTGACGAAGTGGATGTCAGTGAACTTTCCGACATGGGACCAATTATTGATTTGACTTCAAAAGAATTCCGTTCAGATGAATACCTCGATTTAATTAAGCGGATTAAAGAAAACCAATCAAGACTACCAGATTTGAGAATAGTAGATGATTTCGTCTATAAAAGGACCGAGCATCCCACTGGCGATGCAATTCAAGAGTCAGAATCTTGGAAATTGTGGGTGCCTGTCAAATTACGAGAAACAGTCCTGCATCGCGCACACTATCCCCCTGACTCATCTCATGTTGGCATGAGCAAGTTGGCCGAAAAATTTAAACGATATTTCTATTGGCCCGGAATGATAGTCTAGATTCGTAGTTATGTTGCAAAATGTTCTGTATGCAAGTCAACTAAAAGCCCGAACACCGTTCTCAGACCACCAATGGGCAAACCCATGACTTCAGATAGACCATTCCAAAAACTGTACATGGATCTCCTAGGTCCCTATCCTAGATCTAAACGTGGTAATATCGGACTTTTGATCTTCGTAGATCATAACACGAAGTTTCATTTTCTTTACCCCTTAAAGAAATTTACGTCTCATCGTATTTGTGATTATCTGGAGAACCATGTATTTTATACATTCGGCGTGCCCGAAACAATCTTAACCGATAATGGGTCACAATTCCGATCGGGGCATTTTAAAGCATTCTTAACACGTTTTGGCGTATCGCATAGATGCACAGCTATTTACTCTCCCCAAGCAAACGCGAGCGAGCGATTAAATAGATCCGTTTTAGCCGCCATACGTGCATATATAGGCACAGACCATACGAATTGGGATCAGAATTTAAATGAAATCAGCGGCTCGTTGAGATCAGATTTGCATCGAAGCACAGGTTTTTCCCCATATTTCTTATGTTTCGGCCAAAATATGGTAATGAATGGACAAGATTATGATCTACTGAGAAAATTGAATGTGCTGTCAGAAGACACCAATATTAGTACTACTGATAAGTTACTCTTAGCTCGAAGTAAAGCCAAAGAAAACATAGGTGATGCTCATGATGTTAATGCCAAAAGATATACGAGGGTCGTTTGATAAGTCCGTGACTTTTTGTATTTGCCGCGCACCTGCTCTAAATACAACACTGCTCCTGTCAGCAGTTATCGATTAACAGCTGACTGTAAAATTTTGAGAAAGCTGCGTTTCTTAGTTTGCGTTTTATAGGCATTGAAAGCAGACGATCTCGTGAATTTTAACGAAAATGGAAAAAGTGAATTTCGTGTGCTAATTAAGCATTATTTTTTCGTAAAAAAATCCATCACCGAAACCAAGGAAAGACTTGATAAATATTATGGGGACTCTGCACCATCAATTTCAATGGTTAAGAAATGGTTTACTGAGTTCCGTTGTGGTCGTACCAGTACAAGTGATGCCGAACGTTCAGGTCGCCCAAAAGAGGTCGTCATGCCAGAAATCGTCGACAAAATCCATGGAATGATATTGGATGATCGGAGAATGAAAGTGCGTGAGGTAGCTGAGGCTGTAGGCATCTCAACTGAACGGGTACATCACATTTTACATGAATATTTGGACATGAAAAAGCTTTCCGCGCGATGGGTGCCGCGATTGCTCACACACGACCATAAGCGCAACCGTGTGACCATTTCAAAGGAGTGTTTGGCGATGTTCAACCGCAATCCAAACGAATTTTTGCGCCGTTTCGTTACCGTAGACGAAACATGGATCCACCACACCACACCAGAGACCAAAGAACAATCAAGACAGTGGGTTTCTCCGGGTGAACGTGCACCAAAGAAGGCCAAGGTGGGTCTGTCGGCCAACAAGGTCATGGCCACAGTTTTTGGGGATGCACAAGGTATCATTCACATCGATTACCTTGAAAAGGGTAAAACGATCACCGGCGAATATTATTCAGAGCTTTTGGACAGATTCGATATTGATTTGAAGCAGAAACGACCGCATTTGGCGAAAAAAAAGTGCTGTTCCATCAGGACAATGCACGGGTGCACACGTGTGTAGTCAGCATGGCAAAATTTCATAAATTGGGCTACGAACTGCTACCCCATCCAGCATATTCTCCAGATTTAGCCCCCTGTGACTATTTTTTGTTTCCAAACATGAAGAAATGGCTCGGCGGTAAGAGATTCGGGTCAAATGAAGAGGTCATCACAGAAACAAACGACTATTTTGAGGGCCTTGAGAAAACCTATTATTTGGAAGGAATAAAAAAATTGGAAAAACGCTGGACTAAATGTATAGAGCTAAAAGGAGATTATGTTGAGAAATAAAACGCTTCTTTGACGAAAAAAATATATTTTATTCAAAAAGTCACGGACTTATCAAACGACCCTTGTAACTTACGCAGTAGAACTGTTCATCTGAAAATAGGTGATATTGTTCATGCTCGTAGTTTTGCGCAAAGTAACGCAGGAAAGAAGTTTAGCAGCAAATTGGCGCCAGTATTTAACAAAGCCACAGTAATCAGAAAGATAAGTCCTATTTATTATGAATTAGCTAACGAACAGGATAAGTCAATAGGAATATACCATTTGAAGGACATACAAACCTGATTCTTTTCGTATACTGACCTTTTTCAGTTAACACCTTCTCGAGATGAGACTCTCGCTGAAATTAACTGCGCTGTAGGGGTCATTTAACAAATCCAATAGGAAACTGTCCGCGTACTGATAATCGAATTAAATATCGCATGCGATAAGATTATTGTATAAGAGATAAAAGCTCAGTCACCTGCACTTCCCCTCATTTGCTCTTCTCATTTTCTTGCCCTGTCACTCTAATAGAAGATGAGGTTTAACATGTTCTATCTCTTACATACACACTACAATCGAGGCGACGAAACTGAAGGGAAAAGATGAGATTAACATTTACAGTTAGTTATTCCATGAAGAGTAATGCAAATTGGAAGAGAACTCCGCTACCTTAGCGAAAAATATTGAAGCACATGTTCACTTTGATTTGAACGACCTCAGCTCGCAGATGCATTACTGCATTCTGAATTGCAAGTACAATTGGCTACAATTAACCTTAAATCTGCAAAGGTTAACACGCGCTAGTTTATATTTTATCTTCTGCAAAGTATATTTAAAACTCCGCGTAAATAAAAGCATTGGATTATTGGGTGCAAGTGGTAAATCCGTGAAAAGGTGATATTAATTTTATCATATCTGAAATGTGTGTGTCTAACAAAGCGTTATTCCAGGCAGACCAGCATAAATTATATTCTTGCCGGCCGGTCTGCGACTAGTACTATCGCGCATCAGCAGCATAGACGTAACGCCGCTGCGCCAAAATCAGCAACCGGTCGGCCAATTGGTATTAAGCCGTCCCCATAACCTAAATTCTGGGAAGCGCACACTTGTGTATGCTGCAGGGAAGCTGCCTCTTTTTCGTGTAGGGCATCAACAGCCCGGGTTGCGACCTCAAGGTGCATTTTCAACACCGAGAAGCATACTGGCTGCAGTTCTCGAAAGAGAACCGCAGAACTTTGACACTGGACATACATAAGAAGATGCAAAATGTTTGTCTCTCACTCTAGCGCTTGGTAGATCTGTACGAATTCATCAGCGCAATCATTTGGATCACGCAAGTTATTGAGTACTTAAAGAAAAAATCTCTTCATTTTTTTTTTATATAGAAGAACAAAAAAAAAAAAATCACATATTAAAGTCAATTTTTCTCTACACAATTAGATTAAGACACTTATATATATATATGGTGCACATCATTCATTTGTAAATGCAAATGCAACATCATCGACTGTTTTCAACATAAATTTAAAGCATCAACACCTGCATCTTCGAAGGGCCCAACGAACGCGCAAGGGAGGAATGTGTGTGAGTAAATGAAAGTAAAACATGTAATGGTCAAGGTGCGAATAATGAAGTAGTGCTGAACCAACATCTTCAATATCCAACAGTCGGATCAGTAATGATAGCGGACGGAATCCTCTTGTGCCTTAGCTCTTCGGCGTGGGGTGGGTTTTTGCCATATTCCTTCTCCACATCTACACAACTTTATTATTTAGGATTCCTAACAGAAACTAAAAAGGGAGGCGTTCTCCAAGAAAAATACAAAACCAGCGGGTGTAACTAATGAAAACGGTTGAAGGTTAAATAAATAAAAAAAATTCGGACTGCAAGATATAAAGTTTGCGAGGTTCAAAGGTGTTGTGCGACCTCGCTGTCTTTACCCACCCTACCATAATCTTCAAAAAAAATTATTGTATCCGAAGATACCCTATAACAGTCCGACTATTAACTTATGTTGCCATGTCTATCCAGAGAAAAGAAAAATTTAGCACATCATTGTATTCATTGCGATGTTCATTTTTTATTCCTAACGTAAAGAGGCAGAAATTGGATTGACATAATAATCTATAATAATATTATCCTGGTAGATATTTCACCGTGTACAATAAGTTTCATAACTCTTCGTAAAGAGAACATGTTTAGATTGGTTACAAATTTATGTATATGTGTTTTTTTTTTTAATTTCTTATGTTTGTTTCGAAATCAAAGGGGGATGTTCGTATAACATTATGCAACTGAATTTGCTTCTCGTAGTTTGATAATTTAATTTTTTTGCTTTTCTTATGTGGCACTCATTGATTACAGTTTTGGTGTGCAAATGATCTTTCAATAAGGCTTACAATTTATATAGGCTAAGGGTACAGATATCATTCATTGCTGACAGCTTTTTGTGGAAATGATTTTTTTTAAAAAAATGAGGCCTTCAATTTATATAATTTAAATTTCAATGTAACATTCATTTCTTTCAACTTTTTGTTTAACGAAATTTTTAAAAAAAAAACTGAGGCTTACAATGTCTATAGTTTAAGTTTACAAGGGGCACTCATGGATCTGTTTTGTTTCTTTTTTTTTTTTGTTTTTGTATGTTTAATATATATGATTATTATTACAATATAATATTGTTGAAGAGTGCGCTTAAGGATCGTGAAAGTACTAAATAATTTTTTTTTTTTTATTGATCCTGACACCTTTTTTACGGATTTACAACAGCTGTTAACATTATTTTTTTGTTGGTGTCGTTCTTTGTTTTAATTTTTTTTTTTCTTCTTTTAATTTGTTTGTTATTGTTCTTTTTTTTTTGTCTTTTTAAAAAGAGGGTTTTCGTGATCAAAAGGATCAGCAGAGCATTCAAGAGAATAAAACAAAATCACATATATTACAAGCCTAGGACATGCACAGTTGTTGTTTAGTACTCACAATTGAATTTCTCCAGCGTTGAAAGGCCTTCCAGCGTAATGGTGAAGCAGATCGTTATTGGAACTAAAGCTTGATACATTAGATAATTGTTAAATTTTCTTGAACGATTTTACATTGTTTAGCAATCTAACTTGGTTTTTTTTTTCATGTACAATTGTTTTCTTTTATACACTTATATTTTGTACTTTTGTTTTATCCCTAGCACACACTCAACAATTTAAGTTAATTTTCAAAATTTAATTTGCACTCGTGCAGTTTAAACAAAGACTCAAAGACAAAAAAAAACACAAGCTACCTCCTTGATCTGTGGCCAAGTGAATTGTAGACAGCAGCGCCAGATGATGACAGGGTGGGAGCAATTGTATCCCACGGTGCAACTCCAAGATGTGAATAGGCAATGCCTTCCCAAAAGCAGGCAAGATCGCAATGGATTCTTTGCAGAAAAAAAAGAAGGCACGGCTGCGTAAAGATTACGCAATACCGTGCAGAGGTCACGCAATACCGTGCAGAGGTCCCGCAATACCGTGCAGAGGTCACGCAGCGCCGTTGAGCTTCAGCAACGCGATGCGAAATTGCGAAGCTCTGCCCTGAGCACGGTGCTGGCCAGACAACGTTGTTGCACCGGTTTAACAGGGATCTCTTTTATACGGGAAGAACTGAAAAAAAATGGACTTGCATGGGTGTGGGCGACAAGCAATGTAGATGGTTTTTACCTATATTGTGATATCTGTATGCAGCGATGCAGTAGTTGGACTTTAGGGTGCCAAATGCCCCTGCCAGCCAAAGGTCACTTATATGGGGAGCACTCCTCCGAATCCTCCAATACTCCTTTGTAAGGTCACTTGCTCACAATTTTTTTTTTTTTTTTTTTAAATTTTTATTCTTTGATTTTTCACAAACGCACTTCGGTACGTTGCGGTGTTCTTTTTGAATTTTTAACTAACCAAGAAAAGAAAAAAGGTCACTGCAGCCGCGTGTGGACCTTAAATAGTGAAAATTTCCAGCCCTCACTAGCTTTTTGGAAGGTATTCGGAGTTGGTGAAGTTGGCTGTGATCGCAGTCCAGCTGATTAGTTAAAGCTTTAAGTATTTTGATAGCAGCCTCGAAGTAGGCACTAATTAGCTGAGCAGGTGGAATGATAACAGTTGCACTGCTTGCAAGGTCAGCTTAACACCTTGGGACTTAACAGAAAATTTGCATTGCTTTCTAAGATAAGCTTAGAAGTATGCCCTGATAAGAACTGGTGTTATCAACAGTGCATGTTGTTTACTAATGTTAGCGGTGCACTGCTTTACCTTTGGCTACCACAAAGCCGAAGGTATTATTTTCGTTATTGAAAAAAATAAAACAATAATGGGACGCATTGCAAAGCGCGGGCCATTACACCACCCGATAATATTCCTTCTTTTTAGATGTAATATTAGCGGGAATTAGCTGCGCATGTCTTTAGCATGAAACGTACCAATTTCTTTCCCTTGTAAATTCTCTAGCTGATAATAACAATTTCCTAGCTTTTGGCGAACTCGACATTTAACAAACTGCGGTCCCAGTTTCGCATTAAAGTTTTGTGAAAACTTGCTTTGCGCAAAGCTACGGCAATATACTTCCTGTCCTTCTTTAAAGGAGACATGTTTCGCTCTTAAATTGTATTGAGTGACATTTCGCTCATATGCGCGCCGGATATTAGCTTGTATGTCCTTCCTTAAAAGTGCTAAATTATCATCTCTTGACATGGCACTATTGGCTCCTCCAGCAGTGACATTTCTTTTAACAGCTTATAATCGGATCCATGAGTTATCATATCAAGGCCAAATAAGGCACGATATGGGGAACAACCTAAAGATTGATGCAATGCAGATCTGAGCGAGCACGAAATGCTTGTGAGATGCACATCCCACTCTCGTTGATCATGTTTTAAATAGGATCTAACAGCAGCCAGTAAGGATCGATTAACTCGCTCTGCCGCATTACTCTGTGGTGAGTAAAGGGCTGTATAGACATGTTTAATACCGAGTTCTGTCAAAAATGCATTAAAATCGGCAGCCTTAAATTGGCTGCCATTATCACTTACGATAATTTCGGGAACTCCAAAACAATGAAAAATGTTATGCAACAGATACTCTTGTACGGCCAACGAAGTACATTTCTTCAGAGGATGCAACCAGTGAAACTTGCTAAAATGATCTAGAACAATCAGTAAGCCCACATGACCTTGTTTACTTCTAGGATATGGTCCTAGAAGATCAATATATAATCTTTGAAAAGGTCGACACGAAGGTACATGAGCTCCCATAGGTGGACGAAGGCTATAGTTCGGTGCTTTGCTCTGTTTACACACATCACACGAACGAATATAGTCTCGAGCATCTTTGGATAGACCGGGCCAAAAAAGATGACGACGCAATTTCTCTATTGTCTTTTGCATGCCAGAATGAGCGGAAGTAAGACTATCATGGGTTTGCCTAAGAGTATCGGTGCGAAGACTGTCGGGGACCCATAACTTCCAGGAAAGTTTTTCCTGCGCCTCGTCTCCTTCAGCATGTTCTGTACGGATGTATAAAAATTTATCCACCATTTTCATATCCGGGAACTTAGACTGATTTGCAGCATATCTAGTCTTTAATGCAACATATGACTCCTCAGAAAACGCTTCTGATTGCAGATCAATCACAGGACTCATGTCTAACTCAGCAATCTCAGCATCATGAAGTCTGGACAAAGCGTCTGGTACTACATGATCTTTTCCTTTCCTATGCGAAAACGTAAACTTAACCGAAAGATCCATCTTGCAAGTCTACTTGCAATGTTTTGCTGTCGCATCAGCCAGAGAAGGCTAGAATGATCGGTGACAACCTCAAATTCTTGCAATTCCAGATAACACCGAAATTTCTCAATAGCCAAAATGACAGCTAAGCATTCTCGTTCCGTAACGCTGTAATTTCTCTGAGCTCTACTTAACTTTTTGGACATATACTAAAACTGCACTAAAACTGCACCTATTCCAAAGTCGCTAGCATCGCAATGTAAAAAGAACTTTTTGCCAAAATCGGAGTTCGTAAGAATCGGCGCAGATGTTAAAGTCTTTTTCAGTTTGTCCATCGCTTCTTGAGCTTCCGTCGTCCAGGCAAATTTCCTTTTCTTGGTTAACAAATCCGTAATTGGACAAGTTAGATCCGAGAAGTTTGGAATGAACCGACGGTGCTTTAAGTTCCTTGGCGGAGGCCAATTTTCAATACAAGATACTTTGGCAGGGTCAGTGCAGATGCCACCACTACCAATAACATAGCCTAAATATGTAATGCGAGTCACACAGAATTGACTTTTAGTTAAGTTAAGGGTCAAATTAGCTTTCCGAAATTGTTCGGCTAGTCTTACTAAAATTGCAAGGTGAGTTGCAAAATCTTCGGACACAACACACAGATCATCCAAATAACCGAAGACACAATAACGAAGGTCAGGCGGTATGATCTGATCCATTAATCGACACATGGTAGACGGTGCGTTGCACAACCCAAAGGGCATCACCTTAAATTGGTATAAAGGACCGCCAGGAACGGTAAATGCAGTTAATGGTTTAGATTCGTCGCTAAGCTTTATTTGCCAGTAGGCATCTTTAAGATCTAATTTAGAAATAATGTTCGCTTTGGGGAGTCGAGCAAATATACCATCGATGCTTGGTAAAGGATAGGCATCCTTTTTAGTGGCGTCGTTCAGTTTACAAGCATCTAAACAAAGACGGACTTTATTTGGTTTTACAACCATCCGCATGGGAGAACTCCAAGGACTTGACGAAGGTTCAATTACGTCCAAGCTCAGCATCCGATCAATTTCTTGATAAAGAAGTTTCTCTACGGCCGGACTGACAGGATAAAATCGCTGTTTACAGGGTTTCGCGTTGAATGTAGTGGCGGCAACAGTAGAATTCCTGGGTTGGGGATCGCTGTGTATAATTATTATTCACTAACGATTTGACCGACGCGATAAAACAATTCGAGATAAAGAAACAATTCGGGGCGCGTGATCCGTTCACTTCAAGAATTTATTATTATTATTATTACATTATATTACATGAAAAAAAGCGGATAAAAGAGCGCGAGAGCCCTCGGTGACTCTCGCACTGTTTACGCCGCAACGTTGCCTACTTCTTGGCGGCTGCGTTTCGACGTAAACATCCCGCCCCCCTTGCAATACTATTGCAACTTATGGGTGGAGACGGGATCCTTTGGATGCCGCTGGAGGGGTCTTAGGAGCGTTGGCGGACTATGTCTTGAAGACACCGGATAGGACCCAGCCAAACAGAGTGTTCTGGGCCAACGGCAGTCCACCGTGGGATGGAACAAGCCCTGGAAGGAGTACGTCTCCATAGACGTCGGCCCCCAGAACTATGGAGACTCTGCTTGGCACATGGCACCGAGTGTCCGCCAACGTGATGCCCGGATAGCTGGTTAGCAGCTCCTTATTAACCTTCTGTGCCGAAGTCCTGATCTGCACATCTTCCATCTTCAGATTTACTATAACGGAAAACTCCGGTGACGCCCTTGACCTGAACAAGGCGCGGCAAAACCCATTTTCGGCGGAGAGGCCAAAGGCCTTTGCCAGTGAGGTGGGCATGCGGCTACATGGACTGCACGCGTCCAACAGCACGCGCACCCGCGAAGATTTTGCCCGCCATGTCCAGGTTGACTATGGCGGTCGGCATCATGCTGATCGCCACAGAGGGGGAAGTCGCCAGGGATTCCGAAGGTGGAAGAGGCGTCACGGATGGCGAGGTTGCATTAATCTTGGATTGCGGGGTGCCTGGGAGGTGGAGCAGTGTGTGGTGGCCCTCACCACATGTGCGGCAGGTGCCGCCGCTGCGACATGAACCCTTAGAATGTTCATGGGCCAGACAGTTCGGGCAGTATTTGTTGATTAATACTGCCCGAAGACGCTTTTCCGCAGCCAGCCGCAGGAACCTCTGGCACTTCTTCAAGGCGTGGACTCCTCTGCAGACGCGGCATCTGAAGGAGTTCACTCCCTTTGGCTTGGCTGGTGGTTGTGCCTTGCGTGGTGCCATCTCACTAATCTGAAAGAACAATGTGGATATATGGATTAGTTTTTGGAGAACATATATCCACTGATGGACAACACAAGGTTAGGAGGGTGTCTGGACCTTGTCCTCTAAAGGAAGTAGGACTAATTTTGCCACTGGCCTTTTGATGACGCCACGGGTGGTGAGGATGTCCACTACTCGGACAATGTCATCAGCGCCAGGATAGGTGGCGTGGATGCGGCCCAGACGCCATTCGTTGACTGGTAGGTTGTCTTCCTTGACAACCACCATGTCGTCGACTTGGAGGTTTCGCGTTGGGAGTTGCCACTTGGAGCGTTTGTGCAACTCTTTGAGGTATTCCTCTTTCCAACGGAAAGAAAACTGTTGATGCAGAGCCTTAAGTCGCTGCCATCGGTTGATGATGGATACAGCGTCTTCTTGGATTTCAGGCTCTGCGACGGACATGAGCGGACCGCCGATCAGAAAGTGGCCAGGAGTCAAGGCTAAAAGATCGGTGGGGCTCTCAGACATAGGAGAAATCGGCCTGGAGTTAAGGCACGCTTCGACCTTGCAAAGGAGTGTGGATAGTTCCTCGAAAGTGTACTTTAATGAAGAAGTGGACTTGTATAAGAGCGTTTTGAAGCTCTTTACTCCAGCTTCCCATAAGCCACCCATGTGCGGCGCACTGGGAGGATTGAAGTGCCATGCGAGATTTTGATGGCTGTGTTTTCTGGATACATCAGCCTTCACTGCCTTCATAAACTCTGAAGTAAGGACCTTGGAGGCTCCAACGAATGTCTTTCCGTTGTCAGAGTAAACGTGGTGGGGGCAGCCGCGTCTCGCGATGAAACGTGCGAAGGCGGCGAGAAACTTCTCGGTTGTTAGGTCCGAGGTTGCTTCTAAAGGTATGGCCTTTGTGCTGAAACACACAAACACACATACATAGCCCTTGGTTATGAGGCAGGCTCGACCAGTGAAATTCTTGATTTCGAAAGGACCAGCGAAATCGAGTCCCGTGTGGGTGAAAGGTCGAGAGAAGGAAACTCTCGCAGAGGGCAGAGTACCCATGAGTTGAGTTTGCAACTTCTTTCGATGGAGGATGCAAACTCGACAGGAATTAATGGTGGCTTTCACTAAAGTACGGAGCTTTGGAATCCAGTAGCGTGATCGAATGAGACGCATCACTAATTGGTTCCCACCATGGAGGGAGATACGATGCGTAAAACGGACGAGGAGGTGTGAGAAAGTACATGAGTACGGAAGGATAAGCGGGTGCCTCTCGTCATAGCTTAAAGAAGCGGATGTTCTCACACGACCGCATGATCTCATGACTCCGCTGGCGTCGATGAACGGATTCAAATTAGCGATGTCGCTACTCCTTGCAATCTGTTCCTTGTTCAACAAACAGTTGTACTCTTTATGGAACTGAGTACGTTGGGTGCTCCGGATGAGCAAATCTTGAACGTTGGAGAGTTCAGAGCTGCTGATATCTGGAGAGAGTGTAAGATCAGGCTTGCGACACCTCTGAATGAAACGATATACATAAGCCATCACTCGCAGTGCTCTGTTAAGCTCGGAAAATCTCTCCAAGATACAAATGGATGAAGGAGGCAACTTTGTTAAGTTGCATTTGACAGGACGAAGCTCTTCGTCTGTCTCGTGAGCGATTTCGATCGCAACAGGCCACTGCTCTGCTGGAAGGATCAGCCAATCGGGTCCATGCCACCAGAGTCTATTACCAATGAGGTCCTCTGACGAGACGCCTCTACTGGCAAGATCGGCAGAGTTCTGCTCAGATCTGACGTGACCATTTGCTCGAACTAGTGAGCTGAGCTATCTTAGCCACTCTGTTAGCCACGAAAGTCGTCCATTTACATGGAGGCTTACTAAGCCAGGCTAACACAACGTCAATATGGTGCTCAATTAACGTGGTACGCCCTAGTGTTTCAGATGCTTTCGGGAACAGATCTTTAATAATTTCTAATTGCTGAATCTGACAAGGACTCAAGGCATATGCGTTTTCTACTGTTGATTCTTCTTGCACCAGTGATGAATCTAACGAACTGATAATGTGAGGAGCAAGCGCGAAAGTTTTTCAAAAGTCGAGGCCTAATATCAATCTTTGCTTAATGCTCGGAATAATATACAACTTAATAAACCGTTTGACACCTTTGTAACTCATTTCAGTATTAAGCACACCTATAATTGGCTGAATTTCCCCACCCGCAGTTTTCGCACTGGATCGGATAGGTTTATAGTAGGGACTATCAGAAAAATCTTGTAGCGCCAGCTCGGCACCTAGGCAGCTTATATTTGCACCGGTGTCCAACAAGCCTTGCTCTGTAAACTTTAAAAAGGATACTTCCGCATAACTACGCAGATCCTTAGAGCAATTAAAAATTGAAGAAATTTGCATTTTTCGATTTTTTCTTAATTTCAGCATAGTAATTCTTAAGTCTTAATGTATGTTTATTAGGTCTATTTTCACTATTATTAAAAATACGATTTCTTACATTATTATAATGTTCTAAACGCTCTTGATAAGAACGTCTCCATAAAGGGGCTATATTAGATGAAAGTGGTTCTACCTGCACTGGAATAGAGGAAGGGATAGGTGCAGAAACGTTATCCTCCACCTGATTTTTATTTAGATTCATGGTGTTGGGGGACTCCGGTTGTTGTTGGAAGCCCCCGCACGTCGGTTTTCCGATTTCTTGCTTATGCAATTCTGGCATTGAGGCTTATAAATATTTGGCCGGCCACAGCCGTAGCAAAAGACGCGACGTGCGGCTAAGCAGTTCTCCCAAACATGTCCTATTTCTTCACAATTCCAGCATTTAAATTTTCCTTGAGAAGAATGTAAAGCGTGGATCTCGGCTGCTTCGTCTAAGTTGACTTCTACCTCTGAATTTTCCTGTTCTACTGTGCAAACTTGACAACGAGATACAGGTACATTCGGCTTGGATACATAACGGCAGCTGATTTAATATGCCAGATTTTCACTCATTTGAACCAACCGACGTAAGTGACCTACCGAATGGACTGGTTGAAATAACAATTTCTGACGAGTTTCTGGTAGAAGACTACTTTTTAAAATTTCAACTAGCTCCTCATCTTCCACTCGAATGGAGGCCTTGTCGATCAAGGTTGCAACTGCCTCATAAAAGGACGAAAATGATTCACCTGTCTTTTGTTTACGGGCTCGAATCAGCTCCATGCTCATAAAGTCGGAACGGTAGTCTTGGTACTGTTGACGCAGGGATTCACACATTTTGGTCCAACCAATTTGATCAACCTGTTTATGGTATCTCCAGTACCATGATCGAGCTTTACCCGTGAACAAAACGTGAATATGCCTGCACATAACTGAAAAATCACTGTCTAACGTTTCATTGGTGAGTGAAGTGACTCGATAAATAAACTCCTCTACTCCCAATCCTTCAACGGATCCATGAAAATGAACTCCCCATTTCTGCATTATGTCGACTGTCTGCCGAGACTGCAAGGAAGATGCATTTGATGCGGGAGTTTCCCTTAGAACAGAAGTAACTGGCGGTTCAAGTTGCTGAGGTTGTACATTAGTTGCCAACGATGACATCACCCTTGTGACCGTTTGCTCAATCATTCCTTGAATAATATTGTAGTCAACAGGCTGGCTACGACGATTATTTGTAGGACGAATGGGTCTGGAGGATCGGGTTGGTCTGCCTCTAACAGGTCTCTCAGGAATAGCTTCACCTTGATTGGTGCTTTGGCTAGCGTCTAATGCTGACGAATTTGCTCCAATTGGATTTTCCAATGGAGGTTCTGGGTGTCGAATTGTATTTTGCTGCTCCGCGATCGCCATGGCTTTGGCAAGGTTTCGGATGGTCATACCACGAGCAGCTGGCACAGCTTTAGAGTTCGAAGGAACTGGCTGAGATCAAGGTGGAGAACAATTGCCTACCACAGCTCGAAGCTCCTCTCTATTAATTCCAATTCTGCATGTAAAACATTCAGAATTTTTGGTCAACCATGCATCTATGCAGTTCTTATGGAACACATGTTTACATGAAAGTAAATAACACGGATGGGTGTTATCCATAACTGTTGCACATAGTGCACAAAGATTGTCTGCTCGTGCCGATGAGGCATGAGGAGGGGTATTAATGACTGGCATTTTGTAAGTATTTATTCATAAAAATTATTTCTGGATTAGACGTATATTGGCAACAAAAGAAAACAGTCGGGTAACTATCTATATCTTGCAGTATCCTAGTTTTTTTTTTATTTTTATATTTCTAATTTAATTAATTTATTTTCCGGGCTATTGATACTAAACTAAAGATGGTGTTCGTTACGTTGATTTTACAGTCTTTAGACTGCAGATCGGCAAGCAAGGCCAAATAGCACTTAAACGAGTTCCAAACAACAGTCTAAATTGCAATTAATTATCAAGTCATAATGTCCATCCATCCATATGTATGATAATGAAATAGTCTCAGCAGTTGCAAAAACAAGGAAAATATCATCCCGCCAAATAATCGAGTACTGGCATCTGTGCTGAGCCGAATGCGCAGTATTCTACAAAATTATTTTACGAAAACAATATTTCTATCTTCCTACAACTTCACTGAGTCTATTCATAACACGAAAACAAACGAGCATGTTATTTTTATTTTTGAGTAGAGAATTCATTTTCTACATCGAACATAGAATTTAATATGCTCCTTTTTCCTGGCTATCAGTACTATTCAGGGTCTCGTCTGTTATTCTTATCTGAATAATTCAGATTCGTAGGCCTGATATAGATCTTCAATTTCTAGCATCATATAAGTGGTAATAAGACTTTGTCCGTCTAAAGTTACTTCACAGATATTATACAAAATTGCAAAGCAAAACTTACTCAAAATAGTGTTGGGGTGCGTACAGTCATACTTCAATTTCGCTTCTAAAATATCATACGTTTTTTTTCTCAGTGTATTCTAAATACATCACCACACATTACAAACTCATGCCTGAATACTAACAGATATCCCATTGTGATGGCTATGCAAAACCTCAAAAGTCCTAGCACTAATCTTTTCATTATCTAGTATATTTGAAAACGCCCAATCAATATGTGTATCCATATTGGTAGTGGACGTTTTCAAATCTAACAAACTCCTTAATCCTTTGCTAATCAAAAAATTATAAATACTCTTACACCTGTTAAAGGTTTTGAGGCACAAATTAAAATCTCCTAAAACTAGCAAGCTATCCCCTAAATCACCTAAACGAGAAAATTGATGAATTATCTCCTCAAATTCTATTTTAAATGTGGACAGAGGAAAGTCTGGACTTTTATATAATATAAGAAAACTTATGGCATCAAACCTAAATATGCCGAACTCAAAAACTACTGAGCCAAAAGTTTTTCTACTGCTAAAGGTATGGGAAACTCTATCTACTAGCTCGTTCTTTACATAAATTATGATGCCTGTTAAAGGCCTAATTGATTCAAGTTGAACCACAATAGTGAACCCAGGTATTTCTACAGTTTCATTGCTTATGGAAGTTTCCACGAAACATAATATTGATGACTGAAGCATCAGCTTGTCCGATCGAATATCTTCAAGATGGGAATTCAAGCTCTGAGTATTATGGAAGAAAATGTTAAGGGCAGAACTGTTAATTAAATAATCGTAATGAGTACACAGTAGTTTTTCAGTCCGCAATTTCTTCAATTGGGCTTTCACTTTATCATTATTTTGGGGAGACTTAGGAGGAACAAAATTCCCAATAATGAATAATCCTAAAGCAGTAGTTGCTCTACTGCAAGCTACGTATAATGCAGCACGCTGCATTCTGGAATTAGCATGGACTACCACTTTGCCATACGTAGCTCCCTGACTCTTATGAATTGTGATGCCTTCAGCAGGCACAATTGGAAACTGCCTACGGTCAATGTTAATTTGTGCGTTATTTGAATATTGAAAACTGCGAACAATTTTCTGAATAGGAGTCCATGAAGGATCAGTACGATGTGTACACTTCGAACGCGCAGATTCTCCTACAGTTTCCTCTGTAAATTTCATCCATAAAATGTTGGGAGTGTTGGATGTATTGAAATCTATTTGCATCAACACACCTGATGCCCCGTTTACTAATCCATCCCCTGTGTCTACATTGACCGTCATCATGTACTTGGCAGTATTTTTTAGGAGAAGAGACGTACAGAATCCCTGTGTAGCGGAAGTTTTAAAACCCTTCACTTCTTCTAATATTCTTTGTTTCCTAGCTGGTTCCAAATGGCCGGCCTTAATAAAATCTTCAGCAGTAGAGAAAAATTGCTCAGTAGCAATTGAGTTAAGTTTCGTTACATTAAATAAATCAACCTCATTATTATTACTAAACAGATGAATTGCATCATCGGGCACTGCCGATGGTTCGCATATTCTAGATTGGAAAAGGACAATATCATCGGCTGTCATACAACCCGATGCCATATTATTTAACGCTGAAGCGAAAAGCTGATCGTCAAGTTGCGGCATTATCTGTGTGAGCTCAAAATACAAAAAAGATCCCAGAGATACGTACCAAATATTTCATGGTAAGGGTCAGTGGTGTTTGGATCGAAAATCCAACTACCGCCTACCGGCTGTAACTGTCTAAGATCACCGAATACGATGATAGAAACACCACCAAAAGGAGAAGTATTGTTGAAAATTTGCTTCAAACGGGAATCTAAATATGAAAACATTAGAGAGCTAACTATTGATATTTCATCAATAATAATTAATTTAAGATCGATTAACCTTGAATGAAGGCTATTAACTAAATCATGGCTTAAGGCCCTTAGAGGTGCTGAGCGAGATTGATTAACAGGAAGTGAAAACATGGAATGCAATGTCGAACCACTAATTCCGAATGCTGCTTTTCCTGTTGGTGCACATAAGAGGATTTTAACAGATGTCGGATCAGCTCCTGGTATACTGTTATACATTACGGATAATGACTGAAAAATTGCTGATATAAGTCGACTCTTTCCGACTCCGGCGCCGCCTCCAACAAATTCATAAAAGACTGTATTGATTTTGGCATTATGCAAAGCATGTGTAAAATATAGCTTCTGCTTTAAATTAAGAGATCTAACTATATTAGCTAAGCTTTCCTGAGAAACTAAGGCTGGAAGCTTGATAAAACGGACATTACTATCTTCATCATTCATATCAATATTTCCATCCACATTTAAAACATTTAGATGTGGATCTATTTCAGGCAATCCTAAAACTGTGAAGCCATCATCTACCACTTCCTGTTCTCCTACTTGATTATTCTCATTTTCTGCTTCCTCTGTTAAGTGGCTCAGAGCATCTTCTAGTTCCCTATCATCTAGTAAATTATATTTTCTGGGATTGTTCTCTACTAACTCCAAATTTTCCCTACAGAACAATTCACAGTCATGTGTGACTAAATCCAAATGCTCATCTCGCCATGGGGCGTAAAGCATTTTTAGCTCTCTGAAATAGTCACTTGTTTCTGTATTGACATTAAATCTCCTATACCTAATTATGCACGCAGTGGTCCTCTTTCTGATGAAGCCACTATTATCGCGAAGAGCGTAAACTATTGATTCAGAAGCCCTAGGCACATCATCGTCAAAGTCATCTGCATTTTCTTGGCGAGCTCCTCGTTCTGATTTGCAGTAGCTATAAAAAGCGGATATCTCAGTGCCAAATATAAATTTGTTACCTAAATGTTGTAACTTTTGCTTAATAGTTACATTGTTATTGTCTTTAATCTCATTGATTGCCTCACGCATCAACATTGAGATACCTCTCTGAGACTTGTTAATATAATTAACGACGTAGCTGCAGCAAGCATAGGGGTCTAAAATAAACTGAATATCCATATTTGCTCGCTGCAACAAAAGGAGGTGCTTGTTATAAGCGTTAAGCTTGATTGCTGCAAAAGATCGCTTCAAAAAAACTTTTGGTTTCTTTATACTTGATCTTACAGCATTAATGTAGCCCTCATAACTAAGGTTAAGTTGATCGTGGGACAAAAAGTTGTTAAAATCGTTAAAATTTTCTACGCTTTCACGATCAAATGGGAAGTCGAGCAGACTTTGAATTTTTTCGAAATTCCTACGATGTTCGGCCAAATTTGGAGCATTTTCTTCTAAAGGGAGAAGAATTTCTGTTTGAGGCATGGAAGGGTATGGGATACCAAATCTACAAATTTGTTTTGACCTAATTTCTCGCCTGCAAGAGTGCCCGTGACTATGGAGTTGATACTCCAAATATGGAGCAACGTCCGGGCAACTAGAATCAGCAGTAATAAACTGATCAATAAAGGACTTCACAGGCATAAATGTGGACTCATTCTTTAGGTCGAGCTTTGGGGCGTCTTTCAGCCAGAACATGCCATGTATATGTGGAGAGCCTCTTTTCTGAAACTCCACTCGCCAATAAAACTTGATGACCTGGTGACAACCAAAGACACCGCCTTCCTTTTTCATCAGTTTTAAAACCTGTCTATATCGAAATCGAAATATCTGGCACAGGTCACTGGGTCTGCTCTAATGAGACGAGCTTTCTCATTAAACCCCAAATTTAACGCTTCTTCTTCGGATACTTCTAGCTTGTCTACATTTTTACATAGCAAGACTAAAAGCTCCGGCCACCTAGTTTCCGCTGCGGAAAATGTTATAAAAAAAGTTGGAAGCCCTACCTGCCTAATCATAGCCATCACTTTCTTTTTCTCGTCCTCCCAATGAGCAGGAGACGTGCGAATACCTTTTAAAAGCCTATAGCCATCATCATGAAGTATTAACCTATTTAAAGTTTCATCATTACGCACATCAGCAGCCGAAATGCCTTGAGTGGCAGAGTGCTTACGTAAGCAAATTGATGTGCTATTCCTAATGCTATTCATTTCTAACTTTTTGAAGTTATGAAATAATTTATCAGTTCTACAACCTCTTCTATCAAAATTCCTAAGCTCTGATCTAACTATAGTTGTAAAACTTTCCTGACATTTCCTTTTAATGCCTGCAAATATTGTGGGAAAAGCCAGCTCCTCTGAATCACAATCGGTTATCATGTCAAGAGGTCGCTGACCCTCTCCTGGTGCTATAGCAATTCGATTAATATCTATGTTTTCAACAGGGACATTTTCCATGAAGGTTTCTTGACCTCCTGGATTCAACTCTACCTCTTCTTCTACTACTCTATGCTCATTAGGTTGTGCTGCCTTTTCTAACATTTGACACACAATGTCCCTGTCGTCTGCTGACGCAACAAATGGTACAGTCTCAGCTGAGTAAGAAGACAACCACTGCTCATTGATAGTAACCTGGTGCTTCTTATAAAGTTCTGTGTTCACTAAATACCGAATTGCATCAACTATCTTTGAGGGCCTTATGGTTTCAGCCATGAAATTATGGTTATACTCCATCCTACGCTTAAGATGAATCTGAACTACTTCGGCTTCATTAAATGCCCTGGGAAGGGAAGTTACAACATTTGCAACTGGAATTGGCACATTGATCACTGCTCCTTTAATGGCACTTTGACGTCCATATCCAAGAGACTTTATGATCATAAAAGGAAGACGGGGAGAAATCAGCCTTTCTTCTAGAGGCGTCAAGCCTTTCAGGCATTCCGGAAGCTCCGGAAAATTTAGGCCATTTGTAATAGAAGCCTTTGGTTTTTTCCCTGACTTAATACTGCGGCTGCAGGTTTTGCAAAAGCTAAACCTATTATTATGGGATGGAAACATAGAGGAAAGATACAAAATATCAACACTATCTGCCTCACTACACTTTTCCTCTATGACCTCACGCGAAATTTTGTCCACTTGATGTGGAAACCACAAACCTTTGCAACATATGCAAACCTGATCGGGTCCCTGCTTGACTGTCTTATTAAAATTGGCTATTAGGCAATCTAAACTAGTTTTAACCTGCGATATCCTATCATCTGGAAGGGTATTCGCACGGTCCACTCTATTGCGGGACGCGTTTCTCCTATTCTCTGCTATCCTATTGGTGCAAATATTCCTATATAGACTCACTCTTTGCGACATATTCCTATGGGCTTCAAAGGCCTCACGTTGAGCTCGAATTCGAGCACTGCGGCGTGCACTAGTATTGCGTGCCTGCTAAACAATCCTACGAATATGATTGTTTCTAACCTGAGACCTTTGACTTCTATCTATTGCCCTTTCTAAAATTCGCGTCTCCTGATTTTGTCGCTGAATCGCCCTTCTAACAGCATCTCGTCCGCTTTCGTTGGACCTGAATTGTGGACATTGCCTGCGCCTCGATCGACGCAAAGTATTGGCAAGTTGTTCGGCATTTCTAGTTGAATGATCAGTTCGTCGAACACGGCGACGAACTGCATCCTGCTCTCTTTCCTGAGATCGAAACTCAGCATCTTGCCTGCGACTCGAACGACGCGAAGTGTTGGCAAGTTGTTCGTCTGTTTTAATTGCAGAATCACTGCGACGTACACGGCGACGAACTGCATCCTGCTCTCTTTCCTGAGATCGAAACTCAGCATCTTGCCTGCGACTCGAACGACGCGAAGTGTTGGCAAGTTGTTCGTCTGTTTTAATTGCAGAATCACTGCGACGTACACGGCGACGAACTGCATCCTGCTCTCTTTCCTGAGATCGAAACTCAGCATCTTGCCTGCGACTCGAACGACGCGAAGTGTTGGCAAGTTGTTCGTCTGTTTTAATTGCAGAATCACTGCGACGTACACGGCGACGAACTGCATCCTGCTCTCTTTCCTGAGATCGAAGGTCAGCATCTCGCCTGCGCCTCGAACGACGCGAAGTGTCAGCAAGTTGTTCTTGTAATCTGATTGGCGAAGAAGCCCGAAGAGTAGTGTGACGAATTGTGTCCGGTAATTGCTCAACGGCCCTAAATGTTCTATTACTTCTGCGGACTCGATGCTGTTGACTATCTCTAACCCTTTCAGCTTCCCTAAATTCGAAATTTTGCCTACGTTCTCTATGTGCCTCTAGATTATTTACGCGTTCCTGCTCAGAAAAGTCTATATCTGACCTATTCAAACGATTTCTTTTTCGCTGTGTTTGACTCCTATTGCAAGCTGACTTTCTCTTAAGTCTAGGCATCTTCTAATATATAAGTTTTAAAATAATATATAGGTAAGTTAAAAATAAAATTCTTATAAATTAATTTAATTTGAATATATATTTATCAAAAATTAATATATAGTTATATATATAAAATAAAGTTAGTATATTTATTTATATATATAAATATATTCATATATTTAAATAGATATATATATATTATAATTATATTCATATATTTAAATAAATATATGTATATTATTTAAAATAATTATATTATAAATGAAAATAAATATCTAATGAAAGAACAAATAATAATAAAATTTAATAAGGAAAATAAAAATAAACAAAATGTGGAAAAAAGAATAAATATAAATCAAAGAAATAATAAATTAAACCTGCAAGAAATTCCAGCGAAAATTCCAATTTGAATCGCGGAAACGAACCGATACCATTGTTCACGTACAATCACACACACTTCAGAAGAGTCTATACACATATATGTATGCATGCACAAAAATACGTTACGCTGTGTACCGCACTTTTCTAAAATTGCGCGCCACGTTCCGGGCAGGGCGCAATCATTCACACGCATAAAAAATGTTCCGTTAACGCATAACAATCACACACGAGGTTTTACTTATTATATACTCGACTTATATTAATTTGCATTAAATGTTAAATGTATCACGAACACGCGAATTAATTATATATTATTTTATATTTAATATCGAAAATACAAATGATAATCGACAATCGACGACGACACCGAACACGCCAATCGCAAACTACAAATTAACATAACACTGAAGCGCGCTGCCACCTTGCAACAATTTTGATACGTTGCCAATAATTTATCGCCGCAATTAAAAAGTGCGCGAAACTTTAAATTTATAATAATGATCTATAGAATCTAATATACATACAAAATATACATATATTAAAAAAACAAAGTAGAAGAAATGTTAGTACATTTTTTTCAAACATAGTTTCAATAGACGTGGGGATATAATATAATTTACACATATTAATATAATTTATATGCAAAACATATGAAATATATATCGATATGTTTAATATATATTAAAAGCTATCGATATGATAGCTCATAATATATCGTGAAATCTAAATTAATATTTATTTAATAAAAAGTCAATATATAAATAATATGTCTATATTAGAAATCTAGTAAATACCTGCATTCATGCATGCCGATCAACCACGCTATTGGTTGTATATAATTTTACATATGTATGTGTGAACACAAATTAAGTATGTATAAGTGTTTGCATTTATGCACATGTATTTTGGGTAATTGACATGTGCATGAAAAAGAAGAGTCGAGAAACAGCTCGCGCTTCGCGCTCGCATCGTTTATCCTTTTCTTTCATGCACAAGTAATTTAGTTCTGACGTCAACGACAACTTCTTTGCTTTCTTCATATTCATATATACGCCACCTATTGGCTGAGTGTTAGCATATATTTATGCACATGTATTTTCGGTAATTGACATGTGCATGGAAAAGAAGAGTCGAGAAACAGCTCGCGCTTCGCGCTCGCATCGTTGTCCTTTTCTTTCATGCATAAGGAATTTAGTTCTGACGTCATCGACAAGTTCTTTGCTGGTCGAAGTGTCGAAATGGTTTATCTAATAACTTCAGTGTTTATTGTCTGATCGGATTGCAATTTGGAGGATAAGTTCATATATTATTTATCTATATATATGCTAAAGCAGAACGTTAAGAAATGAGTTCTTCGAATGTAAATAGCAATGTAAACCAAAATTGGCGGTTTGCGGGGGCGGTAGGCGTGTTATTCCAAATTGAAAATAAACTTGATCTGCGTATGGTATACAGGAATCTTCATGCTAAATTTGGTGTCCGTAGCTTTTGTAATAGCTGAGATCGGCGCGTTCATCCAGACAGACTTTATGGGGTCTCCGACGCCTCCTTCTGCCTGTTACATACATTTGCACAAAGTTAGTATACCCTTTTTTGACCATTTTCAATGGTCCAAGGGTATAAAAATTCGGACTGCAAGATATAAAGTTTGCGAGGTTCAAAGGTGTTGTGCGACCTCGCTGTCTTTACCCACCCTACCATAATCTTCCAAAAAAAATTATTGTATCCGAAGATACCCTATAACAGTCCGACTATTAACTTATGTTGCCATGTCTATCCAGAGAAAAGAAAAATTTAGCACATCATTGTATTCATTGCGATGTTCATTTTTTATTCCTAACGTAAAGAGGCAGAAATTGGATTGACATAATAATCTATAATAATATTATCCTGGTAGATATTTCACCGTGTACAATAAGTTTCATAACTCTTTCGCTGTGTTTGACTCCTATTGCAAGCTGACTTTCTCTTAAGTCTAGGCATCTTCTAATATATAAGTTTTAAAATAATATATAGGTAAGTTAAAAATAAAATTCTTATAAATTAATTTAATTTGAATATATATTTATCAAAAATTAATATATAGTTATATATATAAAATAAAGTTAGTATATTTATTTATATATATAAATATATTCATATATTTAAATAGATATATATATACTTACGTAGTTACTATTTTTTGAGTCAAATAAATGATCCGTCTGTAACGAAGACAAAGATCAACGCTGAAGCCAAGTATAAATTGAAACACGAACGATTTCGGTGAACGTCTTTATTTTAAAACTGTCAGCTTAAGACTAAATATACAGAGTTTTGATCGGCTCAAAGTGAGTCGCGAGAAACGGAAATGTATTTGTCAGCATTTTTATTTATTTGTGTTTAAGTGCATGCAAAAAGAATGATGAAGTTATACAACAATCATGCGCTTTACTTTGTTGTGGGTTTCAAGTTTCGTTACGTTATGTTGTGTATTTATGTACGCAAGATTGTATGCGCATTCTTTTAGATTTAAGTTGTAAGCGTAATATGAGAAGCATATTATGCTACTTCCCTCCCTTAAAAGGAAGCTTATGCTTCTATTTCTTCTATTGGGGTTGATGCTTGCAATCTTGGTGATGCAGTTGGGTTTGTATCTTGTGTTTCAATGGTTATTTTGTTTTTAAGTTTTAGGTAGATACAAACAATACAAGACGTGAGGCTTATGATTGATACCATTATGCAAACTGTGATATTATTATTTGATATTAATTGTACAATGTCCTTATGTTCTATTGGTTTTATTTTTATTAGGTTTAAGGGTGTGTACAATGGAGTAAGGTTTATCTCGGGACTTAGCTGATTTTCATTCAGAACTATTTTTCCAATTTTGATTTTACACTGTTTTATTGTTATTATTTTGTTGCCATTAATCGTTATATTTTTGTTTATTTCCTGGCAATTTTGTTCTATAACAGTGTCATTTATATTCCAAGTGAGGATACTATTAGGTTCTACATATTTAATTATTTGGTTAACTGTTGTAGGGACGAAATTGCATATCGGATTTGTTCTTTTTATGATATTTTTAATACATTCGTTGTTTATTTCTATGTAATTTTGATTATAGATTTTACCATGTTCTTCAAAATAAGTTTCTTTATCTACGTGGTCAAGTTGATAGCCATTACTATCTGGGTAGGGTATTATGTTAATGGTATGGATGGTTATTTGTTTAATAGGGATATGAGCTATGATAAGTAGTTGGTTAGTATTAATCCAGGTTGAAGTTTTAGTTTGTAATATGTTACTGCTGTCAACGTTTTCTAATTTGTCATAGTTGAGTAATTTGGGGTTAAACAGTCCTAATCGCGAGAGTTGCATTCCCATTGCAATGTCTTCGATGTACTCAGTAAATTGGATTAGTTCGTATAGCATTTGTTCTCTGTTATTATGTTCGTCTTCAAATTCCTTGACCTTTTGCATATTACTATTAATTAGCTGAACTATGTCACTTATTTCATGTAGGTTAATTGAGTTTCTTGTTACTGATTCTAATTGGTTATGGATTTGTATTCGGTCATTATTGTCTAATGTTCCGAAAAGGTATTTAAAGGCAGATCCCATTATGTTAATTAGTCCGCGTTTCTGTCTATTTGTCTGGTGTAATGTTATAGCGTTAAGTTCTCTTAGCATTTTATTGTGGAGAAGTGTAATTTGAGGGATATGTGTATAGTTTGTTACTCTAACGTTAAAGTAATGAGTTAAGTTGTCTATATCGGTGAGATTTATGCGGAGACAATGGTGTTCGTATTCTGAGGGGACTTGTATGGGCTTGTCAGAGAATAGGAGATATCCGTGGTCGGTATCAATGTTGTTGATTTGAAGTTGCTGGGTTTGGCATAATTTCGTAAAGGTGAGGAGGAGTATTAGGGTGAACCAGGGTCCTGTAGAATGGGAAGTTGATTAATTTTTTTCTGTTTTTTGAATTGGGTCTTGTAATAATATGTTTCTCTGTTTCTATTAGTGATTTTGTAGTGGTCTTCGTCGGTTTGTTCGACGTTCTTTGTTAATTTAAAAGGGTTTTCTAATTTGCCTTTTTGTAATGGTCCCTTTCTGTATCTAGTGTCAACATTGTATTCGGTTCTGTTTTTGTTTATTTCGTTAATTCTAACTTCTTTATCGTGTTGTGTATCTAGAATTGGTTGTCCGGCATAAATGAATATGTGAGCGGGGGTTTGTCCAGTAGTGTCGTGTTTGGTCTTGTGATTGTAGATGTAAAGGATTGTTTCGATTTTACTTAACTTGGTCTCGTTGTCGTCAGAATTTTTTATGATGCGAATTTTTTCATTTATAGTCTTGTGTAGCCTCTCTATGTCAGCGACACCTGTTTTCGTGGTGTTAAGTTGTAATTCTACGTCTTCGGTTTCGAGCCAACGTTTAAGGGCTAGGCTGGAGAATGCGCCGTCTCTGTCTGCTTTAAGAAGTCTAGGTTTCCCCAACTGATTAAATATACGCATTAAGGCGTTTTTACATTCTATCCAGTCCTTTGTCTTTATCTGTTCGAGAGTGGCGAATTTGGAGTAAACATCGATACAGCTCAAATAGTGATTCCCTTCAGAAGAATAGATATCTATTACAAACTTATCGCGGCAATGTTCGGGTTTAGGGGTAATTTTCATTGGCATTTTTGTATTGCGGTGTTCTGTCTTGGCTAAGTTACAAACTTGACATTCATTGATTATATTTTGAATAAGGAGTTGGCTATTAGGAAAGTAGTAAGTTTCGCTAAAGAGTTTTACAGTTTTTTGAATTCCTGGGTGTAATAACTTTTCGTGTGTGTTTAGGATTAATTCTTTGAATTTTGCATAAGTAGGAATGTTTTTTAATAGGACGAGACTTCGGAAAATCTTTGTACACTTTGGATTCATGGTTTCTGTGTACGCGCTTTGAATCACTTCAAAGTCTGCATCGCTTTCGATGTAAAGGGCGCTATTCTTCGAACAAAAGTGGTTTAGTAAGTATTGTTTGGCTGTTTCGAAGGTCATTTCTGCATAGGAGATACGTACTATTTGTTTCTTGAAATAGGTTTCATATTCTGTATTATTATTGGGGCCTTTCGAAAAAATGATTTGTCTTCTATGGTAGTTTATTGCTTTTTCAGATAGTCCTATTAGTCCGCTACTATCTTCTTCCGCGCTATGTTGCGTGGATTCTCCGAAAAATGTCTGTTCTATTTTGATTCTAGACAGTGCGTCCGCGACATGGTTTTCTTTCCCTTTGATGTACCTTATGTCGAAGTCGTACTCCGATAGTCTAATCTTCCATCTAGTCAACTTTGAGTTAGGCTCTTTAAGTTTGTGTAGCCAGCACAATGGTTGATGGTCAGAAGCTACTTCGAAGTGTCGCCCTAATAGATAATGTCTGAAAGTTTTGGTTGCCCAAACTATTGCTAATAATTCCTTTTCTATAGCGCTGTAATTAACCTCATGTTCGTTTAAAGTCCTACTAATGTAGCTAACAGGATGTCCATCTTGAGATAGAACAGCGCCTAATGCTACGTTGCTTGCGTCAGTTGTTAACACAAATTTCCTTTCAAAGTTCGGTATTTTTAGTATGGGGTCCTCGGAAATAAGCAATTTTAGTTTATGGAATGCCTCTATATAATCCCTTTGATGTACGTCTATCTTGACTCCTTTTTTTAGACATTTAGTCAATGGTTTGGCTATATCGGAGAAGTTAGGTATGAATTTTCTATAGTAACCTGTGATTCCAAGAAATGCTTTGATTTCCTTGGGTTTAGTCGGAAGTGGATATTTTTGTATAGCTTTAATCTTTTCAGGATTCGGTTTAATCCCATCTTTAGTGATAACGTGTCCTAGAAAGGTAGTTTCTTGTCTTAGGAATTCACATTTATCTAGCTGTAGTTTCAGATTGGCTTGGGATAGTTTCACGAACACTGCTTCAAGAGACTGAAGGTGTTCCTCCAAAGAGGTGGAAAAAACGATAATATCGTCTAGGTATACTAGACAGTTTTTATTGAGGAGCGGACGGAGTAGGTTATTCATACAGCGTTGGAAGGTAGCGGGGGCATTTTTAAGCCCAAATGGCATTCTTGTATATTCGTAGTGTCCATATTTGGTTGAAAAAGCGGTCTTGGCTATTGATTCTGGGTCCATCTCTATTTGGTGGAAACCCTTTGCAAGATCTATTGTTGTGAAGTAATTAGACCTCCCTAATTTTCCTAATATTTCGTCTATATTTGGTATAGGATATCGGTCATTTATTGTTATTTCATTTAATTTCCTGTAGTCTATTACTATGCGAAGTTTTTGTTGTCCAGAAGCATCCAACTTTTTGGGTACGACCCAAATGGGGCTACAGTACGGTGAGTTGCTTTCTCGAATGATACCCTGCTCTAACATGTCTTGGATCTGTTTTTCTACTTCTTTTTCATACGTCTGTTGGAAACTATACAGTTTAGAATAAACGGGAATATTGTGCGTGGTGTTGATAGTGTGTTTTTCTTGGTTCGTAAAACTAAGTTTGTCGCCTTCATGAAATTGGATGTCTTTGAATTTAATCAATAGGTTTGTTAGTTTATGTCTTTCCTCTGCATTTAAGTGGTCTAGTCGGAATAAATTCTCTTGGAGAGTGGAGGTTTCTAAAAAGGTGGGGTCTTGTGGGAATGGAGGATCTATTTGAACATGATTCTGTTCTGTAGTGTTCTTAGTATCTTTTATCTTGTAGACTTTATTAAAAAGGGTAGCAGTTCCCTTTTGATAATCTATTACTGCCTTAGCCTTGGACAACAATTTGCGTCCAATCAGCATATCGTAATGTTCTGAGAACTTATGAATTAAGAACTCTTGAGCAATAGGAAAGTAATTATTTGGTGGTATAGTTGTAGCTTCGTTAATAGTTAACGGGCCATTACTAGTGTGGATTAGGTGGTTGGTTTGTTGTATGGGTGTTTGAAAGATATTCCGAGTGAGCATATTTATAGTGGATCCGGTGTCGATTAGACATTTTAATTCGCCGTCATTATGTCTAATAGTTACATATTGGCTTGATCCGGGGCAGCTAGCCGAAAATTTTCTGCTTGCTCATTATTGTCTGGTTCGTCATCGTTCGGTACTGTTTGCTCTTGTTGTGTTCCGTCCGAATTATCATAATTTTGTTCAGGAGGATCCTGAATTGGATTTGGGATGTAACCCATTTGGCAAGGGTAGGGCTGAGGTTGGAAATTATCTGGGTAATATGGGTAATATGGGTAATAAGTATAGTATGGGTATTCGGGTTGATTTGATACCATTTCCTGGTATCTTAATTCTTCTATACTCATTTTAGACTGTCCGCTGTCTGATGGTCTTTGTCTTTTTACAGGATTATTGGTCTGTGCATTTCCAGTTGAAGGGTAGTTAGTCTGTATACCAGTCTGATTAGGTCCGAAACGATTTTGATCAAAGATATTCTGTCTGTTAAAAGCTGGGTTCGGTCTGGGTTGTTGCATTAAGGGCATGTTAGATTGTGGGTGGATTGGTCTTTGTTGATATTGGGGAAAAGGATTTTGATTAAACCTGGGTGCATGAGCTGGTGTGTATGGGTATGGTTGATGGTAAGGTTGAAAGGCATTATTATGAAAGGGTTGGAAGGGTGTGATAGGCTTATTCTGGCTATTAACTTGTCTGTTCTGTGGATTAGTTGGTGTCCTATTAGTGTTAGGGGCTGGTTTGAAATTATCTTTGTTAGGTATTGGCGTCTCGTAAAGGCCTTTTCTTGTAAGATATTGATTAGGGATCTCAAATCTGGGATATGGCATTTGACAATTCTTATGTGAATATTGTTAGGAAGTTTTTGAATTAAGTTCTCTATACTATCTTGGATGAGCCTAGTAAATAAGGCGGTTTCTGCAGAGTTGTTTTCTAGCTCTAACTTACTCATTAAAACTTGTCGTCTTCTCTCAGCTTCTTCCAAAAACTGTCTGATATTGCCTCTGTATTGGGTGTTCCGGAACTCCTCCAAAAGTTGATGGTTCGGTGCTTGCGGTTTGTAGTAGAGAATCAACCTTGTCCTTAGCTCGATCCAGCTGGCGAAGTTGTTGGTTCCCAGAGTGCGGATGACGTCGCCACTGACATTACGCTCTATATGTCCGTAAATTATCAGCTTCTGCCTTTCGTCTGTGGTCTGGTACAAAGCCAGAATAAAGTCAATACGAGTGATGAATGTATGCAGGGTGCTCGGATCTCCGTTGAAGTTTTCGACAGCGTGTATCTGCCTTTCGACTTGACTCATATTCGAGTCGTTCAGTATTACGGGTGCTGGTGATGATACTGACATTATTGTTTATTGTAGGTTTGTGTATTCACTGCTGGTTTATATCTTCACTATTGATTGGTGTGTTTTTTTTTTTTTTTTTTTTCTCAAGCTTTATGTCTGTGTTTTGCCGATATGTCTTTGTTATTTGTTCACTTATTGTTGTTAATTTAGTTCACTTAATTTTTGTTTTATGTTTTGCATTTGTTTTACTTTACTTGTTTGTTACTTAAAATGTTTAAGTTGTTCACTTATTTTTGTTTTATGTTTTGTTTTAGTTTACTTTGTTACTTAAACTGTTTATGTTGTTCACTTAGTTTTAAGTTTATGTTTTGTTTTGTTTTATTTTGTTACTTAAAATATTTATGTTGTTCACTTAGTTTTTAGTTTCTGTTTTTGGTTTTGTTTTACTTTGTTACTTAAAATGTTTATGTTGTTCACTTAACCTTAACCTGTGAACCGATCGTACCGATATTACCGACACGATTTGCGAAAGTTCTTTAGCGGATGATGATTGAAGAATTGAATAGGGTTTCTATCGCATCAACAATGTTTCATCCTACCGGCTGCGCCACTTACGTAGTTACTATTTTTTGAGTCAAATAAATGATCCGTCTGTAACGAAGACAAAGATCAACGCTGAAGCCAAGTATAAATTGAAACACGAACGATTTCGGTGAACGTCTTTATTTTAAAACTGTCAGCTTAAGACTAAATATACAGAGTTTTGATCGGCTCAAAGTGAGTCGCGAGAAACGGAAATGTATTTGTCAGCATTTTTATTTATTTGTGTTTAAGTGCATGCAAAAAGAATGATGAAGTTATACAACAATCATGCGCTTTACTTTGTTGTGGGTTTCAAGTTTCGTTACGTTATGTTGTGTATTTATGTACGCAAGATTGTATGCGCATTCTTTTAGATTTAAGTTGTAAGCGTAATATGAGAAGCATATTATGCTACTATATATTATAATTATATTCATATATTTAAATAAATATATGTATATTATTTAAAATAATTATATTATAAATGAAAATAAATATCTAATGAAAGAACAAATAATAATAAAATTTAATAAGGAAAATAAAAATAAACAAAATGTGGAAAAAAGAATAAATATAAATCAAAGAAATAATAAATTAAACCTGCAAGAAATTCCAGCGAAAATTCCAATTTGAATCGCGGAAACGAACCGATACCATTGTTCACGTACAATCACACACACTTCAGAAGAGTCTATACACATATATGTATGCATGCACAAAAATACGTTACGCTGTGTACCGCACTTTTCTAAAATTGCGCGCCACGTTCCGGGCAGGGCGCAATCATTCACACGCATAAAAAATGTTCCGTTAACGCATAACAATCACACACGAGGTTTTACTTATTATATACTCGACTTATATTAATTTGCATTAAATGTTAAATGTATCACGAACACGCGAATTAATTATATATTATTTTATATTTAATATCGAAAATACAAATGATAATCGACAATCGACGACGACACCGAACACGCCAATCGCAAACTACAAATTAACATAACACTGAAGCGCGCTGCCACCTTGCAACAATTTTGATACGTTGCCAATAATTTATCGCCGCAATTAAAAAGTGCGCGAAACTTTAAATTTATAATAATGATCTATAGAATCTAATATACATATGTCGGGAAGTTAACTGTTTCGGGGTCCTCTGTTGCCGCGTTCCGCCCGCGAGTCGTACACTTCCTCGGTTGCGACATATTCACGCGTCTGCTTTCTCAGAGTTTTCAAACATAAGTGCCTCGTGTACATTTCAACATCGCTCCATCTCGCTTGATACATGCTGGTCCGAACTCACCACAGGACAAGCATTTGTCTCACTCTAACGCATCGTCGAACCGAGGCTATGTAGAACAGAGCAAAGTCCGTTAAACTCGCATAACGGAACTCAGCGAACCGCGATCAAAAAGAAACGAAGACAAGAACAGCTCGATACGAATTTTATTTATTAGAGGTGACATGTTTATTAGAGATGGAACATAGAAAATAAAAATAAGACTAATAATGATGCGACACGGCCTTCCTGACCAGCACACGTCCTCGTGTGTAATATAAGTTTCAAAATTAAACAAGCTTAATCTAGAAAGATAACATTAAACGTAATTCAGAGTATTAGTAAAGGTTCTCCTTTTTTTTTTTTTTTTTTTTTTTTAATTTTATTTTTCATGTTATCAACCAACTCGAGTGACAGAAGTACCAAGAAGATCGTTTGTTATTATTAGCAACACACTAGGACAATTCAACCTGCCACGCCGCCAGTCACCAGACATCAAATAAGTCAACACAGTAACACGTGTACCTACTAGCACTGACAACTTGGCGACGTTGCATGTGTCCCCAATCTCGCATTGAAATCCATCAATGCCTCTCATTCACTTGAGTCTTCAAACAACTCAGTAACTTTCCGCTCACATTGGCATCCACCAACGGATTTCTAACGTCTCTTTCAACGTTTTCATCCACATTGGCATCCACCAACGGATTTCTAACGTCTCTTTCAACGTTTTCATCCACATTGGAATCCACCAAGGGATTTCTAACGTCTCTTTCAACGTTTTCATGATCGTCACATAGATCTAACTCTTTGGGGATCTCCTCTGTTGGCATACTGCGCAAAGCTTCATGTGGGTACTTATAAGTCCGCTTATTAGTTAAAGATTTTAAAATATAACGATCTCCCTCAAGTACCTCTGTCACAAGGAAAGGTCCTTTATACTTTTGGTCTAATTTTGTTTGGTGCCTTTCTTCGTTCTTAAGTAAAACATAATCGCCAACACTAAAGTTATCAAATTTGGCTTTGTGCTTATCGAATCTAGTTTTTTCATACAAGGCGTTCTTTTTAATGTTTTCTCTCGCGATATTTCTTATAATATTTACATCGACTTTATTAACTTGTTCACATATTGGTAACATATTAAATGGTCTACATTCTTTTCCGATTAGTAATTCAAGAGGACTGGCTTTCGTTATGCGATTTGTAGTACAATTTATAGCTAGTTGTATCTCTCCTAAGGCATCTTGCCAAGAACGATGGCTGCTCTCTACCGCCGTAAGCATGCGTTTAAGCACACTCATAACGCGTTCTACCTGTCCATTGGCACGACTAGCCCCTGTTGCAATTAAGTGTAGTTGAATTTTTTGCATGGAACAAAATTCACTGAAACAAGAGCCTGTAAAGCATTTACCCTGATCTGCAATGATTCGTGTTGGTACACCGAATACGGAAATTGAAGCCTTCAAGGCGTCTATACAACTTTCACTATTAATGGTTACCGTGTGGTGCAAAGAAACAAACTTTGTAAACGCGTCAATCAGAACGATAATATATTCCTTTTGATCCCTCTTGCCGCTTAATTTTCCCGTAATATCTATATGGATCGTGTGCCATGGAATTTCTACTTTTGGTATGGGGTGGAGTTCGATTGGCAATTTTCCTGACGGAGGCTTAGTTAACTTACACGTAATGCAATTATCAACGAACTTACGAACATATTTGGCCATGTTCTCAAACCAGTAAAATTCGTACATTTTGTCTAAAGTCTTTTCCCACCCAAGATGTACAACTGCTTCATGGACATGGTTCACTACTGACCATCTGAATGATCTGGGGACAACTGGCAGGCAACGAGTTTTACCGTTCCTTTGAATTTTGCGAAAAAGCATTTTCGAGCGTATTTCATAACTTTTTGCCAAGCTCTCACCCAATTCATTGTTCTGTATTTTAACAACAATCGTGGAAATCTCTGAATCCTTTTGTTGTTCTGCAAGTAACCAGTTGTCCGTTATTTTGGCCAATAGAACATGTTTTTCTTCCTCACCAGTAATAACCCGAGCAGTTGGCAGTGGATTGCGTGACAAGAAATCAACATGTGCCATTTTGGCACCAGGTCTATATTCTATGTCAAAGTCGAAGGACTGCATATATGCCCACCAACGGTGTACTCTCGGCGTTAGTTCAGTCTTGTTGCGAGTAGCTTTTAGGGAATTACAGTCTGTAAAAACAACAAATCGTCGCCCATGTAAATAGTGACGAAAGTGTCTCATGGAGTTATACACAGCTAAAGTTTCCAGCTCGTACGAATGATATCGAGATTCCGTCAAGGATGTTTGTTTGCTGTAATACTCAACTACACGACGTTTATTATCTATTTTGTGGAGTAGAATTGCTCCGTAGCCATCCATACTGGCATCTGTATGCAGTTCAATGGGATGCCGAGGATCGAAGATAACAAGGACGGGCTCATTTGTAAGCAATTTAGTGACTTTTTGACGAATTTGTTCGTGTTCAAGTTTCCATTCAAATATTTTGTTTTTGCAGGTCAGTCTATATAAGGGTTTCATGATTTCTGAAAACTTTGGCACAAACTGCCTAAAATAAGAGGCTAGGCCAATAAATTGTCTTACTTGGGTAACAGACTGCGGAGGCGGTAAAGCGACTAATGCTTTTATCTTAGATGGATTTGGTCTTATTTCGCCCTCTTTTACCACAAACCCCAGATATTCAACGCAAGATTTCAGGAATGAACATTTTCCGATATTAAAAGAAAACCCAGCCTGCGATAATATTTTCAAAACTGTCCTTAACCTTACAAAAGCTTCTTCTTTTGTTTCTGCGATAATCATTATATCGTCCATATAAACGATAACGTAAGAATGGGCAAGCTCACCCAAAGCTTTCATAACTGCACGCTGGAACACGGATGGGGCATTCTTTAACCCGAAGGGCATAGTTAGAAATTCGAATTGGCCGTCAGGTGTCACAAAAGCCGTGCGTTCAATTGAATTTGCGTGAATAGGTATCTGATGAAACCCGCTGGCCATATCCAAGCAACTAAAGAAACTTGCTCCACGCAACCTGGATATTTGGTCACTAATTAGTGGTAAGGGATATTTTTCTGCAACTGTGTTTGTATTTAGTTCGCGGTAATCCACGCAAAGACGATCAGAACCATTTTTCTTTTTAACGAGTAAAACTGGACTGGCGAACGGTGAGCTGCTAGGACGGATGATGTTAGCTAACAGCAGCTCATTAACCTTGTTTCGGACAATTTGTTTTTCCTCTATACTAAGTCGGTACGGTCGTCTGTGTACAGTTTTTATTGGATCAATTAAGCGTACTTCTAATTCGCCAGTTGTAACACGATTTTTGGGAAAACCGTCTATAAATGAGTCACAGAATTCATTCAAAAGATTTACCAAGATTTTCCTATCCTCGCCACACAATTCGGTATTAACATTTTCAAGATTAAAACTACTACTCAAAGCAGATAGGGTTTGCACAGACCTTGTTTTACATAACTCTATTTTATCTATTGTTATAGTAGCACTAAATCCCTGACTTAAAATTTCGCGTCCAATTATAATATTATAATTAATGCAATCATTAAGAATTACGTGAAAAAGCACTTCGAGACAGTAACCACTTATTGTTACGTTTGACAAAATTTGTAATGTACTAGTAACAGTATTATTTCCGATACCCTTTAAAATTACAATGTTGTTAATTCGTGTGCCCGAGAGTTGGGTGGACACAGATTCTCTTACAAGTAAGCATTCGGCTCCAGAGTCGAAATAAAATGGATACGACTCACCCGATGATATCAATGTCCCAATTGGCTCGACTACGTGACACACGTTGACACGCTTCTCGTCGGCTTTAGTTTGGTTTGACAACGATTGTCTTGCAGGGCAAGCTGACGCTATATGCCCCTGGTTCCCACATCTATAGCAAGTAATTGACCCAGGTTTAGAGTCAGATAAGCGCCCAATACTCGAACTAGATCCTTGTTGATTCTTTAAGTTGTTTTTCACGGAGCGGCAGTCAGCTATCTTGTGGCCAATTTTTCCACAAAAGTGGCACTTAACATTTGGGTGTAGGCGAGCTCTTTTGCTGGTAGAATTTTCTGGAACGGGATGGTCCTTCCTCTTGCCATACGAAAACGCTCTTAGCTCGTTCATCTATATTTGCAGCATGTGCCAGGGCAACAGACACTGCAATTTCTTCTGCGGTCATAGACTTCCATTTTGCCATAAGTGTTGTTATTAATCGGCTACCATACAGCGCAAGACATTCGCCGTCGTTTGGCCGCCCGTTTAATACATTAAAGACTGTTGCTGCTGGCGTCTCATTGCCTTCATACTGCTGAAGGAACATTTCTTGGAATTGGCTCCAAGTCATTCCGGCGAAACAAATTTGTGACAGCCAATTAGAAGCACTGCCCTCCAATGATTTGGTTAAGGCCATGAGCAAAGCACTGCCATCCAGAGGATTTTCTCCTACAATAAGGTCCACTGTAGAGCACCAAGTGGCTGCACTTGAACCGGCGGACTCAGGGTTGAACTTGGGTAGTACAACTACTTGTGTAGTCTGCGAGCCCCTCACGGCATTCACAATTTCCAATAGATTACGATGCTGCATTTCCAAAATTGTGGACAGGCGATCATCAGTGATGGCTTGGGGCTGAGGCGATCCCACTTCTGATGTCGGGAAGTTAACTGTTTCGGGGTCCTCTGTTGCCGCGTTCCGCCCGCGAGTCGTACACTTCCTCGGTTGCGACATATTCACGCGTCTGCTTTCTCAGAGTTTTCAAACATAAGTGCCTCGTGTACATTTCAACATCGCTCCATCTCGCTTGATACATGCTGGTCCGAACTCACCACAGGACAAGCATTTGTCTCACTCTAACGCATCGTCGAACCGAGGCTATGTAGAACAGAGCAAAGTCCGTTAAACTCGCATAACGGAACTCAGCGAACCGCGATCAAAAAGAAACGAAGACAAGAACAGCTCGATACGAATTTTATTTATTAGAGGTGACATGTTTATTAGAGATGGAACATAGAAAATAAAAATAAGACTAATAATGATGCGACACATACAAAATATACATATATTAAAAAAACAAAGTAGAAGAAATGTTAGTACATTTTTTTCAAACATAGTTTCAATAGACGTGGGGATATAATATAATTTACACATATTAATATAATTTATATGCAAAACATATGAAATATATATCGATATGTTTAATATATATTAAAAGCTATCGATATGATAGCTCATAATATATCGTGAAATCTAAATTAATATTTATTTAATAAAAAGTCAATATATAAATAATATGTCTATATTAGAAATCTAGTAAATACCTGCATTCATGCATGCCGATCAACCACGCTATTGGTTGTATATAATTTTACATATGTATGTGTGAACACAAATTAAGTATGTATAAGTGTTTGCATTTATGCACATGTATTTTGGGTAATTGACATGTGCATGAAAAAGAAGAGTCGAGAAACAGCTCGCGCTCGCATCGTTTATCCTTTTCTTTCATGCACAAGTAATTTAGTTCTGACGTCAACGACAACTTCTTTGCTTTCTTCATATTCATATATACGCCACCTATTGGCTGAGTGTTAGCATATATTTATGCACATGTATTTTCGGTAATTGACATGTGCATGGAAAAGAAGAGTCGAGAAACAGCTCGCGCTTCGCGCTCGCATCGTTGTCCTTTTCTTTCATGCATAAGGAATTTAGTTCTGACGTCATCGACAAGTTCTTTGCTGGTCGAAGTGTCGAAATGGTTTATCTAATAACTTCAGTGTTTATTGTCTGATCGGATTGCAATTTGGAGGATAAGTTCATATATTATTTATCTATATATATGCTAAAGCAGAACGTTAAGAAATGAGTTCTTCGAATGTAAATAGCAATGTAAACCAAAATTGGCGGTTTGCGGGGGCGGTAGGCGTGTTATTCCAAATTGAAAATAAACTTGATCTGCGTATGGTATACAGGAATCTTCATGCTAAATTTGGTGTCCGTAGCTTTTGTAATAGCTGAGATCGGCGCGTTCATCCAGACAGACAGACAGACGGACAGACAGACGGACATGGCTCAATCGACTCGGCTATTGATCCTGAGCAAGAATATATATACTTTATGGGGTCTCCGACGCCTCCTTCTGCCTGTTACATACATTTGCACAAAGTTAGTATACCCTTTTTTGACCATTTTCAATGGTCCAAGGGTATAAAAATTCGGACTGCAAGATATAAAGTTTGCGAGGTTCAAAGGTGTTGTGCGACCTCGCTGTCTTTACCCACCCTACCATAATCTTCCAAAAAAAATTATTGTATCCGAAGATACCCTATAACAGTCCGACTATTAACTTATGTTGCCATGTCTATCCAGAGAAAAGAAAAATTTAGCACATCATTGTATTCATTGCGATGTTCATTTTTTATTCCTAACGTAAAGAGGCAGAAATTGGATTGACATAATAATCTATAATAATATTATCCTGGTAGATATTTCACCGTGTACAATAAGTTTCATAACTCTTCGTAAAGAGAACATGTTTAGATTGGTTACAAATTTATGTATATGTGTTTTTTTTTTTAATTTCTTATGTTTGTTTCGAAATCAAAGGGGGATGTTCGTATAACATTATGCAACTGAATTTGCTTCTCGTAGTTTGATAATTTAATTTTTTTGCTTTTCTTATGTGGCACTCATTGATTACAGTTTTGGTGTGCAAATGATTTTTCAATAAGGCTTACAATTTATATAGGCTAAGGGTACAGATATCATTCATTGCTGACAGCTTTTTGTGGAAATGATTTTTTTTTTAAAAAATGAGGCCTTCAATTTATATGATTTAAATTTCAATGTAACATTCATTTCTTTCAACTTTTTGTTGAACGAAATTTTTAAAAAAAAAACTGAGGCTTACAATGTCTATAGTTTAAGTTTACAAGGGGCACTCATGGATCTGTTTTGTTTCTTTTTTTTTTTTTTTGTTTTTTGTATGTTTAATATATATGATTATTATTACAATATAATATTGTTGAAGAGTGCGCTTAAGGATCGTGAAAGTACAAAATAATTTTTTTTTTTTTATTGATCCTGACACCTTTATTACGGATTTACAACAGCTGTTAACATTATTTTTTTGTTGGTGTCGTTCTTTGTTTTAATTTTTTTTTTCTTCTTTTAATTTGTTTGTTATTGTTCTTTTTTTTTTTGTCTTTTTAAAAAGAGGGTTTTCGTGATCAAAAGGATCAGCAGAGCATTCAAGAGAATAAATCAAAATAAATATATTACAAGCCTAGGACATGCACAGTTGTTGTTTAGTACTCACAATTGAATTTCTCCAGCGTTGAAAGGCCTTCCAGCGTAATGGTGAAGCAGATCGTTATTGGAACTAAAGCTTGATACATTAGATAATTGTTAAATTTTCTTGAACGATTTTACATTGTTAAGCAATCTAACTTGGTTTTTTTTTTTTCATGTACAATTGTTTTCTTTTATATACTTATATTTTGTTTTATCCCTAGCACACACTCAACAATTTAAGTTAATTTTCAAAATTTAATTTGCACTCGTGCAGTTTAAACAAAGACTCAAAGACAAAAAAAAACACAAGCTAGCTCCTTGATCTGTGGCCAAGTGAATTGTAGACAGCAGCGCCAGATGATGACAGGGTGGGAGCAATTGTATCCCACGGTGCAACTCCAAGATGTGAATAGGCAATGCCTTCCCAAAAGCAGGCAAGATCGCAATGGATTCTTTGCAGAAAAAAAAGAAGGCACGGCTGCGTAAAGATTACGCAATACCGTGCAGAGGTCCCGCAATACCGTGCAGAGGTCACGCAATACCGTGCAGAGGTCACGCAGCGCCGTTGAGCTTCAGCAACGCAACGGTGAAGTTGGCTGTGATCGCAGTCCAGCTGATTAGTTAAAGCTTTAAGTATTTTGATAGCAGCCTCGAAGTAGGCACTAATTAGCTGGGCAGGTGGAATGATAACAGTTGCACTGCTTGCAAGGTCAGCTTAACACCTTGGGACTTAACAGAAAATTTGCATTGCTTTCTAAGATAAGCTTAGAAGTATGCCCTGATAAGAACTGGTGTTATCAACAGTGCATGTTGTTTACTAATGTTAGCGGTGCACTGCTTTACCTTTGGCTACCACAAAGCCGAAGGTATTATTTTCGTTATTGAAAAAATAAAACAATAATGGGACGCATTGCAAAGCGCGGGCCATTACACCACCCGATAATATTCCTTCTTTTTAGATGTAATATTAGCGGGAATTAGCTGCGCATGTCTTTAGCATGAAACGTACCAATTTCTTTCCCTTGTAAATTCTCTAGCTGATAATAACAATTTCCTAGCTTTTGGCGAACTCGACATTTAACAAACTGCGGTCCCAGTTTCGCATTAAAGTTTTGTGAAAACTTGCTTTGCGCAAAGCTACGGCAATATACTTCCTGTCCTTCTTTAAAGGAGACAGGTTTCGCTCTTAAATTGTATTGAGTGACATTTCGCTCATATGCGCGCCGGATATTAGCTTGTATGTCCTTCCTTAAAAGTGCTAAATTATCATCTCTTGACATGGGCACTATTGGCTCCTCCAGCAGTGACATTTCTTTTAACAGCTTATAATCGGATCCATGAGTTATCATATCAAGGCCAAATAAGGCACGATATGGGGAACAACCTAAAGATTGATGCAATGCAGATCTGAGCGAGCACGAAATGCTTGTGAGATGCACATCCCACTCTCGTTGATCATGTTTTAAATAGGATCTAACAGCAGCCAGTAAGGATCGATTAACTCGCTCTGCCGCATTACTCTGTGGTGAGTAAAGGGCTGTATAGACATGTTTAATACCGAGTTCTGTCAAAAATGCATTAAAATCGGCAGCCTTAAATTGGCTGCCATTATCACTTACGATAATTTCGGGAACTCCAAAACAATGAAAAATGTTATGCAACAGATACTCTTGTACGGCCAACGAAGTACATTTCTTCAGAGGATGCAACCAGTGAAACTTGCTAAAATGATCTAGAACAATCAGTAAGCCCACATGACCTTGTTTACTTCTAGGATATGGTCCTAGAAGATCAATATATAATCTTTGAAAAGGTCGACACGAAGGTACATGAGCTCCATAGGTGGACGAAGGCTATAGTTCGGTGCTTTGCTCTGTTTACACACATCACACGAACGAATATAGTCTCGAGGATCTTTGGATAGACCGGGCCAAAAAAGATGACGACGCAATTTCTCTATTGTCTTTTGCATGCCAGAATGAGCGAAAGTAAGACTATCATGGGCTTGCCTAAGAGTATCGGTGCGAAGACTGTCGGGGACCCATAACTTCCAGGAAATTTTTTCCTGCGCCTCGTCTCCTTCAGCATGTTCTGTACGGATGTATAAAAATTTATCCACCATTTTCATATCCGGGAACTTAGACTGATTTGCAGCATATCTAGTCTTTAATGCAACATATGACTCCTCAGAAAACGCTTCTGATTGCAGATCAATCACAGGACTCATGTCTAACTCAGCAATCTCAGCATCGTGAAGTCTGGACAAAGCGTCTGGTACTACATGATCTTTTCCTTTCCTATGCGAAAACGTAAACTTAACCGAAAGATCCATCTTGCAAGTCTACCTGCAACGTTTTGCTGTCGCATCAGCCAGAGAAGGCTAGAATGATCGGTGACAACCTCAAATTCTTGCAATTCCAGATAACACCGAAATTTCTCAATAGCCAAAATGACAGCTAAGCATTCTCGTTCCGTAACGCTGTAATTTCTCTGAGCTCTACTTAACTTTTTGGACATATACTAAAACTGCACTAAAACTGCACCTATTCCAAAGTCGCTAGCATCGCAATGTAAAAAGAACTTTTTGCCAAAATCGGAGTTCGTAAGAATCGGCGCAGATGTTAAAGTATTTTTCAGTTTGTCCATCGCTTCTTGAGCTTCCGTCGTCCAGGCAAATTTCCTTTTCTTGGTTAACAAATCCGTAATTGGACAAGTTAGATCCGAGAAGTTTGGAATGAACCGACGGTACCACCCACAAACTCCTAAAAACCCACGAATTTGCTTTAAGTTGCTTGGCGGAGGCCAATTTTCAATACAAGATACTTTGGCAGGGTCAGTGCAGATGCCACCACTACCAATAACATAGCCTAAATATGTAATGCGAGTCACACAGAATTGACTTTTAGTTAAGTTAAGGGTCAAATTAGCTTTCCGAAATTGTTCGGCTAGTCTTACTAAAATTGCAAGGTGAGTTGCAAAATCTTCGGACACAACACACAGATCATCCAAATAACCGAAGACACAATAACGAAGGTCAGGCGGTATGATCTGATCCATTAATCGACACATGGTAGACGGTGCGTTGCACAACCCAAAGGGCATCACCTTAAATTGGTATAAAGGACCGCCAGGAACGGTAAATGCAGTTAATGGTTTAGATTCGTCGCTAAGCTTTATTTGCCAGTAGGCATCTTTAAGATCTAATTTAGAAATAATGTTCGCTTTGGGGAGTCGAGCAAATATACCATCGATGCTTGGTAAAGGATAGGCATCCTTTTTAGTGGCGTCGTTCAGTTTACGAGCATCTAAACAAAGACGGACTTTATTTGGTTTTACAACCATCCGCATGGGAGAACTCCAAGGACTTGACGAAGGTTCAATTACGTCCAAGCTCAGCATCGGATCAATTTCTTGATAAAGAAGTTTCTCTTCGGCCGGACTGACAGGATAAAATCTCTGTTTACAGGGTTTCGCGTTACCAACGTCAATATGGTGCTCAATTAACGTGGTACGCCCTAGTGTTTCAGATGCTTTCGGGAACAGATCTTTAATAATTTCTAATTGCTGAATCTGACAAAGACTCAAGGCATATGCGTTTTCTACTGTTGATTCTTCTTGCACCAGTGATGAATCTAACGAACTGATAATGTGAGGAGCAAGCGCGAAAGTTTTTCAAAAGTCGAGGCCTAATATCAATCTTTGCTTAATGCTCGGAATAATATACAACTTAATAAACCGTTTGACACCTTTGTAACTCATTTCAGTATTAAGCACACCTATAATTGGCTGAATTTCCCCACCCGCAGTTTTCGCACTGGATCGGATAGGTTTATAGTAGGGACTATCAGAAAAATCTTGTAGCGCCAGCTCGGCACCTAGGCAGCTTATATTTGCACCGGTGTCCAACAAGCCTTGCTCTGTAAACTCTAAAAAGGATACTTCCGCATAACTACGCAGATCCTTAGAGCAATTAAAAATTGAAGAAATTTGCATTTTTCGATTTTTCTTAATTTCAGCATAGTAATTCTTAAGTCTTAATGTATGTTTACTAGGTCTATTTTCACTATTATTAAAAATACGATTTCTTACATTATTATAATGTTCTAAACGCTCTTGATAAGAACGTCTCCATAAAGGGGCTATATTAGATGAAGGTGGTTCTACCTGCACTGGAATAGAGGAAGGGATAGGTGCAGAAACGTTATCCTCCACCTGATTTTTATTTAGATTCATGGTGATGGGGGACTCCGGTTGTTGTTGGAAGCCCCCGCACGTCGGTTTTCCGATTTCTTGCTTATGCAATTCTGGCATTGAGGCTTATAAATATTTGGCCGGCCACAGCCGTAGCAAAAGACGCGACGTGCGGCTAAGCAGTTCTCCCAAACATGTCCTATTTCTTCACAATTCCAGCATTTAAATTTTCCTTGAGAAGAATGTAAAGCGTGGATCTCGGCTGCTTCGTCTAAGTTGACTTCTACCTCTGAATTTTCCTGTTCTACTGTGCAAACTTGACGACTTGACATTCGGCTTGGATACATAACGGCAGCTGATTTCATATGCCAGATTTTCACTCATTTGAACCAACCGACGTAAGTGACCTACCGAATGGACTGGTTGAAATAACAATTTCTGACGAGTTTCTGGTAGAAGACTACTTTTTAAAATTTCAACTAGCTCCTCATCTTCCACTCGAATGGAGGCCTTGTCGATCAAGGTTGCAACTGCCTCATAAAAGGACGAAAATGATTCACCTGTCTTTTGTTTACGGGCTCGAATCAGCTCCATGCTCATAAAGTCGGAACGGTAGTCTTGGTACTGTTGACGCAGGGATTCACACATTTTGGTCCAACCAATTTGATCAACCTGTTTATGGTATCTCCAGTACCATGATCGAGCTTTACCCGTGAACAAAACGTGAATATGCCTGCACATAACTGAAAAATCACTGTCTAACGTTTCATTGGTGAGTGAAGTGACTCGATAAATAAACTCCTCTACTCCCAATCCTTCAACGGATCCATCAAAATGAACTCCCCATTTCTGCATTATGTCGACTGTCTGCCGAGACTGCAAGGAAGATGCATTTGATGCGGGAGTTTCCCTTAGAACAGAAGTAACTGGCGGTTCAAGTTGCTGAGGTTGTACATTAGTTGCCAACGATGACATCACCCTTGTGACCGTTTGCTCAATCATTCCTTGAATAATATTGTAGTCAACAGGCTGGCTACGACGATTATTTGTAGGACGAATGGGTCTGGAGGATCGGGTTGGTCTGCCTCTAACAGGTCTCTCAGGAATAGCTAATGCTGACGAATTTGCTCCAATTGGATTTTCCAATGGAGGTTCTGGGTGTCGAATTGTATTTTGCTGCTCCGCGATCGCCATGGCTTTGGCAAGGTTTCGGGTGGTCATACCACGAGCAGCTGGCACAGCTTTAGAGTTCGAAGGAACTGGCTGAGATCTAGCTGGAGAACAATTGCCTACCACAACTCGAAGCTCCTCTCTATTAATTCCAATTCTGCATGTAAAACATTCAGAATTTTTGGTCAACCATGCATCTATGCAGTTCTAATGGAACACATGTTTACATGAAAGTAAATAACACGGATGGGTGTTATCCATAACTGTTGCACATAGTGCACAAAGATTGTCTGCTCGTGCCGATGAGGCATGAGGAGGGGTATTAATGACTGGCATTTTGTAAGTATTTATTCATAAAAATTATTTCTGGATTAGACGTATATTGGCAACAAAAGAAAACAGTCGGGTAACTATCTATATCTTGCAGTATCCTAGTTTTTTTTTATTTTTATATTTCTAATTTAATTAATTTATTTTCCGGGCTATTGATACTAAACTAAAGATGGTGTTCGTTACGTTGATTTTACAGTCTTTAGACTGCAGATCGGCAAGCAAGGCCAAATAGCACTTAAACGAGTTCCAAACAACAGTCTAAATTGCAATTAATAATCAAGTCATAATGTCCATCCATCCATATGTATGATAATGAAATAGTCTCAGCAGTTGCAAAAACAAGGAAAATATCATCCCGCCAAATAATCGAGTACTGGCATCTGTGCTGAGCCGAATGCGCAGTATTCTACAAAATTATTTTACGAAAACAATATTTCTATCTTCCTACAACTTCACTGAGTCTATTCATAACACGAAAACAAACGAGCATGATATTTTTATTTTTGAGTAGAGAATTCAATTTCTACATCGAACATAGAATTTAATATGCTCCTTTTTCCTGGCTATCAGTACTATTCAGGGTCTCGTCTGCTATTCTTATCTGAATAATTCAGATTAGTAGGCCTGATATAGATCTTCAATTTCTAGCATCATATAAGTGGTAATAAGACTTTGTCCGTCTAAAGTTACTTCACAGATATTATACAAAATTGCAAAGCAAAACTTACTCAAAATAGTGTTGGGGTGCGTACAGTCATACTTCAATTTCGCTTATAAAATATCATACGTTTTTTTTTTTTCTCAGTGTATTCTAAATACATCCCTAATTTACTTTGCAAAACGACTGTTGGTTGCCCTAAGCGATGCTTTCCTTTCCAAATTGCATGTGAGACAGGTCGTCATCCTTCTTGCAACCTTAAGCATCCAAAACAAGCCTCTTGCTTGGTAACAAATGAAAATTAGAAGCAACAATTCAGTATAGTGATCAGATGTTGTTATCCCTAGGTTAAACTAACCGCAGCTACACACGTTGAACACCGAAAGGTATTAAAAGCGTGCAACCGAGATTAACAATTTATCCGTTGGTTAGCTATACGTTGCCCCACGCGTTGGGCGCCAAAAATTTATGTAATGATCGAGGTGCGAATAATGAAGTAGTGCTGAACCAACATCTTCAATATCCAACAGTCGGATCAGGAATGATAGCGGACGGAATCCTCTTGTGCCTTAGCTCTTCGGCGTGGGGTGGGTTTTTGCCATATTCCTTCTCCACATCTACACAACTTTATTATTTAGGATTCCTAACAGAAACTAAAAAGGGAGGCGTTCTCCAAGAAAAATACAAAACCAGCGGGTGTAACTAACGAAAACGGTTGAAGGTTAAAAAAATAAAAAAAATTCGGACTGCAAGATATAAAGTTTGCGAGGTTCAAAGGTGTTGTGCGACCTCGCTGTCTTTACCCACCCTACCATAATCTTCCAAAAAAAATTATTGTATCCGAAGATACCCTATAACAGTCCGACTATTAACTTATGTTGCCATGTCTATCCAGAGAAAAGAAAAATTTAGCACATCATTGTATTCATTGCGATGTTCATTTTTTATTCCTAACGTAAAGAGGCAGAAATTGGATTGACATAATAATCTATAATAATATTATCCTGGTAGATATTTCACCGTGTACAATAAGTTTCATAACTCTTCGTAAAGAGAACATGTTTAGATTGGTTACAAATTTATGTATATGTGTTTTCTAATTTCTTATGTTTGTTTCGAAATCAAAGGGGGATGTTCGTATAACATTATGCAACTGAATTTGCTTCTCGTAGTTTGATAATTTAATTTTTTTGCTTTTCTTATGTGGCACTCATTGATTACAGTTTTGGTGTGCAAATGATCTTTCAATAAGGCTTACAATTTATATAGGCTAAGGGTACAGATATCATTCATTGCTGACAGCTTTTTGTGGAAATGATTTTTTTTAAAAAAATGAGGCCTTCAATTTATATAATTTAAATTTCAATGTAACATTCATTTCTTTCAACTTTTTGTTGAACGAAATTTTTAAAAAAAAAACTGAGGCTTACAATGTCTATAGTTTAAGTTTACAACGGGCACTCATGGATCTGTTTTGTTTCTTTTTTTTTTGTTTTTGTATGTTTAATATATATGATTATTATTACAATATAATATTGTTGAAGAGTGCGCTTAAGGATCGTGAAAGTACAAAATAATTTTTTTTTTTTTATTGATCCTGACACCTTTATTACGGATTTACAACAGCTGTTAACATTATTTTTTTGTTGGTGTCGTTCTTTGTTTTAATTTTTTTTTTTTCTTTTTAATTTGTTTGTTATTGTTCTTTTTTTTGTCTTTTTAAAAAGAGGGTTTTCGTGATCAAAAGGATCAGCAGAGCATTCAAGAGAATAAAACAAAATCACATATATTACAAGCCTAGGACATGCACAGTTGTTGTTTAGTACTCACAATTGAATTTCTCCAGCGTTGAAAGGCCTTCCAGCGTAATGGTGAAGCAGATCGTTATTGGAACTAAAGCTTGATACATTAGATAATTGTTAAATTTTCTTGAACGATTTTACATTGTTTAGCAATCTAACTTGGTTTTTTTTTTTTTCATGTACAATTGTTTTCTTTTATATACTTATATTTTGTTTTATCCCTAGCACACACTCAACAATTTAAGTTAATTTTCAAAATTTAATTTGCACTCGTGCAGTTTAAACAAAGACTCAAAGACAAAAAAAAACACAAGCTACCTCCTTGATCTGTGGCCAAGTGAATTGTAGACAGCAGCGCCAGATGATGACAGGGTGGGAGCAATTGTATCCCACGGTGCAACTCCAAGATGTGAATAGGCAATGCCTTCCCAAAAGCAGGCAAGATCGCAATGGATTCTTTGCAGAAAAAAAAGAAGGCACGGCTGCGTAAAGAGGTCCCGCAATACCGTGCAGAGGTCACGCAATACCGTGCAGAGGTCACGCAGCGCCGTTGAGCTTCAGCAACGCGATGCGAAATTGCGAAGCTCTGCCCTGAGCACGGTGCTGGCCAGACAACGTTGTTGCACCGGCTTAACAGGGATCTCTTTTATACGGGAAGAACTGAAAAAAAATGGACTTGCATGGGTGTGGGCGACAAGCAATGTAGATGGTTTTTACCTATATTGTGATATCTGTATGCAGCGATGCAGTAGTTGGACTTTAGGGTGCCAAATGCCCCTGCCAGCCAAAGGTCACTTATATGGGGAGCACTCCTCCCAATCCTCCAATACTCCTTTGTACGGTCACTTGCTCACAATTTTTTTTTTTTAATTTTTTTTTGATTTTTCACAAACGCACTTCGGTACGTTGCTGTGTGAAAAGGTTCACTGCAGCCGCGTGTGGACCTTAAATAGTGAAAATTTCCAGCCCTCACTAGCTTTTTGGAAGGTATTCGGAGTTGGTGAAGTTGGCTGTGATCGCAGTCCAGCTGATTAGTTAAAGCTTTAAGTATTTTGATAGCAGCCTCGAAGTAGGCACTAATTAGCTGGGCAGGTGGAATGATAACAGTTGCACTGCTTGCAAGGTCAGCTTAACACCTTGGGACTTAACAGAAAATTTGCATTGCTTTCTAAGATAAGCTTAGAAGTATGCCCTGATAAGAACTGGTGTTATCAACAGTGCAGGTTGTTTACTAATGTTAGCGGTGCACTGCTTTACCTTTGGCTACCACAAAGCCGAAGGTATTATTTTCGTTATTGAAAAAAATAAAACAATAATGGGACGCATTGCAAAGCGCGGGCCATTACAAACATTATTATTTTATACAAAACAGTAAATTTGTGAAACACCGTCTCAGATGTTGCACTAGTGCATATAATTTGGCATACCTAAATTAGTTAATTAAAAAGAAAACATGTATTGCCCATTCTTTTTGCCATTATTGAATACCTTGTATACTGTAGTTGTCATTCAACATATATACAATATATGTATATATATAGCCTGTCAGTTGTTAAAGTTTGAGGTTACGATGAATTTATATGTATTTAGCAAAGTTAAATTTTGAAAAGTTAAACCTATTGTTGGTCAAGATGATCAGATAGTTTGTGGATTATGGTCCGTCTAATTGAAGTTATAATGTATCAAACATACTATGAAATTTAAACCAATGTAAATAAACATTTGTTAAGGGGTAACCGTCAAACTAATCCATCGTGTTACCAAGGTCGGGAGGTACAGACGAAGGGGCAAACATCAGCTCAGCCACCCTTGCAGTCTATTAACAGACGTAACGCGCAATTCAGCAACAATTCACCTTATTTTATTTGGCCCATCATATAGCTTACAGACAGTGCACTTATTCTTTCTTTCTATCCACAAGAGGCCGTATAGAGCGGGTTAGGAAAAGATCCCACGACATATCCGACGAGCTACGTCAGAGCGACGCTAGAAGTGCACGCCCTCCTACTTTTTCTATGCGCTAGGCATTGATCTCCAGGATCAACGCTCAGTGAGGCCGTAGTATGTTTCCATCTGAATACTACATTAGAAATTAAGAAATCTAAATGACAGGATATATGTAAATATGTCTGTAGGCATATTTTAATAATACTTTAATTTAATTATCTAATAGTTAAGTATAACCATTGAATGGAAAATTGGTTTGATAATTATTATTATTTTTAAAATTTATAAAGAAATACCGATATACATATACTGCTCACACCGCTTTAGGAAATTACGGCGATAAATTATTGGCGAAATATTGAAATTGAAGCAAGGTGGCAGCGCACCGCAGTATTATTATTAATTTATAGCTTGCGATTAGTATTATATAGTACAACTAAATTCTTTTTATAGCAAGGGTATCCCACTGTCGCATGCCGCTCGACTGTTGCTCTCGTTGTTGTTTAGGTTGGCGGATTGAATCAATTTATATGCATGTACAATTTTTTCCCTCTAGCACCTCTTCGAAAGCGCTTTCGACGCGGGATAAATAAAATTTGAGTGAGTATTCAACACACACACAAACTTTTATGAGGCTTTGCCCATATTTTATATTTATATACATATATACGTGTTTATGGTTTTGACCGCACTTATTACACCATACACAAATTTGTGATTCGTATCGGTGATCGGCTGTGCTATTATTTTGCTCCGCTTATTTTATTTTTTTAAACTAGAAACTAACGTGATTTGCTATATTCATTGTGTTTTAAATTTGTGTACAGTGTCTGTGCTAACAAGTGAGATTCACGGGAGTCTGGCATAACTACTAAAATTGTGTTTAAAGTAGTTATTATTCTTGTATAACTGACGCGTCTTAAGCGTCTTGCTATTTTTGTTTTTGTTCCTATCTCGCACTCCCACGCTCAAATTACTTAAATTACTTCTGCTTTCTTGCTCTTTTTTAACTTTTTCCTTTTGGAACTAATATTTTGTATTTCGCTTTAACATTTTTGTTTGTTTTTTGGTTTTCCCTACCATATTTCTTGTAGGCTTATTAGTCCGCAGTAAAAATGCTGGTGTGCGCTGCAACCTCTTGCAAATGCAAGGCCGATTCAAAGCCAGACTTTGTTTCTTGCTGGTTGTGTGATAAATTCTATCACATAAAATGCATCGGCTTAACAGCTCGAATCAAAGACACCCTCAACAGCAATGATTCTGGCCTGAAATGGTCATGCGAAGTTTGTCGGGTGAAAGAACTAACCTTGAGTAAGATGCTTAAATACCAAATTAAAATTTGAAAAGCTGCATGCAGCATTTTTAAATCTTCAATCTGAATTTTCAGATATGGAAACTAAATTTACTAATTTCGAATGTCCCGATGAGCCTTCCGCACTTCCACCGGCAACTCCTTCAGGTATAACATCTCCAGTTATTGCCTACTTAACCCCCTCTACGTCTACGTCTCCTAACATTCCTCTAGCCGTCCCGGCTGTTTTGTGCGATACACCACTTTTGATCGTCACCTCTCCAGTCGCGCCTTTATCCAAAAAGAATCTTCAAAATTCTTTTGATAACACTGCCGTCAACACGCAAACGGTTGTTTCAAACGTTAAATCGCTTGTCGCGGTTAAGCCTAAGAAACATGTTTTCGTTTCACGCCTTGCACCTGATACTTCGATTGAAGATGTAAAATCATTTATTCAATCAAAAATTTCTGTACCGAACATTGTAGTAGAAAAGTTTAAATTTAACTACACGCGAGATATCTCATCCTTCAAAATAAGTATACCTGCAGACAAATTTCAATCTGTTTGCAGCGGAGCCTTCTGGCCGCCTGACTTATATGTAAAAGAGTATTCTCCAAAACCAAAAAATCGAACTGCGGTACCACTTCTCGCGCCTCTTCTTCTTCCAGTGGAGCATCAAAAAACCAATAGAGATATCCCATCTTTATTTAGCTTATCAAAACGTTAGAGGCCTAAACTCTAAGCTCTCTGAATTGTTTATGAATAGTGTTTCGTTCGATCATCAAATTTTTATATTTACTGAAACCTGGTTAAAACCTGATGTAGAAAACTGCTCAATTTTTTCTAATAAGTACACCTCCTTCAGATGTGACCGTTTATCACGAATTGGAGGTGGTGTTCTTATAGCTGTAAAGTCAGATCTTCCTTCCGAACTTGTTCCATTAGACCATAGTTCTTCCTTAGAATTTTTATGTGTTAAAATCACGATGTGTCAAATTTCAATTTACATTACCTGTTCGTATATTCCTCCCTCTTCTGATATATCTGTCTACCTAGACCATCTTTCATCTATCCAATCAGTTGCCTCTAAACTATCTGATAGAGATTATCTGCTAGTTTTTGGTGATTTCAACTTACCAGAAGTTACTTGGTCATCTCAATCAGATATATTGGTGCCCTCTGTATTTAACTCTTTCTTAAATGGCCTTTCGGAGCTATCTCTTTATCAAATAAATACTGTTCCTAATTGTAGCGGTAGAATGCTTGATTTAATTTTCTCTTCTGACATTTTACTAAACACTATCTCTAGAATGAATCCCTTAGTTCTTCCTGAAGATCCCTATCATCCTACATTGGACCTGGTTCTAACTCTGCCAACTTCTATGCAAACTGCAACTGTTTCCCCTATAATAGAATTACGTTGTTTTCGTAGGACCGATTTCCAAAAATTGAATTGTTTAATTTTGGAACATGATTGGTCAATTCTTTATTCATGTTCTGATCTAAATGAATGCATTTCATTTTTTTATTCCTCTATGAACTCATTTTTTGATCAATGTGTTCCTGTTACTTTTCCCGTAAAGTCAAATAGGCCTCCTTGGTTTTCACGTGAGGTAGTAAGGCTAAAAAATTTGAAATCGCGGTATTTTAAAAAGTTTAAATTAACTCGTAATCCTTCTGATTTTATACGCTATATTGCTGCAAGAGCAAACTCTATTGCTCTGAATGCAAATTGTTACAGAAACTATTTGCGTCGCTGCCGTTTGCAGTTTGCTCAGGACCCAAAGCAGTTTTATAACTTTGTTAACTTAAAACGTAAATTAAGTAGATTTCCTCCCTCTCTATCATACGAAAATAAGGAAGCAACTGATGATCAGGCAGCCGCCGATTTGTTTGCAGACTTTTTTCAATCAACTTATTTAACAGAACCTTATAGTTCCCCTTTACATCCATACCCTTATAGTATAGAAAATTTTAACACTGTCTTCTGTCCTTCTATCGACAAAACCTCTCTACTAATTGATCTTAAATCGATAAAACCCGTTTTTTCTCCTGGCCCTGACGGAATTCCAGCATGCGTACTTAGATTTTGTGCTGATTCGATTTTGAATCCAATTCATAAGCTATTTGACTTGTCACTATCCAATAGTTATTTCCCACCTATTTGGAAAAACTCGTTTTCCATTCCTCTTCACAAAAGTGGTTCTAACCATGATGTGAAGAACTATAGATGTATTTCCAAGTTGTCCGCAATTCCTAAGATTTTTGAAAAAAATTTTACGGCCCAGTTAACTTTTATGTGTAAATCTATAATTTCACCCCATCAACATGGGTTTATAAAGGCAAGATCAACAGCTACTAATCTTTTAGAATTCTCATCTCTCATCAATCTAGGATTTCGGAACAAAATGCAAACTGATGTGGTCTATACTGACTTCAGTAAAGCATTTGACTCCGTAAATCATAATCTCTTAATTCATAAGTTAAATTTGATTGGTTTTCCTCAAAAGCTCCTTCTGTGGATATCCGATTATTTAACTAACAGGTCTCAACGAGTTCTTTTTAAAGAATGTCTCTCTAAGCCGATCTTAGTTACTTCTGGTGTTCCTCAGGGCAGCCACCTTGGACCATTGCTATTTAACCTTTTTATTAACGATCTTCCTTCACTCTAACATTCTTATGTATGCTGATAATGTGAAACTCTGTTTGACACACAATGATCCAGCAAATAACCTTCTTCAAACAGATCTTGATTTGTTTTTTGAATGGTGCAGCCATAATCTGCTGCATCTGAACTGTTTGAAGTGCAAGGTTATGTCATTTTACAGATGTAACTATCATGTCATCTATTACAATCTTAACCTAACCCCACTCTTAAGAATATCTGAAGTAGCTGATTTAGGTATCCTCTTTGATCATAAATTGAAATTTGATCGTCACATTACACAAATTGTCAATAAGGCATTTCGACTACTCGGGTTCATCAAAAGATGGGCCAAAGAATTCGAGGATCCTTACACGACAAAGTTGCTTTACACTTCTCTTGTTCGTCCAACTCTTGAATATGGGTCTTGCGTGTGGTCGCCGCAATACCATATTCACCAAGATAGAATTGAGTCTGTTCAAAAGCAGTTTCTACTCTTTGCCTTGCGCAGTTTTAATTGGGTTCCGGGTGTAGACTTACCACCATACTCTAGTAGACTCCTTCTAATTAACCTACCTTCCTTAACTAACCGTCGTATTATGTTAGGCGTTATGTTTATTGTAAAGCTAATAAAGTACAATATAGATTCCCCTACTCTGCTTACTCAACTTAATTTCTGTATTCCTTCTAGAGTTACTCGTAATTTTATGCCACTATCCTTGGCCTTTTGTAATACTAACTATAGCTTGCATGATCCCTTCCGAGTTCTCTGTGCTGACTACAACAGACTGTCTAGAGTTTTCAACTCCGAGTCCTCCCTTTACTCTGTTAAACTGTCTATCCTCAATCAATTAACACTACATGCTAACAACTAATATTAATCTACCGATCTGATTGGGTTTTACTGGGTTTTCTCCAATTCTTTGCAGCAAATGTTGGATCCAGAATTCTTGTTTTGTTATCCCCAGCCTAAATTTAAAAATATATACTTTTAATTAATTTTAATTCTTGACTTATTGCAAAATTTTAATTTCTAATTCTAAATTATTTTCTTTTTTTTTAAAAAAAAATTTCCAATTTTAATTTGATGTAATCTAATTTTAATTTTAATTTTAAGTCGACTGTTTTAGTTGACGTTAAATAAATAAATAAATAAATATACACAAGAAAAAAAAACGTGAAAACACTTACCTTAAACACTTACCTGAATGATAAGAAAAAATTAATAGAAAAAAAAAACAAAATAATAATAATAAAAAAGTTTTTGTGGGTTAAGCTTTATACTATTTTATTTTGTAATTTTTTTTGTTCGGTGTTAATACTTATATATCTATTTATCTATGTGGATTGTTAGGCAAATTTTGCTAATTTATTTATTCTATTCAATTTAGGTGTGATAACTTATAAATTATGTTATTATTTTTTTTAAGGTTGTTTACTTGCTAGGATTATTAATTAAAGTTATGAAATAAAGTATTTATATGGTTGAACCGCAGCGGATGTAATCTTTTAAGGGGTCGCCATGCAAATAGGCAGGAATTTTGGTGACCAGAGGTAGGGCGGGCTTAACTGGCCACTTAAGATCTATGGGCCATCGTTGTACTCCTGTTTGTCTGTTTGTGTTCCATCTGTCCATGGGTTGTTTTTTTTATTTCTCTCCGGTCGATTATTGTTCGTTGTATCTGCACGTTTTTTTATTTATAAATTATTTTTGTAGGCCGTAAACTGGGCATATTAAGGAATGCCACCCCTTAGCCGACGAGTAGTAGCCGGAAATGATACGTGCTGCCCAGTTTACAGATACCACCAGCCTAAGGAGGTTGAACTATTAAGGCAACCGTTACAGTTTATTTATTTATTTATTTTATTTATTTATTTATTTAACGTCAACTAAAACAGTCGACTTAAAATTAAAATTAAAAATTAGATTACAATCGAATTAAAAATGAAGATTTTTAAAAAAAAAAAAAGAAAATAATTTAGAATTTGAAATTAAAATTTTGCAATAAGTTTAGAATTAAAATTAATTAAGAGTATATATTTTTAAATTTAAGCTGGGGATAACAAAACAAGAATTCTCGATACAACATTTGCTGCAAAGGATTGGGGAAAACCCAGTAAAACCCAATCAGATCGGTAGATTATTATTAGTTGTTAGCATGTAGTGTTAATTGATTGAGGATAGACAGTTTAACAGAGTAAAGGGAGGACTCGGAGTTGAAAACTCTAGACAGTCTGTTGTAGTCAGCACAGAGAACTCGGAAGGGATCATGCAAGCTATAGTTAGTATTACAAAAGGCCAAGGATAGTGGCATAAAATTACGAGTAACTCTAGAAGGAATACAGAAATTAAGTTGAGTAAGCAGAGTAGGGGAATCTATATTGTACTTTATTAGCTTTACAATAAACATAACGCCTAACATAATACGACGGTTAGTTAAGGAAGGTAGGTTAATTAGAAGGAGTCTACTAGAGTATGGTGGTAAGTCTACACCCGGAACCCAATTAAAACTGCGCAAGGCAAAGAGTAGAAACTGCTTTTGAACAGACTCAATTCTATCTTGGTGAATATGGTATTGCGGCGACCACACGCAAGACCCATATTCAAGAGTTGGACGAACAAGAGAAGTGTAAAGCAACTTTGTCGTGTAAGGATCCTCGAATTCTTTGGCCCATCTTTTGATGAACCCGAGTAGTCGAAATGCCTTATTGACAATTTGTGTAATGTGACGATCAAATTTCAATTTATGATCAAAGAGGATACCTAAATCAGCTACTTCAGATATTCTTAAGAGTGGGGTTAGGTTAAGATTGTAATAGATGACATGATAGTTACATCTGTAAAATGACATAACCTTGCACTTCAAACAGTTCAGATGCAGCAGATTATGGCTGCACCATTCAAAAAACAAATCAAGATCTGTTTGAAGAAGGTTATTTGCTGGATCATTGTGTGTCAAACAGAGTTTCACATTATCAGCATACATAAGAATGTTAGAGGAGTGAAGGAAGATCGTTAATAAAAAGGTTAAATAGCAATGGTCCAAGGTGGCTGCCCTGAGGAACACCAGAAGTAACTAAGATCGGCTTAGAGAGACATTCTTTAAAAAGAACTCGTTGAGACCTGTTAGTTAAATAATCGGATATCCACAGAAGGAGCTTTTGAGGAAAACCAATCAAATTTAACTTATGAATTAAGAGATTATGATTTACGGAGTCAAATGCTTTACTGAAGTCAGTATAGACCACATCAGTTTGCATTTTGTTCCGAAATCCTAGATTGATGAGAGATGAGAATTCTAAAAGATTAGTAGCTGTTGATCTTGCCTTTATAAACCCATGTTGATGGGGTGAAATTATAGATTTACACATAAAAGTTAACTGGGCCGTAAAATTTTTTTCAAAAATCTTAGGAATTGCGGACAACTTGGAAATACATCTATAGTTCTTCACATCATGGTTAGAACCACTTTTGTGAAGAGGAATGGAAAAGAGTTTTTCCAAATAGGTGGGAAATAACTATTGGATAGTGACAAGTCAAATAGCTTATGAATTGGATTCAAAATCGAATCAGCACAAAATCTAAGTACGCATGCTGGAATTCCGTCAGGGCCAGGAGAAAAAACGGGTTTTATCGATTTAAGATCAATTAGTAGAGAGGTTTTGTCGATAGAAGGACAGAAGACAGTGTTAAAATTTTCTATACTATAAGGGTATGGATGTAAAGGGGAACTATAAGGTTCAGTTAAATAAGTTGATTGAAAAAGTCTGCAAACAAATCGGCGGCTGCCTGATCATCAGTTGCTTCCTTATTTTCGTATGATAGAGAGGGAGGAAATCTACTTGATTTACGTTTTAAGTTAACAAAGTTATAAAACTGCTTTGGGTCCTGAGCAAACTGCAAACGGCAGCGACGCAAATACTTTTTGTAACAATTTGCGTTCAGAGCAATAAAGTTTGCTCTTGCAGCAATATAACGTGTAAAATCGGAAGGATTACGAGTTAATTTAAACTTTTTAAAATACCGCGATTTCAAATTTTTTAGCCTTACTACCTCACGTGAAAACCAAGGAGGCCTATTTGACTTTACGGGAAAAGTAACAGGAACACATTGATCAAAAAATGAGTTCATAGAGGAATAAAAAAATGAAATGCATTCATTTAGATCAGAACATGAATAAAGAATTGACCAATCATGTTCCAAAATTAAACAATTCAATTTTTGGAAATCGGTCCTACGAAAACAACGTGATTCTATTATAGGGGAAACAGTTGCAGTTTGCATAGAGGTTGGCAGAGTTAGAACCAGGTCCAATGTAGGATGATAGGGATCTTCAGGAAGAACTAAGGGATTCATTCTAGAGATAGTGTTTAGTAAAATGTCAGAAGAGAAAATTAAATCAAGCATTCTACCGCTACAATTAGGAACAGTATTTATTTGATAAAGAGATAGCTCCGAAAGGCCATTTAAGAAAGAGTTAAATACAGAGGGCACCAATATATCTGATTGAGATGACCAAGTAACTTCTGGTAAGTTGAAATCACCAAAAACTAGCAGATAATCTCTATCAGATAGTTTAGAGGCAACTGATTGGATAGATGAAAGATGGTCTAGGTAGACAGATATATCAGAAGAGGGAGGAATATACGAGCAGGTAATGTAAATTGAAATTTGACACATCGTCATTTTAACACATAAAAATTCTAAGGAAGAACCATGGTCTAATGGAACAAGTTCGGAAGGAAGATCTGACCTTACAGCTATAAGAACACCACCTCCAATTCGTGATAAACGGTCACATCTGAAGGAGGTGTACTTATTAGGAAAAATTGAGCAGTTATCTACATCAGGTTTTAACCAGGTTTCAGTAAATATTAAAATTTGATGGTCGAACGAAACACTATTCATAAACAATTTAGAGAGCTTAGAGTTTAGGCCTCTAACGTTTTGATAAGCTAAATAAAGATGGGAAATCTCTACTGGTTTTTTGATGCTCCACTAGAAGAAGAAGAGGCGCGAGAAGTTGAAGGAAGTGGTACCGCAGTTCGATTTTTTGGTTTTGGAGAATACTCTTTTACATATAAGTCAGGCGGCCAGAAGGCTCCGCTGCAAACAGATTGAAATTTGTCTGCAGGTATACTTATTTTGAAGGATGAGATATCTCGCGTGTAGTTAAATTTAAACTTTTCTACTACAATGTTAGGTACAGAAATTTTTGATTGAATAAATGATTTTACATCTTCAATCGAAGTATCAGGTGCAAGGCGTGAAACGAAAACATGTTTCTTAGGCTTAACCGCGACAAGCGATTTAACGTTTGAAACAACCGTTTGCGTGTTGACGGCAGTGTTATCAAAAGAATTTTGAAGATTCTTTTTGGATAAAGGCGCGACTGGAGAGGTGACGATCAAAAGTGGTGGATCGCACAAAACAGCCGGGGCGGCTAGAGGAATGTTAGGAGACGTAGAAGTAGAGGGGGTTAAGTAGGCAATAACTGGAGATGTTATACCTGAAGGAGTTGCCGGTGGAAGTGCGGAAGGCTCATCGGAACATTCGAAATTAGTAAATTTAGTTTCCATATCTGAAAATTCAGATTGGAGATTTGAAAATGCTGCACGCAGCTTTTCAAATTTTAATTTGGTATTTAAGCATCTTACTCAAAGTCAGTTCTTTCACCCGACAAACTTCGCATGACCATTTCAGGCCAGAATCATTGCTGTTGAGGGTGTCTTTGATTCGTGCTGTTAAGCCGATGCATTTTATGTGATAGAATTTATCACACAACCAGCAAGAAACAAAGTCTGGCTTTGAATCGGCCTTGCATTTGCAAGAGGTTGCAGCGGACACCAGCATTTTTACTGCGGACTAATAAGCCTACAAGAAATATAGTAGGGAGCACCAAAAAAAACAAACAAGAATGTTAAAGCGAAATACAAAATATTAGTTCCAAAAGGAAAAAGTTAAAAAAGAGCAAGAAAGCAGAAAAATCTAATGATACACAGCTGATTACCACTACTAGTATACCAGAGAGCGTAATAAAGCGTGAGAGCGAGAGCGCGAGACACGAAAACAAGAAAGAGAAACAACACAACTATAACTCTTAGCACAGCGCAGCCCTCTCAGAGAGCGATGTAAGCGCGAATGAGCGTGGGAGAGCGAAATAGGAACAAAAACAAAGAATAGCAAGACGCTTAAGACGCGTCAGTTAAACAAGAATAAAAACTACTTTAAACACAATTTTAGTAGTTATGCCAGACTCCCGTGAATCTCACTTGTTAGCACAGACACTGTACACAAATTTAAAACACAATGAATATAGCAAATCACGTTAGTTTCTAGTTTAAAAAAAATAAAATAAGCGGAGCAAAATATAAACACAGCCGATCACCAATACAAATCACTACGTAACTTGTTTGCATTGATCTTAGTTTTGAATACAATAGAATAATTGGATTTAATGTTAAATATTTAAGATAAAGATATAATAAGATTATTACCAGAATAATAATTGCGATAATAAAATAAAAGATGTATTTTCTGTTATTAGTTGTAACAATTATCATTGTGTCTTATAATTTTAATTTTTGTTAATTCTATAGGTGAATATAAAGGGGTCAAATTTTTTTACTGGTGCTTGGTAATTATCGCCTAAAATTATGTTTCCTATTTTAATTTTACATTGTTTTATTTGCATAATTTTATTTCTTTTAATTTGTAGACTATTATTTGAGTTTTGACAATTTTCTTTCAGTGTAGTTTCGCTTAGATTCCATGTCACAATTGTATTTGGTTCAATGTATTTAATTATTTCTGTTGATTGAATAGGTATGTCATTACAAATTGATTTATTTAGTTGAATTATATTTCTAATGCATTCATATTCAATTTTTATGTTTTCGTAATTGAATACTTTTCCGTATTTTTCAAAATAGGATAGTGTGTTAGTGAAATCTAGCTGTTAACCATTGTGGCCACGATAGGGAATGATTTTCACAGTGTTCATTAATTTTTGATTAGGGGGTATGTGGGATACAATAAACAAAAAATTGTCTTTGTAGTTAAAACATGTGAATGTTTTAATTAATAATATGTTTTTTGCGTTTACGTTTTCTAGTCTGTCATAGTTCAACAGTTTTGGATTAAACAATCCGAGTCGAGAGAGCTATATATACCCATCTGTCTTATATGGTGTGTTCAAAAAGTAAGGTGACTTTGTATTTTTAAAAAAAAATATTAATTTCTTTATAAATACTTATGTTGTCCCCTTCAAAGTAATCCCCCTCAGATACAACACACTTATGCCAACGGTTTTTCCAATCCTCAAAGCACTTCTCATAATCACTTTTCGATATAGCCTTGAGCTCTTCCAGCGATGCAGTCTTTATCTCCTCAATCGTTGCAAATCTCCGTCCTTTCATAAGTCTCTTTAGTTTTGGGAACAACAAAAGGTCACATGTGGCCAAATCCGGTGAATATGGTGGCTGAGGCATGATTGTGGTGTTGTTTTTGGCCAAAAAATCTCTCACAAGCAAAGATAAGAGAGCTGATCATTATCATTATGCAAAAGCCATGAAATATTTTTCCACAATTCTGGACGTTTTCTTCGTATTGCTTCTCGCAAAAGGCGCATAACTTCAAGATAATACTGTTTATTGACCGTACGACCATGCACCACGCCATGGTAATCGAAGAAAAAAGTGAGCAAAACTTTGACATTTGATCGAACTTGGTGTGCTCTTATCGGTCTTGGCTCACCTGGGCTCTTCCATTGAGACGATTGGGCTTTGTTTTCGATATCATAACCATATACCCATGATTCATCCCCAGTTATGACCCTTTTGAGTAAATCTGGGTCATCGTTGACGTCATTGAACAGCTCTTGAGCGATGCTCATGCGACGGTTCTTTTGGTCAAAATTTAGCAAAAAATCGCTGAGCACGCAAAACACTTATAACCTTTACGCCTCTCACAACCAAACAAAAAATGCCATTCACTTGAATCTTGGAACAGGTGTTCGGGAAGGGTGTACCAACAAAACGAAATCGAAAGTACATTGCCCGCGAAATTTGGAAATCACCTCACTTTTTGAACACACCTTGTGCATTCTGTAAACTGAAGAAGTTCGTGTACTAATGTTTTTATGTTTATTCGGTGGTTTTTAAATTCTTCAATATTCTGCATCTCTTTATTTATTAACTGTATTACGTCGTTTAGTTCATGTAATCCTACTGAGTTTGTTCCTAGTGCTTCTAAGTGTTACTGAATTTCTACACGGTCGTTGTCATCTAAGGTGCCAAAAAGGTATTTGTATGCTGAACCTATTATATTAAACTTCTCTAAGTACTGCCATGTGTTCCTTTATTTCTTTGTCATAAAAGATGTGTATTTAATTGATTCCTTATCAACAAAAACATGAAAGTAGCCATGTTTAAGATCTAACTTCGAGAATATCGTTTTAACTAACCTATCTAAAAAATCATCAATCAACGGTAAAGGATAATTATCTGTAACCATTGTTTTATTAAGTTTTCTGTAATCAACACAGGAGATGCATACTCTGATTCACTCGGTTTAATGATTCCGTTCTCTAAATACTCCTCTAAAATAATCTGCAACTTTTCTTTTTTGGTATATGCTAATTTTCATGGAGAACAACTAAACGGTTTCAAATCCTTTAATCTTAATTGTATCTCCCACCGAATCTCCGGTTCATTCGATCTTTCTTTATTAACAACAATTTTCTACCAACTCAGTGAATTGTAATCTCCCAGATTGATCCACCTGATCACCTATTTTGTATTCAATTGAGTCATCATTACATTAATTTCAAGCATTTCCCTCTCCTCTGCTTATTTCAAAATTGACAGCTTATCCTACTTATACCCTTGGCCCATTGAAAATGGTCAAAAAAGAGTATACTAACTTTGTGAAAATGTATGTAACGGGCAGAAGGAGGCGTCGGAGACCCCATAAAGTATATATATTCTTGCTCAGGATCACTAGCCGAGTCGATTGTGCCATGTCCGTCTGTCTGTCCGTCTGGATGAACGCGCCGATCTCAGCTATTACAAAAGTTAGGGACACCAAATTTAGCATGAAGATTCCTTTATACCATACGCAGATCAACTTTATTTTCAATTTTGAATAAAACGCCTACCGCCCCCGCAAACCGCTTAAGTCTATCAAACTTTTGAAATTGCAAAATAAGTTGATGCACATATAATTATTTGTATGAGGTATTACAAAAGCTAGGGACACCAAATTTAGCATGAAGATTCCTGTATACCATACGCAGATCACACCGGTTTTTGCAGTCTTGTGCTAGGAAAATTGCGGCGATAAATTATTGACAACATATCGAAATTGACGCAAGGTGGCAGCGCACTGCAGTGTTATGATTAATTTGTAGCTTGCGATTATACAATTAGATACTTTATATGGCAACATACGTCCAAAGGTCCAATTGTTGCTAGCGCTGCTAATTTCATCATTTCCTACAGCTTTGTTTTTTCTAATTCCAAAAATCAATGCCTCGCTCTCTCTGTCTCCATCTTAGTTGTTTTGATCGCCTCCGTCTTTGTTGCACACTTTGAGCGTACATGCTTTCGAAAACTCTAGAAATAGATTTCTAATGTTGCATCAGCCTCTAAATATGATGTGAACTTAGAAAGGACCGTTATAGCGAGGCTTGTAGCTGACGCCGAATCTACATTCGGTAAAATTCGGTAAATTAAGCACAAAGAAGTTTTTGCGACGCACTTCAGTTGCATTTTGAACGTGCGTAAGACCACACATAATTAATCACGAATATTAACTCTATATCATAAATGTAATTGCCGAATAAACGAGAAAACAGAATAGAAACATTTGTGGTCCAATCTCTCTTGCGGAATTTAAACATCAACATACCATTAACCAAGTGACTACGTGGAGCTACGGCCCATCTATAACTGGCGCAGCCGATAACGAGGAGCAGATTGCATTGCTTCTTAAGTATAAATTTGTGAGTAGAATGATATTTAAAAAGATTCAAGAGTTACTTAACTACACTTTAAAGTAAAACAAATATACATATATATAAAAATAATAATAAATATATTATTAAAAACTGAATATAAAAAAATAAAAAAATAATAATAAAGTTAACAATATGAATGAAAATCAACATTTTCACGGGAAACACATAACAAGCAGATGCCGCTCTAAATAAGAAGCACTGTAATACAAAACAAGCAGATGCCGCTCTAAACAAGAAGCACTGTTATACATAAAAAGAGCTACGAACATATGTACATACAAACATACATTAAGTGACGTGACTAAAGATATAGCATAGCAGCAAAGAAGTAGACAACTGTGAAGTGCTGTGAGAGGGCTGCTAAGCTCGATGCGAACATTATGTTCAAACATGTCAATAATACACTGTTGACCACAAGCATAGCAGTTGTCGACATGTAGTGGAGGGAGGTTCCGTAAAGTTGGACGCGAACAATTATGTTCAAACAGGTCACTGATACACGTTGGAACCATACACATACATATGTTAGATCAGCGTACACAAACTGGTATACAAGCTAGACACGATCAAACGAAAAATAATCTTATATTGGTGATGTACGAGACGACCATATCGGCCATTTGGTAGCTGTGTTGTAATCTCTCGACCGCTGAAGTGAGTCGATTGCCTTAACAAAGTCAAATACAAAGAATTTTTCATTGGCGACTTATGAGGTTGTTCGTGCATCATTAATGTGGAAGATAACAAATTAAGAAATTAAAATGAATCAACACATTAATACAATGTAACCTTGCCGTTATGTTATAATATCAAGTGCAATATATTCCACACAACACATATATTAATCCAAGTATCATTACAGGTATTGAACCTGTAATAAAAGCTTTCATCACACACCAAACCACACTGTATATTAAGATAATTTTAAGATAGTATTAAATGTCTAAGAAATTTAAGGATAGGACTAACTACCCAAACAGACATAACCACAAGCTCAAGAATGAGTACCCCTCCTCAAAATACGTCGGGGCTCAGCATATCTGAATTGTCTGCCGGACTCCCAGACGGTATTAAATACCTTCCGACTTACGACGGTAAGCCCTACGCACTTAAGAGATTCATAGAGAGTGTGGAAGAGATTTTATTGATGTTCAGAGACACAGACCAAATTTTGAAGGGGGCAAATGTATTTCAGAGCAATCAGGAATAAAATAGAGGGCAGAGCGAGTGAACTGTTAGGTAGATTGGATACCCCATTAAACTGGGATAAAATTAAGAAGAATCTATCAAGAAAGTTACTAGATAACAGGGTCTTCCCTCTTCACTGACTATAATAGACGAACTGCATGAGGTTCCTTTTAGAAGGATGCCATTTTGGGTATAAAACGGGTATAGACATGCATGGTCGATTCAAAGGAGCTACCAGCCTCAACTATTCTAGAAAAAAAGAATTTCGTCAAGTTGACTATGAAACTTGACGAAATTCAAGTACATACATGTAGAAAAATTAATTGATAACAAAATAGTCGAACCGTCTGTGTCCCCATATAACAGCCCACTTTTGTTAATTCCAAAGAAATCTCTTCCCGGTTCTGACAAGAAAAAATGGCGATTAGTAATTGACTATCGTCAAATTAATAAAAAACTGTTGTCCGATAAATTCCCACTGCCTAGAATTGATGATATTTTAGATCAACTAGGTAGAGCAAAATATTTTTCATACCTAGACTTAATGTCAGGTTTTCATCAAACTGAACTCGAAGAAAGTTTAAGAGATGTAACGTCTTTTTCAACGAGCAATGGCTCATATCGCTTCACGCTATTACCATTCGGTTTAAAAATAGAAATGTAGGAAATACAACCTAAAGCTACATCCAGAAAAATGTTAATTTTTCATGCATGAAGTCACATTTTTGGGACACAAATGCACAGATCAAGGAATCTTGCCAGATGACAAAAAATATGACGTCATCAAAAATTATCCAGTCCCACAGTGCTAGACGATTTGTTGCATTTTGCAATTACTATAGACGTTTTATCCAAAATTTTGCCGAATATTCTCGTCACATAACAAGATTATGTAAAAAGATGTAAAATTCGAATGGACAGCTGAATGCCAGCATGCCTTCGAACATCTCAAATCGGCACTAGTTAATCCCAATTTATTCCAATACCCAAATTTCAGCAAAGAATTTTGCATAATAACGGATGCAAGTAAGCAAGCTTGTGGAGCAGTGTTAACTCAACACAAAAATGGTCTCCAACTTCCAGTGGCATATGCATAAAGAGCGTTTACCAAGGGTGAAAGTAACAAAAGCACAACAGAACAAGAATTGGCAGCAATTCATTGGGCAATAACTCATTTCAGACCATATATTTATGGTAGACATTTCACTGTCAAAACAGACCACAGACCACTTACATACCTGTTCTCTATAATAAATCCGAGCTCTAAACTAACTCGTATGAGACTTGAATTAGAGGAGTATAATTTTACAGTTGAGTATCTAAAGGGAAAAGATAACTATATAGCTGATGCGTTATCAAGAATAACCATCAAAGAACTACAAGAAATGACAAGAAATATAAAGAAAGTCACTACAAGATATCAAAGTAGACAAAAATCCTGCGCAGGAGATAAAGAAATAGAATTGCCTAAGCAATCTATAGAAAAAGCTTCAAAGCCCAACTTATATGAAGTCATCAAAAATGACGAATTACGTAAAGTAGTGACCTTGCATATAAAAAATATGCTATGTTTCTTTAAACATGGTAAGAAAATTATTGCAAGATATGATGTCAGCGATTTATATACTAATGGAATACTTGATTTAGGTCACTTTTCCCAAAGGCTTGAAATGCAAGCCGGTATAAATGAAATCAGCCAACTCAAAGTGGCACCGTGGGAAAATATCTTTGAACAAGTTTCAATTGATAATTTCAAAATAATGGGCAATAAAATATTAAATTCATTGAGAGTAGCGCTACTCAACCCGGTGACCCTAATAGAAAAATTAAAAGAAAAAGAAGCTATATTGTCTACATTTCATGATCGTCCAATACAAGGAGGTCACACAGGCATCACAAAAACCTTGGCCAAGGTCAAAAGATATTATTACTGGAAAGGTATGTCTAAAGATATAACTGAGTACATTAGAAAATGTCAGAAATGCCAAAAATCAAAAGTGACAAGAAATACAATAACTCCTTTAACAATAACAGAAACCCCAATAAAAGCTTTCGACAGCGTGATAGTGGACACTATTGGTCCGCTACCAAAATCAGGAAATGGCAATGAATATGCAATCACACTAATATGTGATTTAACTAAATATCTAGTTGCCATACCAGTTGCAAACAAAAGCGCAAATACTGTCGCTAAAGCAATTTATGAATATTTTATTCTAAAGTACGGTCCAATGAAGACGTTCATTATGGACATGGGAACAGAATATAAGAATTCAGTTATAAATGACTTGTGCAAATATCTTAAAATAAAAAATATAACATCAACTGCACACCATCACCAGACAGTTGGATCAGTCGAAAGAAGTCACCGAACTTTCAATGAATATATACGTTCATACATATCGGTTGATAAAACTGATTGGGACGTATGGCTTAAATATTTCGTATACTGTTTTAACACAACCCCATCAATAGCGCATAAATGTTGTCCATATGAACTTGTCTTTGGTAAAACAAATAATTTGCCAAAACATTTTAATAGCATAACTAATATAGATAATTATGCTAAGGAAAGTAAATATAGATTAGAAGTAGCCTATAAAAGAGCTAGAATTATGATAGACGAACATAAAGAAAAAAATAAGAAACTTTATGATAAGAAAGCAAGGAACTTAGATATATCATTAGGAGATAAAGTTCTATTAAGAAACGAAACAGGTCATAAGTTAGACTCGAAATATACAGGTCCGTATAAAGTAACGGAAATAGGAGAAAATAATAACGTTATAAGAACTAATAACAAAAATAAAAAGCAAACTGTTCATAAAGACAGATTAAAAATAGCTACGTCCTAAATATTTATAGTATGATCATGCGTAGGCATAAAAAAAATAATACAACAAAAAAAAAAAATGTCTTTTTGAGCTTTTTCTTAAAAATATTCACTACATAAATGTATTTAGAAACAATCATAACACAATTTTCTTAATATTGCATAAGCTACCTTTAAAAAAACTTCGTGATATTACGTTATTTTTCAAAAGGAGGGAGATGTAGTATGCACACATATCGGTTAACCACTGTACCTATATGTAATCATAATATATAAGCACATTGTAGCACTCTGTTGCAATGTGTACATAAACAGTCCAGCCCAAGTGTATGCGTAATACGAGCAGCCACTTGGGGGCTAACATACATAATTGCATCGTCAGCAGTTCTTACGCTGGCCAAGCGCTGATCGCTTACTATGTATGCCTATAGCACTCCTCCTCCAGCACCGTCGCTCGGCGACAGTACATATATAGTAGCATAATATGCTTCTCATATTACGCTTACATAAACTTAAACCTAACAAAAACAACGCGCATACAATCTTGCGCGTGCATAAATACACAACATAACGTAACGAAACTTGAATCCACAAAATAGTAAAGCGCATGATTGTTGTATAACTTCATCATTCTTTTTGCATGCACTTAAACACAAATAAATAAAACTGCTGACAAACACATTTCCGTTTCTCGCGACTCACTTCGAGCCGATCAAAACTCTGTACATTTAGTCTTAAGCTGACAGTTTTAAAATAAAGACGCTCACCGAAATTATTCGTGTTTCAATTTATACTTGGCTTCAGCGTTGATCTTTGTCTTCGTTACAGACGGATCATTTATTTGACTCAAAAATAGTAACTACGTAAGTGGCGCAGCCGGTAGGATGATACTAGTTGATGCGATATTAAACATATTCAATTCTCTGTGTATCATCCGCTAAAGAACTACAACTTCAATATCTCGCGTCGGTAAATCGGTACAATTGGTTCAAAAGAAAATAAAAAAAAACCAACAACATATCCGAAACCACAGAGTGATTGTGAAAGTGAACAACTTAAAATTGTATCAAATTTTAAGAAGACGCCTTTGAATTCGCTGAGTAGTAAATCCACAAAAGGTTACTCAAAACAAAGCGAAATAGCAAAGTGTGCAACACATGATAACAGCTAAACTAAGTGAAAAACTAAATAAACGTAACTACAACTAAGTGAACCACAATAACAACAGTTAACCTAATCGAAAACTAAATAAACTTAACCAGAAATAAACGAACAATAATAACAGTGTAACTTAGTGAAAACTAAATAAACTTAATTACAACTAAGTGAACCATAATAATAACAGCTAAATTAAATGAAGACTAAATAAACTCAATTACAACTAAAATGAATTATAATGATAACAGTGCAACTAAGTGAAATATTATAATAATAATAAGTGAGCGAACAACAAGAAACCCTATCCAAGTTACGAACCGACAAATAAACCAACAGCAAATACACAAACATTAATCAAAATTCAAAACCAACAAACCACAATGGCAGTAGCAGCGCCAACACAAATAGAACTGTCTGACTCGAATATGATTCAAGTCGAAAGACAAATACACGCAAACGAGGTTTTCAACAGAGATCCTAACACCTTGTACACTTTCATCAGTCGCATCGACTTCATCTTGGCTCTTTATCAGACTACAGATGAAAGGCAGAAGTTAATAATCTTTGGACACATCGAACGGAACATCAGTGGCGATGTTATCCGCACCCTCGGAGTTACCAACCTCAGCAGCTGGAGTGAACTCAGGACTCAACTTATACTTAACTACAAGCCCCAAGCACCGAACCACCAACTTCTAGAGGAATTCAGGAACACACAATATCGAGGTAACGTTCGTCATTTCCTTGAAGAAGCCGAAAGAAAACGGCAGATACTTATAAGTAAATTAGAACTAGAAAACAATATTACTGAAACCACTCTATATACTAGATTAATACAAACCAGCATCGAAAATCTAATTCAAAAACTTCCAAGCCACATTTATCTCAGAATAATTAACTGTAATATTCCAAACCTGAGATCATTAATAAACATATTACAAGAAAAAGGTCTTTACGAGGCACCAACCTCAAGTAAAGATAATATAAAGCCAACTTCAATTCCAAACAAAGTAACAAACACTCCCCAAAACAGGCAAATGAGCAATCAAACCAGACCCCTTGCACCCTTCCAACCATTCTATAACAACGTCTATCAACCCTATCACCAAGCATATTCTCATGTACCCAGGTTTAACACAAATCCGATACCTCAATATCAAAATAGACCTATCTACCCACAACCTAACATACCTCAGAGGTACCACAAGCACCCAGACCAAACACAGCTTTTAACCGACAAAATATTTTTGACCAAAATCGCTTTGGACCTAGCCACACTCACATGCCTACAACATATCCACAAACCGGAAACGTACAGACTAATAACCCAATAAAAAGACAGAGACCATCAGACAGCGGACAGTCTAAAATGAGCATAGAAGAGTTAAGATACCAAGAAGTATCGTCTAATCAACCCGAATATCCTTATAACTATAATTACTATTATCCCTACTATCCAGAATATTTTCAACCTCAGCCTTATCCCTATCAATCGAACTATACCCCAGAATTAATTCAATGTCCCCCTGAACAGAACTATGACAATTCAGAAACAACAGAAGAGGAGACACCGACAACAAATGACAACGAACCAGACGACCCCGAACAAGCAGAAAATTTTCGGCTAGTAGCCCCGGATCAAGCCAATATATAACGATCAAACATAATAATAGCGAATTGAAATGTCTAATTGATACAGGATCTACGATAAATATGCTCACGCGAAATATTTTTCAAACACCAACACACGAAACCAATTACCTAATCCACACCAGTAATGGCCCGTTAATAATTAATGAACTTACGAATATACCACCTAACAACTACTTCCCTATTGCCCAAGAGTTCTTGATCCACCAGTTCTCAGATCATTATGACATGCTGATTGGACGCAAATTGTTGTCCGAAGCCAAAGCAATAATCGACTATAAAAAGAAAACTGCCACTCTATTTAACAAAATATACAAGATAAAAGACGGTAACAACATTACAGAACAGAACCATATTCAAATGGACACTTCATTTCCACAAGACCCCACTTACTTAGAAACCTCCACACTTCAGGAGAACTTGTTCCGATTAGAACACCTTAACGTAGAAGAAAAACTGAAACTAACTAATCTACTGACAAAATACCAAGACATCCAATTTCGCGAAGGTGACAAGCTCACGTTCACAAACCAAGAAAAACATATTATTAACACCACACACAATATCCCCGTCTATTCTAAAGTTTATAGTTTCCAACAGACATATGAAAAGGAAGTAGAAAAACAGATCCAGGATATGTTAGAACAGGGCATTATCCGAGAAAGTAATTCACCATACTGTAGCCCCATTTGGGTCGTACCAAAAAAACTAGATGCTTCTGGACAGCAGAAGCTTCGTATCGTAATAGATTATAGGAAATTGAACGAAATAACAATAAACGACAGATACCCCATACCAAACATAGATGAAATATTAGGGAAACTAGGGAGGTCAAATTTTTTCACAACAATAGATCTTGCAAAGGGCTTTCATCAAATAGAAATGGACTCAGAGTCAATAGCCAAAACTGCCTTCTCTACAAAATATGGACACTACGAGTACACACGAATGCCATTTGGGCTTAAAAATGCCCCCGCTACATTTCAAAGATGCATGAACAATTTACTCCGTCCACTTTTAAATAAATGCTGTCTAGTATACCTAGACGACATCATAGTTTTCTCCACATCTTTAGAAGAACATCTTCAAGCCTTACAAGCTGTTTTCGAAAAATTATCACAGGCAAACTTAAAATTACAACTAGATTAATGGGAGTTCATAAAACAAGAGACAACTTTCTTAGGACATGTTATTACTAAAGACGGGATTAAACCAAACCCGGATAAAATCAAAGCTATAGTTAAATATCCGTTACCAAGAAAAACTAAAGAAATTAAAGCCTTTTTGGGACTTACAGGATATTATAGGAAATTTATACCTAACTTTTCAGACATTGCCAAACCTCTGACCAAGTGCCTAAAGAAAGGAGCAACAATAGATATAAACAGTTTAGAATACTTAGAAGCATTCCAAAAGTTAAAATTATTAATCTCTGAAGATCCGATCCTAAAAATACCGAATTTCGGGAGGAAATTTACATTAACAACAGATGCCAGCAATGTAGCTTTAGGAGCTGTTTTATCACAAGATGGACACCCTATTAGTTACATCAGCAGAACACTAAATGAACATGAAATCAATTATAGCGCCATAGAAAAAGAATTATTAGCAATAGTTTGGGCCACTAAAACCTTCAGACACTATCTGTTAGGACGACATTTCGAAGTAGCTTCTGACCATCAACCCACAAATTAAAAGAACCTAATTCAAAATTAACAAGATGGAAAATTAGACTTTCGGAATATGACTTCGACATAAAATATATAAAAGGAAAGGAAAATTACGTAGCAGACGCACTTTCTAGAGTAAAGATAGAAGAAATATATTTTGGTGAATCTACACAACATAGTGCTGAAGAAGACAGTAGCAATCTTATCGGACTATCAGAGAAAGCTATCAATCAACATAAAAGACAAATCATCTTTACCAAAGGTCCCAATAAAACAGAAATAGAAACTTACTTCAAAAAACAAATTATACACCTTTCATATGAAAAAATGACCCCTGAAATAGCCAAACGATATCTACTCGACTACTTTTATTCAAAAAACAGCGCTCTGTACATCGAAAGCGATGCAGATTTCGAAGAAATTCAAAAAGCATATAAAGAGACAATGAATCCAAGATATACAAAGATTTTCCGAAGCCTCATCTTACTAAAAAACATTCCCACATACGCAAATTTCAAAGAACTAATTCTAAAAACACATGAAAAACTTCTACACCCCGGAATACAGAAAACTGTAAAACTTTTCGGCGAGACATACTACTTCCCAAATAGCCAACTCCTCATCCAAAATATAATTAACGAATGCCAAGTTTGTAACTTAGCAAAAACTGAACACCGATATACAAAAATGCCAATGAAAGTCACCCCTCAACCCGAACATTGCCGCGATAAATTTGTAATAGATATTTATTCCTCTGAAGGGAATCACTATTTGAGTTGTAACAAAAGATTGGATAGAATGCAAAAACGCTCTAATGCGCATATTCAATCAGTTGGGGAAACCCGAAATTCTAAAGGCAGACAGAGATGGCGCATTTTCTAGTTTAGCCCTCAAACGTTGGCTCGAAACTGAAAACGTAGAATTACAACTCAATACCACAAAAACAGGTGTTGCAGATATAGAAAGGCTCCATAAAACAATAAACGAAAAAATCCGTATCATAAACAATTCCGATGACAATGAAGCTAAACTCTGTAAAATAGAAACGATTCTTTACATTTACAACCACAAAACCAAACACGACACTACTGGACAAACTCCTGCCCACATATTTATTTATGCTGGACAACCAACTCTAGATACACAACACAACAAGGAAATAAAAATTAACGAAATAAACAAAGACCGAACAGAATACAACGTCGACACTAGATATAGAAAAGGACCATTGCAAAAAGGGAAATTAGAAAACCCTTTTAAATTAACAAAAAACGTTGAACAAACTGACGAAGACCATTATAAAATCACCAATAGGAATAGAGAGACACATTGCTACAAAACTCAATTTAAAAAACAGAAAAAAATTAATGAACTTCCCATTCCGCAGGCCCCTGGTTCATCATAATACTCCTCCTCACGTCTACAAAATTATGCCAAACCCAACAACTTCAAATCAACAACATTGACACTAACCACGGATACCTCCTATTTTCCGATAAATCGATTCAAATCCCTTCAGAATACGAACATCATTGTCTTCGCGTAAACCTTTCCGATATAGATAACCTAACCCACTATTTTAACAATAAGATAACTAACTACACTAATATTCCCCAAATTGACCTTTTGTACAATAAAATGCGAAGAGAACTTAGCGGAATAACAGAAACGAGGACTAATCAACATAGTAGGATCAGCGTTTAAATATTTATTTGGAACATTAGATAACAATGACCGAACAAAGATTGAAAAACAATTAGAATCAGTAGCAACAAGTTCAATAAATCTACATGAAATAAATGACATAATTCAACTCATTAACAGTAACATACAAAGAACAAAAGAATTCTTAGATGAACATAGTAACAGAGAACAGTTAATATACGAACTTATCCAATTTACCGAGTATATAGAAGACATTGCAATGGGAATGCAACTTTCCCAAATTACTCAATTACGACAGACTAGAGAACGTTGACAACAGTAACATCTTACAAATTAAAACATCAACCTGGATTAGTACTAACCAAATACTTATCATAGCACATATCCCCATTAAGCAAAAAACTGTCCACACAATTAACATAATACCTTACCCAGATAATAACGGGTACCAACTCGATCACAACGAAAAAGATACTTATTTTGAAGAACATGGCAAAATTTATAATCAAAATTATAAAGAAATAAGTAACGAATGTATTAAGAACATTATAAAAAGAACTAAACCAATTTGCAATTTTGTCCCCACAACAGTTAACCAGATAATTAAATACGTTGAACCAAACAATATCCTTACTTGGAACATAAAGAATACTATTATAGAACAAGATTGCCAAGAAATAAATAAAAATGTAACAATTAACGGCAATAAAATAATAACAATAAAACAATGTAAAATTAAAATAGGAAAAATAACATTAAACGAAAACCAGCTAAATCCCGAAATAAATCTAACCCCATTGTACACACCCATTGAACTAATAAAAATAAAACCAATAGAACATAAGGACATTGTAAAACTAATATCAAATAATAATATTACAGTCTCTATTATTGTATCACTCATTAGCCTTACATTTTGTATAGTTTGTATCTACTTAAAACTAAAAACAACAAAAACAATTATGGAAACACAGGATACAAACCCAACTGCATTACCAAGATTATATGCGTCAACCCCAATAGAAGCATAAGCTTCCTTTTAAGGGGAGGGAAGTAGCATAATATGCTTCTCATATTACGCTTACATAAACTTAAACCTAACAAAAACAACGCGCATACAATCTTGCGCGTGCATAAATACACAACATAACGTAACGAAACTTGAATCCACAAAAAAGTAAAGCGCATGATTGTTGTATAACTTCATCATTCTTTTTGCATGCACTTAAACACAAATAAATAAAACTGCTGACAAACACATTTCCGTTTCTCGCGACTCACTTCGAGCCGATCAAAACTCTGTACATTTAGTCTTAAGCTGACAGTTTTAAAATACGCTCACCGAAATTATTCGTGTTTCAATTTATACTTGGCTTCAGCGTTGATCTTTGTCTTCGTTACAGACGGATCATTTATTTGACTCAAAAATAGTAACTACGTAAGTATACATATATATATAATATGCATATAAGAGTCGCTGCGCTGCAGGCTACGCCGGCAAATAGAACTACAGATATATTTAATATCGTGAATGGTGGCACAGATACCTATCGAATGTGAACAGGGACCATTATTACTTGATTCCGTAGAATTAGTAGATAATGTTTACATTCAACAAGGACTGTATACAGCTCACAATCATAGCGCATGGATAGAAATAGTCAACTTTTCTGATCAGGATCAGACGATTTGTTTAGAATTACCATTATCCACCACCCAATTCACTCAAGAAGTATATGTAGAATTGAACTTTCATTGTGAAGTGGCGCTGGTCACTGGTTGTTTTCGGTTTTCTTCGGTTTCTGGTAATTCCAGCATTTGAACATAACGTTCCATAGTACCCCCTTTAAGTAGGCACCATTTAGGCACTGACACCTTGACCGAGCTTTTGGGGCTCAGCTGAGTGCAATCAAAATGCATCAGTGGGTGTGCTTCGTTAAGTAGGTCAATGCAATCGATCTATCGGATAACCTGGAGCTGCCGAAGAACACAGACGTGTTGGATATTTTTATTTTACTTAATATAATAATATTTAATATATCCCTGCAATATTAAGTGAGTATTGTAGAAAATATGCCTAAAACAAAATTCTAATTGGTGAATTTTACAAATTTGCTAAGATTGCAGAGATTTTAACAGACTAGGGTAACCTCGTGGAGTGGCTGGGAAAAAACAAAAGCAAAAACAAGAGCAACAGTCGAGTTGCACACGACAGTAGGATACCCTTGGACGTATGTTGCCATAAAAAGTATTTAATTGTATAATACTAATTGCAAGCTATAAATTAATAATAATACTGGAGTGCGCTGCCACCTTGCTTCAATTTCGATATTTTGCCAATAATTTATCGCCGCAATTCCCTAAAGCGGTGTGACCAGTAGATATCGGTATTTCTTTATAAATTTTAAATTGGTTAATATCGATAACAAGGTCCAAGGGTATAAAAATAAAAAAATAATAATAATTATCAAACCAATTTTCCATTCAATGGTTATACTTAACTATTAGATAATTAAATTTAAATTATTAAAATATGCCTACATACATATTTACATATATCCTGTCATTTAGATTTCTTAATTTCTAACCTATTCCAAACATTACAAACTCATGCCTGAATACTAACAGATATCCCATTGTGATGGCTATGCAAAAACTCAAAAGTCCTAGCACTAATCTTTTCATTATCTAGTATATTTAAAAACGCCCAATCAATATGTGTATCAATATTGGTAGTGGACGTTTTCAAATCTAACAAACTCCTTAATCCTTTGCTAATCAAAAAATCATAAATACTCTTACACCTGTTAAAGGTTTTGAGGCACAAATTAAAATCTCCTAAAACTAGCAAGCTATCCCCTAAATCACTTAAACGAGAAAATTGATGAATTATCTCCTCAAATTCTATTTTAAATGTGGACAGAGGAAAGTCTGGACTTTTATATAATATAAGAAAACTTATGGCATCAAACCTAAATATGCCGAACTCAAAAACTACTGAGCCAAAAGTTTTTCTACTGCTAAAGGTATGGGAAACTCTATCTACTAGCTCGTTCTTTACATAAATTATGATGCCTGTTAAAGGCCTAATTGATTCAAGTTGAACCACAATAGTGAACCCAGGTATTTCTACAGTTTCATTGCTTATGGAAGTTTCCACGAAACATAATATTGATGACTGAAGCATCAGCTTGTCCGATCGAATATCTTCAAGATGGGAATTCAAGCTCTGAGTATTATGGAAGAAAATGTTAAGGGCAGAACTGTTAATTAAATAATCGTAATGAGTACACAGTAGTTTTTCAGTTCGCAATTTCTTCAATTGGGCTTTCACTTTATCATTATTTTGGGGAGACTTAGGAGGAACAAAATTCCCAATAATGAATAATCCTAAAGCAGTAGTTGCTCTACTGCAAGCTACGTATAATGCAGCACGCTGCATTCTGGAATTAGCATGGACTACCACTTTGCCATACGTAGCTCCCTGACTCTTATGAATTGTGATGCCTTCAGCAGGCACAATTGGAAACTGCCTACGGTCAATGTTAATTTGTGCGTTATTTGAATATTGAAAACTGCGAACAATTTTCTGAATAGGAGTCCATGAAGGATCTGTACGATGTGTACACTTCGAACGCGCAGATTCTCCTACAGTTTCCTCAGTAAATTTCATCCATAAAATGTTGGGAGTGTTGGATGTATTGAAATCTATTTGCATCAACACACCTGATGCCCCGTTTACTAATCCATCCCCTGTGTCTACATTGACCGTCATCATGTACTTGGCAGTATTTTTTAGGAGAAGAGACGTACAGAGTCCCTGTGTAGCGGAAGTTTTAAAACCCTTCACTTCTTCTAATATTCTTTGTTTCCTAGCTGGTTCCAAATGGCCGGCCTTAATAAAATCTTCAGCAGTAGAGAAAAATTGCTCAGTAGCAATTGAGTTAAGTTTCGTTACATTAAATAAATCAATCTCATTACTATTACTAAACAGATGAATTGCATCATCGGGCACTGCCGATGGTTCGCATATTCTAGATTGGAAAAGGACAATATCATCGGCTGTCATACAACCCGATGCCATATTATTTAAGGCAGAAGCGAAAAGCTGATCGTCACGTTGACGCATTATCTCTGTGAGATACGTACCAAATATTTCATGGTAAGGGTCAGTGGTATTTGGATCGAAAATCCAACTACCTCCTACGGGCTGTAACTGTCTAAGATCACTGAATACGATGATAGAAACACCACCAAAAGGAGAAGTATTTTTGAAAATTTGCTTCAAACGAGAATCTAAATAAGAAAACATTAGAGAGCTAACCATTGATATTTCATCAATAATAATTAATTTAAGATCGATTAACCTTGAATGAAGGCTATTAACTAAATCATGGCTTAAGGCCCTTAGAGGTGCTGAGCGAGATTGATTAACAGGAAGTGAAAACATGGAATGCAGTGTCGAACTACTAATTCCGAATGCTGTTTTTCCTGTTGGTGCACATAAGAGGATTTTAACAGATGTCGGATCAGCTCCTGGTATACTGTTATACATTACGGATAATGACTGAAAATTTGCTGATATAAGTCGACTCTTTCCGACTCCGGCGCCGCCTCCAACAAATTCATAAAAACTGTATTGATTTTGGCATTATGCAAAGCATGTGTAAAATATAGCTTCTGCTTTAAATTAAGAGATCTAACTATATTAGCTAAGCTTTCCTGAGAAACTAAGGCTGGAAGCTTGATAAAACGGACATTACTATCTTCATCATTCATATCAATATTTCCATCCACATTTAAAACATTTAGATGTGGATCTATTTCAGGCAATCCTAAAACTGTGAAGCCATCATCTACCACTTCCTGTTCTCCTACTTGATTATTCTCATTTTCTGCTTCCTCTGTTAAGTGGCTCAGAGCATCTTCTAGTTCCCTATCATCTAGTAAATTATATTTTCTGCGATTGTTCTCTACTAACTCCGAATTTTCCCTACAGAACAATTCACAGTCATGTGTGACTAAATCCAAATGCTCATCTCGCCATGGGGCGTAAAGCATTTTTAGCTCTCTGAAATAGTCACTTGTTTCTGTATTGACATTAAATCTCCTATACCTAATTATGCACGCAGTGGTCCTCTTTCTGATGAAGCCACTATTATCGCGAAGAGCGTAAACTATTGATTCAGAAGCCCTAGGCACATCATCGTCAAAGTCATCTGCATTTTCTTGGCGAGCTCCTCGTTCTGATTTGCAGTAGCTATAAAAAGCGGATATCTCAGTGCCAAATATAAATTTGTTACCTAAATGTTGTAACTTTTGCTTAATAGTTACATTGTTATTGTCTTTAATCTTATTGATTGCCTCACGCATCAACATTGAGATACCTCTCTGAGACTTGTTAATATAATTAACGAAGTAGCTGCAGCAAGCATAGGGGTCTAAATTAAACTGAATATCCATATTTGCTCGCTGCAACAAAAGGAGGTGCTTGTTATAAGCGTTAAGCTTGATTGCTGCAAAAGATCGCTTCAAAAAAACTTTTGGTTTCTTTATACTTGATCTTACAGCATTAATGTAGCCCTCATAACTAAGGTTAAGTTGATCGTGGGACAAAAAGTTGTTAAAATCGTTAAAATTTTCTACGCTTTCACGATCAAATGGGAAGTCGAGCAGACTTTGAATTTTTTCGAAATTCCTACGATGCTCGGCCAAATTTGGAGCATTTTCTTCTAAAGGGAGAATAATTTCTGTTTGAGGCATGGGAGGGTATGGGATACCAAATCTACAAATTTGTTTTGACCTAATTTCTCGCCTGCAAGAGTGCCCGTGACTATGGAGTTGATACTCCAAATTGCAAACAATAAAGGACTTCACAGGCATAAATGTAGACTCATTCATTAGGTCGAGCTTTGGGGCGTCTTTCAGCCAGAACATGCCATGTATATGTGGAGAGCCTCTTTGCTGAAACTCCACTCGCCAATAAAACTTGATGACCTGGTGACAACCAAAGACACCGCCTTCCTTTTTCATCAGTTTTAAAACCTGTCTATATCGAAAATCGAAATATCTGGCACAGGTCACTGGGTCTGCTCTAATGAGACGAGCTTTCTCATTAAACCCCAAATTTAACGCTTCTTCTTCGGATACTTCTAGCCTGTCTACATTTTTACATAGCAAGACTAAAAGCTCCGGCCACCTAGTTTCCGCAGCGGAAAATGTTATAAAAAAAGTTGGAAGCCCTACCTGCCTAATCATAGCCATCACTTTCTTTTTCTCGTCCTCCCAATGAGCAGGAGACGTGCGAATACCTTTTAAAAGCCTATAGCCATCATCATGAAGTATTAACCTATTTAAAGTTTCATCATTACGCACATCAGCAGCCGAAATGCCTTGAGTGGCAGAGTGCTTACGTAAGCAAATTGATGTGCTATTCAGCGTTTAAAAAACTGCCGTAAGTTTCATTTCACATGATTTTGCTTCTGCTTCTGAAAAATCAGAAGTCGCAGTCAAAGCATAAGTAAAAATCACGCAGCGACGAATGTCAAAAATCAGCAGCAGTCGCCGTTTTTCGTTTTTTTGCTTTCTGCTTTGCTGTTGCTTTTAATCGTAGACGTAAGTCGCTGCTACAGCTACCGACGACTTTCGGAAGTCGTCGGCAGTCGCAGCAGCATAAGTCGGTGCTGTCGACTGTTTGCTGCTTTTGATTTTTGCTGCTATTGCTGCTGATGAACAGTCGCAGCAGCCTAAGTCGGTGTTGTCGACTGTTTGCTGCTTTTGATTTTTGCTGCTATTGCTGCTGATGAACAGTCGCAGCAGCCTAAGTCGGTGCTGTCGACTGTTTGCTGCTTTTGATTTTTGCTGCTATTGCTGCTGATGAACAGTCGACAGCACCGACTTAGGCTGCTGCGACTGTTCATCAGCAGCAATAGCAGCAAAAATCAAAAGCAGCAAACAATCGACAGCACCGACTTAGGCTGCTGCGACTGTTCATCAGCAGCAATAGCAGCAAAAATCAAAAGCAGCAAACAGTCGACAGCACCGACTTATGCTGCTGCGACTGCCGACGACTTCCGAAAGTCGTCGGTAGCTGTAGCAGCGACTTACGTCTACGATTAAAAGCAACAGCAAAGCAGAAAACAAAAAAACGAAAAACGGCGACTGCTGCTGATTTTTGACATTCGTCGCTGCGTGATTTTTACTTATGCTTTGACTGCGACTTCTGATTTTTCAGAAGCAGAAGCAGAAGCAATTGTTCACTTTCTGATATCGCTCGCAGCAGAAGCAGTGAAAAGCAAAAATATTGCGACTTCTGCTAATTCGACTGCAGCTTTTCAAACACTGGTGCTATTCCTAATGCTAATCATTTCTAACTTTTTGAAGTTATGAAATAATTTATCAGTTCTACAACCTCTTCTATCAAAATTCCTAAGCTCTGATCTAACTATAGTTGTAAAACTTTCCAGACATTTCCTTTTAATGCCTGCAAATATTGTGGGAAAAGCCAGCTCCTCTGAATCACAATCGGTTATCATGTCAAGAGGTCGCTGACCCTCTCCTGGTGCTATAGCAATTCGAGGAATATCTATGTTTTCAACAGGGACATTTTCCATGAAGGTTTCTTGACCTCCTGGATTCAACTCTGCCTCTTCTTCTACTACTCTATGCTCATTAGGTTGTGCTGCCTTTTCTAACATTTGACACACAATGTCCCTGTCGTCTGCTGACGCAACAAATGGTACAGTCTCAGCTGAGTAAGAAGACAACCACTGCTCATTGATAGTAACCTGGTGCTTCTTATAAAGTTCTGTGTTCACTAAATACCGAATTGCATCAACTATCTTTGAGGGCCTTATGGTTTCAGCCATGAAATCATGGTTATACTCCATCCTACGCTTAAGATGAATCTGAACTACTTCGGCTTCATTAAATGCCATGGGAAGGGAAGTTACAACATTTGCAACTGGAATTGGCACATTGATCACTGCTCCTTTAATGGCACTTTGACGTCCATATCCAAGAGACTTTATGATCATAAAAGGAAGACGGGGAGAAATCAGCCTTTCTTCTAGAGGCGTCAAGCCTTTCAGGCATTCCGGAAGCTCCGGAAAATTTAGGCCATTTATAATAGAAGCCTTTGGTTTTTTCCCTGATTTAATACTGCGGCTGCAGGTTTTGCAAAAGCTAAACCTATTATTATGGGATGGAAACATAGAGGAAAGATACAAAATATCAACACTATCTGCCTCACTACACTTTTCCTCTATGACCTCACGCGAAATTTTGTCCACTTGATGTGGAAACCACAAACCTTTGCAACATATGCAAACCTGATCGGGTCCCTGCTTGACTGTCTTATTAAAATTGGCTATTAGGCAATCTAAACTAGTTTTAACCTGCGATATCCTATCATCTGGAAGGGTATTCGCACGGTCCACTCTATTGCGGGACGCGTTTCTCCTATTCTCTGCTATCCTATTGGTGCAAATACTCCTATATAGACTCACTCTTTGCGACATATTCCTATGGGCTTCAAAGGCCTCACGTTGAGCTCGAATTCGAGCACTGCGGCGTGCACTAGTATTGCGTGCCTGCTCAACAATCCTACGAATAGGATTGTTTCTAACCTGAGACCTTTGATTTCTATCTGTTGCCCTTTCTAAAATTCGCGTCTCCTGATTTTGTCGCTGAATCGCCCTTCTAACAGCATCTCGTCCGCTTTCGTTGGACCTGAATTGTGGACATTGCCTGCGCCTCGATAGACGCAAAGTATTGGCAAGTTGTTCGGCATTTCTAGTTGAATGATCAGTTCGTCGAACACGGCGACGAACTGCATCCTGCTCTCTTTCCTGAGATCGAAACTCAGCATCTTGCCTGCGACTCGAACGACGCGAAGTGTTGGCAAGTTGTTCGTCTGTTTTAATTGCAGAATCACTGCGACGTACACGGCGACGAACTGCATCCTGCTCTCTTTCCTGAGATCGAAACTCAGCATCTTGCCTGCGACTCGAACGACGCGAAGTGTTGGCAAGTTTTTCGTCTGTTTTAATTGCAGAATCACTGCGACGTACACGGCGACGAACTGCATCCTGCTCTCTTTCCTGAGATCGAAACTCAGCATCTTGCCTGCGACTCGAACGACGCGAAGTGTTGGCAAGTTGTTCGTCTGTTTTAATTGCAGAATCACTGCGACGTACACGGCGACGAACTGCATCCTGCTCTCTTTCCTGAGATCGAAGGTCAGCATCTCGCCTGCGCCTCGAACGACGCGAAGTGTCAGCAAGTTGTTCTTGTAATCTGATTGGCGAAGAAGCCCGAAGAGTAGTGTGACGAATTGTGTCCGGTAATTGCTCAACGGCCCTAAATGTTCTATTACTTCTGCGGACTCGATGCTGTTGACTATCTCTAACCCTTTCAGCTTCCCTAAATTCGAAATTTTGCCTACGTTCTCTATGTGCCTCTAGATTATTTACGCGTTCCTGCTCAGAAAAGTCTATATCTGACCTATTCAAACGATTTCTTTTTCGCTGTGTTTGACTCCTATTGCAAGCTGACTTTCTCTTAAGTCTAGGCATCTTCTAATATATAAGTTTTAAAATAATATATAGGTATGTTAAAAATAAAATTCTTATAAATTAATTTAATTTGAATATATATTTATCAAAAATTAATATATAGTTATATATATAAAATAAAAGTTGGTATATTTATTTATATATATAAATATATTCATATATTTAAATAGATATATATATATTATAATTATATTCATATATTTAAATAAATATATGTATATTATTTAAAATAATTAAAAAGGAAAATAAAAATAAACAAAATGTGGAAAAAAGAATAAATATAAATCAAAGAAATAATAAATTAAACCTGCAAGAAATTCCAGCGAAAATTCCAATTTGAATCGCGGAAACGAACCGATACCGATGTTCACGTACAATCACACACACTTCAGAAGAGTCTATACACATATATGTATGCATGCACAAAAATACGTTACGCTGTGTACCGCACTTTTCTAAAATTGCTCGCCACGTTCCGGGCAGGTCGCAATCATTCACACGCATAAAAAATGTTCCGTTAACGCATAACAATCACACACGAGGATTTACTTATTATATACTCGACTTATATTAATTTGCATTAAATGTTAAATGTATCACGAACACGCGAATTAATTATATATTATTTTATATTTAATATCGAAAATACAAATGATAATCGACAATCGACGACGACACCGAACACGCCAATCGCAAACTACAAATTAACATAACACTGAAGCGCGCTGCCACCTTGCAACAATTTTGATACGTTGCCAATAATTTATCGCCGCAATTAAAAAGTGCGCGAAACCTTAAATTTATAATAATGATCTATAGAATCTAATATACATACAAAATAAACATATATTAAAAAAACAAAGTAGAAGAAATGTTAGTACATTTTTTTCAAACATAGTTTCAATAGACGTGGGGATATAATATAATTTACACATATTAATATAATTTATATGCAAAACATATGAAATATATATCGATATGTTTAATATATATTAAAAGCTATCGATATGATAGCTCATAATATATCGTGAAATCTAAATTAATATTTATTTAATAAAAAGTCAATATATAAATTATTAAATAATAATAATAATATGTCTATATTAGAAATCTAGTAAATACCTGCATTCATGCATGCCGATCAACCACGCTATTGGTTGTATATAATTTTACATATGTATGTGTGAACACAAATTAAGTATGTATAAGTGTTTGCATTTATGCACATGTATTTTGGGTAATTGACATGTGCATTGGTTGAGTGTTAGCATATATTTATGCACATGTATTTTCGGTAGTTGACATGTGCATGGAAAAGAAGAGTCGAGAAACAGCTCGCGCTTCGCGCTCGCATCGTTGTCCTTTTCTTTCATGCATAAGGAATTTAGTTCTGACTTCATCGACAAGTTCTTTGCTGGTCGAAGTGTCGAAATGGTTTATCTAATAACTTCAGTGTTTATTGTCTGATCGGATTGCAATTTGGAGGATAAGTTCATATATTATTTATCTATATATATGCTAAAGCAGAACGTTAAGAAATGAGTTCTTCGAATGTAAATAGCAATGTAAACCAAAATTGGCGGTTTGCGGGGGCGGTAGGCGTGTTATTCCAAATTGAAAATAAACTTGATCTGCGTATGGTATACAGGAATCTTCATGCTAAATTTGGTGTCCGTAGCTTTTGTAATAGCTGAGATCGGCGCGTTCATCCAGACAGACAGACAGACGGACAGACAGACGGACATGGCTCGGCTATTGATCCTGAGCAAGAATATATATACTTTATGGGGTCTCCGACGCCTCCTTACATACATTTGCACAAAGTTAGTATACCCTTTTTTGACCATTTTCAATGGTCCAAGGGTATAACAAGAAGAAAGTTCTCTGGATAACTGGTGCCAGATGCAGGTAAATTTGGGGGAAATAAATAATTCGCTTGCAGAATCTAATTAATAATATATTTATTCCGATTCTGGCACCTTGTGCTACACAAATTTCGGGGGGAGCCCTAGAGTGACCTGAGGGAAAGCTAGTGAAAAAAACAATATCCGTGATTACGAGGGTCGTTTGATAAGTCCGTGACTTTTTGTATTTGCCGCGCACCTGCTCTAAATACAACACTGCTCCTGTCAGCAGTTATCGATTAACAGCTGACTGTAAAATTTTGAGAAAGCTGCGTTTCTTAGTTTGCGTTTTATAGGCATTGAAAGCAGACGATCTCGTGAATTTTAACGAAAGCATTATTTTTTGCGTAAAAAATCCATCACCGAAACCAAGGAAAGACTTGATAAATATTATGGGGACTCTGCACCATCAATTTCAATGGTTAAGAAATGGTTTACTGAGTTCCGTTGTGGTCGTACCAGTACAAGTGATGCCGAACGTTCAGGTCGCCCAAAAGAGGTCGTCATGCCAGAAATCGTCGACAAAATCCATGGAATGATATTGGATGATCGGAGAATGAAAGTGCGTGAGGTAGCTGAGGCTGTAGGCATCTCAACTGAACGGGTACATCACATTTTACATGAATATTTGGACATGAAAAAGCTTTCCGCGCGATGGGTGCCGCGATTGCTCACACACGACCATAAGCGCAACCGTGTGACCATTTCAAAGGAGTGTTTGGCGATGTTCAACCGCAATCCAAACGAATTTTTGCGCCGTTTCGTTACCGTAGACGAAACATGGATCCACCACACCACACCAGAGACCAAAGAACAATCAAGACAGTGGGTTTCTCCGGGTGAACGTGCACCAAAGAAGGCCAAGGTGGGTCTGTCGGCCAACAAGGTCATGGCCACAGTTTTTTGGGATGCACAAGGTATCATTCACATCGATTACCTTGAAAAGGGTAAAACGATCACCGGCGAATATTATTCAGAGCTTTTGGACAGATTCGATATTGATTTGAAGCAGAAACGACCGCATTTGGCGAAAAAAAAGTGCTGTTCCATCAGGACAATGCACGGGTGCACACGTGTGTAGTCAGCATGGCAAAATTTCATAAATTGGGCTACGAACTGCTACCCCATCCAGCATATTCTCCAGATTTAGCCCCCTGTGACTATTTTTTGTTTCCAAACATGAAGAAATGGCTCGGCGGTAAGAGATTCGGGTCAAATGAAGAGGTCATCACAGAAACAAACGACTATTTTGAGGGCCTTGAGAAAACCTATTATTTGGAAGGAATAAAAAAATTGGAAAAACGCTGGACTAAATGTATAGAGCTAAAAGGAGATTATGTTGAGAAATAAAACGCTTCTTTGACGAAAAAAATATATTTTATTCAAAAAGTCACGGACTTATCAAACGACCCTCGTACCTAAATAAACCCATAAAACAAAAAAATATAATATCCCAGTGATTGTGTAAATAAAACCATAAAACCAAAAAAAAACTATAATATCACAGTGATTGCCTAAATAAATCATAAAACAAAAAAACTATAAATCACAGTGATTGCCTAAATAAAACCATAAAACCAAAAAAAAACTATAATATCACTGTGATTGCCTAAATAAACTCATAAAACAAAAAAAAAAACCAAATCACAGTGATCGCCGCAATAAGTTAATAAAACTTATAATATCACAGTGAACGCCTTAATAAGTTAATAAAACTTACAATATCATAGTGATCGCCTCAATAAGTTAATAAAACTTACCATATCACAGTGAACGCCTTAATAAGTTAATAAAATTTACAATATCACAGTGATCCTCTTAACTAAAATAATTGTTAATAATTCTAATTAAATTAAAAGCGCTTTCCAATAGAGTGAGTGGTGCGATTAAATACATATATATAAATATTGCGTGTTGCCAATAATTTTTGTTCCTTTTTCTCCGCCCCTCTGCAAATACCATAAAGAGGTAGTTCTAAAGAAAAACAAAAAAAAAATACACAGAAAAAAATCAGCAGTGACAAAGGAAATAAACTAAAATACAAACATCTATACACTCACACATAAATGTACATCACACCACGAAAGATCTTTCGTCGATGGAACACAACCAACAGTGAGTGATTATTATTAATTATTGTTTGGCAATTTTTCCTTTATTTTGTTTTTTCACTTTTGTTGATTTTGGGAGTTACTGCTCTTCAAGCCTGTACTCTTTTTCATTTTTAATTTGGCTAACATAGTTTTTTATTTTTGATTTTCCATCGAATTTTCAATATAATTTACTCATGTTTGAGTTTAATAATTTATTATTTTTGGTTTTGATTTTTATTTAATTTTCAATTTTTTTTTGTAATATCATTTGTAGTAATATGTAGTACGTGTAGTTATAATTAGTATGTAAGACTCTGTGTAATTGTATGTATCATTTAGTTTGTCGATCATGGCTCAACGCCATCTATTGTAACTATTGTAGGTTAAACAGTTGTAGTTCACTAAGCGGTCTCTAGCGAGAACAAGAGGAGTAGAGAGGGAAGAGAAGCGACGCACTTCACTTTTTTCTTGCAACGCAGAACTGTACGGACGGATTGTGAAATAAAAATAATCAAGCCTAAAATAAAAACTTTAATTGATTTCCAACTAAAAAAAGGGCTATCCGACTACTCTATCTACTAAACATTTTTAAATCTTTAATATAATATGCCCTTCTTGGGTCTATAGAGGAGTCCGATAACTCATGGTCTTCTCCAATGGTATTAGTACGAAAACCTGGGAAAGTCCGTCTGTGTCTAGATAGCCGAAAAGTAAATAATATTACGCGCAAGGATGCATATCCGATGCCAATCATTCATGGTCTCTTGAGACGTCTCCCAAAAGCCGAATATATAACAAGCATGGACTTAAAAGATGCCTATTGGCAAATCCCTCTCGATCCTTCGTCAAAGGATAAAACGGCGTTCTCAGTACCTGGTAGGCCACTCTACCAATTTACAGTAATGCCTTTTGGCCTCACCAATGCTCCTTCGACCATGTCCAAGCTAATGGACCGTACAATTCCTGCTTGCTTAAAGCATGAAGTGTTTATTTACCTCGACGATCTTCTGATAGTTTCAGACACGTCTGAACGACATCTGGCGGTTCTAAAGGACATAGCCTTACGTTTAGAGAAAGCTGGTCTTACTAACAACATTAAAAAATGCAAATTTTGCATGCGAGAGGTAGGGTACTTAGGGCATATTATTGGAAACGGCACCATTGCAATGGATCCCGATAAAATATCGGCAATTATGGAATATCCACCGCCACGGTCCGTTAAACAACTATGCAGATTCCTTGGAATGACTGGGTGGTACCAAAAGTTTATTAAAAACTATGCTTCCCTTGCTACGCCCTTAACGGATGCTCTGAAGGGAAAACAAAAGTTTCTATGGTCTGAAGTAGCTAACGAAGCGTTCAATGAGTTAAAGCAGGCGATGATTACTGCACCAGTGTTGCACACACCGGATTTTTCGCGTTCCTTTTATATACACTGTGATGCAAGTCATACTGGGGTTGGCGGCGTGCTAATGCAGTTGACTGATAGTGGGGAGGAAGTTCCGATTTCCTATATGTCAAAAAAACTTAACCCGTGTAAGCGTAACTACTCAGTAACCGAAAAGGAATGTCTGGCTGTTTTGTGCATACTTTGGACAATGGGGTACAATTTAAATCGAATGCCTTCAACACCTTATTACAAAAATATGGCGTTCATCATGCCTACACGGCATCTTATGCCCCTCAAGGAAATGCCTCCGAACGGGTACTTAAGCCCAGACCAAGATAATTGGGATGCAAATCTGAGTCAGATTTGTTGCGCACTTCGATCAAGCCATCACACGGCAGTGAATAATACTCCTTATCGTTTGGTGTTTGGGCGGCATATGCTGACCAACGGTTCTCAATATGAGTTGTTGCGGCGATTGAACTGTTTAGAAGATCGGTCGATATCTTTTCATCGGGAAGATTCCACGAATATCATGCGAGACCAGGCTGCACGTAGTATGCAAAAACAGCATACGCGCAACGAAAGAGCATATAACATGCGCAGTCGGGAGATAGCGTTCGTGGAAGGTCAAGAAATTTTTCGTCGAAATTTTCAGCAAAGTAATTTTGCAAAAGGTTTCTGTGCCAAATTAGCTCCTTCGTTCATAAAAGCTCGTATAAGAAAGAAGCTTGGATCCGCATATTATAAAGTTGAAGACATGAAAGGAAATTTTATTGGGAAATTTCACGCCAAGGATCATAAGCAGTAACAACCAGCGTGTATCATCCTTGTTGACCCCACCAAGTCTGATTTTAGCCGGGGGGAGTTGAAGTGGCGCTGGTCACTGGTTGTTTTCGGTTTTTTTTTTGGTTTCTGGTAATTCCAGCATTTGAACATAACGTTCCATTGTACCCCCTTTAAGTAGGCACCATTTAGGCACTGACACCTTGACCGAGCTTTTGGGGCTCAGCTGAGTGCAATCAAAATGCATCAGTGGGTGTGCTTCGTTAAGTAGGTCGAGGCAATCGATCTATCGGGTAACCTGGGTCGGTTCGTTCTTTTTCACTGGAGCTGCCGAAGAACACAGACGTGTTGGATATTTTTATTTCACTGGGCCAACCACGAGGAGGATTTTTATTATTATTTAATATAATAATATTTAATATATCCCTGCAATATTAAGTGAATATTGTAGAAAATATGCCTAAAACAAAATTCTAATTGGTGAATTTTACAAATTTATTAAGATTGCAGAGATTTTAAAAGATTAAGGTAACCTCGTGGAGTGGCTGGGAAAAAACAAAAGCAAAAACAAGAAGAAAGTTCTCTGGATAACTGGTGCCAGATGAAGGTAAATTTGGAGGAAATAAATAATTCGCTTGCAGAATCTAATTAATAATATATTTATTCAGATTCTGGCACCTTGTGCTACGCAAATTTCGGAGCACCGCATTATTCAAGCGGATTCGTCCAGGGGAGCCCTAGAGTGACCTGAGGGAAAGCTAGTAAAAAAAACAATATTCGTGATTACCTAAGTAAACCCATAAAACAAAAAAACTATAATATCCCAGTGATTGCCTTAATAAACCCATAAAACAAAAAAACTATAATATCCCAGTGATTGCCTAAATAAACCCATAAAACAAAAAACTATAATATCACAGTGATTGCCTAAATAAACTCATAAAACAAAAAAACTATCATATCACAGTGAACGCGTTAATAAGTTAATAAAATTTACAATATCACAGTGATCCTTATTTTAGTTATAATTGTTAATAATTCTAATTAAATTATAAGAGCTCTCAAATAGAGTCAATGGTGCGAATAAATACACATATGTAACGATAGTTATCGATATGCGATGGTCGATAATCATCGCAAAGGGTAGCGTCGTGAGTGCAGGCAGAAGAGGAAGAAGGAGATATAAGAAAAAGGACAAGCATAGAGTCAGTCGAAGAAGAACAAAGCGAGTTGAATGTTGTGCAGAAAAAAGATCGTCAAGCCGAAAGTTGTCGTGTCCGGAGTAAGGCAAAGTTGTGTAGTCGTCGTATGTCCGGAGATCAAGAAGTGTTGGCACGAGTCATCTTTTTATTAAATACCAAATATAATAAGCAAACTATTATAATATCAAAATATTACTAAGATAAACAATTGTGCTAAACAATAAATATCCTACATTTGGGGGCTCAACCAATAAAACAATAAAAAGTTGACCCATTGGTAAAGTGCAGAAAGTTGAACAGTTGTGGAATTACATCAAATATAAAGTTGTAAATAAAAAGTTGTTAAATTTCGCAAGTTGGTTGGCGTCGGTCGAAAATTCCTAGAAGCGTGGTGAGTTTCGCAAGTTGGTTGGCGTCGGTTGGAAATTTCTAGAAGCGTGGTGAATAAAATTGAGTTGGCATTAAGCAGCGAATACGAAAGCATGAGTAAGGAGGAGAGAAAGGGACAGCGATATGGTGCTGTCGCACGGTCGTCCGTAAAACGAGGAGCCGAAATTGAAAATGCAGAAGAGCAGCGTCTATCAGAAGTGTGTGCAGACCAAATAAAAGAAATGCAAGCAGAGAGTAATAAAAGTCTACAACAAATAATTCAACTGCTTACTCTTAAGATTCAAGCTGATGAAATTACCCAGAAAGAGCCGAAAGTAACTGCAGACAATTTTGCAAAAATTGTACCCGACTTCGATAGCGTCAGCATCCCAGTAGAGATTTGGCTTGAAAATTTTGAGCAGAATGCAGATGCATATGAGCTTACGGAAAAACAACGATATGTGCAACGATATGTAAAATGGCCAAGTTGTTTCTGGAGTCAGAGTTGGTGAGCACATATGAGCAACTTAAAAATGCCCTAATTGGCGAATTTAAGCGCGCGTCAAAAGTGCCGATGTACCTGCGAAGTTGACGCACAGGAAGAAGAAGAGCGACGAAAGCATGCATGAATACATGCTAACAATGAAAAATATTGCAGCGCTTGGACAAGTCGATATTGAGTCTATTATCGCTTATATAGTTGACGGGCTGGATATTAAAAGCGAGTTCAAATTTGCATTGTACGGCAGCAAATCATACAGCGAACTGTTGGAAAAATATGAGTTGTGCGAAAGCAAGTGTGTTATCGAAAAACCGCAAAAGCAATACAGTGGTGGCAGAAAAAATATAACCGGTCACATATCTTCAAATTGTCCATGTTAATAATAAAGTGGATTTCTTTATTTTAGTTTTAATGTTTATTTATTTAATTTAGTTTGTGCTTCGTGCACTTCCATTCCGTTGTACATATTTTGAGCAGGAGAAGTAATTATGTTAATTTAACATTACGTTAAGTATTTGATAACAGCCGATTTAATCTTATGCTAATTAACATTACATATCGAGGCATACACATTTATTCCAACACGCCTCTTAAATTTGTTGTCTTCGTTCTATCTTACATTACTTTAACTTTACAGCATTTCTATTTCTTATAAATTTTTGTTTGTCTAACGCTTTGGTTAACATGTCTGCTATATTAAGTCTAGATTCAATCTTTACAATGTCTATAATACCTTTTTCATAATTTTCGTTTACATAGTGATACTGCACTTCAATGTGCTTCGAATTTTTTGTAAAATTACCAAATTTAGCAATCGCTACTGCGCCTGAATTATCTTCATAAATCTTTATCGCTTTTTCGTTATTAATATTAAATATTTCACATAGCATGTTTTTGACAAATAATATTTCTGTTACTGCTTCCGACAGGGCAATGTACTCTGCAAACGTTGAGCATTTTGTTACAGTGTGTTGTTTGTGAGTTTTCCAATATATTATATTTCCATACATTCTTATTATAAATCCCGTTGTGGATTTTCTATCAACATTATCTCCTGCATAATCTGAGTCTACCATACAATCTAGTATTTCATTATTTTTATTCTCTTCAAAAGTTAAATTCAAATCTCTTGTCTTATATAAATATTTTAATACTCTTAACGCGTATTTATAGTGTGTTGAATTATAACAACTTTGATATCTGCTTAGATAATTTACGGAATATGATATATCTGGTCTTGTACCTGCGCTTATATATAATAATTCACCTATCAAGTTTCTGTATTTAATTTTTTCATCACATTCAGTTGCTTGATCTAATTTTAAGTTTGTTTCCATTGGAGTTTCGTACAGTTTAGCATTTTCGAGATCATACTTCATTGCTAGTGATTCAATATATCTTTTTTGATTTAACGTCATTTTCTTACTTTCAGTACTATAATTAATTTCTATTCCAATATAACTGCCGATTTTTCCTAAATCTTTCATTGTAAATTTGTTCATTAAACTGTCTTTTATTTCTGTTATTTTTGTTTTGTTCTTACTGCATATCAGGATGTCATCTACGAATACTAAGATATATACTTCATCTTTATCCGCTCTTTTTACATATAAACAATAATCGTAATTGCTTCTCTTAAAATTTAATTTGTCGAGATATTTATGTAAACATTCGTACCATGCTCTTGGGCTTTCTCTCAATCCATATAATGCCTTAATCAATTTATAAACTTTGTTTTCTCCTGTTTCGTAACCCTTCGGTTCATTTACATAAACTTCTGATTTTACATAGCCATTTAAAAAAGCTGTTTCGACATCCATCTGATTTATAAACAGACCATTTTTACAACAATATGATAGTAATACTTTTAATGTTTGCATTTTTCCTACTGGTGAATATACGTTTTCTAGTCGTTCTCTTTGTTGGAAACCTCTTACTACTAGTCTAGCTTTGTAAGTCCCATCACTTTTCTTTTTGTACACCCATTTAACATCTATAATCTTTTTGTTTATCGGTTTTTCTACAATTTGCCACGTATTATTTTTATTTAAGCATTGCATTTCTGTGTTCATTGCTTTGAGCCATTCTATTTTTTTCATTGCTATTCATCGCCTCTTCATAAGTGTTTGGTACAATTGCATTTACATAATTGATATAAATAAAATGAGTTACTGGGTTACCGTATAGATTTACTGGGCGTTTCTTTCTATTTGATGTTCTCTGCACTGCTAAATGTTCTTTGTTCTCCTCACTCTCGCTTTCATCGCTAGTTTTTGAATTAACTTCGTCCATGTCATTTAGTTCGTGTGTCTTAGCGTTATCTTCATAATCTTCTTCATTTTCATTTATTTGACTTTCATTATCATTCTGTTTGTTTTTCTCTAGGCAAATTAATTTTGTTTTCTCTTCTACAACTTGAACATGTCTTGCGTTTATTACTCTATTGTTTAGTAAAACTCTATATCCGTTTGTATTATATCCGACTAAAACTCCTAATTCCGATTTGTTATCCCATTTGCTCTTTCTGCGTACTTCCGGAACTCTACTTCCGTATATTTTTAAATTTTCTACATTTGGTTTTATGCCGAAAAATATTTCGTATGGGCTTTTATTAACTGCAGTGTTTGCGATTGTTCGATTTTTTAAATAAGCTACTGTGTTCATAACTTCTGGCCAATATCGCCTATGAATGTTTGCCTCTCTCATCAAGCACCTACCAATATCCATTGCCGATCTATTGTATCTTTCTGCTACGCCGTTTAATTCATGTACATACGGTGGACATGTAGTTAACTGAATTCCCTTATATTTTACAAAGTTTGATATTTCTCTATTCATATATTCTTTACCGTTATCGCATTGTATTTGTTTTACTTTCTTACTGAACTGATTCTCAACATAATTTACATATTCTTTTAAGCAGCTCGCAGTTTCAGATTTATTTCTAATACAATAAATTCTCGCGCATTTACTAAAGTCGTCAACAAATGTCAAAAAATATTTTTCCCCACAATAACCTGTTGTGCTGTGTGGTCCGTTTAAGTCTGTATGTATTAACTCTAATGTTTCTTTAGTTTTCTTTCTATTGTTCTCGAATGGTTCGTTTGACATTTTACTTTGTATACAATTCGCGCATTTCATTTCGGTATTCTCGATTTTATCAGGCAGACCATCTAGCATTTTACTCTTAATAATTCTATTCAAATATTGAAAATTTACGTGGCCTAGTGCCCTGTGCCATTTTTCCTTTTCAGTTAATTTTGTTACATTTGTGTATATTTCATTTGTTTTATTTTTTAGCATGAAGCTTTTTACGTTATATAAACTATCAATTTTATTTGCAACTGTCAACAATTCTCTTTTTTCGTTGTAGATTTTTGTATCATTATTTCTGGCTACGACTGTACATTTATTTTCAGTTATCTTTGATATGCTCAGCAAATTTTGTTTTATGCCTTTTACAAAATATACGTTTTTAATATTGATCAAATTTTCATTGTTGTATGTTCTAAAATATGTTTCTACATTTCCAATCTTTGTCGCTTGCAATTGTTTGCCATCGGCTACTTTAACATCAATCGGATTTTTTAAATTTACAAAGTTCTTAAAAAAGTCTACAATCGTTTATGATGTGATCAGTGCATCCACTATCTAATAACCAGTTTACTGTAGTTTCGTTACTACTTTCGCTGTTATTACATTTTATTATTTTTTCGTTTCTTATCATTCTAATTGTCCATGACTGTACGCCGTCGCTGTTTTCTTGTTGTCTTCCTTGGTTCCCGTCTCCTGAGTAATGTCCACGTCCAATTCCACGTCCTCGACCACTTCCATGACGTTGACCTCTGCCTCGACCGCCTCTTTGATTCGTATTCTGATATCGCCGCCTGTTGTCTTGTTGTTGTTGTCTGTTTTCGCCTCTCGCATTTTGCTCAGCATGCCAGCAGTCCCTCTGGATATGACCTGTTTTGCCACACACATAGCATTCTTTTTTAGTTTTGGTGTTAAATGTGCTTACGTTATTTTGTCTGTCCCCTGGACCTCTGTTATAGCTTTTTTCTTTCACTTTTGATTTTACGTACTCTACCGTTCGTTGAGCTTCCGGAATCACGTCTAAGAAGTCTCCAATGTAACTGTAGCTTGTTGGTAGCGCTTTTAACAGATACCGCATTTTTTCGTTTTCGTCTATGGTGCCTCCAGCGTATTTAAATTTATTCACTGCTTTCTCGAATTCAATAAAAAATTCTTCCACTGTTTCATAGTCTTTTAGTTTGATTTCGTCGATTTTTCCTCTGCACAGTATTTGCAGGGCTGTTGATTTTACCGAATACATTTCGTTTAGCTTGTTCATAATTTGTAATGTCGTTTGGCACTCACTAACATATTCTAACTGTTTGTCTGATATTGTACTGATTAAAATTGTTTTTGCTTTCAAGTCTGTTTTCATCCATGTTGTTACATTATCTTCCGTTGTTCTTGTTCGCACTGCTGGTTCTTTGCACTCTTTGTATTCTAGTATTGTCATTAATCTGAACTTCCAGCTTCCAAAATTTACCCCATCGAATATGGGCATAACAATGTCTTCAATTTTTGCGTTTGCACTCATTTTTCCCGCTTCACTATTAATCTGTTTGTACACTTCTTTTATGTCTCTTTCTGTTTCGTTCATTTTTTGCTCATTTTTATATAGGGTCACACTTTTCTACTTCCATGTAATTTTCTCAAAGCGTGCACGTGGATTTTGAATTTTAATCTGCTGCCATCAAATCCATTTAATTTATGTTTTTAATGTTTTTCCGTTTATTTGTTTAATATTTGCCAATAGTCTTGTTTGCGTATTCGTATTTTTTAATAGTTCGCACTTTTAATATTGTTTTTCTCTTTTCTATGTCTTATACACTTGTTCCTTTTGTCGCTTCACTTGAACACCATTTATTTTTCTCGAACTTGGATTTAGTTAAGAGACTTTGGATTTTCAACCTTGCTCTGCTACCATGTTAATAATAAAGTGGATTTCTTTATTTTAGTTTTAATGTTTATTTATTTAATTTAGTTTGTGCTTCGTGCACTTCCATTCCGTTGTACATATTTTGAGCAAGAGAAGTAATTATGTTAATTTAACATTACGTTAAGTATTTGATAACAGCCGATTTAATCTTATGCTAATTAACATTACATATCGAGGCATACACATTTATTCCAACAGTCCACAAGCTGTAAAAAGTGTTCAAGTCGTAAAAGATACTAAGCGCTTGAAAGTAGTTTTGCTGAACGGTACAGAGGTCGCCTGCCTTGTGGACATAGGATCCGATGTGTCAATCGTATGTCAGTCTTTGTACAATAAACTTCAAAGTACTGTGATACAGAAGTGTTATTCCGTTCTACGAGGCCTTGGAAACGCTAAGACGCAGCCGTTAGGTTCATTTATGTGCAGAGTACAAGTTGACGGGATCGAAGCCATACAAAAGTTTGTTGGGATACCAAACAATCAAATCGAGAACGACGTAATACTTGGCTTTGACTTCATCTTTACAAAGGCGTCAGCGCGGCCGGAATGCGCTGAATCAAAAGAGCTAAGTATGTACAATATTTTTGAGACTGGTAGTAACATAGATGCTTCTCCACAGTACAAGCCGATGATCGAGTTAATGATAGCAGAGTACAAGCCAGCCAAAAACAAAGCTGAATGCCCGGTGTCGATGAAGATCGTGCTAGAGGAGCGTACAAAACCATTTCGTCATCAACCAAGCCGTCACTCAGCTGTGGAATCCGAGTCGATCAGAAAACAAGTTGACGCCTGGTTGCAGGATGACATTGTGCGCAAATCTTCATCACAAATCTTCCCAGTGCCACGCATGGATGATGTGCTGGAACAGCTTCAGTCCGCAAATGTATTCGTAGTTATGGATCTGGAGAATAGCTTCCTCCACGTACCAATTGAGGAGTCCAGCCGCAAGTTTAGAGCGTTCATAACCAAGGAAGGGCTTTTTAAATTCATTCGAGCGCCGTATGGTTTTTGCAACTCGCCGGCCATTTTCAATCGTTTTGTCAGTTGCGTATTTGAAGACTTGATTATGCAGGACGTACTCCAGTTGTACATTGACGACATTATTATATACGCAAACACAAACGAAGAATGCATGTCAAAGTTGAGAGCAGTTCTAAATCAAGCAGCCAAGTTTAATCTAAAAATCAAATGGAGTAAGTGCCACTTTCTTAAGAACAAAATTGACTTTCTGGGCCACACCGTGGAAATGGGCAAGATTCGACCAGGACAAGAGAAGACGCAAGCTGTGCAGAGGTTCAAATGTCCAAAGAACATAAAAGGCGTCCAATCCTTTTTGGGGTTGACCGGATTTTTCCGCAAATTCATTCGAGTTTACGCTCAGGTCGCTCGCCCGTTAACTAACTTGTTAAAAAAAGACGTGATTTTCAAGATGGAGGCAGAAGAACTAAACGCTATAAGCTGTCTAAAAAATTCATTGTCATCAGAACCTGTACTAACCATATTCTGTCGAGAGGCGCCAACTGAGCTACATACTGACGCGTCCAAGGATGGATTTGGTGCAGTATTGACACAGGAGTTTGACAAGCAGCAGCATCCAGTATTTTATTGGAGCAAAAAGACGTCGCAGAGCGATTCAAAGCGCCACAGCTACATTCTGGAGGTTAAAGCAGCATATCTTGCCATGCAGAAATTACGCTACTACCTGCTAGGCATACATTTCAAGTTGGTGACAGATTGCGCAGCTTTTTCCCAAACAATAAGAGAAAAGATGTGCCACGAGAAGTTGCACAGTGGATATTTGCTCTGCAGGACTTTAATTTCGAAGTTGAGCATCGCTCCGGCAGCAGGATGAAGCACGTTGACAGTCTCAGCCGGTATCCACAAGATGTTTTTGCCATAACTTCAGAAGTTACAGCTAGATTAAAAGTTGCCCAGGAAAAGGATAACTACATTAAAGCTATAGCAGAAATATTATAATTGCAGCCGTATGAAAATTTTAAGCTGAAAGGTGGAATTGGATACAAAACCATGAACGGCAGTGACTTGTTGGTCGTACCCAAAACAATGGAGCATAAAGTTATAGCGGATGCACACAGTGTTGGCCATTTTGCATTGCAAAAAACAATTCACACACTACAGCAGCAGTTCTGGATACCACATATGGAACGAAAAGTAGCCCAGCTGATTAACACTTGCGTCAAGTGCATTATTGTCAACAAGAAGTTGGGAAAGCCAGAAGGATTTTTGAACTGCGTTGAAAAGGGAGATAAGCCACTTCATACCCTCCACATCGATCACTTGGGGCCCATGGATTCAACGTCAAAGGGCTACAAATACATATTTGCAATCGTAGATGGATTTTCCAAATTCGTATGTCTTTTCACCACTAAGAGCGTAGGCACCGATGAAGTTGTAAAAAAGTTGGAGGAATGGTCTTATATTTTTGGTCAGCCGCTACGCATTATCAGCGACAGGGGCGTGGCATTTACCTCAAACAGCTTTGAAGAATATACCAAGTCAAATGGTATTGAACACGTTTGGACAACAACAGGAGTTGCTCGCGGCAACGGTCAGATAGAGCGAGTCAACAGATGCATTCTATCAATAATCAGCAAGTTATCAATTGATGACACTTCAAAGTGGTACAAGCATGTATCCCAGGTGCAGAAAGCGATCAATGCCCATATTCATTGCTCCACAAAAAAGGCGCCGTTAATGTAATGTTTGGAGTAAAAATGAGGAAAAAGGTTAGTGACAATATACTAACTACTCTGGAATAAGAGCTGGTGACAGACTTCGACGCCGAGAGAGGTGAATTACGCAAGGAGGTAAAAACACATATTCAGCAGGCGCAGCAAAAGTATAAAGACGGCTATGATCGCAAACGCAAGGGCGAGCGTATATATAAAGAAGGAGATCTGGTGGCTATTAAACGAACTCAGTTTGTGACTGGCAAAAAACTAGCTAGCAGTTTTCTCGGGCCATATGAAGTAACTAAGGTAAAAAGAAACGGCCGATACGATGTATGGAAAGCAGCTCAGGTGGAAGGCCCTACAATAACTGCAACATGTGCAGAAAATATGAAGCTATGGAAGTACGCGTCTACAAATGAAGATCTATGGTCGTCTGGGTCAGACGACAGTGATCAGGATGGCCGAATGTAACGATATTTATCGATATGCGATGGTGGGTAATCATCGCAAAGGGTAGCGTCGTGAGCGCAGGCAGAACAGGAAGAAGGACATATAAGAAAAAGGACAAGCATAGAGTCAGTCGACGAAGAACAAAGCGAGTTGAATGTTGTGCAGAAAAAAGATCGTCAAGCCGAAAGTTGTCGTGTCCGGAGTAAGGCAAAGTTGTGTAGTCGTCGTATGTCCGGAGATCAAGAAGTGTTGGCACGAGTCATCTTTTTATTAAATACCAAATATAATAAGCAAACTATTATAATATCAAAATATTACTAAGATAAAAAATTGTGCTAAACAATAAATATCCTACATATATATAAATATCGCGAGTTGTCAATAATTTTTGTTCCTTTTTCTCCGCCCCTCTGCAAATGACCATAAAGAGGTAGTTCTAAAGAAAGACAAAAAAAAAAAAACACAGAAAAAAATCAGGAGTGACAAACGAAATAAACTAAAATACAAATATAAATGTGCATCACACCACGGAAGATCTTTCGTCGATGCCATTGCTTGGCAATTTTTCCTTTATTTTGTTTTTTCACTTTTGTTGATTTTGGGATTTACTGCTCTTCAAGCCTGTACTCTTTTTCATTTTTAATTTGGCTAACTTAGTTTTTATTTTTGATTTTCCATCGAATTTTTAATTTAATTTACTCATGTTTGAGTTTAATAATTTATTATTTTTGATTTTGATTTTTATTTAATTTCCAATTTTTTTTTGTAATATCATTTTTAAATCTTTAATCTAATATGCCCTTCTTGGGTCTATTTTGTTATGCCTGATTTTCAATTTTTATTTACATCTATCCTTATTATATATTACAACTGAACCTATATTTATATATATATATATATCTATTCGCAACCAATGAAAAATGCATGAAAAGAAACCACTATAAAATAACTAAATGAGATACCGCCTTGTTATAAATAAAAATTAAAAATTAATACTAAGATACACTCTTACCCTTAACTAGAAATCGAAAGAAGAAGAAAAATATACATGAAAGATTATGTTAATGAAATGGTTAGGAGAGGCATTAATATTTTAAGGAATAAATTGTTTTAAAATGAATTTATTTAATTTAGCTTAAATACTATTGTTTTCGGGAGTCATGGAATATGGATTTGAGGCAACTATGCATTGAAAAGTAGGGGCCTAAAGGGATCGCCGATATTTATGTCTCGCAACGGGCGATCATAGAAGGGTGGGGTAACAGCCGTTTCAGTAAGCGAGGCGTGCTCGAAGGCTACTATAAAGTTTTACTACTCCCGAACTGCTCTCTTTCTCTTCCCCTTCGGTCGTGGGATTCGGGTCTTTGACTGGAGCTCCGGTTCCCTCCGACCGAGTCTGTTACCGATTTCTGATTCTATTTTGCGATCGTCGTAAGGCAATACAACACGCGATTTTTTTTTTTTATTTATGTTATTATTGATTTGAGCCTGAGTTGAAACGGTTATGTTTCATTTACCCACCCCGTTGCCGACAAACATAAGCCGGAGACCAGCGCGTGCTTACGTACCGTCAACTATATACTATCTGCTCGTCATACGTTGTATGCTACAATTGGTGCGAAGAAGACCCCCCAACGGACATGAAAAACGACGATTTTCACAAACGAGTCAATACGGTCGAAGAAACAAACCAACTTAAACAGCTTGTAATTTCCCCTCCTTTTTCACGATCCGTCAGATAGATCAACATTTTAAAATATAAGGTTGTCAAATATCTCTCTTCCGCTTTTTTGCTCTTCATTCAATGCTTTATAAAAAGTGTTACAGTGATCGGATTTAGTTAAAATATGCGCCGTTTTGTTCGATGATCTGTTTCCATCTAGACGGCAACTTCATAATACCTTCCTCGTAGAAGCCCCCCTCCTTATTTGCGAAGAATTCGGACAGCCACTTTGCACAAGCCTCTTTTGAGTTCAACTTCACACCACCAAGGGCATTCGCCATGGACAGGAACAGGTGGTAATCACTTGGCGCTACGTCCGGGCTACATGGTGGATGCGATAAAACCTCCCATCCGAGCTCCCGTAGCTTCTGACGAGTCATCAACGAAGTGTGTGGTCTGGCGTTGTCCTGGTGGAACACTACACTCTTCCTGTTGGCCAATTCTGGATGCTTCTGGTCGATCGCCTGCTTCAAGCGGTCCAGTGTTTCGCAGTAGATGGTAGAATGGAAGTCACATTTTTAGTCGACTCTGGATCTATAATATCAGTATTGCCTTAACATTTTCATTCCAACAAGCAACAAGCCAATGATGTACAATTATTTGCAGCAAACAACACAATTATCCCAACATTTGGCACAAAAGTCATGGATCTAAACCTGGGTCTGCGGCGCGATTACAAATGGAAATTCATAATTGCTGATGTGAAATCACCTATACTTGGAGCAGATTTCCTCGAGCATTATGGACTTATCCTTGAGCTCAAATCGAAACGTTTATCGGATTCACTCACTCAACTGAAAGCCAAAGGAGCAATTTTAGCAGCTAAACAACACAGCATACAGGTCATAAATCCTTCTTCAAATTTTTTTGAACTTGTCAATAAGCGCATAAATTTGACAAGTTTAAATAATTACAAATTACCAACATCAACCAATGTATGCCACTACATAATAACTCATGGCCAACCGGTCGTTGAACCTAAACGTCGCTACACTGGCATAAAACTGGATGTCATCAAAGAAGAATTTACCAACTTACTCCAACTAGGAATTGTACGCGCATCAAGCAGCCCTTGGTCTAGTCCTATTCACCTGGTAAAGAAAAAAACTGGCGGTTGGCGCGCATGTGGAGATTCGCAGTAGATGGTAGAATGGAAGCAGCTCATAGTGGATGATTCCCTTCCAATCCCACCAAACACACAGCAAAACCTTCCTGGTTTTTTTTTGTATCCAGCCTTCTGCAGATGGATCAAAACGGTTTGGTGACTAACTCCCATCTCCTGGGCGATGTCACGAGATGACATATGCCGGTCTAACTCGATGTATTCAAATATGTACAAACAAACAAAAACGAGAGCAACAGTCGAGCGACACGCGACAGTGGGATACCCTTGGACGTATATTGCCATAAAAAGTATCTAATTGTATAATACTAATCGCAAGCTACAAATGAATCATAACACTGCAGTGCGCTGCCACCTTGCATTAATTTCGATACGTTGTCAATAATTTATCGACGCAATTTTCCTAGCGCAAGACTTCAAAAAGAGGTGTGAGCAGTATATATCGGTATTTCTTTATGAATTTTGAATTGGCCAATATCGATAACTTGCAATATATCGAGTAATCAAAATTAATATTTATTTAATTGCATTTTATAGTTTTGTATTTTTTACTGACCATAAAATATGAATTATTAAATAATAATCATATGTGCACATAAGCATATTATGAATATTATGAATATGTACACAAGCATGTAAATATTTGCATACATTCATATGTGGCAGCACTGCAGTATTCAGCCCTGATTATGCTTCAGCCCTGGTATTTCTATCGAAAAAAGAGGTTATCGCGATCTCAACAAAAGACAGACATTGTGAAATTACACAAAAGACATTGTTAATCTAATTATTAAATAAATACGCGATAAGAAACACTTGAATTGTTGTTCTTAATTAATAAACATTGTGGCAACAACAGCTAGCCACAAAATGGTGACCCCGACGTGATTGACTTCATTAAATAAAATAAAACTAAAAAGCCGCATCTCAGCGCAACAAACACAAATAAAAAAGCACATGTTCAATACACAAAAAGCAACCGGAGCCGCGACGCCGGCAGATCCAACAGTTCCTGTAGCAAAAGAATTAAAAGTAGCTGAAAATATGGATCTTCCAAGCACTTCTCGAGCTGCTCAAGCAGCAGCTGAAGACAATTCTATATCGTCAATACACACACTGCGATTTCCACAATTCATGTCTTCCGACCCGGAACTATGGTTCACACAAATAGACGCCCTGCTGCACAACAACAACATCAAATCTGATCTATCAAAATACTACACCATTGTCACATCCCTTGATCAACCGACACTTCGCCAAATTTCTGATGTTGTTAAGAACCCTCCTGAAAATGGCAAGTACGAAAAAATCAAAAAAAGAATTAATCACTCGCTTTGGTGAATCTCGTGAAAAGCAACTCGTCAAACTGTTAACTGGCATCGAGCTTGCCAACAAGAAACCTAGTCAGCTGTTGCGCGAAATGCGTGATCTTGCAGACACATCAATGTCAACTGAAAGACTAACTACGTTGTGGCGCCAACTCCACTGTTTTGCGAATCAATTGGAAAATCCAACAACAACTCTCTTGACGGGCGCATTCTTGCTTTAGAGACCACCATGCAACATATTGTCCAGCAGCTTAACCAAATTGCTCTTAACACAACTTCGAATATAGCGCAACGCAACTCTCGCAGCCGTGATCGTTCCAATTCCTCAAGTTCTAGGCAACAAAAAGTCTGCTATTACCACATCAGATTTGGATTAGCATCAAAGAAATGTCAACAACCATGCGAATTTGGGGGAGCAGCCAAAACTCAATCGGAAAACTAAAATCGCTTTCAACTATTTGTGCAACGGCTGGCAGCATTCAAAATATTATTGAAAAACGATTGCACAACTTTGATTTTAAAAATAAAGTCACATTTTTAGTCGACTCTGGATCTATAATATCAGTATTGCCTTAACATTTTCATTCCAACAAGCAACAAGCCAAGCCTAATGATGTACAATTATTTGCAGCAAACAACACAATTATCCCAACATTTGGCACAAAAGTCATGGATCTAAACCTGGGTCTGCGGCGCGATTACAAATGGAAATTCATAATTGCTGATGTGAAATCACCTATACTTGGAGCAGATTTCCTCGAGCATTATGGACTTATCCTTGAGCTCAAATCGAAACGTTTATCGGATTCACTCACTCAACTGAAAGCCAAAGGAGCAATTTTAGCAGCTAAACAACACAGCATACAGGTCATAAATCCTTCTTCAAATTTTTTTGAACTTGTCAATAAGCGCATAAATTTGACAAGTTTAAATAATTACAAATTACCAACATCAACCAATGTATGCCACTACATAATAACTCATGGCCAACCGGTCGTTGAACCTAAACGTCGCTACACTGGCATAAAACTGGATGTCATCAAAGAAGAATTTACCAACTTACTCCAACTAGGAATTGTACGCGCATCAAGCAGCCCTTGGTCTAGTCCTATTCACCTGGTAAAGAAAAAAACTGGCGGTTGGCGCGCATGTGGAGATTATAGGAAACTCAACGCTTGCACACAGCCTGATCGGTACAGCATACCTTATCTTGATGACGTAACAGAAAGGCTCTACGGAAAAACATTCTTTTCAAAAATCGACATTAAGAAAGCATATTACAACATTCCCATGAACGCAGAAGATATTATGAAAACGGCAGTAAATACTCCAATTGGTCTGTTTGAGTTCACTGTCATGCCATTCGGACTCAGGAATGCCACTCAAACTTTTCAACGCTTCATGGACTCCATTTTCCGAGAGGATGATTACGTATTCTGCTGTGTCGACGACATACTGATTTTCTCATCCACTCAAGATGAACACTTGCAGCACGTTCAGTCTGTAATAGAAAAATTAAAGAAAGCAAACCTTGCTATTAATGTATCCAAATGTGAATTCGTTAAGCAAGAACTCACATTTCTGGGTCACATAATCAGCGCAGATGGCATCAAACCTCCAAAAGATCGAGTCGAAGCTATCCGAATGTACCCGAAGCCCAAAACAATAATGGAACTTAGACGATTCCTTGGCACTCTGAATTTTTTTAGAAAATTCATTCCACACACTGCTGATGCACAAGCCTTATTATGCAGCCAATGCAAGCTCTCAAAGAAAAATGATCGCACTCCTGTTGATTGGACTCCAGAACTAGAAGAAGCCTTTAACATGTGTAAGTCAAGTCTTGCCGAAGAAACGCTCTTGAATTTTATAGCGCCTCAAGCATCGCTCATACTAACCACGGATGCGTCTGACGTTGCAGTTGGAGCACAACAACTTCAAGATGACAATGTAAAACCCATTGCATTTTATTCAACAAAGCTAAAGAAAGCTCAATGCAATTATAGCGCCAATGATAAAGAACTTCTTGCTATATACCTTTCAATCAAACACTTTAAACATATACTCGTGAATTTGTTATACAAACGGACCACAAACCTTTGATATTTGCCTTTCGTCAAAAATTGGACAAGGCATTGCCAAGGCAAATTCGCCAACTAAATTACATTGCCCAATTTTCAACAAACATCATACATATCTCTGGAAAAGAAAATGTAGTTTCTGATGCATTATCAAGAATTAATCAAATTGACATGCCACAATCAGTCGCACTTGAAGAATTTCATGAGCATCAACAAAATGACATCGAAATGGAAGAAATACTCAAAGGAACAACTTCATTAAAACTACAACAAATAACAATGCCAACGGGTTGCACGATTTACTGTGACACACAAAACTTCGTAAACGTATCTTTAATTCCGTTCATTTACTATCGCACCCAGGCAAACGATCAACTACAAAGCAAATCCAACAAAAGTATGTTTGGCCAGCAATGGCTCGGGATATCCACACCTGGATCAATGAATGCAATGATAGCCAAAGATCAAAAATTCAACGTCACAGCCAATTGATTCCAGAACATCTTAAACTAGTCGACCAACGATTCGAACACATTCACATCGACATTATTTATGTTCCTGACTATAAAGGATATAAATATTGCTTAACCATGAGTGATCGATTTACAAGATGGCCAGAAATAGTTCCTCTCTCCGATATGTCAGCCGAATCAGTAGCAACAGCCTTCTACAGAACCTGGATCTCAAGATTTGGTGCACCCAAAACTATCACCACGGACCAAGGCTCGCAGTTTGAATCCTCCCTCTTTGAAGCACTCTCAAAAATGATTGGAGCACAACGCATACGTACTTCATCATACCATCCGGCATCCAACGGAATGATAGAAAGGTGGCATAGATCCCTGAAAGCAGCGTTAATGTGTAACCGCACAACACCATGGTTTGAAATCCTGCCAACAGTTCTACTGGGCCTTCGAACCTGCTTTAAAGAAGACATCAACGCATCGGCAGCTGAATTACTCTACGGCACTCCCTTACGCTTACCAGGAGAATATTTTATACAAACAGATGAACCAGCTGATCCGGAACAATTTTTACACAAATTCCGTGAACACATCAGAGAAGTTCGCGCCCTACCAGCAGCTCATCACATCAATAAAACACCATTCGTTCACAAGGATTTATTCACATGCACTCATGTATTCCTTCGAAGTGATCACATCAAACAACCACTGGAACCACCATATACTGGACCACATGAAATAAAAGAACGCATAAATGATCGACTCTTCGCAATTCTCGTCAATGGAAAGACTCTAAATATTTCCATTGAGAGACTAAAACCAGCATTCACTATCAAGAATCCAGATGTCGAACCAAAGCCAATAAAAACATATGCAAACAAACGAAAAGTTACTTTCAAAGATGACACTTTTCTGAAGGCGGAGTAGCTGTGGCAGCACTGCAGTATTCAGCCCTGATTATGCTTCAGCCCTGGTATTTCTATCGAAAAAAGAGGTTATCGCGATCTCAACAAAAGACAGACATTGTGAAATTACACAAAAGACATTGTTAATCTAATTATTAAATAAATACGCAATAAGAAACACTTGAATTGTTGTTCTTAATTAATAAACATTGTGGCAACAACAGCTAGCCACACATATTCATTTACCACGCCACCTATTGGTTGAGTATTAGTATAAATATATGCACACGTATTTTCGGTAATTGACATGTGCATGGAAAAGAAGAGTCGAGAAACAGCTCGCGCTTCCCGCTCGCATCGTTTGTCCTTTTCTTTCCTACGCAAGTATTTTAGTTGTGACGTCATCAACAACTTCTTTGCTGGTCGAAGGGTCGAAATGGTTTATCTAATAACTTCAGTGTTTATTGTCCGATCGGATTGCAATTTGGAAGATAAGTTCATATAGTATTTATCTATATATATACTAAAGCAGAACGTTAAGAAATGAGTAAATCGCGGTAGGCGTGTTATTCCAAATTAAAAATAAACTTGATCTGCGAATGGTATACAGGAATCTTCATGCCAAATTTGGTGTCCCTAGCTTTTGTAATAGCTGAGATCGACGCGTTCATCCAGACAGACAGACAGACGGACATGGCTCAATCGACTCGGCTAGTGATCCTGAGCAAGAATATATATACTTTATGGGGTCTCCGTTACATACAATACATACATTTGCACAATTGCATTGAAAATGGTCAAAAAAGGATATACTAACTTTGTGCAAATGTATGTAACGGGCAGAAGGAGGCGTCGGAGACCCCATAAAGTATATATATTCATGCTCAGGATCACTAGCCGAGTCGATTGAGCCATGTCCGTCTGTCTGTCCGTCTGTCTGTCTGGATGAACGCGCCGATCTCAGCTATTACAAAAGCTAGGGACACCAAATTTAGCATGAAGATTCCTGAATACCATACGCAAATCAAGTTTATTTTCAATTTGGAATAACACGCCTACCGCCTCCGCAAACTGCCAATTTTGATTTACATGGCGATTTACTCATTTCTTAACGTTCTGCTTTAGTATATATATAGATAAATACTATATGAACTTATCTTCCAAATTGCAATCCGATCGGACAATAAACACTGAAGTTATTGATAAACCATTTCGACCCTTCGACCAGCAAAGAAGTTGTTGATGACGTCAGAACTAAATTACTTGCGTAGGAAAGAAAAGGACAAACGATGCGAGCGGGAAGCGCGAGCTGTTTCTCGACTCTTCTTTTCCATGCACATGTCAATTACCGAAAATACGTGTGCATAAATATATACTAAACTCAACCAATAGGTGGCGTGGTAAATGAATAAGAATGTATGCAAGTATTTACATGCTTTTGTACACATTCATAATATTCATAATATGCTTATGTGCACATATGATAACTATTTAATAATTCATATTCTAGGGTCAGTAAAAAATACAAAACTATAAAATGCAATTAAATGAATATTAATTTTGATTACTCGATATGTTGCAAGTTTCGATATTGGCCAATTCAAAATTTATAAAGAAACACCGATATATACTGCTCACACCGCTCTTTGCAGTCTTGCGCTAGGAAAATTGCGGCGATAAATTATTGACAACGTATCGAAATTGATGCAGGGTGGCAGCGCACTGCAGTGTTATGATTAATTTGTAGCTTGCGATTAGTATTATACAATTAGATACTTTTTATAGCAACATACGTCCAAGGGTAATATTTATAACCTTTACGCCTCTCACAACCAAACAAATAATGCCATTCACTTGAATCTTGGAACAGGTGTTCGGGAAGGATGTACCAACAAAACGAAATCGAAAGTACATTGCCCGCGAAATTTGAAAAGTCACCTCACTTTTTGAACACACCTCGTGTATTCTGTAAACTGAAGAGGTTCGGGTACTAATGTTTCTATGTTTATTCGGTGGTTTTTAAATTCTTCAATATTCTGCATCTCTTTATTTATTAACTGTATTACATCGTTTAGTTCATGTAATCCTACTGAGTTTGTTCCTAGTGCTTCTAAGTGTTACTGAATTTCACCACGGTCGTTGTCATCTAAGGTGCCAAAAAGGTATTTGTATGCTGAACCTATTATATTAAACTTCTCATGTGTTCCTTTATTTCTTTGTCATAAAAGATGTGTATTTAATTGATTCCTTATCAACAAAAACATGAAAGTAGCCATGTTTAAGATCTAACTTCGAGAACATCGTTTTAACTAACCTACGAGTATCTAATAAATCCACAATCAACGGTAAAGGATAATTATCTGTAACAATTGTTTTATTAAGTTTTCTGTAATCAACACATAACCCTAGATCTCCTGGGTTTGGACAATCCGGTCTGTTTTGCTAGTAGAACATTGTCCGCCTTTACTTGGTTGATGAGTTTTAAGAAACTATCATCCAAAATAGTTAGATGGAGAATGCAACTATTAGAATATGATTACGAAGTGTTGTACAAGAAAGGTTCTCAAAATTTGGTAGTGGATGCATTGAGCAGGATAGAAATCGACGTGAACATAAATGACAGTAACTCAATAACAGGGTCCAAGAAAGTTATAAGAATTACTTTTCAAATAAAAACATCTATAACGCTTTAAGATGTACTATCTTCTTGACCGACTTACTAGAAACACAGCACCAAGAGTTTCAAATTAACAGATACCACACGAATAATAATTATAGAGGTACGGACGAAACCGTTTCTTACATGAAAAGACAATTCTATTTTCCAAATATGAAATCAAAAATTGCCCAGACTATAAATAATTGCGATGTCTGCCATACCCTAAAATATAACTGCCACCCCCCAAATATTAAATTCCAAGTAACCGAAGCACCTACCATGCCCTTAGATATATTACACACTGATTTGTATACTATAAACGGGAAATATGTCGATACTGTCATTGACAAATTTTCTAAGTTTGCCCTTGCATGAGACGCAATAAATGTAGTGAACACTATAAGGAAATTCATAGTAGCGAACGGCAAAATTTTTTACGATCAAGGAGCTGAATACAATTCAAACCTTTTCAAGGAATTTTCAACAATCTTCAAGTAATGCCCCAGTCGAAAGACTTTATTCTACACTCACTGAAGTGTATCGAATTATTCTGGAAGAAAAGAAAAAGGAAAAACTATAGATAGACCACGAGGAGATTCTAACAGAAACTTTCATTACATATAATAACGCTTTACACTCGGTTACTAAGCTGACTTCTTATGAACCTTTTTCGGGACGTACACACTTATTAAAACAAATCATTAAATTTGACGATGAGTAATATACAATATACCCTAAAGTATGTAAACTAGTTCAAAACAATAAGATTCATAACATTGGGAAGTTAAATCAAGAAAGGTAGAAACAGAAGACGTAGTATTTCGTAAGGAAAATAGGCGCAAAAAGCTCACCCCTAGATTTTCAAAACAGACGGTAAATACTGACGAGGGCGTTACTTTTACAAAAAAAAAAAAAAAAAAAAAAATACATAAATCTAAAGTTAAGACACAATTAGCACGCAAGTAGGGAATTCTAAATGTAATCTGAATAATAACAAATCTTAACTGGTTACATGAATGCGATACACAAATTGCTAGAGAAATAAATAATATAAATAATAAGATTACATTTTTAGAATGCAAAACGAGTTAGAATATAGCAAATCGAAATAAGAAAATGTTTACGATTTACTTTCCCTCTGTTAAATTACCTTTATTGACTTAAGATATTTATCAATTAACAAACTTGATTTATTCCGTATCTATTAATAACACACAATTTATTGTAATATCAAACTTTATACATAACTTTACAATGAGTAAGAACACACAAACATTGTATTTTAAGAAAGCATGTAAAGAGCTATCTTCGATACATCCAACCAAGAGGGCATCAAAAGGATATTAATAAATCGGTGGGCAACTTGTGACACGGTGGAGACACATCTATCCATTTAGTGCCCCAAACCGGGTGCAACTGTTCAGATGGGCGAACATTCACCAACACGGATATTACCATTAGGACATCGTCAACATCACGATCCCGGAGCTACCAAACTTACTCAACAATCTGTCACAAACTGGTTCCAATTTCGTCGAGCTGATTATGGAAGACAAATACGGAGTTTCAAATATAAAATACGCAACGACTGAATCGAACACACTTTAAAGTCCTTTACGCATGTTTGAGCGTAGTTTTTCTCCTCGCTGCACAGTGGTCGGGCTTGTATGGAGCGGCGGCCATAAATACTTCTTGTGGAGATATCACTATAAAATTTTTACAGTAAATCTAGAAAAATATATTAAAAATATTGTGTAAGAATTATTCAAATCGGACGACTATATCATATAGCTCCCATAGGAACGATTGGAAAATTTTTAGTGAAAAAATTATAGAGTATCCAGTACTCAAAATATTTTCATAGAATTTGAGGCATGGCCATTTTGTATTATTCTAGAATTCTTGTTTTAATTTTATCAAAATCTGACCATAGCTGCCCTATAAATGATTGCCATAAGGTTGCGCTTATATAAGGAAAGCGCCTTAGAATACTTTTAGTAGTCAAATCAGTATATTACAGCAATAAACGAAAATAAATTTAAATGAATTTATTATACATACATTATTTTATTACGAAACTTAACAATAAAAGTTTTATAATTATACAAAAAAGTTAAAAGTAAAATTATTCTATGTTTTCATCAAGTAACTCAATTACTGATTTAAGGAGTTTAGACTTTTGTTTACAAGAAAGTTTCCTTTGACCCGAAATAAAAGGATCGGAACTTAAAAGTAACCTATTAAATAAATCGGTGTTCGTTAAAACGCGGGATATTTTTTTTGTATGCTTACGCCTAAACGATTTAATATCTTTATTTCTAGCTTCTGCAGCTTCTTCGGAAAGCTCTCCAATGGGTACTAAACAAGTTCTTATTATAGCAGGTCCATGAATTAATATTTTATGTACTGATGCAGAAAGGTAGTACCATGGATATTTATTAATTAAAAGTTTCGCGGTTTCTATGCCATAAACTCAAACTTTCTCTGCATTTATATTGTACCCCGATGAAATTGTTTGCAATATAGTTGAGCATCTAATTAGTAAATTTTCGTCAAGGCCTGTTATATCCGCAGACACATCCGGATTTCTGGCGGTATTCCCATTGTTGGATGTTCCGCTTTCTCCAGCTTTCGGTTTGTCTACAATTAAGCCCATCCTTGTCCAAAATTCAGATTGAATAAAAGTTTTACGTTTTAAAAATATGGTTTTTGCTTCGGTGGAACGTATTTGCCAATCTTTTAGATCTAATCTATATGATATGTGGATGAAATATTCAAAAAATCTTATGTAAGCGTGTAATGGAGACAGGCCAAACTCAAAGCGTTCCTGGAAAAGGTTGGACATTTAACAGCTAATTTGGTTACTTTTTACCTAAATATTTTGACTTAGATGTTTTGATTTATGGCCGATGGGCGCCACCACTGTGCGCTGGAATCGTACATCTTGCCATTACAAGAAAAGGACGATCTTGTAGCAGCGACTCAGCGAAAATAAATTTAGATGCCCAAAAATTGGCAACATAATTTTGGGACTAAATTATTACTGAAAAATGTTGACTACCCTGACGACCTTTAAGGCCAGTTATAGTTTAGGAGAAAAATACCGAAACTCCTCCAAATAGGGATGTAAGAAGTAGAGCGGAAGGGAAAGTGCAAGTCAGGCTACAGAGAAAGTTGATTCCAAAAGGAGGAAACGTCTCGAAGCTAGACATATTTCCTTAAAGCAATTAATAGAAGTTGAAAATTAAAAAAAAAATAAAATTTGAAAATTTGCGAAAAGTGGAAATAGAAAACAAAAAAAAGGAAGATATTTAAACCAGCCAGGTAAATAAAATAAAGTTGGCATTAATAGGTATTTCCTTGTACAAGAAAAAAAAAAACAATTTTCAATTTCTCCCAGAATCTGACCAGAAGGGATAGTCACAGCCTTTCTTCGACAATTACCCTTGTGGAACAAGAATCGGCCAGCGAGGACCGGCAATCACGGAATCTCGGTTTGCTAGAAAATAAGGCAAACAAAACTTAAATTGTTCTAAGCCGAAGTCCCAAATCATCCCCTGCGGCTCCGCTAGCCGGAGTCGCAGTTTAAGGCTAAACGGCGGCAGTATGACTCTCAAATCCTAAAATTTAAATTAGTTAATTTGTGACCATCGAAAAAATAAAAGCTAAAAAAATAAATATGATGGTTCACTAAGTAACTTGGATACACTTCTACCATTTTCGATAAAAAAAAGGAAAGCAGAAGCAGACATATAAGAGTAATAAGATAGATGAAAAAAATGGAAGATTTAGTCTGATGGCAACCAGGAAGCCCTTGCCTACTTTAGGGAGCGACCCAGAATATACATATATAGCGAATCAATTATGTTCAATCTAGTTTAAGTAAGCTTATATTGTCAATCAGGAGTTATCACGAGTTTTGTTACTCTATATATATCGTTAAGTAATGTTAAGATTAGTTTAATTATTTTCTTTGTTAATGCGCTCCTTTTTTTTTTGAAAGCGGAATTTGAGACTATGTTAAACTTTATTTGTTAGCACTATTTTTATTTTTCCGCCAGCATTTACCTCACACGGATCCGAGCAGAGATCGATCTTCGCCACCGGAAACCGTGAGTAAAACCGCCAAAGGCACATTTCGTAAATAATAATCTAGTGTAAAGTTTCCATCCCTTATTTCTCATTCTACTAACAAAAATATGTTACACAAACAATTATTAATTTTAACCAAAGCCATTAAGGGCTATTAATGAAACTTAGCTTAAAGCATAACGATAGGTATAAATAAAAATTTTTTTTTTAAATTTTTAATGGTTAACTTAAGCCACTTAGCTAGTATGTTATATTTTAGAAGGTTAATTAAACTTATAATGAAGTAAGAATTTCGTTTTTTGGTCTCGAAGCTAAATAGCTCGCTGTCACAGGATTAAAGGGGTCACCTGAATGAATTCAAAGGTGGTGATGATGGTTGGGTGGGCAATAGCAAACGTCCTTAACACCTAAGTTTGCTACGTACCATTTTAGTTGTCTTTGTCCTGTCCTGTTGGTCAAAACAGTATGCTTTCTCTTCCGGTTTCTCTTTTGTCGCAGCACGTTATTCTTAGTTTTTTTATTATTATTCATAGTAGCCCTATGTTGTGTGGAAAAGACCTCCACCCCCAAAGCCGACGAGTTAGAGCCTGAATAATAAAACGTGCATCACTCCTCACAACATACAATCGAGTTACACGCTACAGTTATAATTAATTATAATAATAATAATAATAATAATAATAATAATAATAATAATAATAATAATAATAATAATAATAATAAAATTAAGTGGCGCCCAACGTGTGGGGCTGCATTGAATTACCAGTACAAATTTAATGCGACTCACTGACATACAGTTTGATCAATGCCTTTTCTTTACTATTTGCCAATTCTATACTTTTATTTCATCTTTTTGTTTTTTACTTATCAATGGCAAATTTCTGAAATGCCTGGAAATAGATAGAGTGCAATATCAGTATGGCTTTCTACCACAGATGATTGTCGGTTGATTATCTTTATTCTCTTTTATTTCATCTACTTATCCACTTCAAATTTCTTTAATGCCTGGAAATAGAAAGAGTGTAATATCAGTATTCCCTTTCTACCACAATTAAGGAATTCGACAGTTGGATGGTTAGGGGACAGTGAGGCGAGTATCAATTCCAAGGAATCTAGGTTGTTATTAGCTTCGGCAGATCACCTGACCTGGAAAAAATACAAGCCATATTGAACTTTCTTCCCAATCAAAGTAATGTTATTTCTTTTCTTAGGAATATAGTTTCGCTTTTTCCGAATCTAACCAAGTGAGATTTTCAAAACACAGTTTTTAATTTAAAGAAATAAAGTTTAAAACTCAACTCTTTTTTTTTCAGAAATCTAAAATGGTAAAAATGTTTAGTCCTTTATCAGCGAGTAATTAGGCAGAGAGACCAGCTTTGTGGATAAAAGTGTAAAGCCGTGCAATCGCGTGCGCTGCTTTAAGAAAGCAGACTTTGAATACTTAAATTATTTAATTTCATATTGTGATTGGTCTGACTTTTATCTATCAACTGATATGTCAGTGGCTATTAATATATTTTATAAAACCCTTAACTCTGCTTTTGATATCTGTGTTCCGCTTTTCTATCCGACAAGCTCAAGTAGGCCTCCTTGGTTTACAAAAGAGTTGTCTCGCTTAAAAAACTTAAAGAGTAGCTTATTTAAGAAATACAAGCTGAAAAACTCACCGCTTGTCTTTTCCCGCTACCTAACTGCTCGGGCAAATTTTACCGTGCTTAACGCGAAGTGTTATAAGAACTACTTGACTAGATGTAGGATTCAGTTCTTTCAGAATCCTAAACAGTTTTATAGTTTTGTTAACATGAAGCGTAGGTCGGCGGGCTTTGCTTCTAAACTTATGTTAGATAACGCTGAGGCGGACACAGATCAGGCCATTGCCGATATGTTTGCCAAGTTTTTTCAAACAACTTATTCTTCCTCTACGCCAAACATTCACTCCTATCCATATACCGTACCAAGCTCGAATGGCATCTTCACACCTTTACTGAATGAAAGTTCACTTATTAGGGATCTTCGATTGGTTAAACCAGTCTTCTCACCAGGTCCCGATGGTATCCCCGCCTGTGTACTTCGATACTGTGCCAACTCCTTATGTAAGCCATTGCTCAAACTATTTTCGCTGTCCTTAGTAACTGCCTCGTTCCCATCCATATGGAAGGAATCCTTTATCATCCCTTTACATAAAAAGGGCAGCAAGTCTGATGCAAGCAATTATAGAGGTATCTCTAAATTGTCGGCTATACCGAAATTCTTCGAGAATGTTATTACTCCTCACTTGCAGCATTTTAGTAGATCCGTTATATCCCCTTTTCAACACGGATTTGTGAAGCGTCGTTCTACCACGACAAATTTGCTTGAGCTGACATCCTTTGTGGTAAAAGGATTTCAGGAAAATCTTCAAACTGATGTCATTTATACTGATTTCGGTAAGGCATTTGACTCAGTCAACCATTCCCTTCTTGCATATAAACTAAAATTTCTCGGTTTCTCACCAAAACTTCTTAGTTGGATTGTGAGCTTTTTGGGTGACAGAACCCAACGAGTCCTCTTTAAAAATACTCGTTCCTATCCCATTCATGCCACATCTGGTGTTCCTCAGAGAAGCCACTTAGATCCCCTACTTTTTACACTTTTCATCAATGACCTCCCAACGGTCATACTTAACTCACGTACTCTCATGTACGCGGATGATGTCAAGCTCTGTTTTCTATTTAGAGACGACTCCTTGCATTCTCGCCTTCAATCTGACCTAGATTGTTTCTTTTCTTGGTGTCGTGAAAATCTTATTATATAACTTAAATTAATTACAATATGAAATATTTGTATTAGTTAGAGACGGCACTAGTATTTCTTTGCTGGGCTGGAGAATCGTTGCGCTTCAGTCGGCTCTAACACAGCCCGACTCTCGTAGCGAGCGGGGATTTTCGTGTGCGGCGAGCTTTGCTTGATGCTTTCTGTTCCTCATCTGGATTTCCTCACTGACAAGATTTATTATTTATTTATTTTTTATTTATTTAGTTTATAGTCGAACTATGAACAGTCGACTTTTTTAAAAGTAAAGAAACAATTAAAATTGGATTTAAATTATTTAAGTTGAATTTTAAACTAGAGGTTATTTTAAATTAAAGGTAAAACCTTAAATGTAAAAAAAAAAAAGAAAAAATTAAAAATTGTGCAAATGTGCAAACTGGGATAAAGAAAAGCCGATCCAACATTTGTTGCAGAGGATTGGGGAAAACCCAGAAAAACCCAATCAGATCAGGAGAGTTAGTGTTAGTAACCAAATGTAAGAGTGTTAAAGCATGCAGTATGTTGAAAGTACTACTATGAATACAAAGAAGACAATTATGTGTTTGACTAAATTCTAGATAAGTGGGCGAGGAGTTGTAATTTTAAGCTAGATATCAAGTTGTTATTGTTAGCTACAATTAAGTATAGTTTATTATAGTCCGAACATAATACCCTGAATGGCTCATGCAGGGCATAGTTCGAGCTACAATTGGGAAGTTTTAGAGGAAGGTAATTACGGGTGATTCTACCAGGGACAGAAAAGTGTAGTCTACTAAGTAAGTCGCTACTATCTATGTCACCTTGGATAAGGTTGTTAATAAATATAACACCAAGCATGGTTCTACGATTAGCTAGAGAAGGCAGATTAAGTAACAAAAGTCTACTAGGATAGGAAGGAAGTCTTGAATTTACATCCCAGTTAAGGCCTCGCAAGGCAAACATTAAGAAGTTTTTTTGTACGGATTCAATGCGGTCTCTATGAACTGTGTACTGAGGGTTCCAGACACATGATCCGTACTCGAGAATTGGACGAACAAGCGAAGTGAAGAGAGTCTTAGTTAAGTAAGGATCGTCAAACTCCTTAGACCATCTCTTAATAAAGCCGAGTACACCCATAGCTTTATTAACCATTGATGATATATGTTCAGAAAACTTGAGTTTTCGGTCCAAACGGACACCTAGATCATCAACCAGGGAAATTCTTTCCAAGGTACAACCACAAAGAGAGTATGATACGTACTTTGGGCAGGCACGTGAGAATGTCATCAGCTTGCATTTTGAGCTGTTCAGATTAAGGAGATTTGCACGACACCAAGAAAAGAAACAATCTAGGTCAGATTGAAGGCGAGAATGACAGGAGTCGTCTCTAAATTGAAAACAGAGCTTGACATCATCCGCGTACATGAGAGTACGTGAGTTAAGTATGACCGTTGGGAGGTCATTGATGAAAAGTGTAAAAAGCAGGGGACCTAAGTGGCTTCCCTGAGGAACACCAGATGTGGCATGAACGGGATAGGAACGAGTATTTTTAAAGAGGACTCGTTGGGTTCTGTCACTCAAATAGCTCACAATCCAACTAAGAAGTTTTGGTGAGAAACCGAGAAGATTTAGTTTATGTGCAAGAAGGGAATGGTTGACTGAGTCAAATGCCTTACTGAAATCAGTATAAATGACATCAGTTTGAAGATTTTCCTGAAATCCTTTTACCACAAAGGATGTCAGCTCAAGCAGATTTGTCGTGGTAGAACGACGCTTTACAAATCCGTGTTGAAAAGGGGATATAACGGATCTACTAAAATGCTGCAAGTGAGGAGTAATAACATTCTCGAAGAATTTCGGTATAGCCGACAATTTAGAGATACCTCTATAATTGCTTGCATCAGACTTGCTGCCCTTTTTATGTAAAGGGATGATAAAGGATTCCTTCCATATGGATGGAAACGAGGCAGTTACTAAGGACAGCGAAAATAGTTTGAGCAATGGCTTACATAAGGAGTTGGCACAGTATCGAAGTACACAGGCGGGGATACCATCGGGACCTGGTGAGAAGACTGGTTTAACCAATCGAAGATCCCTAATAAGTGAACTTTCATTCAGTAAAGGTGTGAAGATGCCATTCGAGCTTGGTACGCTATATGGATAGGAGTGAATGTTTGGCGTAGAGGAAGAATAAGTTGTTTGAAAAAACTTGGCAAACATATCGGCAATGGCCTGATCTGTGTTCGCCTCAGCGTTATCGAACATAAGTTTAGAAGGAAAGCCCGCTGACCTACGCTTCATGTTAACAAAACTATAAAACTGTTTAGGATTCTGAAAGAACTGAATCCTACATCTGGTCAAATAGTTTTTATAACACTTCGCGTTAAGCACGGTAAAATTTGCCCGAGCAGTTAGGTAGCGGGAAAAGACAAGCGGTGAGTTTTTCAGCTTGTATTTCTTAAATAAGCTACTCTTTAAGTTTTTTAAGCGAGACAACTCTTTTGTAAACCAAGGAGGCCTACTTGAGCTTGTCGGATAGAAAAACGGAACACAGATATCAAAAGCAGAGTTAAGGGTTTTATAAAATATATTGATAGCCACTGACATATCAGTTGATAGATAAAAGTCAGACCAATCACAATATGAAATTAAATAATTTAAGTGTTCAAAGTCTGCTTTCTTAAAGCAGCGCACGCGATTGCACGGCTTTACACTTTTATCCACAAAGCTAATACCCAAGTCGAGATTCACTTCGAAAGTGGGATGATAAGGATCTTCAGGTAGGGAAAGAGGTTGTGCCCTGTCTAAAATCACCCTGGAAGGATCTGAGACGAAACATAGATCAAGCGATCTGTTTAAAGTGTTTTTGACATGATTAACCTGCGACAAAGACATGTCAAACAAACCATCAAACAGATCATGTTGCCGGGAGGGCAGAAGGAAGTTTCCCTCCGCAATGGATGTCCAATTACATTCCGGGATATTAAAGTCACCCAGGACTATGAAATGATCTCTGTCTGATAACAGATTAAAAATAGTCTTAATTGCAGACAAATGTTGCGAGTAGACTGATAATTCCGATGACGGCGGAATATAGGAGCAGGTTATATACAAGAAAAAACCGGGAAAGTGTAGTTTTACACAGATTAATTCGATGTCGAATTGAAACTCCGGCTGTAAGAGGTCCGACATAATGGAGGAGTCTACTGCAATCAGTACTCCACCACCCCGTCGGTCAGGTCGATCAATCCTGTAAGTTGTATACCTATCTGGAAAGACTTCAGAGCTTAGAATCTCTGGTTTTAACCAGGTTTCGGTAAAGGCAATAATTTGGGAAGTAAAGGCAAGACTATGAAGATAAAGACTAGAGATTTTACTACAGAGGCCTCTAACATTTTGATAGGAAAGAATTAAGGAAGAAAGAATATTTGTGTGTCCCCTAGCATTTTCAAAGGCATGAAGAGAAGAGAACTTCAGTTTTTTGAGGACTTTGCACTTGTTGTAGGTCCACTTGGCGATGTAACGGCCAATGTGGGAAGAGTGACGGTCGTTCGGCTTTTTTGTTTTGGAGTGAACTCCTTAACAATAAGGTCGGGCGGCCAGAAAGAAGCTGCGCAAACGTCTTTAAACTGTTCTGCAGGGAGAATGATTTTGAAAGAAGAAATGTCGCGCTTTAATTTGAAGTTGAATTTTTTAACTATCAAATCATTTACAGGCATCCTTTCGAGAATGTACGATTGTACATCTTCTATGGTTGTGTCTGGAGCCAAGCGAGAGATAAACACCAATTTTTTGGGTTTAATCGCAATCAGAGGTTTTATACTCGGTGCCTGACTAGCAGGCATGATTGCGGAAACATTACCCGTTACGTTGTTATCATTGCTCGTAATGGGAGTAGGCACAAGAGGGGCAGAAAGAGGTTTCGGTGCGGTAACATTGCTGATAGTTTTTTTTTTTTTTGCAACTAGAAGAGCAAGACGGTATAGGGGAAATTAGACTTAGAAGATCAGAAGAAGAAGCCTTGGAAGAAGGTAGATTGGTGGTCTTTAGATTCGTAGTAACTGAATCTAAAGGAATATTAAGAGGAGCAGGTGGCTTACTAAGAGCCGTAAAGGCGTTGAATTGGGTCTCCATCTCCAAAAATTCAGATTGGAGATTAGAGAAAGCTGTGCGTATCCGATAAAACCCGAGTTTGGTTTTATTGTGGATTTTCCGTAGATCGGATTCACCCACACGGCACGCTTCGCACGACCATTTAAGGCCTACATTGGCGTTGACGGCATCTCTAACCCGCACAGTTAGGCCACAGCATTTTAAGTGACTAAAATTGTCACAGAGCCAGCATCCAATGTAGTCTGCATTAGCATCTGAAGAGCATTTGCAATTTGCTGCAGAGCACGACACCATGTTAATAAAATAGATATGCCTTCAAATAGTAGGGGACAACGAAGAGAGCAATAGAATATTAAGACAAATTTCTTGAGAGAACAAGATACAGTTACAGCGCCGAAAACAGGCAAGCAAGTGAGAACGAAAATAAAAAAACAAATATAGCGAGCACTCGAGGTAAACAAAACAACAGCAGCTGTTACGTCTACAACAAAAGCACTACACAACTTACTCAGAGAGCGAAATTTACTTTCGTGAGCGGGAGAGCAGGAAAGTGTAAGAATATTAGTAAAAACAAAAACAAAAAAAAAACTTGACGCCAAGACGCGCAAGTGAAAAGAATTAAAATTTTTGTAAGCGAATTCACTAATAAGGCAGGATTAGTATGCTACTTTAAGCTTTTACTCACAGGATTAGCACTAGTAAGATACAGCAGTATTAATGAAAGCACATAAGCAGATCAATTAAACAAAATTATTAAGAAACACAGGGAGCAAAAGCAAAACACGTCCAAGCACCACGAGTAAGTATCGAGTGAGGTGGAGGTCTCTATGTATGTTTTCGCTGCGTAGATACCATGGTGCCCCAGTGATAGTTCGCAGAATCGTTGACTGAGCTCGCTGTATAATTTCAACGTTGCTTTTTGAAGCTTTTCCCCAAAGTTCACAGCCGTATGTCCAGATGGGTTTCAGGACGGTATTGTAGAGGAGTACTTTGTACTTTGTACTCTAGACTAAGGGGAGAGTTGCAATTAATAAACCATTGAAGATTAGCTGCTTTAAGCTTCATATGAGTCCTTTTAGATTCTATATGTCGCCGCCAGGTGAGGCGTCTATCTAGGTGCACGCCAAGATATGTTACTACGTCTGCTTGTGGGATGCATGTATTGTTCAGTGTATAAGGGGGGCAGGTTTGTCTGTTCAGTGTGAAGGTTACATGTCAGCTTTTAGTCTCGTTTATCTTAATGCGCCAGTCCGCAAACCATCTTTCCACAATTTTTAGATGACAAGCAAGTTGTGCCGTTGCCTTTTCTGGGCATCTAGATCGGCTAAGTATTGCGGTATCATCAGCAAACGTAGAGGTTGTGAGCTGATAGTTCGTGGGCATGTCTGGTGTGTATAGGATGTAGAGAACGGGGCCCAGAACGCTACCTTGGGGGACTCCTGCATTGATAACGCGGTCGTGTGAGGTCGAACTGTTACACCTGATTGAGAATACTCTTTTGAAGAGATAAGATTCAAACACTTTGTGTGTGTTCTGGGGAAGCAGTTTTCTTATCTTGTACATTAGTCCTTCCAGCCAAACTCGGTCAAATGCTTGTGCAACATCTAAAAATATAGCTGAGCAGTATTCTCGGTGCTCAAAAGCAGTACGAATTTCGTTTGTGATGCGATTAACCTGTTCGATCGTACCATGATTTTCGCGAAAGCCAAATTGATGCGATGGTATTGTATTTTGCCTTTTTAAGTAGGGAGTCAGTTGTTTTAAAAATGCTTTTTCGAGAGACATGTTAGGAGACTGATTGGTCTGTAGGATGATGGTAGCGTTTTGTCTTTGCCTGGTTTGGGAATCATCACTATGATCGCCTTTTTCCACCTTTGGGGATAGTATCCAAGTTTCGTGATAGGGTTGAAGAGATGGCATAAAGTCAGAACCGCACACGGTGGGAGTTTTATGATCATTTTTGGTGTGACCAAGTCATGTTCAGGTGATTTTTTGTACTATAGATCTTTTATGATAGAAGCAATCCCACTTTCGCTAAATGTTATTGGATTTATTAGTGGCACGATTTTAGTAACTGCTGGTAGGACAAATGAGTTACTAGCAGGATTTGGCTGGAATACTTTCTGAAGGTGATCGGCAAACGCATTAGCTCTTTCTTCGTCGCTGCGTATCCAGCGTCCCGAAGGGCCTCGCAGTGGGACGACTGTTTCAGCCGGTGCCTGAATATTTTTGTATGCTTTCCACAAAGGGTTCTTTTTGCTGGTGGGCGATAGTTGTTGTATGTAAAGATGCTGGGCGTTTGCTTCCTCAAGCTGAAGTGCCCTGGTAAGTCTGCGTGTTGCTATTTTTAGATGTTCTTTAGCCTTTGGAGATCTGTGATTCTGCACTCTCTTCTTAGTCTTCGTTTTTCCAGTACTAGTTGTTCGATTTCCCGATTCGTCTTTGTGTGATTTATCAATGTGTGAGTGTCTGGAGGGGTAGAGGCCTTGGCTGCAGCAACAAGTGTTGCCTCTATCGATTCGGTCAGGCGATCAACATCCTCATCGGTATTTACTGTTTGAGTTGGATCCATGTGAGTACAAACATATTTTACGTACTTTGCCCAGTTGGTCCTATTGCCTGTCAGCCTGTAGGGTCGCTCGGTTATATGAGGTCGATGCCTAAGAGTAAGTAGAACTGGAGAGTGATCAGATGATAGTTCTGCAAGTGATTTGGCCGTAATATTATTTCTTTGGATATTTCTTGTTATTGCAAAGTCAATGAGATCCGGGAGCTTGTTTGGATCTGCTGGCCAGTATGTAGGCCTACCCGGACTCACATAATCGAGTTTATTTCGCGGCTTAATGAGCGCGTTGTATAGTTGCTTGCCCTTTGGAGTCAAAAGGCGTGATCCCCAGTGCGTATGCTTGGCATTGTAGTCGCCGGTCGCTATGAATCGCTCACCGAGGGTGTTGAAAAATTCCAAGAATTGGTCCTCAGAAACTACAAAACGAGGTGGGCAGTAGACTGCGGCCAGAGTGACGGGGCCGCTGGTGGATGGCATGTTAATGGAAGTGGATTGCAAGTAGTCCATTTCAGTTCTATTATGAAGGTGGTGTTTGATGCGACTTCTGATAAGTATACCAGTGCCGCCGTGGGCTTTGCCGTCCGGATGGTTTGTAGCGTAGAACATGTATCCTGGAATATGGAAGTTGTGCTTATCCGTTAGATGTGTCTCGGAGAGGAGCAATATTTTTTTCGGATAAGAACTGGGCAAGTTCGAGCTTATGCCGTGAAACGCCATTGGCGTTCCACATAGATATTTGTAGTGGAGACATTATATAGATTTGGATGACACTAGAAGCTGTATCAGCATATTTTGGTTTCGCATAAGCTCTTGTATTGTGGTTTGCATGAATGTCATAAATTCTTTTAAAGTTTGTTGGAGTGATATCATCATCGTTTCAATGCCAGTGGATATATGCTGCGTTTGTTCGGTTAACTTAGTTACTTCCTGTTCTTGCCGCGTAGTAGTCGTCTTTTGTGTTAACGGATTCACAGTTTTAAATCCCGATTTTAAGGCACTAGCAAAGGAAACGCTAGGGTTGGTACGATGTGTGGGAGGGGCTGCAGTGTAAGACGAGCCCGATTGTGGCGGAGTGTCACTCATGTGGGTGGTCTGAGCACGTATTGATTGTCCACGTTTGTTAAGACGGTTCTTTAGGTCCTTGTATACTACGCAGCCACGCCAATTCGCTGTGTGACTCTCACCGCAGTTGCTGCACATTTTTACAGAGCTGTCGTCCTTGTTCTTATGGCAGTTCGCTGTGCTATGAGCTTCACTACAGACTACGCAAATAGATTTAAGTGTGCAGTAAGCCTTAGTGTGCCCATATTCTTGGCAATTAGTGCACTGCACTGGGCGATTGCGCTTGTGTGGGTCTTCCACTGTAATACGTCGATGCATGCTGTAACTTGTATATTGGGTGAACTTCGTTTTTTTTCAGTGTCTGACTCTCCGGCTCCAACTCGACTTTGAACATTGGTTGTGGTTCCCTGTTTTTGTTTAATATGTTCATGACCATTTTTGCATTAAAGTTCTTTTCCTTGAGAGCTTCTACGATTTCAGTGGTCGAAACAGTTGTCTCAATCCCTTTGAGAACAACCTGTAGGCCCCTTGCGCTCTTTAATTGGTATGTATAATATTTTTTTCCTGCATCATCCAAGAACTTGGTTAGTAGACGATGTGTAGCCTCGGCTTCAGTTTGAACCTTTGTTTCGTGTATTTTCCCTTTTCTTATGGGGACTACGAAAAATGAGTCTTCTCCTATGAGTGTGGCAATTTTGTTCACTAATGCACTTGAGCTTTTTTCGCGAATGTATATTGGAGGAGGCTTGACCTTCTTAGATGACTTTGCCGGTTGTTCTCTTTCATCAGTAGAAATTGCCAGCAGCTCAAATCTGTTGGTATTGTTGTTGTTGTTGCTAGTATTCACGTTTGCAATTTTTGATTTATTTTCGGTTTGTTGATTTTTGTAATTTTTTGGGCTGAGTTTTCTTTTTATTGTTATGTAGCGATCTATTCCAGTCTGTACGGGCGACCCGGCGTTCTTGTTTACGTTTTGGATTGCTGACAGCGCAGCAGAACCGTTAGTTTTTTGTTTTGTTTTGATCGCTGGCCCAGTGAGAGCAAGTGCTTGCGTCGACGAAATTGCGCGAGCTGACGATACCGTAACAGTTGTTGTGATTGAAGTTGCAGTGGTTGTTGTTGTCACCGTACTAGTTACCGTAGGTAAGCGCAAAGAGAATTCGCAAGTGTTTGGAGATTGCGGGTTTTGTGACGACACTAGTAGTGAGGGAGAGCAAGAACGCGCTCTTTCTTGAGTTGTTGGCAGAGGTAAGTTCGTCGGGTTTGGGGTGATTGACCGCTCGCTGTCTACAGAAGTCGCGGAGACGTAAGAGAAATACGCGTTGTTTCGTTGCAGTGAGAGCCGTCGATCGTCTTGCTCGCGTTGTCGCTGAGCGCGAGTGTCGTTCTGACTCATAGTTGTTATTTTTGATCTATTGTTTGAAGATGTAAAACTACTTGATTACACTATTTCAAACACAGAATGTGTAATCGAGCGATGGTGCATCGCACAGAGCGTCTCTTTCGCTTTCGGTTTTATTTTCTTATTTTATTAAATATTCACTTCACTCGAATTAATTGATTTTTTTGTACGGAGCTCGATAAAAACACGTCTTACCCCGACAGAAGTGAATCATCTGATCACACATTTGCACAATTTTTAAATAATTTTTTTTTTTTGTTTTCTTTTCTTTACATTTAAGGTTTTACCCTTAATTTAAAATTACCTTTAGTTTAAAATTTCAACTTAAATAATTGAAATCTAATTTAAATTGTTTCTTTACTTTTAAAAAGTCGACTGATCATAGTTCGACTATAAACTAAACTAAATAAATAAATAAAAAATAAACAACGAGTGAATCAGTAAGGAAGGTGGTAGCTCATAATACACGATCTCAGAGCAGACTGACAAGCGAAAAGAGTACTTCCGAACCGGCAACCGATAGTCGCGGGGAGTGTGAGAATCCAAGTACTTTTAACGCCGCTTGTCCAGACATTGAGGCTCGACTTCTTAGAACCTTAACGGAGAAAATGGCTAATTTAATTCAAAACTCCGTAGCCGAGTGAATGCAGCGGGTAATGTTACCGCAGATGGAAGCCATTGCTAACAGAGAAATTTCCCAAGACAGAATCTAGATAGGGACACTCCACAGTACTCTGTCGGAACTTGGAAGGTCAAGTTTCCAGGTCTTGGAGTATCCGTGGACAATTTTATTTATCGCGTTGAGGTTTTGACACACCAAACGTTAGGTGGAAACTTTGAGGTGCTTTGCTCTAACATCAATGTGCTGTTTGAAGGAAAGGCAACTGAATTTTATTGGCTATATCACAAAGCAGTGAGGCACGTTCGATGGGATAGGCTCTGTGATGCACTCCGTCAACAATTCAGAAATGAAAGAGATGATAGCGACCCAGAAGAGTTAATTCGTAATAGGAAGCAGAAGACTAATGAGTCATTCGATAGCTTCTATGACCAAATTTCCAGTTGGTTAGACCAGTTAGAACAGCCTTGGTCAAGTCGGAAATTAGTCAGGGTACCCAGAAATAACTTACGACCAGAAATGCGACATGAAATTTTAAATTTCGAAATAGGAACAGTTTCTGAGCTTAGAGAAGTTTGTCGGCGAAGATATCAAACGGACTCAAAATTACGGTCAAAATATCCCCTTTAAAAGAAATGTTTCCGAGCTTCTAGCGGAAGCGAACGAGCAGTCCGAATCCGGAAATGAGTACGATGAGGGGGATATGGAGGCAATAGCTCTGGTGTGTTGGAACTGTAGGAGAGCAGGCCACCGATACCAAGACTGTCTGTCCGAAAGAAAAGTTTTTTGTTATGGCTGTGGCATGGCTAACACCTATAAGCCCAGTTGCAGTACACAAACAGAAAGCAGCGGTCGTGCTGAAGAATCAAACGGTGAATGCAGAACAGTAAACAATGCTGAACTGACAGCGCAATTACCACCGGATATGACAAATTTTCAAAATAACTCACAAAATGACATATTTTTCCCCGTACCGATCGTATCCCGTAGCTCCAAAAGAAGAAAAGACTTTTGGTGTAAAGTCGACAGAGTTCGACAAGGAGTGCAACAGTTATGTGCTATGTCGAGATTTTCTCATGATCCTCGCTCATTTATACGGACTATCTTATTGAATCGCACCATGTATGGGTTACTGGATTCAGGAGCAGCTATAAGTTGTCTTGGTGGTAAGCTGACTGGTGAAATAATAGAAGAAGGAATCCCATTTAAGAATTTAGCGTGCAATGTTAACACAGCTGATGGGGCAACACAAAAAATCGTAGGATCTATGAGTCTAGAAATAGAATATGGAGGGGAAAAAAGGGATATAGAAATATTTATTGTTCCATCGCTGCAGCAAGACTTGTATTTGGGCATAGATTCTTGGAAAAAATACAATCTGTTACCAAATAATCTGCATGTCGAGGAAATACTCTCACCTGTTAAAGAGGATACTGCTGATCAGCATGTATTATCTGAAATACAGAAAATGAAACTAGAAAAGTTTAAAGAGGCATTTCCATCATTCGCTAAAGAAGGTCTGGGAAAAACACATTTGATAGAGCACAAGATTGATGTAGGAGAGGCAAAACCGATAAAACAAAGGCATTTTCCCGTTTCGCCAACCGTCGAAAAGGAGATGTATTCCGAAATCGATACGATGCTTCAGTTAGGAGTAATAGAACCATAAACAGTGGTTGGTCTTCCCCTATTGTAATACAATAGTAAGAAAGCCGGGAAAAGTAAGGTAAGGGGACTGTTGAAAGGTTAACAACTTCACGGAGAAATCAGCATACCCTTTGCCGCAGATAAGTGGTATTCTGAGCAGGCTTCCAAAAGCAAATTTCATCTCTAGTTTGGATTTGAAGGATGCTTATTGGCAAGTGCCCTTAGAGGAGAAGTCGCGAGACAAAACAGCGTTTACTGTACCTGGTAGGCCTCTGTATCAATTTAAGGTCATGCCGTTTGGTTTGTGCAATGCGGCCAGTACCATGTCTCAACTCATGGACAAAGTGGTATCTCCGCATCTACGCAATGAAGTGTTTGTGTATTTAGACGATCTCCTCATTATTTCGTCCACCTTCGATGCTCATATGAGTGTTCTACAGGAGATAGCATTCCACATTAAGCGTGCAGGATTAACAATCAATGTTGGCAAAAATCACTTTTGCATGCAGCGTGTTCGATATTTGGGTCACATTATAGGAGATGGAGGTATAAGAACAGATCCCGAGAAAGTAAAAGCGGTCTCGCAGTTTCCGATACCTAAGAATCTAAAAAGTTTACGTAGCTTTATGGGTCTTTACAGCTGGTATCGAAAATTCGTTCCTAATTTTGCATCACTATCGTCAGAGTTGACTGATGCAATGACCACCAAGCGAAAATTTCATCTGAGTGAGAAAGCAGTGCAGGCGTTTGAGCTGCTAAAACGTAAGCTTACAGAAACACCAGTCTTACTTAGCCCAGACTTTAAAAAGCCATTCTTTATACAATGTGACGCCAATGACAGGGGTAGGTGGAGTGTTAGTCCAGCTTTCAGAAAAAGGAGATGAATGCCCAATTGCGTTTGTATCAAAAAAATTAAATAAAGCGCAGCAAAATTACACAGTGACAGAACAGAAATGTTTGGCCGCCATAGTATGTTTGAAAAGTTTCAGAGCTTATGTAGAAGGCCACGAATTCACGATCATTATAGATCATGCTTCTTTAAAATGGCTTATGTCTAATAGTGACCTAAGTTCTCGCTTAGCACGATGGGCATTAGCTTTACAAAGATACCGGTTTAAAATAGTCCATAGAAAGGGTTCGTTGAACGTAGTGCCAGACGTATTGTCGAGGATAAACGACGAAGAGGTTGCGGCTATAGAACGGCGTTCAGAGCTTATTGAACGGATAGAGGCTAATAAAGGCAAATTTCCAGATTTGAAAACCGAAGCAGGATATGTTTACCGACGAGCGGAACATTGCACAGGCAGCGTAATTAATGATGTATATGCTTAGAAACTATAAGTACCAAAAGATTTAGTAGCAGATATATTATATTGAGCTCATGATGATCCTCTTTCTTCGCATGACGGTATACATACGACCATAGAGAAGATACGACAATTGTATTTTTGGCCCGGTTTAGTGCCGGATGTGATGGCCTATGTGAACTCTTGAAATCACGTACTAAGACCACCAATGGGAAAAGCGGCTGTTTCAGAAAGATTTTTTCAAAGACTATATGTCGATTTTCTAGGCCCTTATCCCTTATCAAAAAGTGGCAATATTGGGATTTTTATTGTTTTGGACAATTTTTCTAAATTTATCTTCTTAAAACCTGTTAAACGGATTATGGCCGAAATTGTCATAAAATATATGGAACACGAACTTTTCATGATGTTTGGTATACCTGAAACTATTGTTTCGGATAACGGTTCCCAATTCAAGGCAACAGCCTTTCAAAACCTATTGCAGCGTTATGAAGTGTCACATACACTCACTGCTATTCACTCTCCACAAGCAAATGCGTCGGAGCGCGTAAATAGGTCTGTTCTCTCGGGAATTAAATCTTACATAGGACCTGACCAAAAGGATTGGGATGAATACTTCAATAAAGTGTGTTGTGCGTTAAGATCATCAGTGCATGCGAGTATAGCAAATACTCCATATTACATGGCTTTTGGCCAACATATGGTTTCGGCTGGCTCTCAATATGCATTGCTGAGAAAGTTAAATTTGCTTGAAGACCGCTACTTAACCTGTAACAGGGAGGATTCTTTCGAAATTGTACGCAGGGCTGCAAGTTCGCAAATAAGAAAGAGTCATGAGCAAAATGAACGAACATATAATTTAAGATCCAGAGAAGTGTCATATATACCGGGACAAGAGGTATTTCGTCGTAATTTTAAACAAAGTTGTTTTCAGAGTGGCTATAATGCCAAAATAGGCTTATCTTTCGTAAAAGCCCGAGTTCGAAAAAAGGTTGGAAACTCGTATTATGAGTTGGAAGACTTGCAGGGTCGGTCATTAGGTACATATCACGCCAAAAACATATGGCAATAATCGTCGCTTGTCGATGTTAGCCTAGGGATCGTTTGGACCCCTAGTCTAATTTTAGCAGGGGGGAATTTGTAGCAGCGACTCATCGAAAATAAATTTAGATGCCCAAAAGTAGGCAACATAATTTTGGGACTAAATTATTACTGAAAAATGTTGACTACCCTGACGACCTTTAAGGCCAGTTAAAGTTTAGGCGAAAAATACCGAAACTCCTCCAAATCGGGATGTAAGAAGTGGAGCGGAAGGGAAAGTGCAAGTCAGGCTACAGAGAAAGTTGATACCAAAAGGAGGAAACGTCTCGAAGCTAGACATATTTCCTTAGTGCAATTAAAGGAAGTTGAAAATTAAAAAAAAATAAAATTTGAAAATTTGCGAAAAGTGGAAATAGACAACAAAAAAAAGGAAGATATTTAAACCAGCCAGGTAAATAAAATAAAGTTGGCATTAATAGGTATTTCCTTGTACAAGAAAAAAAAAACAATTTTCAATTTCTCCCAGAATCTGACCAGAAGGGATAGTCACAAAAACCTTTCTTCGACAATTACCCTTGTGGAACAAGAATCGGCCAGCGAGGACCGGCAATCTACATCACGGAATCTCGGTTTGCTAGAAGATAAGGCAAACAAAACTTAAAACGTTCTAAGCCGAAGTCCCAAATCATCCCCTGCGGCTCCGCTAGCCGGAGTCGCAGTTTAAGGCTAAACGGCGGCAGTATGACTCTCAAATCCTAAAATTTAAATTAGTTAATTTGTGACCATCGAAAAAATAAAAGCTAAAAAAATAAAGACGATGGTTCACTAAGTAACTTGGATACACTTCTACCATTTTCGATAAAAAAAAGGAAAGCAGAAGCAGACATATAAGAGTAATAAGATAGATGAAAAAAATGGAAGATTTAGTCTGATGGCAACCAGGAAGCCCTTGCCTACTTTAGGGAGCGACCCAGAATATACATATATAGCGAATCAATTATGTTCAATCTAGTTTAAGTAAGCTTATATTGTCAATCAGGAGTTATCACGAGTTTTGTTACTCTATAAATATCGTTAAGTAATGTTAAGATTAGTTTAATTTTTTTCTTTGTTAATGCGTTTTTTTTTTTTTTGAAAGCGGAATTTGAGACTATGTTAAACTTTATATGTTAGCACTATTTTTATTTTTCCGCCAGCATTTACCTCACACGGATCCAAGCAGAGATCGATCTTCGCCACCGGAAACCGTGAGTAAAACCGCCAAAGGCACATTTCGTAAATAATAATCTAGTGTAAAGTTTCCATCCCTTATTTCTCTTTTTACTAACAAAAATATGTTACACAAACAATTATTAATTTAAACCAAAGCCATTAAGGGCTATTAATGAAACTTAGCTTGAAGCATAACGATAGGTATAAATAAAATTTTTTTTTTTAATTTTTAATGGTTAACTTAAGCCACTTAGCTAGTATGTTATATTTTAGAAGGTTAATTAAACTTATAATGAAGTAAGAATTTCGTTTTTTGGTCTCGAAGCTAAATAGCTCGCTGTCACAGGATTAAAGGGGTCACCTATATGAATTCAAAGGTGGTGATCATGGTTGGGTGGGCAATAGCAAACGTCCTTAACACCTAAGTTTGCTACGTACCATTTTAGTTGTCTTTGTCCTGTCCTGTTGGTCAAAACAGTATGCTTTCTCTTCCGGTTTCCCTTTTGTCGCAGCACGTTATTCTTAGTTTTTTTTATTATTATTCATAGTAGCTCTATGTTGTGTGGAAAAGACCTCCACACCCAAAGCCGACGAGTTTAGAGCCGGAATAATAAAACGTGCATCACTCCTCACAACATACAAACGAGTTACACACTACAATATTCATTATGTATCATAAATGTAATTGCCGAATAAACGAGAAAACAGAATAGAAACATTTGTTGTCTAATCTCTCTTGCGGAATTTAAACATCAACATACCATTAACCAGGTGACTACGTGAAGCTACAGCCCATCTATAACTCAAGCATCGCTGTTTTCGATGCTACTGTTTTTCTTGTTATTGCGCACGCCGCTTCGGCCACTATGTTCGCCGTTACTTTTGTTGTTGTGCACGGTGCTATTCTCATCGCCGTCTTCGTTACTATCTCCAGCTTCGCTGCCACTTTCGCCGTCTTTATACTCTCCGTCTTTTCCGTTATTTCTTTTGCCTTTTTGAACATTATTACCGCGGCCATCGTAGAAATTTTCTTTATCGATTTTTAATAATAATTTCAATTGATTTCGCTTCTCGTTTGTTAATTTATTCAAACGCAAAATCAATTCTCTCTTTGTTGCCGTGGTTGGTTCCTTTAACTCGCTCAACCACCCTTTTAATTGCGCCGTCGATGCACTGTTTATATTCATTTTTAATTGCTTGTCTTTTTGTTTCTTTTATTTTTTTTTTCGTGATCGGCCCACTTCTGATATTGTAGGGGTATATTATGTATCCCCCTCTTTACTAAAAAGCAAACGCACAAATAAGTCTCTCTCTTCGTTTATTTGTACTCGACTGACTCTCTCTCCGTTTGCGATCTGCCTCTACGCATGTTGCTAGAGAGCCGATGTAGCGAAACAGACAGAATGCCACCCGTAAGCGAACAATGACATAAGCATAATGTTTATATGCAATGTTGATATGCCAAACTTACATACAATGAGTATTAGCCTGTCCCTTATATTTATACCCTTGGACCATTGAAAATGGTCAAAAAAGGGTATACTAACTTTGTGCAAATGTATGTAACAGGCAGAAGGAGGCGTCGGAGACCCCATAAAGTATATATATTCTTGCTCAGGATCACTAGCCGAGTCGATTGAGCCATGTCCGTCTGTCTGTCCGTCTGTCTGGATGAACGCGCCGATCTCAGCTATTACAAAAGCTAGGGACACCAAATTTAGCATGAAGATTCCTGAATACCATACGCAAATCAAGTTTATTTTCAATTTGGAATAACACGCCTACCGCCTCCGCAAACCGCCAATTTTGATTTACATGGCGATTTACTCATTTCTTAACGTTCTGCTTTAGTATATATATAGATAAATACTATGTGAAGTTATCTTCCAAATTGCAATCCGATCGGACTATAAACACTGAAGTTATTATATGAACCATTTCGACCCTTCGACCAGCAAAGAAGTTGTCGATGACATCAGAACTAAATTACTTGCGTAGGAAAGACAAAGACAAACGATCTTCTTTTCCATGCACATGTCAATTACCGAAAATACATGTGCATAAATATATACTAATACTCAACCAATAGGTGGCGTGGTAAATGAATAAGAATGTATGCAAGTATTTACATGCTTGTGTACATATTCATAATATTCATAATATGCTTACGTGCACATATGATAATTATTTAATAATTCATATTCTAGGGTCAGTAAAAAATACAAAACTATAAAATGCAATTGGCTGCCACAAATCCTCTAACTGAACCCTCCACGAGGGTGCCGGCTGGGCAATGGGCTGTGTATTGACTCAAACCTCAGAGTCAGGCACTGTCCTGTTGCTTGGGCCAATACACGGCCCAGCTAAGGCAAGGACGCAACAACATGCGGACAATCAAAGTCTGGTGCTGCTGTGTCCGGCGCCATGGTCAGAGGTGCCTGGCAGGTACGCCTAAAATGCTATGGGGTGGTTCCCAAGAACAAAATTAACCAAGAATGAAAGAAGTAGATGGAGCCAACAACTGGGTCAACTCGGGCTGGGATGTCAGCCCAAACGTCGGTGGAAGGCGTGACTGCTACCACCGGCGGGCACGGGGAGGTGAAAACCCCTCTACGTGTCGCCAGCGGTCACACCTCTGTACTGGTGGGAGCAGGCCAGGACAGTTGCACTACGACTGCCACAACAGCAACATCAAAAAACGCCAAGATGCGGCGCGGTACCAGTGTCCATGCAGACTCGGACAGCGACCCTCAAGACAACGATATCAGCGCTGAGATGGAAGAAAGCCTCCTGCGCTCCCCTGTCAAGGGTTCCAACTCCCCTAGTAGTGAAGGGCCCAAAAAGACAAAAGAGGGCTTGAGAGCCAAAGCTCAGTACAAAGCGGACCACAGTGTGAGAATTTTGCAATTTAGCTGTACAAAAGTACATTTTTCAACTTTCACCAAATTTGATCAAACAAATTTTTTTGAATACCTAATTAAATGTTTATAATTATAATATAAATACTTTTTCTAGTTGTCGCACTAGATATTAAATATTAAATCTAAACAAGAGCAACAGTCGAGTTGCACACGACAGTAGGATACCCTTGGACGTATGTTGCCATAAAAAGTATTTAATTGTATAATACTAATTGCAAGCTATAAATTAATAATAATACTGGAGTGCGCTGCCACCTTGCTTCAATTTCGATATTTTGCCAATAATTTATTGCCGCAATTCCCTAAAGCGGTGTGAGCAGTAGATATCGGTATTTCTTTATAAATTTTAAATTGGTTAATATCGATAACAAGGTCCAAGGGTATAAAAATAAAAAAATAATAATAATTATCAAACCAATTTTCCATTCAATGGTTATACTTAACTATTAGATAATTAAATTTAAATTATTAAAATATGCCTACATACATATTTACATATATCCTGTCATTTAGATTTCTTAATTTCTAACCTATTCCAAACATTACAAACTCATGCCTGAATACTAACAGATATCCCATTGTGATGGCTATGCAAAACCTCAAAAGTCCTAGCACTAATCTTTTCATTATCTAGTATATTTGAAAACGCCCAATCAATATGTGTATCCATATTGGTAGTGGACGTTTTCAAATCTAACAAACTCCTTAATCCTTTGCTAATCAAAAAATTATAAATACTCTTACACCTGTTAAAGGTTTTGAGGCACAAATTAAAATCTCCTAAAACTAGCAAGCTATCCCCTAAATCACCTAAACGAGAAAATTGATGAATTATCTCCTCAAATTCTATTTTAAATGTGGACAGAGGAAAGTCTGGACTTTTATATAATATAAGAAAACTTATGGCATCAAACCTAAATATGCCGAACTCAAAAACTACTGAGCCAAAAGTTTTTCTACTGCTAAAGGTATGGGAAACTCTATCTACTAGCTCGTTCTTTACATAAATTATGATGCCTGTTAAAGGCCTAATTGATTCAAGTTGAACCACAATAGTGAACCCAGGTATTTCTACAGTTTCATTGCTTATGGAAGTTTCCACGAAACATAATATTGATGACTGAAGCATCAGCTTGTCCGATCGAATATCTTCAAGATGGGAATTCAAGCTCTGAGTATTATGGAAGAAAATGTTAAGGGCAGAACTGTTAATTAAATAATCGTAATGAGTACACAGTAGTTTTTCAGTCCGCAATTTCTTCAATTGGGCTTTCACTTTATCATTATTTTGGGGAGACTTAGGAGGAACAAAATTCCCAATAATGAATAATCCTAAAGCAGTAGTTGCTCTACTGCAAGCTACGTATAATGCAGCACGCTGCATTCTGGAATTAGCATGGACTACCACTTTGCCATACGTAGCTCCCTGACTCTTATGAATTGTGATGCCTTCAGCAGGCACAATTGGAAACTGCCTACGGTCAATGTTAATTTGTGCGTTATTTGAATATTGAAAACTGCGAACAATTTTCTGAATAGGAGTCCATGAAGGATCTGTACGATGTGTACACTTCGAACGCGCAGATTCTCCTACAGTTTCCTCTGTAAATTTCATCCATAAAATGTTGGGAGTGTTGGATGTATTGAAATCTATTTGCATCAACACACCTGATGCCCCGTTTACTAATCCATCCCCTGTGTCTACATTGACCGTCATCATGTACTTGGCAGTATTTTTTAGGAGAAGAGACGTACAGAGTCCCTGTGTAGCGGAAGTTTTAAAACCCTTCACTTCTTCTAATATTCTTTGTTTCCTAGCTGGTTCCAAATGGCCGGCCTTAATAAAATCTTCAGCAGTAGAGAAAAATTGCTCAGTAGCAATTGAGTTAAGTTTCGTTACATTAAATAAATCAATCTCATTATTATTACTAAACAGATGAATTGCATCATCGGGCACTGCCGATGGTTCGCATATTCTAGATTGGAAAAGGACAATATCATCGGCTGTCATACAACCCGATGCCATATTATTTAAGGCAGAAGCGAAAAGCTGATCGTCACGTTGACGCATTATCTCTGTGAGCTCAAAATACAAAAAAAGGTCCCAGAGATACGTACCAAATATTTCATGGTAAGGGTCAGTGGTATTTGGATCGAAAATCCAACTACCTCCTACGGGCTGTAACTGTCTAAGATCACCGAATACGATGATAGAAACACCACCAAAAAGAGAAGTATTTTTGAAAATTTGCTTCAAACGAGAATCTAAATAAGAAAACATTAGAGAGCTAACCATTGATATTTCATCAATAATAATTAATTTAAGATCGATTAACCTTGAATGAAGGCTATTAACTAAATCATGGCTTAAGGCCCTTAGAGGTGCTGAGCGAGATTGATTAACAGGAAGTGAAAACATGGAATGCAGTGTCGAACCACTAATTCCGAATGCTGCTTTTCCTGTTGGTGCACATAAGAGGATTTTAACAGATGTCGGATCAGCTCCTGGTATACTGTTATACATTACGGATAATGACTGAAAATTTGCTGATATAAGTCGACTCTTTCCGACTCCGGCGCCGCCTCCAACAAATTCATAAAAACTGTATTGATTTTGGCATTATGCAAAGCATGTGTAAAATATAGCTTCTGCTTTAAATTAAGAGATCTAACTATATTAGCTAAGCTTTCCTGAGAAACTAAGGCTGGAAGCTTGATAAAACGGACATTATTATCTTCATCA